>CM077171.1:12189905-12789905 GCA_039654105.1 Coreius guichenoti | reverse complement strand
TTGACTTTGGGACGATGGAACCGGTATAGTGCTAAAATGCTAACTCGCTTCCGCGTTTTGGCCTACAAAGTGATGTCATACCTGCACCACTCTATGGCCAGAGTGCAACTGGCCACACATTTGAAGGTTTTAAGCCCGATTTTGAGCCTGATTTGTACCCCCAAGCAATCAGGGGGGCGTCGCCCGATTCTAGGCTTGTCGCAAACAACTTTTTGTCCAAAAAATCCTCAATTGTGTGGTGTTTTTACTGATTATTTTACTGCTCCTGATCGCGTTGGAGACCCCACAATCACAAATGTTTGATATTTATGACTCTTGATCAAGCTGCCTCTGACATGATACACTATATTGCCAAAAGTATTGGGACACCCCTCCAAATCATTGAATTCAGGTTTGAATTCAGTTCCAATCACTTCCATGGCCACAGGTGTATAAAGTCAAGAACCTAGGCATGCAGACTGCTTCTACAAACATTTGTGAAAGAATGGATCGCTCTCAGGAGCTCAGTGAATTCAAGCGTGGTACCATGATAGGTTGCCACCTGTGCAATAAGTCCATTCATGAAATTTCCTCACTACTAAATATTCCACGGTCAACTGTTATTGGTATTATAACAAAGTGGAAGCAATTGGGAACAACAGCAACTCAGCCACAAAGTGGTAGGCCATGTAAAATCACAGAGCGGGGTCAGCGCATGCTGAGGCGCACAGTGCGCAGAAGTTGCCATCTTTCTGCAAAGTCAATAGCTACAGACCTCCAAACCTTGTGTGGCCTTCAGATTAGCTCAAGAACAGTGCATAGAGAGCTTCATGGAATGGGTTTCCATGGCCGAGCAGCTGCATCCAAGCCTTACATCACCAAGTGCAACGCAAAGCATCGGATGCAATGGTGTAAAGCACGCCGCCACTGGACTCTAGAGCAGTGGAGACGTGTTCTCTGGAGTGACGAATCACGCATCTCTGTCTGGCAATCCGATGGACGAGTCTGGGTTTGGCGGTTGCCAGGAGAACGGTACTTGCCTGACTGCATTGTGCCAAGCGTAAAGTTTGGTGGTGGGGCGATTATGGTGTGGGGTTGTTTTTTAGGGGTTGGGCTTGGCCCCTTAGTTCCAATTTCATGCTCCCAACTTTGTGGGAACAGTTTGGGGATGGCCCCTTCCTGTTCCAACATGACTGCGCACCAGTGCACAAAGCAAGGTCCATAAAGACATGGATGAACGAGTTTGGTGTGGAGGAACTTGACTGGCCTGCACAGAGTCTTGACCTCAACCCGATAGAACACCTTTGGGATGAATTAGAGTGGAGACTGCGAGCCAGGCCTTCTCGTCCAACATCAGTGCCTGACCTCACAAATGCGTTTCTAGAAAAATGGTCAAAAATTCCCATAAACACACTCCTAAACCTTGTGGAAAGCCAGAAGAGTTGAAGTTGTTATAGCTGCAAAGGGTGTGCCAACTCCATATTAAACCCTACAGATTATGAATGGGACGTCATTAAAGTTCATGTGCATGTAAAGGCAGGCGTCCCAAAACTTTTGGCAATATAGTGTACCTGCGATAGCCAATGAGAGCGAGCAAGATTCACCAACCGGATATTGCGTGCTTCTATAGCTGAAACTTGGCAGCCACAAACATGCCACGAAAGTGAAGTATTGAGAAAGAAGATCACCCATATTCTTTTTTCTCCTTTGTTTTTCCTCCCATAAAACTCACACCAGGAGAACCAGCTGATGACATCGATTGTCCTCCAACGTTTGATCTCGCGAGTCTCTGTGAGATCTTGTCTCACTGTGAAAATGTTACTACAATCGACAAGTGTGTGGTCTCGCGGTCCGGATGAATCTTCTTGTGTGTGCATTTGGAGGATTATAATGCTAAAAATCGGATGAAACTGCCCTTATGTCTGTGGTCTCCCACAGTTTTAAAATCGGTTAAGATTCGAAAATCGTCTAGTGTGTCCCAGGCCTTAGTTGGCATGTAGTTGCAAATTAATGAGTGTTAGTTGACATGTAGTTGAAAAGTTACTTAAAGTTATGCCGAATTCACACTGCACGATTTTAGGCCCGATTTTCACTCGCCGACAGGTTTTGCGAAATCGCCGACAAATGGCCGAAATCATAGTCAAATCGGTGCTCGTTTACGCGAGTGACAATCACGCAGTGTGAATTACCAAAGACGCGATCTGAGAGAATCACTGATGAGTCGCCGATGCCCGTGAGATACCAATGAGCCAATGAGAGAGCAAGATACAGGGCAGCACGAAGTTCGGGGAGGAGTTATAGACCAGAATATCAGCATTTTAATAGATGTATTTACAATTATATCAAACAGAAACAGCAGCACATTGCAAAATTATTTATTTACCTCCAACTGTCTTTGCAGAACACACAATCCTTGCTCCCCGCGTCTCCCCAACTATTTCCTCCTCCATAATCTTTTTGGTAACGCTTTAGATTACAGCCCGGAAAGTACTGCGTAAGTAAAACAAATTTACAGCGTAACTTTCTGTAATTATAGTGTAACTATAAAGTACGTACGTCTAGGTATAAGGGAAAAATATGTAATATTTGGGGAATAAAGGGGAAACTACCAGGAAAATTAACAAATTATTTATACTATAAGTATTTTTTAATTAAGGGGTAATTATCCGTGTTGTTACAGGGTAAGTATGAATCTGTGGGCTGTAAATTAAAGTGGTGTTTGTTCCCCTCTTGTTTCATGTAGTTACAGGGTAAGTATGAATCTGTGGGCTGTAAATTAAAGTGGTGTTTGTTACCCTCTTGTTCCATGTAGTTACATGGTAAATACAATAAAAACACGTACACAATCTGATATCACTCGGAAACATTTATTTGAAAAACAACTTTCAAAACAGATTTACTACACTTCTTATTCGTTTCTCTTGCTTGGCTTCATCCTCCTCTTGTTCCTCTTCTTTTTCGTTCTTGCCACAGATGAATCTTAAGAAGGAATCCCATGTCTCTAGCTATTATTAAAAGAAAATACAGTACACCCAGAAATGTCCTCACCATTTACTCATCTTTTACCCTCATGCCATCCGAGATGTATACGACTTTCTTTCTTCAGATGAACACAGAAAAATAAATAATCTCTGCTAATGAAAACTCATTTGGGTTCCTAAAAGTTGAAGCATCAAACAGCACACACAGCAATAACTACAGTAATCCATACGATCCCAATGGATGAATCAATGTCTTCTGAAGTGAGACGATAAGTGTTTGTAAGAAAAATACCAATATTTTAAACTAGACTATCGTTTCTGACCAACAGTCATCTGTGCGCGCATGAGAGGGTTGAGTTCACGCTTGATGTAACTTGAAGCATGATGTGAGCGTGCCGAGAAACTCTGGTCGGATGCCGTCGTTTTTAGCAATGAGAAACAAACAAGACAGGAAGACAGAGATGGCAGTTCTCGCGTGAGTTTCAGATGAACGTCATGAAAGCTTGAAGCTTCACGTTGCTCTTTACTCATATTGCACGCACTGGTAACAGTTGGTCGGAATCGAAAATATTAGTCAGTTATGAGAGCATTTCTGGGTGTATTTTTTATTTTAATAAATATTAATACAGAATTGCAAAAGACATGGGATTCCTTCAGTAGAAATAATGAAAATGAAGAAGAGGAACAAGAGGAGGAGAAGCCAAGCAAGAGAAACAAAAAGGGACAAAACATGCTTTTTTATGTCAGGACGTTAGTATTTGAAATTAAAAGTTTATTTTAAAAAATGAATAAATGAATAAAAAATGTCGTAAATCTGTTTTGAAAATTGTTTTTCAAATAAATGTTTCCGAGTGATATCAGATTGTGTACGTGTTTTTATTGTATTTACCCTGTAACTACATGAAACAAGAGGGGAACAAACACCACTTTAATTTACAGCCCGCAGATTCACACTTACCCTGTAACTACAAGAAACAAGAGGGGAACAAACACCACTTTAGTTTACAGCCCGCAGATTCACACTTACCCTGTAACTACATGGAATAAGAAGCACCACTTACCCTGTAACTACACAAATAATTACCCCTTAATTAAAAAATACTTACAGTATAAATAATTTGTTCATTTTCCTGGTAGTTACCCCTTTATTCCCCAAATATTATATATTGTTCCCTTATACCTACACATACATACTTTATAATTACACTATAATTACCGAAAGTTACGCTGTAAATTCGTTTTACTTAAGCAGTACTTTCCGGGCTGTAATCTAAAGTGTTACCATCTTTTTTCTTTTTCTCCTTTTTTTGCTGCAAATCAGCGCACAGACAATTTGGATCAAAAGTTTCTTGCGGGCTATCATTTTTATTTGTATATAATTCTGGTCTCTTCTTAATTCTGTCACTTCTTGCGTGTGTTTGGTTGTGAAATGAAGTGTGCAGATCAGACAGAGATGTCGCAGAGTAAAGTCATGCAACGTGAAACCCCTGTCGCCGATCCATCATGCAGTGTGAACACAGCAGCGACTGACTGCTACCCCAGATAGTCATGCAGTGTGAAAAGAGCAGTGATCTGACGACTTTGAAAATCGCGCAGTGTGAACTCGGCATTAGTAGAATGTGGACTACTGAAATAAAGTGTAACCCTTAAGAATAATGTATTTAATTTAATATAATTTTAAAATACATTTATTAAAGACATTTTAAACTTGTAAATTTACTGAGGCCTCCAAGTGGGCCACGGACTCCCAGTTGAGAAGCACTACATTTTCAAGAATGGTTTACAGGATCACTAGATTGAAAAAAAGTGAAATTTATTTCAAATGCATTTTTATATTGGTCTAATTGAACATCGTGGTTTCTGGTTTAAACCTGTGTTGTTTAGTTTGTCTAAAAGCAAATAAAACTTTTGTAAAATATTCCCCCAGTTTCACAGACAAGGCACGACTTTCCTATATTGACTTTCCTATACTGATAAAGTTTGAACCAAACCCTAAATATGTAACAAATTAGAGCAAAAGCCTGTTCAGACAAGACAATAACTAATCATAACGATAAAGATATAGTTTTGAAAATCATTCTCAATTTAAAAGAAAAAGGATATTAAAAGAGCTTTAGAAAAGAGTCCACACCGCAACACATCACTGAAGAACGGTTTTATTGGAATCACTTTCAAAACGATTTTCTCCAGCTGATAAATGATAAAGACATTGACGGCCAATCAGAATCCATTCTGCTTTAAAGGGAGCTGGAGCATTTAAAGAGGCAGACAAACAAATCATGCTTAGAATAAAAATAACTTTATCACAGAAGAGAGCAAATAGCTTTGGGACGTCATGAGGTTGAGTACTGTAGGATGAACTCTTCTTTTAAGTGTACACATCTGTATAGATTCTTTGTAAAATTTTGACGTTCCTTACGTACTGCATGTTTTCTTCACACCTAGTTTATATGTGGCCACTGTCTTCCTCCTGCGGCATCAGTGGCAAAGAGATAATGGTCTGTTGCTGGCAGTAATGCTGTGAGGGGCGGCTAGGGTCACAGGTTTGGTGACAGTTTCTATGTTTGTTTAGACACACGCAGCGGGAGGCTGTCACCTCTCCTGTGACTCCACCCAAATTGGAAACACATTTGAGTTTCTCTCTCGCTCTCATATTTCCTTTTTGATCCAGGTGGCTGCAGTAGGCTTTGTATTCAACACAGCTTATTCTCCAAAGCCCAAAAAAAAGGACACACAGTCTTTTAGCCTGAGCCAAAACTGCATTATTGACAGAGACTGGTAAATGTGTACACAATGCAGCAACAATTAATTGTAATTCATGTGTAAGAATTAGCCCCAATGGCACAGCTTAGCATAAATATATTATTTTTTTCCCCACTCAGTTCTGTTTAGAAATTTGTTCAGTTTCCATTTCTGTTCAGCATTGCAAATAATTTCTGCATTCTTTAAAAAAAAAAAAAAAAAAAATTTAAATTATATTAGGTGGCCTTAACTACTATGTACTTACATGAAAAATAAGTACAATGTACTTATTGTGTTCATATTGTATTGCAAAACACTTTTGCTGATGTTAAGATGGGATACGGGTAAAGTTAGGGACAGGTGTGGTGGTATGGGGAAGTTTAAGGGTAGGGTTAGGTGTAAGGGAAGTGTAAACAGTGTAATTATAAATGTAACTACAGAAATTAATTACAGATGTAATTACATGCAGGTAATTTTAAAAATGTAAGTACAATGTGAAAGCATGTATGTACACAATAAGTGCATTTGTATCAAATGATTAATTTAAATGTTAGTACACAGTAGTTAAGGCCACCTAATATAAAGTGGGTCCGGGATATTTATTTATGATGGAAATTATTGATCCTTTAAACTCTTAAAAATAAAGGTTCCACAAAGAAACTTTAACATCTACGGAACCTTTCCATTCCATAAAAGATTCATTATAGTGAAAAAAGACTTTATTAAAGATTATTAAAATGTTCTTTACACTATAATATTTTTTTCCCAAAAAAACTGTTCACTAAAAGGTTTCTTTGGGGAACCAAAAATGGCTCTTCTGTGGCCTCATAGCAAAAACCCCGTTTTGAAACCTTTATATTTAAGAGCGTATTCACCCTTTTCACCCCTATTCAGGTTTTTTTTGTTTTTTTGTTTTTTTGCAGACTGACAGCCTTAGTCACCCTCATGTTGTCAAAACCTGTATGGCTTTCATTCTTTTGTGCCCAAACCAATATATTTAGCAGAAAAACTGCCCAAAAATGGCAAAAACTCTTTATGTGTGATATTCCAAGTCTTCTGAAGACATACAGTAGATTTGTGTGTCGAAAAGACAGAAATTTAAGTCATTATTCACTGAAAATGTTTTCCTCCAACACATCTCTTATATTTCATTCATGTTCACATACATTCGCTTCATCAAGTCTGGTGATATAATTTGCAATTTTACATCAACTATTACTTTAATAAATCTAATGTTTGCTTGAGATTAGCCTGCAAGTATTTAACCCTTAAATGCATGACTGTTTGGCCAATCATTCTTACATATTCGGGTCTTTAACGACCTGGATCTATATCTAACACGGATGGATCTCTACCTGTCGTGATAATATAAAACTCTCCTGATATTAGAGTAACAATTACAGAAGAATAAAATAAAGCATATTTTGTCATCTTTTGGTGCTTGGAAGGGTTCAGTTTGAGCAGATGTTTTATAGCATCATCACTGTTTTCGTCAGAGCTCATTTCCCAGTACATTCAGCATCTGCCTCATATTTCAAACATATTCTCAAAACTATCATTTTCAACATCTTCAAAATGAATATTTTGATTGCTGACAGCTTCTTCACCAGATCCACCATCAAGTGACAGTGACACTAATATTTGATTGCTCTGCAGTAAATCGCTGAGCCATTTCAAGTTTTGCTGATGATACTTCCTATTCTTTTGTTTTCTGCCTGCGGTAACTATGAGTGAAACGTCACTTCATCATTGTGTATCAGACATTGCCACCCATTTATTCCATTGTGGAATAAATGTGAATTGCACTTATTCAGTCATTAAAGATTCAATTATTGTTGTGCAGAAAAAAAATATACGTACACTCTTACAATTTTTACAAAAAATTTATGGAAAAACAGGTATTCTTTTATAATTTTATAATTTTTTTCTTGTTATATTGTTTATAATGAATTGATTAAGGAATACTAAGAAGGTTGATGTCTAACTTTAAAAAATGAATGAGGAGGAGGGTAGTGAATGACGTCCCGGGTCACTAAAGACCCGAGGTATGCATTTAAGGGTTAAATAAGCACATAGCATCTAAAGTTAGCGATGAGGCTCTGGAAAAGTGGCCCCAAGGACTTCAATCTGACATCACATCTGTGGCATTAATCTGTTGGCATTCAGCTGTGTCACAGCTCTGTGGTGTCACGTGCGTATTGTCACGACCTATGATCATCAGTGCTCTGCGTCACAAGTGTGTGACTCAGGACTCACAGTACGCACAGATGCACCTCTCTGCACACAACATGCTGATGCTTTCTCATTTACAGAAGAATTAGATGTCCCCTTGAGCAAAAGTCATCCAAATTCTGACAGGTAGACAGAGACGAGCTCCTGTTGGTTGCGATTTTTTGCCAATCATCTTTCCCCTAGCAGTTTTACTGGCAGTTTTATTATGTATAAATACTCAAGCAACAGTCTAGTCTTTTAAAAGATGCTGATTTGTATTCAAAGATTCATTCTTGGCTTTTGACAGAGGCTTTAAAGATGAACTCCTACAATATACATATGAATTTGCTCGAGGTTGTTTGAAAAAGAACAAGATCAAATAACCCTTTAGTTCCTGAGGGTGCTGCTGTTCTGCAAACGGCTGTATCTTTCGAGTGAGATTTGGATTAGAGACCCAGAGATCTCAAAAAAGACATGATGCAATGCTTTTGGGCACAGTGTGTCAAGCATGTGTGTGTGAGAGAAAAAGACTATGCTACAGCATACTAACATGGTCACTGCGATTTTGCCAAGTAAAACATGTTCCTGGATCAACATATTTAGTTATCCTGGAACAACATTCCTGTCCGAAAATGTAATGATAACCATATCCCTACATCTAGACCTAGCCCTACCCATAAGTTTTCCCTAAAATCAGAGGGAAATGACAGGTGAATAACACTGATGTAGAAGCACCTAACCTTGCTTGTAAGCCTAAACTTCACATAAACTGTAAATTTGACTCTCAAATCTGATTGGTTGATACCAGGATCAACAAAGATGGTGATCCAGGAATATGTTGTACATGTTTTCAAAATTTCCAATAAATGCTGTTTTTTTTCAACTTTCTATTCATCAGACAATCCTGATATAATGTATCACAGTTATTACAAAAATATTAAGCAACTGTTTTTAACATTGATAATAAGAAGAAATGTTGGTAACACTTTACAATAAGGTCTCATTTGTTAAAAGTGCCTGTAAGGGTGGTTCGCCTACAGTGGTTCAGGCTGCAGGGTTGCCGAATGACTAAAGAAACGTTATCAGCAAGATCGTAGAAAACTGTACATTTCTCGTCTATTACCACCCACTGCAACTTATACCAACGACGGAAATAAACGCAGTTACAATAGCAAAATATGTGGGAGAGCGTTGCTATAGTGTGACAATATTGTATTACAATAGAGGTAGCACATAAAGTTAATACCGAATCAAAACTAGTTAGCACAGTATTTGTAATAGAAAGAATTTAATGACAAAATCTGGTTATGGTTACACTTAAAATAGTTACAAAATAGATGTATGAGATGATAAAAACGTATACCATTAATACCCAGCATATATGTATGTTACTTGAGGGATAGAAAGAGAGAAAGAGAGAGGAAGTGTAGAGAGAAAGAGACAAAGAAAAGAAGAGAGCAAAGAAGAGAAGAGCCAAAGAGCAGGCCCCAAGAAAAGAGAGAGCATAACAGAGAATCAAAACAGACAGAGCAACCGTTGCAATATTCTTTTATCCCTTTCTTGACCATGTGACTGAAACCCAAATGTGAGACATTCAAACTGACCAATCAGATAATTTCAACTGTACTAAAGGTGTGACACACATTTTGGCCTACAGGCCTTGAGGACTATCACCACCTCTTTAGTCTTTAGAAATTCCAAATGGCCCTTGTGGGGGTTGAAACCATAAAGCAAATGTTGCAGTGCAGACCGGGAACACCCCACAAGAGCTGCAGTTTTGGAGATGCCCTGACCCAGTCGTTTAGCCATCACAATTTGGCCCTTGTCAAACTTGCTCAAACCCATTTTTCCTGCTTCTAACACATCAACTTTGAGGACAAGTTGTTCACTTGCTGCCTAATATATCCCACCCACTAACAGGTGTCGTGATGAAGAGATAATCAGTGTTGTTCACTTCACCTGTCATTATGCCTGTGTTATGCCTGATTGGTGTATGAACTTTGTTAACATTGGTTAGTCACTCTTTGCTCATGTAAGTTCAACAACAACAATATTAGCTATGTTTAATTCATTCCGATTGATGAATCTGTATGTAGTGTTGATGAACGCTAAATAAAGTAATCGGGTTGATGTGCGTGTTTATTTGTCACAAGCTTCAAATCAGAATTTATTTGTATGTCGTGCACACTGCACAAATATACAGAGTTCCCCGCTGTTTGCTTATAGTATTCTCCAAAATGGCTTCTTTTCTTTGATTTTGGGTCCTAATTAGGAGTCGACGAGCACATGAACCGTTGTGCCGTTGTGTTGTATATTAATCTAGCAGTAAAAACGCCCATTCCTGCGCACAAAACAAAGAATCTGTGGATAAGAGTCCGAAACAAGAACTGGTGGGACATTATCTTGCTCCACTTCACAGACGATAAGTGGAAGGAAAACTTTAGAATGACATATAAATGTCATTTATGAGACTTCATTCAACAACAACAACAACAACACCTCGTTCTTTCTATCATACGTCATGCCATTTCTACGTTATTGCACATGCGCAGTCCTTTCAAAATTTTTTTGTTTCGGTTTTCAATCCGATCAAGTGTTTACATGTCCTCTCGATCGGATTACAAAAGGTTTAAACCACCCCTTACAATCCATATGAAATTTTAATTTGGCCAATTCATTCCGATTGTTCCATATGTTCCAGTGGTTACATATGACTTTTTTATTCCAACTGTGCTAGTAGTCCGATTACAATCGTAAATCTTCACAACAAATTTAAACAAATACAACAATTAAAAAATTGGAATTAACATTGTCTAATGCTGCGTCCCAATTCGCCTACTTATACTACGACCTAAAAGTATGTACTCTTTTTGTGAAGAAAAAGTACATACTTTTGAGTGTGTAGCAGAAGAGTATGCAAGCTTTGGGACATACTACTTCGTCATCTTTAATGGACTCTGTCGCTTAGTTATGTGCATCCCTTGACCATATAAACTGCCCTGTCAATCATTGTCACAGTTAAAATCCTCCACATTCAATTTCATTTCCTACCGTATCAGAGAGAAATGTAGTAGCACGTTGATCTTCCATTCGTGGGTCTTTAATGCAGAGACTCTCCTCGTGTGTTTGCAATTTAAATATAATGATGCATTTAAAAGGTAATGGCCAAACGTATCATTACAAATGTTCACAATGCTGTTGTGGATGAAATATAATGTGGATAACATTGAATAAATATCTTTTCGTCAGGTTAAATACTGATAATTGATCACTCAAGCCCCTTTACCTAAACCTCTCTACTTAACCGTCGGACTCGCACATCCGTCATGTTTGTAGTTTTTTAACACTTTTTATCCGCGTTGGTAGTTGTAATCGAATTCTCGTCCAACTCGCAATGGGTTGTGGGTAATATCAGCCGTTACAGTGTGCGCCGATCTGCTACCGGAAATAGTAGACCATCCAGGTATCTTTGGAATACTCTTTTCAACATACTATGATTTGGGACATACTAATTCTGTTTTCGAATACTGTTTAGGACGGATAGTATGCGAATTAGGACGCACCGTAAGATTAATAAATGCTGTATAAAGAGGTGCTCATTGTTAGTTACATTCTAACTAGTTAACTAATATTTAACAAAACCTTATTATAAAGTGTAACCGAAATGTTTCTTGATCATCAAATCATCATATCAGAATGATCTCTGAGGGATCATTGTGACACTGAAGACTGGAGTAATGATGCTGAAAATTCAGCTTTGATCACAGGAATTAATTACATTTTAAAACATATTACAACAGAAAACAGTTATTTTAAATTGTAATAATATTTCACAATTTTACTGTTTTTTAACTATATTTTTGATCAAATGAATGCAGGCTTGGTGAGTCTTGGTGAGACTTCTTTCAAGGGATTAAAAATATTACCTACCCAAAACTCTTGAACGCTAATGTATTATCATATATCAAAAAAAATAAATAAATGAAACAATACCTCCACTCACCCCTGAACCCCACATACCTTCAATGTAGTTGGCTACTTTTTGTCAGTAGAAAAAAGAGAGAGAGAGAGAGAGAGAGATATTTATAGAGATGGAGTAAATAGATTTTCTTCTACAGTTGTAATGATGGGTTCATGCTGTCCTGACTTAGCTCTTTCTACAAGCTCTATGATATTTGGCCTTGGTTGTGAAATGGATTATGGTCTCTGTGACTCTAATCACCCTCTGCCTTTAAAGGCACAGAATTGAGCTCACACTCATGTTGGTTTGCTCAGCATTTGAACAGACCTATCAAAAATGCAGTTTGCTGAATGTTTTATCTAAGTCTGGGATCTTTCCTCAAAGAGGGGTTATTAAATGATGAAGGCATTCTCATGTTGTACGACTTTCTTTTTTTTCTCATGACGGCGGAGTGTGTTACTAATGGTTTTCTTTGAGACTGTGGTCCCAGCTCTCTTCAGGTCATTGACCAGGTCCTGCCGTGTAGTTCTGGGCTGATCCCTCACCTTCCACGAGGTGAGATCTTGCATGGTGCCCCAGACCGAGGGAGATTGACCGTCATCTTGAACTTCTTCCATTTTCTAATAATTGCGCCAACAGCTGTTGCCTTCTCACCAAGCTGCTTGCCTATTGTCCTGTAGCCCATCCCAGCCTTGTGCAGGTCTACAATTTTATCCCTGATGTCCTTACACAGCTCTCTGGTCTTGGCCTTTGTGGAGAGGTTGGAGTCTGTTTGATTGAGTGTGTGGACAGGTGTCTTTTATACAGGTAACGAGTTCAAACAGGTGCAGTTAATACAGGTAATGAGTGGAGAACAGGAGGGCTTCTTTAAGAAAAACTAACAGGTCTGTGAGAGCCGGAATTCTTACTGGTTGGTAGGTGATCAAATACTTATGTCATGCAATAAAATGCTAATTAATTACTTAAAAATCATACAATGTAATTTTCTGGATTTTTGTTTTAGATTCTGTCACTCACAATTGAAGAGTACCTATGATAAAAATTACAGACTTCTACATGCTTTGTAAGTGGGCAAACCTGCAAAATCGGCAGTGTATCAAATACTTGTTCTCCCCACTGTATCTCTCCTGTCATAGCTCTGAAATCTCCTTTGTAAATGCGCATATTCATACTGACAGTGACCATCTACTTTTTAACTAGATTGGTTTATTGAAGTAATTTTCCCATTATTTTTTCTCCACAAATGAATCATTTTCAAAAAAACTCAAATAAAGTGAGTGTAACGGATGTAGGCTAGTAAGAGCTGTGCATGTAAACCTCACTCCCCTGACCTCAAGACGCCGGAGACCCCAGTTTCAATCCCGCTCAGAGCAGGGCAAGTACAAACCCGATTCCAAAAAAGTTGGGACACTGTACAAATTGTGAATAAAAAAGGAATGCAATAATTTACAAATCTCATAAACCTATATTTTATTCACAATAGAATATAGATAACATATCAAATGTTGAAAGTGAGACATTTTGAAATGTCATGCCAAATATTGGCTCATTTTGGATTTCATGAGAGCTACACATTCCAAAAAAGTTGGGCCAGGTAGCAATAAGAGGTTAAATGTACATATAAGGAACAGCTGGAGGACCAATTTGCAACTTAATAGGTCAATTGGCAACATGATTGGGTATAAAAAGAGCCTCTCAGAGTGGCAGTGTCTCTCAGAAGTCAAGATGGGCAGAGGATCACAATATCAGAAAGGAGTTTCTCAGAGAAAAATTGCAAAGAGTTTGAAATTATCATCATCTACAGTGCATAATATCATCCAAAGATTCAGAGAATCTGGAACAATCTCTGTGCGTAAGGGTCAAGGCCGGAAAACCATACTGGATGCCCGTGATCTTCGGGCCCTTAGACGGCACTGCATCACATACAGGAATGCTACTGTAATGGAAATCACAACATGGGCTCAGGAATACTTCCAGAAAACATTGTCGGTGAACACAATCCACCGTGCCATTCGCCGTTGCCGGCTAAAACTCTATAGGTCAGAAAAGAAGCCATATCTAAACATGATCCAGAAGCGCAGGCGTTTTCTCTGGGCCAAGGCTCATTTAAAATGGACTGTGGCAAAGTGGAAAACTGTTCTGTGGTCAGACGAATCAAAATTTGAAGTTCTTTTTGGAAAACTGGGACGCCATGTCATCCGGACTAAAGAGGACAAGGACAACCCAAGTTGTCATCAGCGCTCAGTTCAGAAGCCTGCATCTCTGATGGTATGGGGTTGCATGAGTGCGTGTGGCATGGGCAGCTTACACATCTGGAAAGGCACCATCAATGCTGAAAGGTATATCCAAGTTCTAGAACAACATATGCTCCCATCCAGATGTCATCTCTTTCAGGGAAGACCTTGCATTTTCCAACATGACAATGCCAGACCACATACTGCATCAATTACAACATCATGGCTGCGTAGAAGAAGGATCCGGGTACTGAAATGGCCAGCCTGCAGTCCAGATCTTTCACCCATAGAAAACATTTGGCGCATCATAAAGAGGAAGATGCGACAAAGAAGACCTAAGACAGTTGAGCAACTTGAAGCCTGTATTAGACAAGAATGGGACAACATTCCTATTCCTAAACTTGAGCAACTTGTCTCCTCAGTCCCCAGACGTTTGCAGACTGTTATAAAAAGAAGAGGGGATGCCACACAGTGGTAAACATGGCCTTGTCCCAACTTTTTTGAGATGTGTTGATGCCATGAAATTTAAAATCAACTTATTTTTCCCTTAAAATGATACATTTTCTCAGTTTAAACATTTGATATGTCATCTATGTTGTATTCTGAATAAAATATTGAAATTTGAAACTTCCACATCATTGCATTCTGTTTTTATTCACAATTTGTACAGTGTCCCAACTTTTTTGGAATCGGGTTTGTAGGATCGGTTACCAAGAAATACAGGAACTTGGAGAAATCACAGGCGATTAATATCTTAGGTGAGTATACAGGTAAGTAATAGAGTGTATGCATCGAAGTCACTTTTCCGCCGGAACACGCACCCTTAGCCGGGACTGAGTGGCAGAAGAGCTGCAGCATGACTGGATTTAATAGGGGAAAACGTGAGTAAAACAAACGGTTATCAGTTTAAACTAAAGGTTGGACTCGATATAGTGTTCCTTACAACTTACCCAACATCCAGTGATCCGATGGATATTGACGTGCAGCCGGGAATCATGTTTTCCTGACATTTATATGAGCCTGATTTCGATACATAAATATTTATCACTGTCAGTCATCACAATTTCGAGAGTAAATCCCGCATTTACATGCGGATGGGCCTATGTATTGAAGCGTGTATGTGGCCGCTTGTCAAGAATGGAAAACAAAAGTTTTATTCAAATTCTGATTATAGGCCTTTTTTCTATATCGCCTAGACAGCGTGCAAAGAGCGCTCCCTTTATAATCACAAAAATCTGTCAGTCATTCAGTGAACGCGATCTCACAAAGTTCCATTAATCAGTGAAGCTGACTACACAATGAATATCTTATTTACATAATGTCTACACTTTGTTAGAGAGGATTTGCACGCGTGCAGAACTGAGCACTGGACAAAAACTCGGTGAGTGGATTCTAACTTCAACACCTGTGATTGGCCATTGCGTTCAAGAAATCAACAAACATGTCTGTGATTGGCTACATTACTCACCGAAGCGAAAACATGTTGGAAATTGAATAATTTGACTAGCACAAATACAGATACGCACTAGATCTTTTGACAACTCTTTTTCACTAATTATATGGTATTAGGGCAGCTTTTCCCTCTAAAAGCAATCAATAGCAGAAGCAGCAGGCGGCAGTGGTTTGAGTGAGAAAATTACACGCTATTATCAAGTCCGTGACATCTCCCTCGGTCTGTAGTAGGGCAGAGGGATGTCCATGGGGGGCCGAGCCCCCCCGACCCCCCCCGACCCCCCACCTCTGCCGCCGGGCCTGGTTTCGAAAACCAATGCTGCCTCTCAGTGTTTTTGCCACTCAGTGGCCATAACCGCAGTCACTCCGGCCGATGGTGATGTCACGTGCACTGGGCCGCATCAATGCTCGGGCTTACCTGGGCTTAAGCCCAGGGCCCCGGGCTGGGGGAGGGCCCCGATGATGCCGGAAAATATTGTAACCGCATTTTATAATACGTTGGCTGTTCCTTTTTAAATTACGCCTTATCTCTTTGCTTTGAATGCACGTGTGGGCGTTGCAAGTCCTGCTCGAGAAGTGTCAGTCAAACCCTCTCACTCAATGAACCCTGCAATCATCAGTGGCCATTATTTAATGTACTGTCTGAAATCCAATAAAATGAATAGAATTTTAATGGTCCGTGAACAGCTCGTTTTTTCCCAGTCATTAATTAATTTACCAAAAATAAGAATAGTAGATGTTGTCCGTTTTGTCGCAATTAATTTTTGATTATCAAGGTGCGTAACTACAGACAGTGCTGCCTGGGCCCCTGGCGACGAAGTGACTCCGCAGGATATTGTGACACGCACATTTCAAATGAAATGCGCTGGTTTGAGATTCGAAATCACACTTCATTCACGCTCTACCGCTTCGTCTATATCAGAGCATGTGAGCGTTGGCGAAGCCAAGTGGAGTGGTGTGGTCAGTATTCCGCTGCGTGCACCACAATTCACTCTAAAGTGTGAATTGTTTTATTTAAAATTTGCTGAGTTTCAGTTCATCTTTGAGACGTGTTTCAGAAAGATTCTCGCAGACAGCTGAAAGCGCACCCTGTTTTTATTTATTTTACAAGAGCACAACGTTTTGTTGTTATTGTGAGTGTACACAAATAAAAGTAGACCATTTATAGTTTATAATTATGTCTCACATTTATCTGTATGGCCAAAAATGACGGAGTATTGTCAGTTGATTGTTTCCGCTGTCATAAGGAAAAAAAACATCAGAATGCGCCGGCGCCTTCGTCGGCCAGAGGGTTAAAGAAAACGTAGCCTATTTAGTTTCATAGTTATGTTTAGATTGCAGCCTATAATATTATTTTTAAATTTCATCTACGTTGATTATGAAAAGTGAATGCAAATAAGATGCACAATGTCGGGAGACAAGTATCAGACATGATTTTGACCACTTCATTAAGTTTTATTTAGTAGAAAGCCTTTCTTTAAAGTGAATTTCGTTTTGTATAAATTGTATTTTAATTTTAATCAATGTGTCATCAACCAATTGCCTGTATATTTAATAGGCTAAATAAGAAGCAAACCAATCCGGGAATGGATTAAAGAGCATAACGAACCCACTATCCCATTTCCGCGGTCTTTGAGTGCAACGATAGGCTACGTCTTTCTGTTTTTAATACATTTCTTGAATACATATCTTAATTACAGTAGGCCTATATATAGTTATGATGTGTGTGGCTTTAAAGCAATAGGCTATACTATATTGTATAAAGTGGTATAAATAAACGTGACTTGACTGGAGTTGTGAATCAACATATCCATATTGATATGATCAGATCAGACGCTTTCATACTTTTTTCACCGGTCATATTTGTTGTGTGTTTTTTGAATATGACTATGTGTCCATATAAAAAGCTATATAGTTTAGTAATAACAGCACCATCTGCAGTTACGATTAACATAACATAGCTTTTATAAGAAAAGTAGCCTATATAAATTAGAATGATGTCGTTGTATGTCAGTGCGAAATCTAGTGACTTTAGTTAAAAGTTCATGTTATTTTAAGTGTTTGTTTTCCAGTAGATGGCAGAATGTTATCGATCTGATGCATGTAACTGTGCACTTTGTTGTGCTTGTGTAGATGGATGCTCCGTGTCAATGAGCGGCTTTGTCCCGGGGCACGTATTGTTTTCAGAGGAACATCAACGAAAAACAAAGCCCCACTTTCTTTCCAGTCACGAATGCTTCACTTTGACCATTACTCTAGGGGTTTATGATAGTCCATTTACTAACATTTTTATAAGCTCATAGCCTATATTACATTACTATATATTCTGCCATTAACTTTGTATAATTGTATAATTTGTATTAGCCTATTATAATTATTGTTTTTGTTGTTACATTTAATTTATTGCCACCCTTTAATAGGCCTGTGTGAATAATATTATCATACAACTAAACACATTTAGGGCCAGATTTATTAAACAGGACAAATTAGCATAAAAATGCAATCCCATAAAAGCGCTGATGGGAGTGGAAAGTTCTGCACGTGATCTACCGACGACACGCACATTAAACAACGCAGACACAGCCGGATCATTTCCATAATGACCAATGCAATCTACCAAGAGCAGCGGAAATTAGAGTCTGGTTTAAGAAATGAGCGCTTGCTCAACCCAAAATGCCCTGTGTGATGCTTGTTCAAAAATATGTGAAATAAGTAGGGCTGCCCCCGATTAAAGTTTTTTTCTAGTCGACTAGTAGTTAATTTAAGCCATTAGTCGACTAAGTACACATTTATATTAATTTATTTACCTGAATATATACTGGAGAGAATTCTAACCCATAATGTAATATAGCCTATTAACCTATTCCGCAGTCAAGCGCACAGATAAAGCTTGCTACAAATAACCGGCAAAAGTAATGATTATGAATATGTCAAAAATAGCAAGGAGACATTTTAATTGTTCATTAATAAACTAATGTTTTCTGAGTCGGTTTCGGCTGAAAAGATGAAGTTGACGATGCTGACTCGCCATCTCCGTAGTGAACGCGCCTAGAGAAATGCACATGTCATACGGATCACATAATCAGAGAGTAGCCTACTTCTTTTCGTTTTGAATTGTTTCTTTTAAAAGTATATTTCAGGCTTTCTATAGACATATTTCTCATGTCTGTGAGGGAAGTATCCTATACGCTGAGTTTCGGTTAGGAATCGCGTGGGTGTTTGAATTGAGATCGTGATCTTTTAACGATTAATCATGCAGCTCTAGTTGGTAGCAGTTCTGGTGGATGAAGGGCCCCTCGAGAGGTAAAGAGGTCTTAATGCGGCCCTGTACGTGCATACCCTCTATCCGTAGACCAGACAAATGTCTCTGTGCAGAGTGTGTGTTTATATGCTGGGGTTGATGAGTGTGTTAATTGTTAGTAGCGGTGATCAGTACTCTGGTGAATGAGTTCGGAGGGAGGGAGTGACGGTGGAGCCTGGTGAATTTGTGATATATTGGTTCTTATGCAATGACATTAGCCAATCATAACAGTAGCCATTTACTGACAAAGCCTTAAAGTAGCCGCCCCTTAAAAACTGACAGAGGGTGGAAAATTACCATATTTTGTATTTTCTTCTACTAAAGCATATTTTAACGATCTATGAGCTCATTGTAAGCCTGTCGTGAAATGTTTAAACATGATTCCCTGTGGAGAAAATGAATAGGATCTTATCTTTGGAACCTTATTGTTGCACCCTATTGGTTTTCGTTTGTCTCATATCCAAACAAACCGCATTTTGAATATTTGATATTGTGATTGAGGTGTGTTCCTCGGAAGAAAGAAAGTCATATGGTTCAGAACGACAAGATGGTGGATAAATAATGGCAGAAATGACATTTTGGGTGAACTAACCCTTCACAGTGTCCTAATGTTGTCAGAATATTGGCCAACAAAGCAACCCAGAAATTTCATATAAATATTTTATAAGGCACCAGTGCCACCGGAGTCATGTTGAGATTTTTCTTTGCTGTGAAATCAAAGTATTGTGCACAGTAAATCACTAAAGGAAAATAAGTGGGAAGGCAGATGAAACGCATTGCAGTAATATAGAACTTCAAGAGATTACCTGCATTCTCCAGAGCAGTATTTCATCTCAACAATACACACAGCTTAAACTATTTAAATATCTATTTCTTACATACATCCTGTTTCTGTCATGAACTTATAATCATGGTCCACCTGTGAATCTTGTTTCCCATTCCTAAGATAACATAACATGAGAGGTAACAGTGTACTTGGATGAAATCAAAATGACATTTCAAAAGCATGAGGAATCCAGTACTCTTTGATGTGAAGTGTGTCGTCAATAAAGAAGCTTCAATATTACCAATTTCTCTGAGTGCAAGGCAAAAAACACAGTCTTATATACTTGCAGAGACCCAGAAAATGTGAAATATCTTCCTCTTGTGGATGCTGACATTTATGTCACTGACTCTGTGGTTTACATCAAATATTGATGCTTGCACACCACAAGTCATGACCTACAGTCAACTAAACAGAGAGCATGAGCTCTCCTTCGCATATAATATCCCTGTAGTCTTTCTTTAAACCATTAAGTTGAGCATGACTTACTATTGCTCATACTTGGGTTAATTAGGGTATGAGCAATTCTATTGATATACTTACTAATAATACTTTTTTATTCATTTTTTTAAATACTTTTTTAAGCACTTTTTTGTGCATGAATGTTACCTGAAACTTTCGCCCGGCCAGTGTGATCTCATTAGTAGGCATTTGTATAAAGTGTTGTTCTAGGACATATCATGACCTGAAACACACATACACACATACATGTTCTGCATGAACCTTTTTAGATGTTTACGAATCCTTTCAGGTTCATGGAATATTGACTTAAAGCCACAATATGTAATTTTTCACCGCTAGAGATCGCTTATTCAAAACAAAGGCGTCACTTGATGACGCCTTGATTTCGCAGAGCTTTCATTATGCTCCGATCAACTGACGACTGATTCTGCTTCTTCCGCTCATGCGTATGTGGGGTAACGCAGTGCTGGTTTATCATATTACATACATTTGAGTGTGCTGAAAGTTATGTTATAATGCTACTCTGTGCGTTCGCTCGGCGGCTACTATGAGACTCTTGTTGCACACTGCAGTAAACTAGATCGATATTAGGCATGGTAAAACATGGTACTAGCGGTAAATCAGGAAAACCAGATTTAAACAATAAGACTAACTGTGTTGAGCTATATAACAATGATTAGTTTTCTGTTGATGAATGTATCCAAACAGTTGCTCACCTGTCTAATAAAACACATAATATATTAAAGCATCTTTGGTGTTTCCATGGTTCCGGAAATCGAGGGTAACGCGGGTATGATGTCATTGATAGGCGACGCGTGGACACGATCCGTGTCCTGGTTAAAATTGATTATTTCTCTGGATTTAAACATTCTTAAAAACATTTGGGATAATGTAAGTACACACGTCAACAAAATATATAACACTGTTCTAGTGGTTTTTGGATATTTTAATAGTGTGTAATTGTGTAATTATGTAATTTACATATTGTGCCTTTAATGGAATTAATAGGTTGAATTGTATTGTATTTAAACAATTAGATTAAATAAGTATATGTTCAATGCCTTTACATTTATTCAACACATTTCCCTCATTTGGCATTTGTGAAGGGCAGCAGTGGTAAATAAAAAAGATGTTATATATAGATATAATCACTTTTTTTTATAAACACTGACAACAATAAACACTACACACTATACATTATGTCAACGTGAGACAATGAACTGAGGAAAACAGGGCTTAAATATCCAAAATCACCCCCTATAGTAATGAGTAATGATGCTGAAAATTCAGCTTTACCATCACAGGAATAAATTACATTTTTAAATACATTAAAATAGAAAACTGTTATTTTAAATTGTAATAATATTTCACAATTTTACAGTTTTTACTGTAGTTTTGATCAAATAATTGCAGCCTGAACATCAGACATGTCTTTCAAATATATAAAAAAATATGAATTATTCCAAACTTTTAAACATGAGTAATGTAATTTGTGCATTATAATTCAAGTCTTCAAAAGCCATATGACAGTCTGTGTGAGTAAAAGACTATAATTAACTTTATGCATTGATAATCATCCTCATCAAGTGTTATGACACATTTTGAAAAGATTTTTACATTTCTAAAGCTGTAAAGGGAAAGAGCTGTTAGTGTTTAATGCGGTTATGTTTGACATGCTGAAGTTTTTGGCATTACCATTGTGCTGAGTGCTCATGGTTGGGTTGTAGGTGGCTATACATGAAGATCTATATTACTTTGACCATATGATTCCAGAGTGACCACTCAGTTATGTTAAACTTAATTTAAACTTAATTTTTTTGAATAATCAACTTAAACATTTGTGTTTATGCTACAAATTATCAAGTCTCTCTAACTCAATGCAATCTGTTGGTTGAATAATTTCTCAAAAAGACATGCAAACTGTTGCGAAAACGTCTCGGTTACATATGTAACCTTAGTTCCCTGAATAGGGAACGAGACGCTGCGTCACCGCTTTGGGAACGCCTCTGCGTGATTGCGTCGTGAAGCACGTGTGTAATCAGTCCAATGGAGAGACGGAACGACATAGGCGGGTGACGTCATAGACCCGGAAGTTATAAAGCATACCGGCAAACAAACGCCGCTAGCTTCTGAAAAAGGCTGAAGCAAGACGCTTGCGGGCATGCGGGGAGTATGGCAGGGTGACGCAGCGTCTTGTTCCCTATTCAGGGAACTAAGGTTACATACGTAACCGAGACATTCCCTTTCAAGGGAACTCGCGCTGCATCACCGCTTTGGGAACGAGAATACCCACGTCCCCATAGGAGCCGGATGCCCGCCTGTAACATTGTCTGGGAGGTGAGCACCCGAGCCCCGAGGTAGCATAAAGTCGAGTTCGCAGAACCTGACAAAGTCTTGCAGGGAGGCCCCTGCCAAAAATGCCCGGAGGCAGCCATACTCCTAGCTGAGTGGGCCCGGACAGCCAAAGGGGAGGCTGCCCGGCCGCCACATAAGCAAGTGGAGTAGCCTTGACCACCCACTTGCTCATCCTCTGCTTGAAGCCAGACCCCCTCTCGAGGGTGGCCCGTAACAGAAATAACTGTTCTAAACCTCCTCGCCATGCCGGCACTGAGGACATAGGCTTCTAATGCGCTGAACAGGCAAGGAGAAGTTTCCGGTCTGACGTCAGAAGGAGGAGGACAAAGGCCTGAAGTACTAAGGGTCTCATAGGATAGTGGGGACCTAAGGAACATACCCCGGCCTACTCGTAGAAAGGCCTCTGCCAACTGGGAGTAAGTTCCAAGCACGAGGGTGCCACAAAGGGGGGTGCAAACCCCGAAGCTTTCAGAGTGATAGAGCGAGAAAGAAGACATCTTTAGGAGTGAGAGACTTCTCAGGACTTATTCAAGCGGCCCGAAGGGAGCCTAGAAAGGCCTTGGAGGACAGAGTCCCAGGCTGGCACCCTGGCGTGTACTACAGGTCTTAACCTCAAAGTGCCACAGAGGAAACGAGTAACTGGAGGGTGTAGCCCAAATGAAACACCACCCAAAGGAGTGTGGTAAGCTGCTAAGGCCGCCACAGCACCTTTAATGTGGAGGGAGCTAACCTAGCGGAGAACCTCTCCTGCAGGAATTCCAGCACCGCGCTCGCAGGGCAGTTAACTGGATCCCACAGGTGATCTCAGCACCATGAGGTGGAGAGTCTCCACTTCAGCGTACAGTTTCCCCTTGGAGGGAGTTCTAGAGTGTAGAATGGTCTCCACAACCTTGGTTGAGGGACCAGAACTTATGAGCTGGGCCCCCTCAGAGGCCAAGCCCACAGTTCTCCACAACTCTGGGCGAGGGTGCAGGATGGCACCGCCCGCCTGAGAGAGAAGGTCCCTCCTGAACGGAATCTCCAGGGGAGAGCCGTCGAGGAGCGACACAATGTCCGAGAAGCATACTCGGGCTGGCCAGAACGGAGCTACTAACAGAAGACGGGCCCCGTCCCGGCACACTCTCTCTAGAACTCCCGGAAGCAGAACGATAGGGGGGAATGCGTACAGAGGCAGCCTCGGCCACTCTTGTACCATGGCGTCCAGTCCAGGAGGAGCTGGAGGCGTTAGGGAGAACACAGTCGACAGTGGGTGTTTGCTTGTGTGGCAAAACAGGTCCACTTCGGTCCTGCCGAATCTCTCCCAAAGGAGCTCCACCACCTCGGTGTGGAGTCTCCGCCCTCAATGCCCTGAGCATACTGGCATCAGGGCTTCTTAGACACAGCCTTCCTCGGGATGAAGACGGTCCCCGGGCCTGTCTCACCACTGGAAGGTTGCACCCGAGGGCGCCGCTCACCAACCCACCCCTTCTGAGGGGGAGTGCGGGTGGCGGCGCTCTGCTTTGCTGCGCCCGGTGTGAGGAGCTCGTACACGGTGTCCGCAACTCCCGCACAGCAGCAGAGGAGATCTGGGGCTTACAGGCTTGAAACTCACTCTGATCTCCTAGCTTCCCCCAGATCTACATCGGATCAGCCTAGAATGCCTGCACGATATTTTATAGTGTGTAGACATGTGGCGGCCTGACCCGTGACCGAGTATATTCCATCATTATTTATATATGTATATACATATTCAATGCAGCTCTACGTGGCTTAGAGCAGAGGTGGGGCTTAATGGTCGATGCTGACGGGAGAGAGATGGCTCGCAAGCAACACCTCCGCCCTCGGCACCGCTCCATAACCATGTTACTTCAGACCCACGATATTGTTGTATACTGATGTGAGGGAACTGAACAGAGTAAGAACATGGGCCGCTTTGATGAACACGACACCTCAGTGTGGAGATCAGTGAAACGGCAAGCCCCGTGGAGGTTGAGCAGAGCACTGGCAGGAAACGCTACTTTTAACTGAGATGCGCTCCTGGTAACTGGTGGCCAGTTATCTATTCTCTCTTTGATGTTAACTTGGCCACAGCTCTGTTCAGAACCTCCAAGAGCTTACCAAAAAGGTGAGAAAACTTCAACACCCATAATGCACTGGGCATATGTCAAAACATTTTCTTTTTCTTTTAGAGTGTACTATAACTGCAGAGGGAATGCTGGGAGGGTCATTGCATTGCATGTGTTTCTGACCCGGGATGGGTAACTTTGGCCATCGAGAGTCTCTATCCTGCAGAGTTTAGCTCCAATCCTAATCAAATCGACCTGCCTGTAATTATCAAATGCACTTATTTGTATAGTAATCCTAGACTTAGGCTACACTGCTTCACACTGTGAGCCTTAGTGCTCACTTCTGATTTATTGCTCAGATCCGATTTTTTTTGTATAGCTGTTCACATTGTTGTTCTAAATGTGGCCAATATCAGATTCCAGTGCGAACAGATCATGGTCCTGAACTGACCCGGATGCGCAAAATAATGATAAAAAGACGTCATGCAGCACGCTGTCATACGGAAGTAAACACGGAGAACATTAAAGTAAGTGATTATGTGTTTATTTATAGCATTATCTGCCATGGAAGCCAGCGAATTTATCAAAGACTTTTTAAACATTTATGATACAAGCCCTTGTGTTTTGCTCGTATATAGAGCTGTCACTGTAATACTTATGAGTTCTGACACATCACTATCCTTCACTGAACCACCTTTTGCAACTGTCTTGATAACTTTGGGTATATAAAATCTTTGAAGTGGCTCGCATGAGTGCAGAATTGTGATGAATGTTGCTCTAGGGTGACGTAAAAGTCGGATCGCGAATCGGATTTGGGACACATTTGCCTGCAGTCTGAATGTAGCCTTACATTGAAGACCAGTGCACTGAAGGGACTATCATTGGACAATGCAATAACAACCTCCCCTATGTCAGTATCAGAATATCACGGAGATATGGATATAGGCTCTTTTGACTGGGCTAGTGTATAAATGCAAACTCCAATATTCTGGCAGTAGGTTTTGCACCATCAAGCACCACTGACATTTTCTTCAAAAATGTCACCATCTAGTTTATAATTTGTTATTAAGAAGCAATAACTGTTTTCAGATACCTCCTTATCAAATCAGTTTTCTCTTTTTCTTTTCAGTCAGTCCGTGCTTGGAGGTCCATTTGGTTCCCACTCCCACTTTCATAATTCATCAGTCCAACATACAGAAGTAGTCTGTTCTTTCACAAGACCTCTGCCGGTAATCGCTTACTGCGAACCACGTGTTTTCAGCAATACTTCATGGCAACTGTTACATGCATGTTTTCAAAAGTGTTGCTCAGTTGTGCTGGTTCATCAAATGCCCATCTTATGGCTTCTCCACACTCTAACAATGGCCCTAACAGCTTGTTGTTATACAATGTTGGTGGAGATATTGAGTAACACGGGCACTGACGTCCCACACAACACATGTCTGGGCGTTAGGTGTTGGCAGTGGTACAGCCTGGAGGCGTGAGTGTGTGGTCATTATCGTGTAATCAAATTTATGTGCGGTGTTATCACTATTTAGCGCCACTGACTCACTGCGTGGCAAGTCTTTTCAGTGCTGCACATTATGTGATATACGTTTGAATGTGAGATTATGATGCCACCCGCAGTCCACTGACCTACTCATGAATTCAAAATGTACTTTTAATGAGCTCTTGCATTAGAGTCTCATTTTTAATGCTCACTTCTAATCTCCCTTTCAAATAAGAAGCAAATGAAGACAAATCAAACATGCTTTATCTAGCATGAATGAATAACTTTTGGAATAATTGTCATTGATGATACAAATAAATGTGTACCTCAGTTATTGGCATGGCACTGTGCATATGATTAAGATGTCAGTGCGTTAGATTTGATTTAGGACTTGCACGTCTTGCACGTGAAATTATAAACGGCATTGACCTCTAGTTCACTAAACTTTCAAAGACGGTCCTGTAGCACAATGGCACTGCTAAACAAAAATTAACTGTGTGGTTGGACGCTCTTCATGTTGATGCTGCCAATTCTTGGACAAAATGAACAGCAAAGCGGTTCAGAATTTATGATGATATGCCTTTATGTTGCAGATGCTCATATTTTCAGTCCCTTAGTATTTATATGCAAATCAAATAATACTGGCAACACATATTTATGAAATGAGCACCACATCTAGAAAACAGTGTGAATACAAACTAAATACAGTCATGTTTTATTTATGTTATCCATATTTGTACCACAACCACAAGCGGTTTACAGAGAGTAAGCATCATTATGGAACAACATGTGTTGTGGTTAAATGAAAGCATTATACATTATACATTATTAAACATACATAAACAAGGCCATAATTCTTTGTATAAGCTGACACCCATTTCAGTTTGGTGACCGAATGAAAAAGCAAAGATTTCATAAAAGCCTGAATAATACCAGTCATTATTCAGAGTGGAGACTCGTGCCTAAAGAATATATTTACAAATCTAATTTTTATCAAGGTAAAGTGTCTCTTCACATTAACCATTGAGGCCACCGATTGAGACAAATAGGCTGAGTCACTGTTTCATTTCATTGTTGTGAAACTGTGCAGTGATTTATGTGTTTATGAGAGGCTGAGTGAAGTATATTAGAGCTGCCATCAGATCTGTGGCTACTCTGTGCCTCTACAGATCATATTTGCCCTGTTTTCCCTGTTGAAAAAAACAGCATATGCTGGTTAGGTATGTTTTGAAGCATGGCAGCTGGTTTTAGCTGGTTTGAGCTGGTCCTTAGCAGGTCATGAGCTGGTTTAAGGTGGTCAAGTGCTGGTCCTAAGCAACTAGCTCCAGCTCAGGACCAGCTTAATAACCAGCTCAGGACCAGCTTAAACCAGCTCATGACCAACTAAGGACCAGCATAAACCAGCTGCCATGCTTCAAAACATACCTAACCAGCATATGCTGGTTTTTTCAACAGGGTTCCAGTGTAAATATCTAAAAATCCTTCAAAACAAGGTTCTACTCTGTGCCTATACAGATCAAATTTGTCCTGTTTTCCAGTATAAATATCTAAAAATCCTTCAAAACAAAGTTCGGATATTATGAGATAACATAGGCGGAAATCACACCACACCACATTGGGTATTGTAAATAATATAATGATATATAATTAAAATAATTGTGTATGTAGTAAAACAGTACAAATGCAAACAGGGCAAAAAAAAATGTGTTTTAAGTTTAGAAACATTTTGAGTCCCCCCTCCCTTATGTCGCGAGTATGCTTTGTTTGTTCCTGACTTGACCTATGTTTTAGTCTGTGTTAGTTTTATTTGGTTCACCTGTTGTTTGGCAATTAACTAATTAGTTCCCTCGTTTAGTTCTAGTATAAGTACTCCCTGTTTTGTTCAGTTCCTTGTCCTGTCTCATCAGTGTTACTTCATGTAAAGTGGTTGGTTTCCCGTGATTTCTCCTACGTGTTTGTTTTGATTTATAATAAAGTGTTTCTTTGGACTCTCTATTGTCGTGTACTTTATAAATCACAGCCAACTGTGACACCTTGCCTCACAGTGCTTTGATACACTGCCTGCTTTCCCCCTTTACCTCACACACACGCAAATCAGGTGGGAGAGAACAAAGTTCTTCAGTAGTTGTGGAACTCCAGTAAGTAGGCTGTCAAGGCTATTTTATTCACTTTAACCCTTTCGCATGTACGATCACACCGGTGTGATCGGTCTTGGCTGGTCCCTGGAGCATACAATCACACTGGTGTGATTTGAATGGTCAGTGCATCACCTGATCAACTGCTAAATTCAAATGTGCTTTCGCTCTTTGGCTGGCGCTGAGCCAGAGGCAGACACGCTCAGTGCTCAGTGTCATATACAACAACTGTTCAGTGTTTTCAAGCACATAATGTTTATTTTAGGTTTCAGACATTTAAATATACATAAGTACCAGCAAAACCATGCATTTAGAGTTTGTAAAATACACACTGATGTCTATGGAAGCGACAATAATAATCCTTTCCATTATAATTAGACAACAAGTTTTATTCATATCAGATACACATTGTGTAAGTAACTTTAAAGTTTACTCTATTCTTCTCCCAGTTCACTGGCCACTTACTTTCATGTATTTCGGGAGAAGTGGATGAATTCACGTGTTGTAAATCCAATAGATCCGATTCTCTGAACTGCGGCACAAACTAAAATGGCGGCGCCCATTGCGCATATCTCAACTAACACAATCGTTATAAAGGTGTTTAAACAAAAAAACACATCCACTTGCCCATATTTGACAATCAGAATATCAGATATTTCATGCTATAGGTAACAAATTTGTGAATATTTTTAATAAAAAGGAAAAATTAAATAAAAGCAGCCCATCAGTCATACAGCACTATTGTGACTGCAGTGCGTCATGTGACAAGCAATGATGCGTTACCATGGAAACAATTAAGTGATACGTTCTAAATAACGCCTTGCCTTGAAAAACTCACGCTGGGGGGGGTTACCCAGAATATTTTAAACTTAAGTGTGAAAGGGTTAAACATCGGATGACGTGATTCTTTTCTCTTTAATACAGATGATGCTGAGTCATTAATAAATTAGTTATGACAAAAAAATTATGATATCAGATGTATTTTTCCATGAGTCCACTATGTTAGCAATTATAACGTTACCTAGCTTGTTTGGTAGCTTGTTTAATACTGTAGCTTGTTGGATAGTAAGTCACTCACTACAACTAATACAGCGATTAAGCCTATGTATTAGGCTAAAATTGTAGATCTACCGTTGTGTTGGGTTTTGCTCAATATGACGTTATGTGGCAGATCAATGGGCTTGCTGCAGTTGAATATCTAAGTAAGAGATGTTGTCTGTTCCCGATGAAACCTAAAATACTATGTGGAGGACGTAAGATCATTTAATAATTATAATATGACCGCATGGTGAACCTATGAACCTAACTCATATTTAAACAACTATCGCTTTGTTGCTTTGTTCCATGCTACAATAATAACAGTAGTAAGGCCTTTCTCTGTGTACACATATCCTTACAAGTACTATTTTGGCTGTATTATTTGTGTCCCCTTCAAAAATTGCTCTTGAGAAATTTTATGTTTATTGTCCCCCCAGCTGTTAGATGAAATTTACACCCATGTGAGGTAGGTTACTAAGATATATGTCAAAGCTGGGCAGGCAAAGGAAGAGGAGCAGAGGATCTAACTACAACTTTTCTTTATTAAAGAACAAAACAAATAAGGTCATCAAATAAGAGAAAAACACCTGCAATAACTTTGTCAAAACATAAAGAATATTTGCCAATGAACTATAGAGGGCATTAAATACAAAAGTAAACAAGAACTAAAGACACAGGTGCTGATGATTATTAACCAAGGAAACAAACTAGGGGGCTGTTTACAAAAACTGAATTTTATATACATTTTGGTCATTCATTTACACGACAACAAAGTTTTGGGGGCCTGAAAACGCAAACTTTTGAAAACGGGTTTCAAAGTGAAAACAATACCGTTATCGTCTCTGTGTAAACTACAAAAGCTCTTTCTGATTCTGATGAGGAGGGTGTCTTAGTGGAGTACAACGACATGGAATGGAGCCCCGCACATACTCCTGTCGCTGAGGGTGAGCTGTGCCAGGTTCATACACTGATCAGGCATAACATTATGGCCACCTTCCTAATATTGTGTTGGTCCCCCTTTTGCTGCCAAAACAGCCCTAACCCGCCGAGGCATGGACTCCACTAGACCCCTGAAGGTGTGCTGTGGTATCTGGCACCAAGATGTTAGCAGCAGATCCTTTAAGTCCTGTAAGTTGCGAGGTGGGGCCTCCATGGATCAGACTCGATGCTCGATTGGATTGAGATCTGGGGAATTTGGAGGCCAAGTCAACACCTCAAACTTGTTGTTCTCCTCAAACCATTCCTGAACCATTTTTGCTTTGTGGCAGGGCGCATTATCCTGCTGAAAGAAGCCACAGCCACCAGGGAATACCGTTTCCATGAAAGGGTGTACATGGTCTGCAACAATGCTTGGGTAGGTGGTACGTGTCAAAGTAACATCCACATGGATGGCAGGACCCAAGGTTTCCCAGCAGAACATTGCCCAAAGCATCACACTGCCTCTGCCGGCTTGCCTTCTTCCCATAGTGCATCCTGGTGCCACGTGTTCCCCAGGTAAACGATGCACATGCACTTGGCCATCCACGTGATGTAAAAGAAAACCTGATGCTCACGTGCCCACTGTTGGCGCTTTCGGCGGTGGACAGGGGTCAGCATGGGCACCCTGACTGGTCTGCGGCTATGAAGCCCCATACAAAACAAACTGCGATGCACTGTGTATTCTGACACCTTTCTATCAGAACCAGCATTAACTTCTTGTGCAATTTGAGCTACAGTAGCTCGTCTGTTTGATCGGACCACACGGGCCAGTCTTTGCTCCCCACGTGCATCAATGAGCTTTGGCCGCCCATGACCCTGTTGCCGATTCACCACTGTTCCTTCCTTGGACCACTTTTGATAGATACTGACCACTGCAGACCGGGAACACCGCACACAGTTTTGGAGATGCTCTGACCCAGTCGTCTAGCCATCTCAATTTGGCCCTTGTCAAACTCGCTCAAATCCTTACGCTTGCCCATTTTTCCTGCTTCTTACACATCAACTTTGAGGACAAAATGTTCACCTGCTGCCTAATATAATTAATTTCTTTTCTCACTGAGCAAAACTTTTCTCTTTTGGGCAGACATTTTGGTCACCTGAGCAAAGACATTCTTTATACCAGACCTGTTCAGCGTACGTAAACACACAAAAAAGTGGTTTCATCATGCAGTTATAACTTTTAACTTTAATGTGCCATTTCTATTTTATTTAACCCTTGATGTAACTTAGTGAAAAAGCAGTTAATTCAGAACTAAATTAAGCACATTTTAGGTTGACTGATTTTTTTTTACAGTGCTGTTAACTGTATAAGTCTTCTTTACCAAAAAATACTATTAAAAATCTCCCTTAGGATAGTTAAATTCTTTATAATAATATAATATAATATGAAAAAAATTAAGCAGTTACACTGAGATTATTGGCAACAGGCAGCATTAAATCATCAAACTTAAATGTTTTTTTTATTGCTTAGAATTTCCAAGATTTTCTATATCAGGGGGTTTCAAACTTTTTAATGGCAAGGATCCCTAAAAAATCCCCTTGTGAGATCAATTCTTTATTAGGCTTACAATTATAATTATAATAGCCTATAATATAATATAAAAACTAATATTAGTTTATAGTTTATAATATTAGATATTGTCACAGAGTCAGCCACACCGTCACAGCCACAATCATCACCGACTCACCAAGACCCGCCCACTCGTTCACAATCACCAGAATACTGACTCACTGCACCTGCACCTCATCAGAGACTCTCACTATATATTCACCCAGTCACCATTCACTCATTGTCTGGTCTTGTCACAGTACATGCTGAAACAGTACATCGTCTCGTCTCGCCTCGTCTCGCCTCGCCTCGCCTCGTCTCGCCTCGTCTCGCCTCGTCTCGTCTCGCCTCGCCTCGTCTCGTCTCGCCTCGTCTCGCCTCGTCTCGTCTCGTCTCGTCTCGTCTCGTCTCGATCCTCACCTGCAAGATACAACACTCTGAGTCTTCACCGGCTAAGTCACCATCTACTTCCATTGCCTGGTTCACGCTGCTACAACCACACTCTAACTTTAATAAAGATCACTATTACTTACCTGCTTGTCTATGCTCTTCTGGTCCGTGACAGATATATTATATCAGTTTAAATGCTTCAATTTGTTAAAAAAAAAACCTGAAGTAATTAAATAGATCTAATAGCTAAATATGTTCAAGGGAACAGGTGTTCCCTTTCGTTCAGTCACTCCGAGTAACGTCAGTGACTGACGAATGGGGGTTTCGCTTAGAAGCCTATCATCTTCGAGATCTAGAAAACGCCCAATGGCAGTGCCAATGCCATGGGCATGCGGAATTTGCATAGCGTAACTCCGCCCCACAGCGTGGGTATATAAGGAAGTACGCTGGCAACATCGCATTATGTTTCTGCTTCGGAGCCAAGAGCATCTATCTCTTCACTCCTTAAGCCTTTTTGAGTATATCGTCAAGCTTCTTCGAGACGAACAGCTTTCCAGTCGGTGTTGGTGTTACGGCGCGTTCCAGCGAGTGTTTACTTCCTGCCTGCTGATCTGTGCAGTGATCTGCATCCAGCTGGTATTCGTTCCCTGGGCGCTTCGGCATCGCTGTGAAGCTCCCTCTCACAAAAGAGCTCGCATGTGGCACGTCTTTTTAAAGACGGTTTGCCCGTGCACTTCTGGGTGCGGTCGATCTCTGTTGCCATCTGATGGGCACAATCGCTGCGTGACGTGTTTGGGCTTCAGCACGTTCAAGCAGCGTTTGTGGATGCGTCATGTTCTCACTGCGGGAACATGACCATCGCGATGTTGCGGTCGAGACTCAATGACCTCCGCAAGGAAAGAGAGTCCCCTCTGCCACACCCCAATCTACCGTCTCCGAGAGAGATGGTACTTTGGCTGGTGGCCAGGGTGACCTGAGGGTTACGGTGTGGCATAACCCCGACGATCATTCCTCGGGCCACACCCCCCTCTCGCACATCGCTACCCGCGAGTGATCGGACTGAAGCAGCGGGACCGTCTGCGGACGCCCCGTGTGTTTCGTTCGGCGCTCCAGTTGGTGATGAGATGTCGATCGCCGCATCTCAAGGTGGGCTGGAGTCCTCTGGGGATGAAGATTCGGCTATGCTGCTGCCTTCGGGCGTGCCAGCATTGCCCGAGTCCGACCCGGAGTTGACAGCCATGTCATCTCGGGGGATGTTTGGTCTTTGGGTGTGACGCGTCCTGACAGCTGTTGGGCCCCGCCCCCAATTACTTTCTCTCCCGGGATACATGAGGAGGTCACGTGGTCCTGGAAGTCCCCGTTGTCTTCCCGCGACCGTTCGGCGGCCTCCTCCGCCTTCTCTGCCCTCGATGGGGCCGCGGCCAAGGGTACACTGGGGTCCCCCCTGTTGACGCTCAGTTGCAATCACGGTCGAGACTCAATGACCCCCGTATGGAGGGAGAGTCCCCTCTGCCACACCCCAGTTATCCTCTCCACGTGACGGGATGTTTGGCTGGTGGCCAGGGTGACCTGAGGGCTGCGGTGTGGCATAAACCCCGACGAGTATTCCTCGGGCCACACCCCCCCCTCTTGCACAGAGTGCTTCAATGTGGCGCGGTGATCCTAAGCACCCCTCCAAGGCCTGTAGTTCTCGTCTACTCTGGTGGCGAGGGACTGCAGAGCTGCGGGGCAGGCCGCCACCTCTCAGCACGCCATGGCCATCCTTCAGGTCTTCCAGGCCAGGATGCTCGTGGCATGCACGAGGGTAGAGCTGTCCCAGGGCTCTTAATGAGCCGCGTGCCGCCACCGACCTCGCCCTCCGGGTGACGAAGGTGACCGTGCGCTCCCTGGGTCAGGTGATGTCCACAGCTGTGGTCCAGGAGAGACGAGGCTCAGCCTGGTCGATATGAGAGAGGCTGAGCGAACCCGGTTCCTCAACGCTCACATATCCCAGGCCGGCCTCTTCGGCGGCACGGCCAAGAACTGCGCCCAACAGTTCTCGGCCGTCCAGTAGCAGACTAAGGCCATTAAACGTACTGCCCCGGCGGCTGTTACTCAGCCGCAGGCTCAGTCGCCTCAGTCTGCTTGCCGCCGAGGGCGCCCTCCTGCGGCTTCGACCCTCCCGCCGCCCTTTCCGGGCCGCGCCGTAGGGATGGTCGCAGGAAGGCGCCCCCATCCGCTCCCAGCCCCGCAGCCCGCCTTCGCCAGGCTAGCGGCGCTCCTGACGCGGACAGCTCAGGGATGGGCAGTTCTTCCAAGGAGTTGGTAGCAGGGCCACTCCTTCCCCTGGTGGAGGGCCGGGGGAGAATCTTCTGTTCAGCTGCTGGCCCCCAGGTCAGCAGCACCCTATTTGGAAGAACTAACTCACCCATCCCTGAGCACCCAGAGACCGATGGCAGTGTGCGCCGCCCCCGGGCCACGCCACTCTCGTCCCTCTCTAACGTCAGTCTCCTCTCAGAGCAGACCCCAGTGGAATGCGCGTCCTTCCCTGGTCTCCTCTGTCAGGACGCGGCTGATGACCGTGCCCCCACACCGGGACGCTACGCCTCCCACGTCCGGGCCGGTCACGCCGCCTCGCTGCCCCACCCGGGGTACGTCTGTGGTCCGCACGACCCCGCTGGTGCAGTTTTTGGGAGCCTGGCTAGAGCTTCCCGGACTGTTCCGCTGGGTCGAGAAGACCATCAGGCTCGGCTATGCGATTCAGTTCGCTCAGGCTCCTCCCCGCTCCGGGGAGTCCGCCACACCATGGGGGGCCCAACGCCCCTGTCATGCGTGCGGAGGTTGCTACCTTGCTGGCGAAGGGTGCGATCGAGCCTGTCCCTCCAGCCGAGATGAAGTCCGGCTTCTACAGCCCTTACTTCATTGTACCCAAGAAAACCGGTGGGTTACGACCGATCCTGGACCTGCGCGTCCTGAACCGATCCCTTCACAGGCTTCCGTTCAGGATGTTGACAGCGAAGCGCCTTTTCGAATGCGTTCGTCCAGTAGATTGGGTTGCAGCGATCGACCTGAAGGACGCCTACTTCCATATCAGTACGCGGTCCTCCCATTCGGGCTAGCTCTGTCCCCTCGTGTCTTTACGAAGATTGTCGAGGCAGCCCTTGTGCCACTCAGGCAACACGGGGTTCGCATCCTGAACTTCCTCGATGACTGGCTGTTCCTGAGTCACTCTCGAGAGCAGGTGTGCGAACACAGAGACCTGGTGCTCCAGCACTTAGCTCGTCTGGGCCTTCGGGTCAACTGAGAAAAGAGCAAACTCTGCCAGTGCAGAGGATCTCTTTTCTCAGTATCGACTCGGTCGCCAGGTGCGCGCAGCTTACGAGCGAGCGCGCGCAGTCACTGCTGACTTGCCTCCGTCAAATCAGGAGCAAGAGTGCGGTTCCACTGAAGTTATTTCAGAGGCTCCTGGGGCATATGGCATCTGCAGCCGCGGTAACGCCGCTCAGATTGCTTCATATGAGACCGCTTCAGCACTGGCTTCGCGATCGAGTCCCGAGATGGGCATGGCAGTCGGGCACGCTCCGGTCCCAGTGACTCGGGCCTGCCTGCAGACCCTCACCCCGTGGTCGAACCTCAGTTTTCTACGGGCCGGTGTGTCCTTAGAACGAGTTTCCAGGCATATTGTTGTGTCAACAGATGCCTCCACCACGGGCTGGGGTGCCATGTGCAATGGACATGCTGCCGCGGGCTCCTGGACAGGACCCCAGCGCCTCCTGCATGTCAATTGCCTCGAGTTGCTGGCAGTACGGTTCGCCCTGCACCGCTTCCGAGCGCTGCTCAAGGGTCAACACGTGCTAGTCCGGTCAGACAACACGGCCACAGTAGCGTACATCAACCACCAGGGTGGTCTGCGTTCCCGCCGCATGTCTCAACTCGCCCGCCATCTCGTCTTATGGAGTCAGAAGCACCTGAGGTCCCTTCGTGCCATCCATATCCCGGGAGCCCTGAACCGTGCAGCCGACGAGCTCTCACGGCTTCAGCCACTTCCTGGAGAATGGAGACTCCATCCCCAGACGGTTCAGCTGATTTGGGAACAGTTCGGCGACGCACAGGTAGATCTGTTTGCCTCCCACGACTCTTCCCATTGCCGCCTGTTTTATTCCCTGACCGAGGGCCCCCTCGGCACGGACGCTCTGGCGCACAGCTGGCCGCGGGGCCTCCGCAAGTATGCGTTTCCCCCAGTGAGCCTTCTTGCACAGGTTCTGTGCAAGATCAGGGAGGACAAGGAGCAGGTCCTTTTGGTCGCCCCGTATTGGTCCGGCCGGACCTGGTTCTCCGAACTTGTACTCCTTGCGACAGCCCCTCCCTGGTCGATTCCTCTGAGGAAGGACCTCCTTTCTCAGAGACGGGGCACCCTTTGGCACCCGCGTCCCGATCTTTGGAACCTCCACGTGTGGCTCCTGGATGGGACGCGGCAGGTTTGAGTACCCTACCACCTCAGGTGGTGGCTACCATCACTTCCGCTAGGGCCCTGTCTACAGAAACGACACGCCTATGCGTTGAAGTGGAACCTCTTCGTCACTGGTGTTCTTCTCGCCAAGAAGACCCCTGAAAATGCCCGATCGGGTCCGTGCTCGCATTCCTCCAGAAGGGTTGGAACGAAGGCTGTCTCCTTCCACCCTCTAGGTTTATGTGGCCGCTATATCAGCCTACCATGACCTTGTGGAGACGAAAAAGGTAAGTCAGCACGACCTGGTCATCAGGTTCCTGAGGGGAGCGAGGAGACTGAATCCTCCTCGCGCTCCCCTCGTACCCTCTTGGGACCTCTCAGTAGTCTTAAGTGCTCTGTAGAGGGCTCCCTTCGAGCCATTGCGGTCAGTCGAGCTTAAGTTCCTGTCTATGAAGACAGGCCTCCATCAAGAGGGTAGGGGACCTGCAGGCATTTTCGGTTGACGAAGCGTGCCTGGAATTCGGGCCGGCCTACTCTCACGTGATCCTGAGACCCCGGCCTGGATATGTGCCCAAGGTTCCCACCACTCCGTTCCAGGTGGTGAACCTGCAAGCGCTGCCTTTGGAGGAGGCAGACCCAGCCTTGGCACTGCTCTGTCCAGTACGCGCCCTCCGTGCTTACGTAGACAGAACGCAGTGTTCAGGACCTCAGACCAGCTCTTTGTCTGTTATGGTGGGAAGCTGAAGGGAAAGGCTCTCTCCAAGCAAGGTTGTCTCACTGGATAGTGGATGCCATTGTTTTGGCTTACCTGACGCAGGGGCGTCCATGCCCCCTAGGGGTCAGGGCTCACTCTTGGGCTCTAGCGCATGGCGCCTCGCTAACAGACATTGCAGAGCTGCAGGCTGGGCGACACCCAACACATTCGCCAGATTCTATAATCTCCGAGTGGAGCCAGTGTCCTCTCTTGTACTCGCCTCTACTAGTGGCCGGTAATGGACTAGGCTCAGGTGTCTTCGCTTGCTCGCCATTCCACTCCACGGACTGGATACGTGCGATATTTTCCTCAGGTAGTTTCCCTGAAGCCCTGAGTTCCTCCAGCACTGTTGATGCCGACACCAGTACGTCTGCCCACTCGCTCAGGCCCTCGTGTTGGCTAGGTGCCACCGTGTGCATGGTTCCCCCGTTGGGCGACCCCCACATGTGTATTCCCACTGTAAGTCTCCCTGAGCATGTGTCTTTCCCTTGGCAAGCCCCTTGCCACCCCTGGGGGTAAAATTCTTCCACCTTCGGCTGGTTACCCCAGAGTTTCCCATATGTAGCCCTGAGCGGGTCATATGTGTTCTTAAGTCCTCCCTACGGGTAGGCATTTGGCGCATACTTCCACCTGGAATATGCTTCCCAGTGTACCTTGGTATTCCTGTGTTAAGTGGGAGTCCTTCGTCCGTACTAGCTTACGACAGGGAGCTCATGCTTACGCAGGGCACTGGATGACAGCCGAGTGGCGTGATTATATTGGGACCCCCATTCGTCAGTCACTGACGTTACTCGGAGTGACTGAACGAAAGGGAACGTCTCGGTTACGTATGTAACCCTCGTTCCCTGAGGAGGGAACGGAGACGTAACGTCCCTCTGCCACTTCCGCTGTACCGCTGGAACAGCCGGGAGTTCAGTCTTGGCTCCTCAGCAGGTAACATAATGCGATGTTGCCAGCGTACTTCCTTATATACCCACGCTGTGGGGCGGAGTTACGCTATGCAAATTCCGCATGCCCATGGCATTGGCGCTGCCATTGGGCGTTTTCTAGATCTCGAAGATGATAGGCTTCTAAGCGAAACCCCCATTCGTCAGTCACTGACGTTACGTCTCCGTTCCCTCCTCAGGGAACGAGGGTTACATACGTAACCGAGACGAACTCTTTTATAGTTATCTAAACATCCCTGAAACCCAAACCACACACAAATCTATTTAAACTGATGTGTGTTACTGAGGTGTTTTGAGTGCACGCTACACTTGTGGTGGGTGTGTAACTGTAAATGTCTGTTTTGTTACCGTGCTGTGCCCCTCATCCGTTATTTCCACCACTTAATCAAGCCACTCCTCTTTAAAACATGATGACGTTTTATTTCACGTCTTTGCGTTTCAAGTTGCCTCTCCGCTATCTGGACCGCAAACATGACTCACTGCCGCTCATGCGACATCATTCTCTTTCTATGAAACCTGTAAACCACATTCACCGGTTCTAACACTATAGCGATACTAACTCCATAGCGGTTAAACAGAGCACTGCAATTATTTCTCGTTTAAACTACAATCAAATGGATTTCTCCCCACATTTCGCGTCTGCGGCTGTCGTCTGTGCGGCATTTTATTTTTTGTTGCTGATGGTTTTGTCTAGTTCCAAGTCTTCTTTGTTGCTGATGGTCTCACCCAGCCTCCCTCTCCCACCTCCTCTGCCAAAGGCATCCAGTTTCTCAGACCCGCCTCCGCTGGCTCCCTTCAGCCTCTCGGTTCCTCCCTTGGTGGCTCCATTCCGCTGCTCGGATCCGCCTCATGCCATCCGGTCTCCAGCTCCGTCTTTTCAGGTCTCTTTGTCTCCTCGGCACTGCCTGGGTCTCCGTCTCCTTCAGCTCCACCTCCTTTGGCTCAACCCTCTGTTGGTCAGTTCCCAGGGTCTGCATAGACCATCAGTAAAGTCTCCACCCTGGCTCCTCCCTCCGTCGTCTCTGACATGTGTTTTTTTTTTTCTCTGCCACCTACTCCAGGGTCATGTCCGTCACCAGCTCTGTGCCCGCCTCCAGAGCATGTAATGTCAGGTGTATGTTCCTGTTTCCCTGCTCTGTTTAGTTTCGGTTTCCTTGTTACTGATTATGTCCTCGTTTGTATCTATAGTTACTTATAATTATCACCTGTGTATTGTTATGTTTGCCATGTGTATATATATACTCACGTTTCAATTCATTTCTTTGTTGGTTCTCATTTATGTATTATGTTGGTTTGCTATGTTTCTCCTGCGATCTCCTTCCGTGTTCTAAATAAAGATTGTTTGTTTTGCTACTCCTACATCTTGATGTGCGTGCTGCAAGCCAACCCCTGACAAAGATGAGCTGCTATCTGGATTAAATGTGTGAAATAGCCTGTTGGATCAAATCAGCAAACCGGCCTGCCAGGTAAGATTAACCCTGCATTTGTTCTGTCCTACATTTACTCAGCAGTGTGTCTACAGCCTACGCAAATTGAGGTGAAAATAAATGTGGTGGAAAAAAGTTGGACCTCATTTATATTCAGTTTAAATCACTTTAGGAATGATTAGGCAGATGTGTGCCAAGCAGATGCAGTTACAGTATGTGGCCATTACAAAGCCATTATCATAGGTTAAGAAATGACATTTATTTTCATATTAAACATTTAAAAGTTAATTTATTAATCTAAACTTAGAGTATTTGAGTATCAATTTATATTAAATTAAATATATTTTTATATGAACACATTTGGATGTACACTTTGTACCTTTACCTTTAGGGGTACAACAGGTTGTCACTGGGGCAGTACCCTTAAAAGGACATCTTTGTAACTTTTTCACCCTTAAAAGGTGCATATTAGTACCTTATTAGCATTATGTACTTTAAGGTACTACTATGAATCTTTTAGTTGTAAAAAAGGTACAAAGGTGTCCTTTTAAGGGTACTGCCACAGTGACAAGCTGTTGTTCCCCTAAAGGTACAATTTTTGCATTTTTTTTCTTTTTTTTCTGAGAGTGTATTAAACATATATTTATACATATGAAAATACTGTTGTTTATATTTATATACATGAGTACATTATGTCATCTGACTCAAATCCCTTAATCTGTGCGATTTAGACTGATGACATGGCAGGGACATGAACGAATTTTGTCAACTGAAGTGAGCTTCTATAAATAACCACTGCTCAGTATTTAGGGAGCAGTGAACACTTATAGGGGCCCTGTGAACTGGAACACAGTTTTAGACTTTCGGAATGTTTAAATGCATTTAACTGAGAAATCATGTTCAGTTTTACGTGATTTTGATATGTTCTGACATCAACCAACATCTATTTTATGATTTAGATAAGGGGCAACTAATACTCATTAAAAGAGTCTGGTACAAACTGTCATGATATTAAAAGGCACAGCATTAGATATTGTGTTTGATCTATTGCTTAACAGATGATGCCAAGTCAACGGAGAGAATAATAAATAGATTGTTGCCTCCTAAATAGAGTTGCCAAATGTTATCATATAATTCACAAACTTTGGAAGATTGGATGCATTTGTTGCGTAACCACTTTAAGCACAGTTCTGAGTCACAAGGCAACCAAAAACATGTTGTGTCAAACTATGCTATTCAGAAGTTATTCAGTTGGATCCTTTTAAATTCCCTGCCCTTGTGAAAAAGAAGTGCACTTAATTGAATTAAATGTACACTTGTACATTTTCAAATTTTAAAAGTGTATTTAAAAAAAAAAAAAAAAAATGTACTTGCAGATAATATATTAATGAAAAAAGCCCACTTAAGTGTACTTAAACAGAGTTCTAAAAAGTGCACTTTGTATTAATGTCTAAATACTTAATATCATTACGTTTTAACAATCTTTTGTCGTGCTTTATAGAAGTGCACTTGATGTGTTGACTAAAGCCGTGTTTCCACCGCAGGAACTTTCCCCAGGATCTAGGGACTTTGGGGTGGTACTCTGTGTGTTTTGACCGCAGGGACCTGGGTCTAAATCATGGGTGGGGAACGTTGATCCTGCTGTCCTGCAGAGTTCAGCTCCAGCCCTCATCAAACACACCTGAAGCTATTCAAGGTCTTCAGGATTACTAAAGTTACAGGCAGGTGAGTGTTTTTTTCAGGGTTTGAGCTAAACTCTGCAAGAGAGTGGCCTTCCAGGATCAGCGTTCCCCACCCCTGGTCTAAATGAAGTTCTGGGTAAAAATTTCCATATCAGAAAGTCCCTGCTCATGAGGTAGTCAAAGTTCAGGAACTTTTGGGGGTGGGACTTGGGCAATGAACATGCTGATTGGTTGAGTTCACGCAGCATTTTGATTGGTTGATTTCCTTTTATTTCAACCACCATTTTTAAAAGTGTATTGCAGTGCGTGCAGTAAGAGTTGTTTGCTATTCAAATTAACAATGGAGTTTAAAAAAGACGAGGTTCAGGCTTTATTTAGCTTATATGCGGAGGACGAAATCCAGCGGGAACTGGAAATGCAGTCCTACGTCACCAGACTAATTTGCCTAATCTTCACAGTATTTTGGACCGCGATGGAAACGTAGACAGCAACAGGTCTGGGGGAAAAAGTTCCTGGGACAAACTGTTACGGATATGTGTGTAATTACACATATATTTAAATACATGACATAGGCTACAAGTTTCAATAGAAATGACCTTAAAGTATATTTTAGTTTCCCATAAATGCTTGTCAGTGCATGCAGTACAAACCATATTAGACAATAGAAGTAAATATGAAATTACTTATAAAGTTGTATTTAAATCCTACTTAAGTGGGTCAAAAAACACTTTTAAGTTTAGCTATATGCATTTAATACATTTTCATTCAATTCTTAAATCTTTTAAACAATATTATTTCTGTAATAAGTACTATTTTTACGAGTCTGCAAAAGTGTATTTCTTTTTCACAAGGGTGGCATCCTGAGTTAGTGCATTAAAAACCCTTTAAGTACTGGTATCCTGTGATTGTAAAACTTCTGAAGGGAATTGTGGCAGCCCACCTGGGAAGACGCACGGAGGAATAACAACTGTGGAGCTTCAGTGCTCTTGTCCCGCTCTGTTGCTCTGCAGATTGAGTATGACAGATTGCTCGCCCCCGACATTGCTGCTGCAATGATGACTATAAAGCACTTTTCAGTTTAATGTGATGCTCACAGTTACATGTAAACAGCACCTGCCAGGCTCTGTGAAAGAAGGCGGGCTGATTATGTAATCTTGTCATTTGTAAAACAAAAACACCAGAGCTGGTGCTGTGGGTCACATGAAAAAAAAAAAGCGAGACACATTTAGCTTTCGCCATGCAAAGTCACACATGGGATGGGCACCTGTCCACATCTGCTTGTAATTCTCTAGAACAGCGCTACGGCATTTGTCTGCAAACGCACCATCAGTTAAGCTTCTTTGGTATGAAGAATGAATTGCGTTAGAGTTGCATAAGAATGAGAGAATTGTTTATCTTCATTGTTTAAGAAATTGATAATAAGAAGAAATTGTCACAGTTAGGTGGCTGTAGTGAAGCGCATGACAATAAAGATTATAAGAGCAAACAATTCTTTAATAAATAAATCCAAATGGCAAAGGTAAACTCAGGGAAAACTAAGGAGCTAATAATCAAGGCACAACTGAACCGAGGACTCTAATCAATCTGTAACCTAGGAGACAAACAGGCAGGAGGCAGAGGAGAACTGAACTAATTACCAAACTGGAAAGCTAACTTAAGCCTGGTACAGAATGCGTGATTTTAGCAATCCTATAAGATCACTACAAATCACACTGTGCAACATGGATCTATTAACCCTTGAGCGGTCTTCGGTCATTTCTGACTGGAGAATTTTACGTTTTGAAATTTAAAAAATCACAGCTTCATCCGAATGGTACGAAACTTGGTGACTTTTATGACACTTGGAATGTGAACACAAAAAAAAATTGAGGGCATGATTCGAACAGGCTAAGTGGTGGTAAAAAAAATAGTCACACTCATGGTCTTCGGTCAAAAATGACGGACCATAGAAAATGAATGGTAAATTGATAAAAATACGAAAATACTGAGAATTTTTGTGTGCACAATCTACAAATCAGACACAATACTGAAAAAAGTACACAGCAGTGAAGGGATGACACTATAAAACATCAAGAATGTGATAGACATATCCACTCACACACAGATGCACACACACACACACACGCACACCTATGAACCACTGTGTCTGTAACACAGAGAAAAGTTTTGAGAATATGTGAAATCTATTCAATAATTCAGTCATAATTCAAAAAAGCTCACAGCAGTGAAGAGGTGTCACTCTAAAACATCAAGACTGTGAAATAAACACACCCATTCCTACACACACGCACACACACACACACACACACACACACACACACACACACACACACACACACATACACCTATGAACCACTGTGTCTGTAACACAGAGCAAAGTTTTGAGAGTATGTGAAATCAATTCAATAATTCAGTCATAATGCAGAAAAAAGCTCACCGCCGTGATGTGGTGCCACAGGGTGATTGAATGAATTGCATTTTTTTATTAAATTCTGAATCAAAAAATGGGTAACAAAATGCTTCCTTGCGTCCTCTTTCTAACACAATGTTCAGGTTTGACTGTAATCATAATGCATAAACGAACACTTCAAATCACTATTTCTAACAAAAAAAAAAAAATCTAAAACTTGACAAAAAGTAGTCTTTGAGATTGTTTAAATATATTTAAGTCTTCCACCTAATAAAAATATGTAAGTATGTCTAAAAACAACTAGGCAATTCACAAGCTGCTCTATAGAGAGCTATACAGGCAACTAGTGGTTACACCAGGGTATTACATGTTTTCTTTCTATCCTCTCAACAGATGGCACTAATCTGCCTTCAAAAAATTGTATTTTAAAGGCCTTGACTCTATTTTAACCTGAAATACTGCATAAATTGAATTTTTTTAATTAATAAAAATATATAAAGTGGGGAGAACAAGTATTTGATACACTGCCGATTTTGCAGGTTTTCCTAATTACAAAGCATGTAGAGGTCTGTAATTTTTATCATAGGTACACTTCAACTGTGAGAGACGGAATCTAAAACAAAAATCCAGAAAATCACATTGTATGATTTTTAAATAATTAATTTGCATTTTATTGCATGACATAAGTATTTGATCACCTACCAACCAGTAAGAATTCCGGCTCTCACAGACCTGTTAGTTTTTCTTTAAGAAGCCCTCCTGTTCTCCACTCATTACCTGTATTAACTGCACCTGTTTGAACTCGTTACCTGTATAAACCTCTCCACAATGGCCAAGCCTAGAGAGCTGTGTAAGGACATCAGGGATAAAATTGTAGACCTGCACAAGGCTGGGATGGGCTACAGGACAATAGGCAAGCAGCTTGGTGAGAAGGCAACAACTGTTGACGCAATTATTAGAAAATGGAAGAAGTTCAAGATGACGGTCAGTCTCCCTCGGTCTGGGGCACCATGCAAGATCTCACCTCGTGGGGCATCAGTGATCATGAGGAAGGTGAGGGATCAGCCCAGAACTGCACGGCAGGACCTGGTCAATGACCTGAAGAGAGCTGGGACCACAGTCTCAAAGAAAACCATTAGTAACACACTACGCCGTCATGGATTAAAATCCTGCAGCGCACGCAAGGTCCCCCTGCTCAAGCCAGCGCATGTCCAGGCCCGTCTGAAGTTTGCCAATGACCATCTGGATGATCCAGAGGAGGAATGGGAGAAGGTCATGTGGTCTGATGAGACAAAAATAGAGCTTTTTGGTCTAAACTCCACTCGCCGTGTTTGGAGGAAGAAGGATGAGTACAACCCCAAGAACACCATCCCAACCGTGAAGCATGGAGGTGGAAACATCATTCTTTGGGGATGCTTTTCTGCAAAGGGGACAGGACGACTGCACCGTATTGAGAGGAGGATGGATGGGGCCATGTATCGCGAGATCTTGGCCAACAACCTCCTTCCCTCAGTAAGAGCATTGAAGATGGGTCGTGGCTGGGTCTTCCAGCAAACGAAACACACAGCCAGGGCAACTAAGGAGTGGCTCCGTAAGAAGCATCTCAAGGTCCTGGAGTGGCCTAGCCAGTCTCCAGACCTGAACCCAATAGAAAATCTTTGGAGGGAGCTGAAAGTCCGTATTGCCCAGCGACAGCCCCGAAGCCTGAAGGATCTGGAGAAGGTCTGCATGGAGGAGTGGGCCAAAATCCCTGCTGCAGTGTGTGCAAACCTGGTCAAGAACTACAGGAAACGTATGATCTCTGTAATTGCAAACAAAGGTTTCTGTACCAAATATTAAGTTCTGCTTTTCTGATGTATCAAATACTTATGTCATGCAATAAAATGCAAATTAATTACTTAAAAATCATACAATGTGATTTTCTGGATTTTTGTTTTAGATTCCGTCACTCACAGTTGAAGTGTACCTATGATAAAAATTACAGACTTCTACATGCTTTGTAAGTGGGCAAACCTGCAAAATCGGCAGTGTATCAAATACTTGTTCTCCCCACTGTATATACAGCTCTGGAAAAAATTAAGAGACCACTTAACATTAAGTGGTCTCAATTTTTTCCAGAGCTGTATATATATTTTCCATGGGATAAATGGATATTAATTATTGCATAAATATTAATTAGTACCACAAAACCCTCTCAAAATGCTAAATAAAAAAGAAAATATATTATTGAACAAAAATTAGAATGTTTTTGTTGGTCCGGTCACTTTTGACTGCTAAGACCACCACTGTGACTCCCAAGTAAAGACCGCACGTGGGTACGACATGTATGTAGACTGTACAATGATGACACCTATTGACTCGTAGGCTACGATGCAAGTTTCTATAGAAGAATAAAACGTCATCAGCACGTGCTAGTGGTAAAAAAAAGACCATGATGAATCACACTTTGGCAGTTGTAGCTTTTATGTGTGCTGAAAAAAAGAGAACGCGGCGAAAGAGGAAGGGAAAAGAGCTTGAGGTAAGCAGTTTTAAGTTTTAGCGCCATGTTGCGTTGATTTCACGTCGCATTTTTATTGGCTGGTCAGTAGACGTAGGTCGTAGCAGCAAACACACTGTGCGGTGATTATGCTGAATTTCTGACACTGTCAGAAAATTATCATTGGCTATCTTTGGTCGCAAGACCGTGACAACGGCCGTTTTTGAACCTCTCTCATTGTACGACATAGGACCAACCAATTAGGAGCAAAGATCACAGAAATCGCCACGATTGTTTCACGATGGCAATCTTTCATCTGGGACAGCTGAAAATCATGCAGTGTCGGGCTTTAGAAACACAGACATGAACAGAACAGGAAAACAGATCAAAAACAAACTCAAAACGTGACAGAAATGTGTCTTGAGCATCAAATCAGCATATTTGAATGATTTCTGAAGGATTGTGTGAAGACTGAAGACTGAAGAGTATTAATGCGGAAAAATCAGCTTTGCTTACAGGAATAAATTACATATTAAACATATTCAAACAGAAAATAATTATTTTAATATTTACTTTATTTTACTGAAGAAGTAAATTTAAATCCAAAATATTGAAATCCAAATAAGTTTAAGAAAAAAGTGAGACTGTTATGGACTTGGTTTTTTTATTGTTTTTTACATTTGTATCATTAGAGTTGAAACCCAATACTTACATTTAAAAGTGTAACCTGACATTTTCTCTCAAACAAATCCACTCATCACCGGTGCACAATGAATTTTGGGATAGGCTAGGCTGGATCCACTCATTATATTCTTTGTGGCCGCTGTGATGCATTCAGGCTTCAAATGCAGCCTTCGAAAGATGCAGCCTCTGAATTGGGATGCAGTCAATGTCTTCAGGATCACTAGAAACAGGTGTTGGAGCTAAGCTCTGCAGGACAGTGGCCCTTCAGAAACAGGTTTGGACACCCCTGTGTTAGATGTAATGGGGCTCTAGAGTCATGCATACATTTGTGGTCAGAATTATTGGCACCACTTGTAAATATGAACAAAGATGGCTGTAAGAATAAATCTGCATTGTTTATTATTTTGATCTTTCATTCATAAAATTTTAAGTAACCTTTCATTGAAGTAAAATAATTGAAAGTGGGGGGTAAATCACATTATGAAATAAATGTTTTTCTCCAAAACACATTGGCATGTACCTTTGAATATACCTTTGAAGTATATTTCCATTTCCATTTACATTTTTTAGCACACCAGGGTGACTAGGAACACAAAATTGTCCAGCCATGACTTATTGTTTCACAGGAGTATAAATATGAGGAAACACGAAAGCCAAATTCCCTTAATCATTCATCACAATGAGTAAAACCAAAGAATATAGTTCTGATGTGCAGCAAAAGATTGTTGAGCTTCACAAAATAGAAAGTATTAAATAGCTAAAGCATTGAAAATTCCCATTTCCACCATCAGGGCAATAATTAAGAAGTTCCAATCAACTAAAGATGTTACGAATCTGCCTGAAAGAGGACGTGTGTCTATATCGTCCTAATGCACGGTGAGGAGGAGAGTTTGAGTGGACAAAGACTCTCCAAGGATCACAGATGGAGAAATGCAGAGATTAGTTGAGTTTTAGGGTCAGAAAGTTGAAAATAAATTCTCAAACAGCACCTACATCACCACCTAAAATAACTAACCTAAAGCTATTTGGGAGTGTTTCAAGAAAATCCTCCTCGCTCTTCCAAAAACAAACTCCAGCATATTCAGTTGTCAGACACGACTGGAACTTCAAAAGGGACCTGGTTCTGTGGTCAGATGAAACTAAAAAAATAGCTTTGTGGCAGCAAACTTACCAGATGTGTTTGGTGCAAACAGGGATAAAATGTACCCCATGCCCACGGTTAAATATACTGCTGGATCTTTGATGTTGTGGGTCTGTTTTTTGTGCTGGAGGTCCTGGACATCTTGTTCAGATACATGGTATAATGGATTCTAGCAAATACCAACAGATAAAAAATCAAAACCTGACGGCCTCTGCTAGAAATCTTATAATGGGCCGTGGTTGGATCTTCCATCAGGACAGTGATCCAAAAACAAACATCAAAATCACAAAAATGTGTCCCTGAGCACAAAATGAAGCTTCATGGCCGTCCCAGTTCCCTGACCTGAACCCTATAGGAAATAAGTGGCTGAACTGAAGAGAAGAAGCATCAACATGGATCTGGGAATCTGAAGGATCTGGAGAGATTCTGTATGAAGGAATGGTCTCTGATCTTTTGTCAGGTGTTCTCCAAACTCATCAGGCATTATAGAAGAAAACTCAGAGCTGTTATCTTGGCAAAAAGAGGCTGCAAAAAGTATTTAATAAAAGGGTGCCAATAATTATGGCCAACGTTTTTTGGAGAAAAGTACTTATTTCATAATGTGATTTACCCCCACTTTCAATTCTTTTACTTCAATGAAAGGTTAGATTTTTGCACATTTTTTAAAAGAAAGATTAAAAGGATAAACAATGCCAATTTATTTTTTAAAGCCATCTTTGATCATATTTACCAGGGGTACCAATAATTCTGACCACAACTGTACATGTTTATGATGGTCATAGTCTGTATGCAGACTATGACCAAATTGTGAATAAAAAAGGAATGCAATAATTTACAAATCTCATAAACTTATATTTTATTCACAATAGAATATAGATAACATATCAAATGTTGAAAGTGAGACATTTTGAAATTTCATGCCAAATATTGGCTCATTTTGGATTTCATGAGAGCTACACATTCCAAAAAAGTTGGGACAGGTAGCAATAAGAGGCCGGAAAAGCTAAATGTACATATAAGGAACAGCTGGAGGACCAATTTGCAACTTATTAGGTCAATTGGCAACATGATTGGGTATAAAAAGAGCCTCTCAGAGTGGCAGTGTCTCTCAGAAGTCAAGATGGGCAGAGGATCACCAATTCCCCCAATGCTGCGGCAAAAAATAATGAAGCAATATCAGAAAGGAGTTTCTCAGAGAAAAATTCCAAAGAGTTTGAAGTTATCATCATCTACAGTGCATAATATCATCCAAAGATTCAGAGAATCTGGAACAATCTCTGTGCGTAAGGGTCAAGGCCGGAAAACCATACTGGATGCCCGTGATCTTCGGGCCCTTAGACGGCACTGCATCATATACAGGAATGCTACTGTAATGGAAATCACAACATGGGCTCAGGAATACTTCCAGAAAACATTGTCGGTGAACACAATCCACCGTGCCATTTGCCGTTGCTGGCTAAAACTCTATAGGTCAAAAAAGAAGCCATATCTAAACATGATCCAGAAGCGCAGGCGTTTTCTCTGGGCCAAGGCTCATTTAAAATGGACTGTGGCAAAGTGGAAAACTGTTCTGTGGTCAGACGAATCAAAATTTGAAGTTCTTTTTGGAAAACTGGGACGCCATGTCATCCGGACTAAAGAGGACAAGGACAACCCAAGTTGTTATCAGCACTCAGTTCAGAAGCCTGCATCTCTGATGGTATGGGGTTGCATGAGTGCGTGTGGCATGGGCAGCTTACACATCTGGAAAGGCACCATCAATGCTGAAAGGTATATCCAAGTTCTAGAACAACATATGCTCCTATCCAGACGTCGTCTCTTTCAGGGAAGACCTTGCATTTTCCAACATGACAATGCCAGACCACATACTGCATCAATTACAACATCATGGCTGCGTAGAAGAAGGATCCGGGTACTGAAATGGCCAGCCTGCAGTCCAGATCTTTCACCTATAGAAAACATTTGGCGCATCATAAAGAGGAAGATGCGACAAAGAAGACCTAAGACAGTTGAGCAACTAGAAGCCTGTATTAGACAAGAATGGGACAACATTCCTATTCCTAAACTTGAGCAACTTGTCTCCTCAGTCCCCAGACGTTTGCAGACTGTTATAAAAAGAAGAGGGGATGCCACACAGTGGTAAACATGGCCTTGTCCCAACTTTTTTGAGACGTGTTGATGCCATGAAATTTAAAATCAACTTATTTTTTCCTTAAAATGATAAATTTTCTCAGTTTAAACATTTGATATGTCATCTATGATGTATTCTGAATATTGAAATTTGAAACTTCCACATCATTGTATTCTGTTTTTATTCACAATTTGTACAGTGTCCCAACTTTTTTGGAATCGGGTTTGTATATATATATAAACTGCAGCAATCTTTTATTGTTTTGACAAGTACTGATTTGCATATCAGTCTCCTTGAAAAATTCCTTCGGGGCCGATGTATAAAAAAAAGCTGCATGATATTCTCCTTTTGTATTCCACTGAAAGAAGTGTGTAAATAATAACAGAATTAAAATTTTTGGCCGAACTATTCCTAGTTGGAATATGGCTGGTATGTGAGGATTTTGTGCTGAAATACCGCACACTAAAGTGCAACAACTGTTCAGTGAATTTGCTCCTGCGTTTCATCACATGAGACCAAAAGAAGTGTCAAACTCTGTTCACTTTGGTTCAGACTAAAAGGCACCAACAATGGCCAAAGGCTCCATTGTGAATTGTTAAGTCTGTGAAGATTGCCCCATCGGCCCAACCTGTTTGCCAAGAATCTTCAGAGTTGTGCTGAACCAATTGGTTACTGTTTTCCAGTCCTGCTGTGGTGTTGTCAACACTCTCTAAATCTACTCATCGTCTTTCATCAGTCAGGCCCAGAGCCTCAGAATGCCTGCAGTGCTTTGCCTTGCAGACAGGGTTCAGACTCTCTCTTTTTTTCTGTAGGATGTGTCACTCACAGGCAGCCGGAATACAGATCCAGTACCTCAGTGCTGAGGGAGTCTGACTGCAGGATCAATGAGAGCATGAATCGTCTTTTCTGGCTCCAACATATTCAACATAGTCTCACTGAGCCTGAATAGGATTCACGGTGAATCTGTAATGCCAAATTTGAGCTATAGGGGATAAAGACACACTGGATTTCACACGCATTTGATTTGATTTTTCTCTAAACCACTAGATAGCACAGAAACTCACTGCAGCACTTTCCTAAACATCACATTTTTATTAATCCTGATTTCTAACAACTCGAGTGCTTTTTCTGGGCAAGTCAGAGTGAACTGCGGCGCTAATAGAGTGTCATGAATGCGCGCCGTGCACAGAAGACCAAAGGCCAATGTCGGGATTTTCATTAAATAATACATAAAATTTTGGTTTGTTTTTCACCAAACCCTATCATATACCCCCAGAACACTTGGAAAACATGACACGTGTTGCATGAAACCATCCTATGATACTTCTGCATCTTTTTTAAAAGTTTGATGCTTGTTGCTATTTACTGCCATTAAATGGACATATTTAAAAAAAATCTCCTTTTGCAGTCCCAAAAAGTAAGAGCGGTATACTGCATTAGAACAACACCAGGGTGAGTAAATGATGACTTAATTTTAAAGTGCCCCTATAATGCTATTTTAAAGTTTCCTAATTTAGTTTTGGAGGTCTCCTACAACAGGTTTACATGCATTTCATTTTCTCATAATATACATTGCACATCACCACAATGTTCAATGATTCTCAAACGACTCGATGGATGAATCAGTTTCTCTAAATCTCTCCTTTCCACGAGCCTGCTCTGCTCTGATTGGTCAGATGGCCCAATCTGTTGTGATTGGTCTACCGCGTACAGCACGTATTTCGGAAACAAACGCCCATTACCATAACTGAACTCCAGCTCCGCCCGGAGGCTTCCTAAAGCTCAGTGACTGTACACACTGTAAAGACAGTAATGATGACGCCGATTTTACACCAATCCCAGCGCATCCGAATCGATGATGAAACATTGGAAGAACTAGTTATTCAACCTGAACCTCCATCGCAAAGACGACTTGAGCAGGGCGTTTCTCAGTGATACGCTACTCAGTTTGAGGTACATTATGAGACGTTTCAACTGTAATTCCTCACCATCAGCATTAACATGTGTGCGTCCATAAACAAACCCATGTGTGTGTGTTTCTAATTTATTGCTGTGCACATGTGGGAACTGTATCAATAACAGCACATACGTTAGCCGAGCACTAACGTGAACGACTGATATAACAATAATGTTTGTAAAACAAATCTTGCTCCGTCCTTTATCTTTACTAAAAAGTAGTAAGAATGACAGACAATCTGCATTAATAGACTCAGTTTTAGGTAATACTGCAGCCCACAGCTGATTTACAGTAGTATTTCAATAAGACAGTAATAACGTGAGTTAGCCGGTTAGCCAGATACCTACACAATATGAAACACAATAAACACATTGTAGAGCACAGCGTCTTCTCGACATGATGCTAAGGTAGGTTAGCTAAGGTAAGCTAAGCAACGGCTCCACCAGAGCAGTGTACAGTGAGACATTTAAGATTATTTACAAGTCATCACTTTTACCAATAATTGGAATAGAATTTTTTTTAAATATTTTGCTACGGGTATTATTCTGTTCATCTATTAGTCTGCCTTTACAGTAAATTGCTTTAATGTGTTACTATTTCAACACGTCATATTTCTGTCCCATGCAGAGTGAATCCAGCATTTATATGTAGATGTCACTTTCAAAACTTTGCATGCAATGCTATTGGCCGTCTGAAAAATAATAGTTTTATTCAATGGATTATATAGGCTGTAGCCTCGAAAGCGAGCCAAGACCACCCCCTTTACAATCACTAAAACACTTTCTGTCGCTTTGTCAGTTCATCACGATCTCACAAAGTTCCGTTATAATCAATGAAGCTGCCAATAATGGACAATAAATCTCTTAAGCTACATTTCCACCGCAGGAACTTTCCCCAGGAACTAGGGACTTTAGGGGTGGTACTCTGTGTGTTCTGCAGGGACCAGGATCTAAATGAAGTTCTGGGTAAAAATTTCCCCCTCAGAAAGTCCCTGCTCGCGAGGTAGTACTTTTTCAAAGTTCAGGAACTTTCAGGGGTGGGACTTGGGCGCTGAACATGCTGATTGGTTGAGTTCACGCAGCATTTTTATTGGTTGACTCCATGCAGCATTTTATTTCAACCACCATTTTTAAAAGTCTGTTGCGGTGCGTGCAGTAAGAGTTGTTTGCTATTCGAATCAACAATCGAGTTTAAAAAAATACGACAGATGGACCGATGACGAAGTTCAGGCTTTATTTAGCTTATATGAGGAGGACGAAATCCAGCGGGAACTGGAAAGTCGCGCGCAGTCCTACGGCACCAGGCTAATTTGCCTAATCTTCACGGTACTTTAGACCGCGATGGAAACGTAGACAGCAACAGGTCCGGGGGAAAAAAGTTCCTGGGACAAATTGTTCCGGGTAATTTTGGTGAAAACGCGGCTTTACCTACATAGTGTATACACTTTGTTTGTTAATGAGAGGTTTCGCAAGCTTGCATAACTCAGCACTGAATAAAAACTTTTTGAGCGGTAAATGGATTCAGATTAACTTAAACACCTCTGATTGGCCATTGCATTCAAGAGATCAACAACTATGTCTGTGATTGGCTACATTGCTCACCGCTGCAAAAACATGTTATAAATAGATACATTTGACATTCTCTAGAGCGCAAACACAAATATGCACTGGAGCGTTTGCCAAATCTGTTTCGCCAATATATTATTACAGTATCAACTGAGGGTGCTTTTGATTGCGTTTGAGGGTGCTTAGCACCCTCTAGACCCCCATAGAACCGGGCCTGCTTGTAACGGCTTGATATTTGAGATTTTCCATGTCAAGATGTTTAGAAAACCTGAAACAATGCTAAAAAAATAAACAAAGATAATGACCAGAAGGTTTGACTGTCATCAAAGGTGTAATAGTTCTTGGTTGTTAAAGAACTGGGCTTGTAACCAAAAGGTTGCAGATTTGAACATCAAGGCTGAGCAATATGAAATGCCAAGTCTGCCAAAATTAAAAATAAATAAATATACAAAGAAATATAAAAAAGCAAAAATAAATATATAAATAAATATACATAGAAAAGAAAAAACAAACAAAAATAAATAAATAATTATTTATACATTAATTTTCTTATTTATGTATATATTTATATTTATTTATTTATTCTTTTATTTATTTCTACATTTATTCATTTCTATTTTTATTTATTTCCACATTTATTCATTTCTACATTTATTTATTTCTACATTTATGCATTTTTACATTTCTTTGTCCGTAGGGTAATGAGGAGGCCGTGGTTTACCTCAGATTTAGCAATCGAGCTCAGAGTAGGCGAGGGCGAAGCGTTGAGGCCACAGTGACACCTTGTGGTGTGGCCGAAATACAATAAGTATAGCCTACTGACGTTGATACTGTCTGTGATGAATGACTTGGATAGGTATATGGCCAAAAGTCCTCTGCGGATGAAGATTCGGCTATGCTGCCGCCTTCGGAGTTGACAGCCATGTCATCTCGAGGGATGATTGGTCTTTGGGTGCGGCACGTCCTGACAGCTGTCGGGCCCCGCCCCCAATTACCTTCTCTCCCGAGGTGCATGAGGAGGTCACACGGTCCTGGAAGTCCTCGTTTTCTTCCCGTGACCGTTCGCAGGCCTTCTCCGCCTTCTCTGCCCTCGATGGGGCCGCGGCCAAAGGTACACTGGGGTCCCCCCTGTTGATGCTCAGTTGCAATCACGGTCGAGACTCAATGACCCCCGTATGGAGGTAGAGTCCCCTCTGCCACACCCCAATTTTCCCCTCCACGTGATGGGATGCTTGGTTGGTGGCCAGGGTGACCTGAGGGCTGCGGTGTGGCATAAACCCCGACGATCATTCCTCGGGCCACACCCTCCTCTTGCACAGAGTGCTTCAATGGGGCGCGGTGATCCTAAGCACCCCTCCAAGGCCTGTAGGTTCTCGTCTACTTCGGTGGCGAGGGACTACAGAGCTGCGGGGCAGGCCTCTGCCTCTCAGCACGAAAGGGCCATCCTTCAGGTCTACCAGGCCAGGATGCTCGTGGCGTGCACGAGGGTAGAGCTGTCCCAGGGCTTTGAATGAGCCGCGTGCCGCCACCGACCTCGCCCTCCGGGAGACGAAGGTGACCGTGCGCTCCCTGGGTCAGGTGATGTCCACAGCTGTGGTCCAGGAGAGATGTGGCTCAGCCTGGTTGATATGAGAGAGGCTGAGCGAACCCGGTTCCTCAACACTCACATATCCCAGGCTGGCCTCTTCGGCAGCACGGCCGAGAACTGAAGAAGCAGACTGAGGCCATTAACCATGTGCTGCCCCGGCGGCCAGCTGCTGCCTTACTCAGCCGCCGGCTCAGTCACCTCAGTCTGCTTGCCGCCGAGGGCGCCCTCCTGCGGCTTCCACCCCTCCCGCCCGGCCCCAGCAGCAGCCGCCTTCTCCGGGCTGCGCCGTGGAGGTGGTCGCAGGAAGACGCCCCCGTCCGCTCCCCAGCCCCGCATCCCGCCAAACGCCAGGCTAAGCAGCGCTCCTGATGTGGACAGATCAGGGATGGGCAGTTCTTTCAAGGAGGTGGTAGCAGGGCCACTCCTTTCCCCGGTGGAGGGCCGGGGGAGAATCTTCTGTTAAGGAAAGAACTAACTCACCCATCCTTGAGCACCCAGAGACCGTGCACGGCAGTGTGCGCCGCCCCCGGGCCACGCCACTCTCGTCCCTCTCTGACGCCAGTCTCCTCTCAGAGCAGACCCCAGTGGAACGCATGTCCTTCCCTGGTCTCCTCTGTCAGGACGCGGCTGATGACCGTGCCCTCACACCGGGACGCTATGCCTCCCATGTCTGGGCAGGTCACGCCGCCTCGCTGCCCCACCCGGGGTACATCTGTGGTTCGCATTACCCCACTGGTGCAGTTTTTGGGAGCCTGGCTAGAGCTTCCTGGACTGTCCCGCTGGGTCGCGAAGACCATCAGGCTCGGCTATGCGATTCAGTTTGCTCAGGCTCCTCCCCATTCCGGGGAGTCCGATACACCATGGTGGGGCCCTACGCCCCGGTCATGCATGCGGAGGTCGCTACCCTGCTGGCGAAGGGTGTGATCGAGCCTGTCCCTCCAGCCGAAATGAAGTCCAGCTTCTACAGCCCTTACTTCATTGTACCAAGAAAACCGGTGGGTTACGACTGATCCTGGGCCTGCGCGTCCTGAACCGATCCCTTTACAGGCTTCCGTTCAGGATGTTGACAGCGAAGTGCCTTTTCGAATGCGTTCGTCCAGTAGATTGGTTTGCAGCGATCGACCTGAAGGACGCCTACTTTCATATCAGTATGCGGTCCTCCCATTCGGGCTAGCTCTGTCCCCTCGTGTCTTTACGAAGATTGTCGAGGCAGCCCTTGTGCCACTCAGGCAACACGGGGTTCGCATCCTGAACTACCTCGACGACTGGCTGTTCCTGAGTCACTCTTGAGAGCAGGTGTGTGAACACAGAGACCTGGTGCTCCAGCACTTAGCCTGTCTTGGCCTTCGGGTCAACTGGGAAAAGAGCAAACTCTGCTAGTGCAGGGGATCTCTTTTCTCGGTATCGACTCGGTCGCCATGTGCGCACAGCTTACGAGCGAGCGCGCGCAGTCACTGCTGACTTGCCTCCGTCAAATTGAGAGCAAGAGTGCGGTTCCACTGAAGTTATTTCAGAGGCTCCTGGGGCATATGGCATCTGCAACCGCGGTAACGCCGCTCAGATTGCTTCATATGAGACCGCTTCAGCACTGGCTTCGCGATCGAGTCCCGAGATGGGCATGGCAGTCTGGCACGCTCCGGGTCCCAGTGACTCGGGCCTGCCTGCAGACCTTCACCTCATGGTCGAACCTCAGCTTTCTACGGGCCGGTGTTCCCTTAGAACAAGTTTCCAGGTATATTGTTGTGTCAACAGATGCCTTCACCACGGGCTGGGGTGCCATGTGCAATGGACATGCTGCCGCGGGCTCCTGGACAGCGCCTCCTGCATGTCAATTGCCTCGAGTTGCTGGCAGTACGATTCGCTCTGCACCGCTTCCGGGCATTGCTCAAGGGTCAACACGTGCTAGTCCGGTCAGACAACATGGCCTCAGTAGCGTACATCAACCACCAGGGTGGTCTACGTTCCCGCCGTATGTCTCAACACGCCCGCCATTTCGTTTTATGGAGTCAGAAGCTTCTGAGGTCGCTTCGGGCCATCCATGTCCCGGGGGTCCTGAACCGTGCAGCCGACGAGCTCACGGCTTCAGCCACTTCCTGGAGAATGGAGACTCCATCCCCAGACGGTTCAGCTGATTTGGGAACAGTTCGGCGACGCACAGGTAGATCTGTTCGCCTCCCACGACTCTTCCCACTGCCGCCTGTTTTATTCCCTGACCGAGGGTTTCCTCGGCACGGATGCTCTGGCGCACAGCTGGCCGCGGGGCCTCCGCAAGTATGCGTTTCCCCCAGTGAGCCTTCTCGCACAGGTTCTGTGCGAGATCAGGGAGGACAAGGAGCAGGTCCTTTGGTCGCCCCGTATTGGCCCGGCCTGACTTGGTTCTCCGAACTCGTACTCCTTGCGACAACCCCTCCCTGGTCGATTCCTCTGAGGAAGGACCTCCTTTCTCAGAGACGGGGCACCCTTTGGCACCCGCGTCCCGATCTCTGGAACCTCCACGTGTGGCTCCTGGATGGGACGCGGCAGGTTTGAGTACCCTACCACCTCAGGTGGTGGCTACCATCCCTTCTGCTAGGGCCTTGTCTACCCAACACACCTATGCGTTGAAGTGGAACCTCTTCGTCACGTGGTGCTCTTCTCGCCAAGAAGACCCTGGAAATGCCCGATCGGGTCCGTGCTCTCATTCCTCCAAGAAGGGTTGAAACAAAGGCTGTCTCCTTCCACCCTCAAGGTTGATGTGGCCGCTATATCAGCCTACCACGACCTTGTGGAGACGAAAAAGGTAAGTCAGCACGACCTGGTCATCAGGTTCCTGAGGGGAGCGAGGAGACTGAATCCTCCTCGCGCTCCCCTCGTACCCTCTTGGGACCTTTCAGTAGTCTTAAGTGCTCTGCAGAGGGCTCCCTTCGAGCCATTGCGGTCAGTTGAGCTTAAGTTCCTGTCTATGAAGACAGCGCTCCTGATCACTTTGGCCTCCATCAAGAGGGTAGGGGACCTGCAGGCATTTTCGGTTGATGAAGCGTGCCTGGAATTCGGGCCGGCCAACTCTCACGTGATCCTGAGATCCTGGCCTGGATATGTGCCCAATGTTCCCACCACTCCGCGTGCTTACGTAGACAGAACGCAGTGTTTCACGACCTCAGACCAGCTCTTTGTCTGTTATGGTGGGAAGCTGAAGGGAAGGCTCCCTCCAAGCAAAGGTTGTCTCACTGGATAGTGGACGCCATTGTCTTGGCTTACCAGATGCAGGGGCGTCCATGCCCCCTAGGGATCAGGGCGCACTCCACCCGGAGTGTGGCCTCCTCTTGGGCTTTAGCGCATGGCGCCTCGCTAACAGACATCTGTAGAGCTAAAGGCTGGGCGATACCCAACACATTCGACAGATTCTATAATCACCGAGTGGAGCCAGTGTCCTCTCTTGTACTCGCCTCTACTAGTGGCCTGTAATGGACTAGGCTCAGGTGTCTTCGCTTGCTAGCCATTCCACTCCATGGACTGGATACGTGCAATATTTTCCTCAGGTAGTTTCCTTGAAGCCCTGAGTTCCTCCAGCACTGTCGATGCCGACACCAGTGCGTCTGCCCACTCGGCCAGGCCCTCGTGTTAGGCTAGGTGCCACCGTGTGCATGGTTCTCCCCATGGGCAACCCCCACATGTGTATTCCACTGTATTGGGACCCCCAATTCGTCAGTCACTGACGTTACTCGGAGTGACTGAACGAAAGGGAACGTCTCGGTTACGTATGTAACCCTCGTTCCCTGAGGAGGGAACGGATACGTAACTTTCCTCTGCCACTTCCGCTGTACCGCTGGAACAGCCGGGAGTTCAGTCTTGGCTCCTCAGCAGGTAAACATAATGCGATGTTGCCAGCGTACTTCCTTATATACCCACACTGTGGGGCGGAGTTACGCTATGCAAATTCCGCATGCCCATGGCATTGGCACTGCCATTGGGCGTTTTCTAGATCTCGAAGATGATAGGCTTCTAGGCGAAACCCCCATTCGTCAGTCACTGACGTTACGTCTCCGTTCCCTCCTCAGGGAACGAGGGTTACATACATAACCGAGACGTTTTTCTTGGTGTGGTCTTATTATTAATCACACGTCTTAGGCTAAGTTATCAACTGGAAATATCCAGAATTAGATAAATCAAATGTGCCCATGGAAATGGAGCTGGTGAAACACACACGCCATGCATTAAACATACACAGATGCATCATCCTCTTTCAAACAGCACCTGTCGCGTGCCCTCATATTTTTGAGCTAAGTGCATTTTAATGTAACTTCCAAAAACAGTACTGACAGCAACAGAAACAAACTTATTTTCTATTAAGCTGTGGTAGTCTTTAGCCTACCCCCATAAACTGATGTCCAGGGGCAACCTTATGACCTATGACTTAACCCGTGATATAAGATTTTGGCCATATACCTATCCAAGTCATTCATCACAGACAGTATCAACGTCAGTAGGCTATACTTATTGTATTTCGGCCACGCCACAAGGTGTCACTGTGGCCTCAATGCTTCGCCCTCACCTACTCTGAGCTCGATTGCTATGTCTGAGGTAAACCACGGCCTCCTCATTACCCTACGGACAAAGAAATGTAAAAATACATAAATGTAAAAATAAAGAAATGTAGAAATAAAGAAATATGTAAAAATAAAGAAATGTATAAATAAATAAATGTGGAAATAAATAAAAATAGAAATGAATAAATGTATAAATAAATAAAAGAATAAATAAATAAATGTGGAAAAAATAAATATATACATAAATAAGGAAATAAATATATAAATAATTATTTATTTTTGTTTGTTTGCTTTTCTATGTATATTTATTTATATATTTATTTATTTATTTTTGCTTTTTAACATTTCTTTGTATATTTATTTATGTACTTATTCATTTTTAATTTTGGCAGACTTGGCATTCCATAGAGCAACAGCTTTCGTCTATCAGGGTATCTAACAATATCTCTTGGTCACATTCAGTTCAAAACATTAAATGTATCACGTCATGAGAGAACTAATAACCACTGATGTCAAACCAGCCAGTGATGTGAAACCGGTTGAATGCTAAGTTTCAAGGCTGCAATGAGCTCTGTCATAAAATGTGGGATATTTATAATGCATGGATTGGGGTTTAGGATGGCCTTTCTGTGTGCCAGCCTCTTGCCATACGCAGTGAATGACAATGGGGCAGGACTGGCAGAACTGGAGTGTGTGCTTGGACGGCAGGTCTGTCGATGCAGCAGCCTTCAAAGGCCTTGAGGCCCAGCTGCCATAATATCTCATTCCTTTTGTCCTCTCCCTCTCTCGGCTTCCGCTCTATACACAGATGATGGTCTTTCCAAGCACTCTCAAAAGAACATGACAAAAGACTGCATCATGAGGCCTTGCTCTCCCTGAACATTCAGTACACACACAAATGCACAGCAGACGCATTCGTACGCAGTTGTATTTTGTTTTTCTCTCTCTCTTTTTTTATGTGGCCATATCTGTTTTCTCTTCTCTCTTTTCAGGTCTATTTTGGTCATGTGTCTGAGTGAGGGGGAGTGTTGGAGAAATGGTGAGCTGTCCATTGTGAGGGAGACTGAAGTGATGTCCAAAGGAGATTGGATTGATGCGCTGCCGACGTAGGACCAGTGAAACACATGTGAAATCCATGTTTATCTGAGATTTCTTCTGAGGAACACAGAGATCCAACTGGGTGACAATCTATCCTTATAAACTTGTTTCTCATACATTATTTCACTTTAAATTGTCTTGCGACTAAGTTTTACTTCAAATGTTCTGATGCTTGTCTCAATGACAGGGGATCTGTCAGAAGAACTTGTGCCTGAAAGCCCCTTGAGAGCGTCTGCATTGCTTGTGAAGAGTGTTTCGCTTCATATACAAACCAGATAGTGCTTTGGTTTGGCTTGCAGCTGTTCTCTCAGGCTTAGTGAGAAATATGAAAAAGTTGCAGTCCTTATATGCTGCCAATTAAGATGTGTATCTGCATTTCAAAGTCAAAGAAACATTCTTGTCAAAGGAACATTGTTCCAACTATGTTTTTTTTGTGTAGGCAAACCCAGAAGTCAACATCACCTTGGTTCCCTCAATAAAAACCCACAGAAAATATGCTCTGTGATCAATATCATGATAGGCTTCAAAATGTGAAGTTTTATGAACTGGAGTAGAAGTAATGCTAAGTGCACAGTACAGGATTTTAAGCCCGATTTGCAAGTCAACGAGCTCGTCGACAGGTTGGGCTGTGATCGGGGCAAATCAGTGGGTGCAAATCATCTCGCCAATCTCTATGTGTGAACTGCTCGACATCCTGTGGTGTCAAGTGTTGTGACGAGCTACAGACAATGAGAGAGAAAGGCATGGGTTGAGGTCACCGGAAGAAAAACATCAGCAGCAACATGGTTTCAAGAAAAGTGTGGACAGAAGAAATGGAGCAATTCTTTGTTTTTTTACTTTTTCTGGGTTTTTCAGAACAGATCATCTTGCAAACAGCTTGCAGCACTAATTTCTTCCCGACGTCCATTTTCAAATAGTAGTAGTCTGAACAACATAGCGGTCTGCTGACGTTTAAAGTCGTCCAGTCTGAACTAGGCATAAAGTACACTATAAACAAACTACACCATGGTCGCATGACTTCAACATCACATGAAATCTGAGAGCTTTCTGTCCCACCATTGGCGGTCTATGCAACTACCACTTTCAAGCCCCAGAAAGATAGTAAAGACATCATTAAAGTAATCCATGTGACTCCAGTGGCTTCAATGTTATGAAGTGATGCAAAAAAAAAACGTAATTTACCACTTTATTTATTATTCACGAGAGCACCACGATGCATGTGTGTTGTGTAGACATGGGAGCGGACATTGCTGCATGAACACATGCATTGGAGATTAATATTTTGTAAATAAAGTGATAAATTATGGGGTTTTATTTGCGCAAACAAGGTACTCGTGTCACTTTATAAAATTGAGATTAAACCACTGGAGTCACATGGATTACTTTAATGATGCCTTTACTAACTTTCTGGGGTTTGACAGTGGAAACCCCAAATAAACATCTTAATTTGTGTTACAAAGATGAACAAAAGTCTTACGGGTTTGGAACAACATGAGGGTGAGTAAATAATGATAGTATTTTCATTTTTTGGGTGAACTCACCCTTAAATCTTCCAACAACTCTTTTAGTCTTTATTTCAAAAACATTTTCCTTGAAAGTTTGAGTTAGAATAGTTGGTAACACGTTACAATAACAGTACATGAATAATCATGTACTAATACCTGAATTAATAGTTACTTCAACATGAACTCATGATTAGTGAAGATATGAACTAATGAACCATTGAAGAGCTATCCTTAACTACGACAGGAGTCATAAGGATTCATGCATGAATAACAGCAGCCTTAACTACATGTTAGTACATGTTTGATAGTTAATGTATTAATCAACATTTAGGGGTAAACTAAATCAATCAGACTCCGTAAGAAGGAATAAGAAATATTTAATTTATAAATAATAAATTTAAATAATTTCTTATTGTAATAATCTAAACTATTGACATCAACAGCTTCATTATAAACATCACTGAAAGACACAGGTTTAGTTTGTCAGTATTTTCACTGATCCTCCTTATCAAACGTAGAAAATACTAAATCCACTAATAATTTATCGTAAAAGGTGTTAATCTGTTTTGTGAGATTGTCTCTCCCATCAAACTCAACCGACTGTGACTTACAACAGTTCCTGAGGAATTGGCACACATAAGACATGTTTACATGTAAAATAGGGCGTGTCCATAAGCTAATGCTAATCGAAGCATATACATTTAAATGACAAAAATACAGTTAATTACTGTACAAAACCTCCTGAAAAATCCCAATACAACATACATGCATTAATTATTAATTCAGTATTCAGGTATTAGTACAAGTGCTCAAATGCGAACTCGTTTCCAGGTTTTGTTCAACAAAAATACGTCATAAACAAATATCCAGAACCAGGAACATGTCCAAATCCCAAATACTACTCATGGACCATCTGATGCACATTGCAAAGAAAAATGACATGTCTTTTTCTTTCAAGCTCCAATCTGACTGGATTTGTGCAATTTACAGGAGTCATGGAGCACAGGTGATCATTAAACAACTGCTAGCTCCAATGGAAAATGTCATTCTAGGCTCCATTTCCAAGCTGGTTTATGCTGGTTATGTCAGGAACACAAGGGAAATAAAAGGCGGCAGGCAGAGATGCAGGATCCAAATGCAGGGAGAATTTAATCAAAATTAAAAAAAAACAATCAAAATAAGACTCAGGAACAAAACAAATTAGCAAAACCACAGAGAACAGGGAACATCATTCATCTGCAACACCAAACATTATACAACGACCGACAGAGAACCAGAGAAAACAAGGGCAATTATACACATGGAAGACAAGCTTAACGAGATAACAAGGGGTGTGGTAAATGGAAAACACCTGGGGAGACTACAAACTACAAAAACTCCACAGGAAACAGGACACAGAAAAGAACACAGAGAAACTACAACATAAAAGTCCCACAGAGCGCAAGACACAGAAGCAGATATGACAGGTTAGTGCTGATTTTAGGGTTTGAAAACATCAACCAGCATTCCATTCTGGGGACCAGCATCCTAAACACAATATATTCTGTTGACCAGCAATGCTGGTCTTTTCAACAGGGTACATCGAGTGCTTGCAAGGTTCATGGCATTGAATCTTTGAAAGATATTGAAGAGTTTTGTTTTTTGACAAGAAGCAAGAAAACAAGATATCCTTGAGCACACTTTTATACTGTTTTGATCCCAGGGTTATACTTGATTTCAAATTTACAAGTGGCCTAGAAACATCACGTAAAAAAGTAAACTGCGGTTGGCAGCGGTTCGTCAGTCCCTTCGAGTCTAATCATCCAGTTCTTGACTGGAATGTGCACCAAACTTCACTCTGGAAGCCAAAGTCGAGGGTTTGAAATGGTGCACATGGATACATTTTTCTGTCCATCTTGTTTCAAAGCTTTCACACAGAGCCAACTGACGAGTAAAATGAATATTTGAACAATATCCGTCCCCATTATACCCCTCATTATGTAGTTTCCCTGTTTATTCCTCAGGGAGTTTATGAGAGAGGCAAAACGTTTAAAGTGTGTCTTTCAATGCTTTGTTTGAGGATCTGAAGACCCCACTTATGTTAAGAGGAAGCTCTGGAGAGTTCTAGTGTTGGAAAACATGCCCAAGGGTTAAACTTTGGTTCTGATATAAAAATTAAATGGGAGCAGCATCAATAATCACAAATTACAGCAATCTTTAAACATCATAGATAAATTGCTTGCTAAGACCACAGCATAGAAATGCTAAACATAACACCCATAATATTTTGGTGGTCACCAGGATCATTCTGGGAAAATAGAACTGGTGCATCTACCAAGGCTCTCCATGTGAGAATACATTTTGCTTCATTGCCTTGTAGAATGAATCCATTAAAGCAAGCATTTGAGCAGCAGCACTGTGGATGCCAGCCTTTTCTCACTCACACGCTCACTCGCACACCGCTTTGTTGCATTATTAATCTCCATGGAGATCCAGAGACTTGAAAGTTTCTTAGTTGCGTTCATTCTAGCAATTTAACTGTGAAATGTTTGCAAGATGGTTGCTCTATTGGGTGATTTCTCGCATGCACTGAAATGCATACATCCATACCTGTGGCTCCCAACTCATCCAGTGCACAAAATAATCTCTTTTAGCAGGACAAAAATGAATTTGTTGCAATTTAGTAATTTATCCTGTGGGGTTGGCTCCCATTATTCACAGGCCTTCTTTTCATCCACCTATTTCCCCTAGACAAGCATTAATTAACTCCAAATGAGATACGATGGACATAAAACAATGTTTTCCTCCTTCTTCTGCTATTGAAATGCAGTATGGAGGAGTACTAAATAAATCACTGGGTCTCTAATCTGTGCGATGCCCACTGAGTAAGACTGATGAAGAAACTGTGTTCGTAAATTCTGTTTTAGTGGAAGGACAAGGGTGAATGTTAATTTAAGATGATGCAAAACGAGGTACGTGACTGAGCACTAGAATAGTCAACAGCTAGAGAATACAGCACTTCCACTAATTTCCTCACACCACCTCTTGTTCACCACTCAATGCTAACAGCCATTTTGAACAAATCATGTTTACGGAGAAATATACATGTTAAAGGAATCTCTTTGAAATTTGTGAATATGTAAGCCAGTTCAGCACAATCTGTCCTTGGTCCTCAAGGGTAAAATTTAAATGTTACCACTACTGCAAACACAAACGGGCAAATATTTCCCAGAAAAGCAAATCCTTCTTCCTATAAGAGTTCTGAAAAGTGCTTGCGTCAGATCTCAGCCTGGAGAGAAATAGGACATGCTCTTCCTTGAACTAAACAGCAGAATTTTCAGAAATTGGCTCTACTTGGAAAAAAAAAGGACAAAATTAGGACAAATTTAATTACAACATCAGATTTTATGTGGATACATGGTACAAAATAAACTTTTTGTCTTCCTATGGCAACTAAATTGAAGAAGTTTAGCTGCCATGAAGCATTTATTTCTGGGCTGAAGCTGTATTTTGCATTATTGCACTATTTTAGCTCCAAGTAATATTTAATGTCATCACAAAATACTTTAGGTTTCCTAGATAAAGTTCTGATGGCAAATGGTGAAATTGTTAAAACAGTCACTGATCTTTTCATAGAGCACCATGCATGTCTTTGAATCAGTCATGCGATATACACTATATTGTCAAAAGTTTTGGGACGCCTGCCTTTACATGCACATTAACTTTAATGACATCCCATTCTTAACCCGTAGGGTTTAATATGGAGTTGTCACACCCTTTGCAGTTATAACAGCTTCAACTCTTCTGGGAAGGTTTTCCACAAAGTTTAGGAGTGTGTTTATGGGAATTTTTGACCATTCCTCTAGAAGCGCATTTGTGAGGTCAGGCACTGATGTTGGATGAGAAGGACTGGCTCGCAATCTCCGCTCTTATTCATCCCAAAGGTGGACCCTGCTTTGTGCACTGGTGCGCAGTCATGTTGGAACAAGAAGAGGCCATCCCCAAACTGTTCCCACAAAGTTGGGAGCATGAAATTGTCCAAAATGTCTTGGTATGCTGAAGCATTAAGAGTTCCTTTCACTTGAACTAAGGGGCCAAGCCCAACCCCTAAAAAAAATAAAAACCCACACCATAATCCCCCCTCCACCAAACTTTACACTTGGCACAATGCAGTCAGGCAAGTACCGTTCTCCTGGCAACCGCTAAACCCAGACTCATCCATCGAATTGCCAGACAGAGAAGAGTGATTCGTCACTCCAGAGAACATGTCTCCACTGTTCTGGAGTCCAGAGCATCTGACGCTTTGCATTGCACTTGGTGATGTAAGGCTTGGATGCAACTGCTCGGCCATGGAAACCCATTCCATGAAGCTCTCTTCACACTGTTCTTGAGCTAATCTGAAGGCCACATGAAGTTTGGAGGTCTGTAGCTATTGACTGTGCAGAAAGTTGGCGACTTCTGCGCACTGTGCGTCTCAGCATGCGCTGACCCCGCTCTGTGATTTTACATGGCCTACCACTTCGTGGCTGAGTTGCTGTTGTTCCCAATTGTTTCCACTTTGTTATAATACCACTAACAGTTGACCGTGGAATATTTAGTAGTAAGGGAAATTTCACAAATGGACTTATTGCACAGGTGGCAACCTATCACAGTACCACGCTTGAATTCACTGAGCTCCTGAGAGCGACCCATTCTTTCACAAATGTTTGTAGAAGCAGTCTGCATGCTCCTTGATTTTATACACCTTTGGCCATTGAAGTGATTGGAACACCTTAATTCAATCATTTGGAGGGGTGTCCCAATACTTTTGGCAATATAGTGTATCTGCACTTTAATGGTGCAGTTCCTAATGTGATGAAAGTGAGGCAAATAACAAATAACTAAATTCTCAACAAGTGTTCAAAAAACTTCAAAAAGGATGCAAATGCCCCACAGAAAGTACTTAAAAGTAATATGATTCATGCACTGTATATCATGTCATCTGAAGTCACATTAGCTTTGTGTGAGAAACAGACAAAAATTTACGTTGTTATTCACTTAAATTTGTGGGTTCTGTTCATGAGAAAAGTAGCAATATTCATTCTTTTCAGTCAGATCTTTTCAATGTATTGTTAATACAGTTCATAAACCCAGTCCAAATGATTCACCCATGAATCTGATTCACTCACAAATTGACTCAAAAATTTGATCATAATATACCAGCTCACTGAACCGAAGGCTGTCAAGAAACTATCGTATGACTTCAAGAAATATAACACGTCATATGGACTACTTATGATGATTTATGGTGGTTGCATCATTTTTAAGCTTGAAAATCTTAGTCCCAGACTTACTGCATGGAGAAGAGCAATTACAAAACCTTTCCTTTTGCGTTGCACAGAAGAAAGTAAGTCATACAGTTTTGGAATGACAGGAATTTATAAATGATGATAGAACTGTCATGGCTGAATTACTAAGTTTTGCATATAGTCTACTCATACCTAAAGATGAGTCAGAATCCAATTACAGATCATCATGTCTACTTACCACCCTAAACTCCAAAAAACTACTTGTGGTTTTCACCCACTGCACGATTACAGGAAGAGCCACATCATCAAAAATAGATGAGGTGCAAAAGCTCGGCTTTTAAAGCAGCCTCTGGGGGGCAGAACAACAACTTCCTCTGTAGAACAAAGGCTGTGAAATAAGTCCGAAGAAAGAGGTGTGCTACCACGACTGCAAAAAGTGCTACGCTTGCATCAAATACAAATTCTTTTTATCTTGATGTTGCACTTTAATTGGTTCCCCAAACAATTAAACTCACTTACTCACCCGAATGTCATTCCAAACCTGCATGCTTATTCTTCTCAAACAATATTTTTTCTTCTTGAACATCTTTATTTTGGGTCTCACTTTATATACTTAAATTGAAAAAAATAGTGTTGGTTGCAATGTACTTGTTGTGTCCATGTTGTATTGCAAAACATGATAACACTTTATTTTACTGTATGCTGTTACACATCTTCCTAAGTATATGTTGTGAATTAATATTACTCTGTACTTAAATGAATAATAACACTGTAACAAGGACACCTAAAAATAAAGTGTTACCTAAAACACTTGTGCTGATATTGAGGTGGGATAATGGTAAGGTTAAGCACAGGTTTGGTGGTATGGGTAGGTTTAAGTGTGGGTTAAGGGGTAAGTGAAGGGTCAACAGTGTAATTATAGATGTGACTACAGAAATTAATTACAACTGCTTACTTTTTTGCTTACTGTTATCTATAATCTAGTGTGCTCCAAGACAATGACACAATTTGCATTTAGAAGATATAAGCTGTCACGCCTATGTTAAGTTCACTTTTTTTTGTCTCGTCTATATTAATTCTCATTAGTTGCTATGGTGTCTGATTAGTCCAGCTGTTCCTGTTTAGTATCACTTATCATGTGTATTTATACTCTCTTTTCTGTTCAGTCCTTTGCCGGTTATTGTTTGTGTGAACCTAGTTATCTTCTTCTGAGTGTGTTACTTGATTAAAGACATTGTAATGTTCACCAGTTCCTTCATTTTGCGCCTTTATTAACCACCCACCATTACAGAATAACCTACCGCTCAAATATGAGTAAAGAAAAAAAAAACGGATTCACCAACGCTGCGTGTCCTCCTCTTCCCGAGAACCATAAGTGGCTGGGGTATTTGGCCTGGATTCTCCGGAACGGAGGCCTCTCCCTCACAGCCAGCGAGCCCAGCGGGCAGGACGCATGTGGGTCAGTCCATCACAGAGCCAGGAGCGGACCTAGACCTGATAGATCTGTGGTCCTCGGAGCCAGTTCCCACCCAAGTCCCCACCTTTGAGTCCTCATCTTCCTCGCCGGTCCCGTCTGAAAAATGATCTTCTTCTCCCCATGTCCCTGCCTGACTTCCTGGTCCCATCTCCATCGCTGGTCATGGCCAGTCCCCTTGATCCGTCGTCACCACTGGTGTTGTCCAGCTCCTCGGCTCTGCCCCCGCCGCTTACTCTGTGCAGCTCATCTTCCTCGTCTCGGGCTTCCCCTCCACCAGCTCGGCATGAGGCCGAATCCCCAGCTGCACCTTGGGCCTCAAGGGCCTTGTCTCCACCCCGGCCTGTCAGCCCGTCGCCATCGCCTCGGCTTACCGCTCCCTGGTCACCTCCACGGCCCATCTGCCTTGAGACGCTGCAGGGCTACCTCGTCACTCCAGGTCGGCCTCCGGCGGTCAACGCCCAGCTTCCGCCACAGACTTCCGGGATTCTGGCCGTGCCTACACTCTGGCGGTGTCCTCTGACTTTCCCATCGTCATCACTCGCTCCATCGTTCTAGGCCTTCAATGTTGCCCAGGTCCGTCAGCCTCTCTGCTCCGCTGGTTCCTCCTCTCACCATTGTTCCACCTCCGACGATTGGTCCCAGGGTTCTCTCCGCCCCTTCAGTCAGGTCTCTGCCCTGGATCCTCCCACCATCAGCGCCACCATGGTGCCTGTGCCTATCCGTCGCCAGATCCATGCCCTCCACTGAAGCCTCTGCCCTCTTTCCTCCTTTTGAACTTTTTCCGTCATGGCGTGAGGTCGTGCCTTCTGGAGGGGGAGCTTATGTCACAATTATGTTCAGTTTAGCTCATTTTCTGTCTCGTCTATATTAGTTCTCATTAGTTGCTATGGTGTCTGATTAGTCCAGCTTTTCCTGTTTAGTATCATTTATCATGTGTATTTATACTCCCTTTTCTGTTCAGTCCTTTGTCGGTTATTGTTTGTGTGAACGTGGTTATCTTCTTCTGAGTGTGTTACTTGATTAAAGACATTGTAATGTTCACCAGTTCCTTCGTCTTGCACCTTGATCAACCACCCACCGTTACATAAGTGTTCAAAACTTACAGTCTCTCACGTCCGCCAATATGGATCAATGATTTTGATGACATAACATCTCGCTTACGTATGTAACCTTAGTTCCCTGAAGAGGGAACGAGATGCTGCGTCGAAACGCTGTGAGAATGCCTCCGCGAATCACCATAAGATTAAATGTTAACTTTTTTTAAAAATATAATTATGTGATACGTAAGCATGAGTAATCATAAATCTTGCATAACTCTGTCTAATTTCCCCTGTGATGCTAAGAGTTTTGCGTCAGGAAATAAACCCACCGTAGCTCGAGGGCAGGCTGTGTTTATTGAAGGGCTGACGTAACAGATGGGTACTAATGAAGACACTGGCTTTGAGGACTGATTTCAAGGCCAGATGAAAGCTGAAGGGATTTCTCCTTTCCAGCGAACCGATGAATTGTTTCTGGGTTTGAAGTGAGACACACTTGAGTTCATCCTTCTTCATCTAGGACTACAGGCCAGACAGATGTCAAACCCTGCCACTTTACCTAGATTGAATTTGCACTTGAAAGCTGTAGGTAATTTCTTTACCTAAAACAACACTTGTAACCTATATGCTGTATACGTATAGCATTCAAAGTCACCATGAGATCAAAATGGACAGTTCTCGTTTTTTTTTTTTTTGTTTTTTTTTTGTGTTTATCATAAATTATTTACCTGTGGACATTTTCTTAAAATTAAAAATCTTTAATTAAAATAATTTCCCCTCTCTTCTCTTCTCTGATGACGTGTTTACTGGCGTGAGGGCGGGACAACATGTCACTCATATGAGATCGACCAATAGCAAACCACAACCATCCAATCAATTCCCCATGGACAAAATCAAGTCCCACCCTACATTTTTTTTCTTGTTTGAGAAGCCGTTTTACTCATACGTCACAATAGGGAAGAAAAGACTATCAAAATTTCCATTTCATGTCGACTTTAAAGCTGCAGTCCGTAAGTTTTGCCTCCGTGTCGCCATCTCTGTTTGAAAACTGCAATTGCAGTTATTTGCGGGGTTATCATCTGTACGTGAGTTGTGCGTCGGCGCGGCTCCTCAGTGCGGATGAATCTAATGTTTTGAGGAGTTTGTGCGGCTGTCATTCATTCACTGCACCGGTGTGGATACTGTACTTCAGAATCACAGATTCTACGTCTTGGAGTATAACCTAAATAAGAATTTTAACCGGAAAATGTCATCTGAACAATTAAGTAACATGTCTGCCTAAATCTAACGATCGCTCGTATAACATCAAACCGTGCAAATTATTATTATTGTTATACTTTGTTCTCAAATTGTTAATGTTAACAGCATCAGCATTGCGTGACTACGTGTATTTAGTGTTTATTAGCGTTACCTGTAGTTCCCTTTCAGTCGGTCACGTTCGACGTACGTCGGAACTGACCGACGAATTGGGATCTATTTTCAGAGACCAATCTACTTCGAGTGTTATAAACGAGCCAATGAAGATTATATGAAGAGGTAGCCCCGCATCGCGGATATAAATACGGAAGTGGAAGTACCGCATATCGCTTTCAACTTCGGAGCCGAACAGTACCTTGTGGTGTGTTCCTACGAAGAGTGTTTTCTAACTGAGTCTCGTGAAGAGGATCGCTCCAGTTCCGGTGTCGGTGTGACGGTGCCCTACAGTGGTGGTCGCGAGGAGAAAACAAACAGCTGTTGTCACAGCTTGCTGGGCGTTTTTTTTCCTGTGAGTGCTCTCAGCGGGCTTGCACCCTTGAACCGCTGCGAGCCGCGGTCATTTCCCCTGTGTGCCTCGGCACTGATCGGAGCGGTTTTTTCCTTTTCTAAAAGAGCAACACGGTTTGACCCTGCGTTTTTTTCAAGATGTCATTCAAGCCGTGTGTTTCTGGATGCCGTCGTTATCTGTCCCCAGTTGACGGACACGATCGCTGTCTCACGTGTTTGGGCGTTCAGCACGCTGAGGCGGCTTTCGTGGATGACTCATGTTCCCATTGCGGGAACATGACCATCGCAGTATTACGGTCTAGACTCGAATACCTCAGACGGGGTGGAGTCCCATTGCGCATCCCCCGATCTAGTGGTCCTCCCGCTGCAAAGCAGAGGGCTGCTACTTTGGCTGATGCCTTTGGTGGAGACCTGAGGGTTACTGTGAGGGCACTCCCGCCGGGTCAACAGGCTCCTCGGGCCCCAGTCCCCTCCGCTGCGCCGGTGGAGCTTCCGGAAGAGCAGCCTTGTCCTTCCCACGGGGGACCATCTGTTACTTTCGGGGCTCCGGCTGAGGACATGGTTTCGATAGCTGCATCGGGGGATGAGCTAATGGACTCTGGAGATGAGGATTCGGCTGCGCTACCCCCTTCCGGTGTGGTAGCGTTGCCCGAGTCCGACCCGGAGCTCACGACTATGCTTGCCCGGGCCGCCGCGAGTGTCGGGCTCGAGTGGAACCCTCCACCGTGTCCCGAACCCTCGCGGCTGGACGATTGGTATCTCGGGACGGCCCATGCTGGTTCTGCATCTGCCTCCGCCCCTGCTAAGCCCAAGCAGCAGCCTCCACCTGGGAAGCAGGGCGCCGGACGTAGGGGTGCTGCCCAACCCGTCCAGGGTCCCGCGAAGTCCGCCGGCAAGCGCAAGGGCAAGCGGCCCTGAGACGGGCAGCCCAGGGAGAAGAGGAGCTGGTCCAGGGGAGGTGGTGTCCGCACCCCTCCTCCCCCCGGAGGAGGACCGGGGGGAGAATATCACCGAGAGGGCTGGTTCACACAACATCCTCCCACATTCTCAATAAAAGAGCAGTTTCCTCCCTCCCTGGGCCCCAAGAGGGCCAGGTTGACAGTGTGTGACGCCCCCGGGCCTTGCCACTCCTTTCCTCCCCTCTCCCCTTCGCCAGGGAGCAGCAGTGTGGGCACCGAGGACGCCCCCGGGCCTCCTCACCCACACTCTGCCCCACCTTGGAGTACTCAGACAACACTCCGGGCCGCCTCCGGGCCTCCCGAGTGGGGTCTGCGTACTCCACTTCGCTGCCCCACCCCGGGTACGTCTGTGGTGCCGTTGGTCCCGTTTGTTCGGTCTCTGGGGGCCTGGCTAGGTCTCCCCAGGCCGTCTCGCTGGCTCATCCGTACCATCAGACTCGGCTACGTGATTCAGTTCGCGCGCTGGCCGCCCAAATACAGGGGCATCCTCTTCACCACCGTGTGGAGCAGCGATGCCCATGTCTTGCGGTCGGAGATCGATGTCCTACTGGCGAAGGTTCCTCCTACCGATATGAGGTCGGGGTTCTACAGCCCCTACTTCATTGTACCCAAGAAAGGTGGTGGGTTAAGACCAATCTTGGACCTGCGCATTCTGAATCGGTAACGCCGCTCGGATTGCTTCATATGAGACCGCTTCAACGCTGGCTTCACGACCGAGTCCCGAGATGGGCGTGGCAGAGCGGCAAGTACCGGGTCTCAGTTACTCCTTACTGTAGCCAAACCTTCAACCCCTGGGCGGACCCTTCGTTTCTACGGGCGGGAGTGTCCTTAGAACAGGTGTCCAGGCATGCTGTGGTCTTCACGGATGCCTCATCCACGGGCTGGGGGGCCACGTACAATGGGCACACAGTTTCGGGTCTGTGGACGGGGCCCCAACTGCGTTGGCACATCAATTGCCTAGAGTTATTGGCAGTACGTCTCGCCCTGGGTCGCCTCAAAAAGCCGCTACAGGGCAAGCACGTGCTGGTTCGTACGGACAGCACTGCGGCCGTTGCGTACATCAACCGTCAGGGTGGTCTACGCTCCCGTTGCATGCTCCAACTCGCCCGCCATCTCCTCCTGTGGAGTCAGAAGCGTCTGAGGTCGCTTCGGGCCATTCACATCCCAGGTGCGCTGAACCAGACAGCCGACAAGTGGAACCTGTTCGTTGAGTGGTGTTCTTCCCGCTGGGAAGACCCCCGAAGGTGTTCGATTAATGTCGTGCTTTCTTTCCTGCAGGATGGGCTGGAGCGAAGGCTGTCTCCCTCCACCCTCAAAGTGTACGTATCACGATGCAGTGGAAGGTAAGTCCTTAGGGAAGCACGACTTAATCGTCAGGTTCCTCAGAGGTGCGAGGAGACTGAATCCTCCTCGTTCAACCTCGGTACCCTCTTGGGACCTAGCCCTGGTGCTCAGAGCACTTCAGGGTCCTCCCTTTGAGCCTTTACAGTCTGCAGAGTTAAACATCCTGTCCATGAAGACAGTGCTCCTGACTGCATTGGCCTCAATCAAGAGGGTAGGGGACCTGCATGCACTTTCGGTCAACGAATCGTGCCTAGAATTCGGGCCGGCCAACTCTCACGTTGTCCTGAGACCCCGGCCTGGATATGTGCACAAGGTTCCTACCACTCCCTTCCGGGATCAGGTGGTGAACCTGCAAGTGCTGCCTTCGGAGGAGGCAGACCCAGCCCTAGCTTTGCTCTGTCCCGTCCGCGCCCTCTGCGCCTACGTGGGCCGAACTCAAAGCTTTAGAACCTCAGAGCAGCTCTTCGTCTGTTACGGAGGCCAGCAGAAGGGAAAGGCTGTCTCCAAGCAGAGGTTAGCCCACTGGATAGTGGATGCTATCGTCTTGGCTTACCAGTCCCAAGACGTGCCTTGCCGGTTCGGGGTGCGAGCGCACTCCACAAGGAGTGTAGCTTCCTCCTGGGCGTTGGCTCAAGGCGCCTCGCTGACAGATATATGTAGAGCTGCGGGCTGGGCGACACCTAACACGTTCGCTAGATTCTATAGCCTCCGTGTAGAGCCGGTATCTTCCCGCATCCTCGCCCCCAGTGGCCAGTAGCGCTAAGTGCCCATTCTAGTGTCGGCTTGCGACGCCACTCCCGCCCCCTGGGCCGGATACATGCGTCTATTATCTCCAGTTGTGTTCCCCGGAAACGGCTAACCCTGTCGAGCTCCTCCGTCACCCCTTCGGTGTCAGACGTTGCGGCCGTCTGACGCCAGGCCTGCACCCGTATGCTTGTGGAACGTGTGTGTAGGCTGGGGTCCATATGTAGCGGTTCCCTAACGGCAACCCCATATGTGTATTTCTCCACGGTACCAGCTACCCTACTTGGCTAGCCCCGTGTCTTTCCCTTGACAGAGCCCGCTCTGTCGTCTCTGGTGGTGTTCTTTCCCCCCTGGGATCAGGTTGGATCCACCCCAGAGACTGCCATATGTAGTACTACCCTGGTAGGTTAGTCCTTATGTGTATTCCGCCACCTCTCCTTCCATTGAAGGACTTGGCTCCGCAGCGTACCATCTCCACGAGACGGGCACGCTTTCCCAGCGTTATCCAATAGTCATACTGAGTGTGTCTTGCAGGAACAGCAGTGACTGACCTTCCCTGCCGGGAGCCCTGACTCCCACTCCAACATAGGTGTGGTCCAGTGAGCTCAGGCAGGGTGCTGGAAGGGCCAGCATCCCTGGCGTGTTGGTAGGGATCCCAATTCGTCGGTCAGTTCCGACGTACGTCGAACGTGACCGACTGAAAGGGAACGTCTCGGTTACGTATGTAACCCTCGTTCCCTGAAGGAGGGAACGGAGACGTACGTCCCGTCGCCAGGTGCTGTGCTTCAGCTGAAGGCCCGAGTCACTCGTCTTGGCTCCTCAGTTGAAAAGCGATATGCGGTACTTCCACTTCCGTATTTATACCCGCGATGCAGGGTGGGTCGTGGAATGCGTCAACCGCATGCCAATCTTCATTGGCTCGTTTATAACACTTCAAGTAGATTGGTCTTTGAAAATAGATCCCAATTCGTCGGTCAGTTCCGACGTACGTCTCCGTTCCCTCCTTCAGGGAATGAGGGTTACATACGTAACCGAGACGATTTCAATTTCTGTACAGTCTAATCTTTTGCTTTTGACTACGGGTGAATCTCCAGTTGTCACTAATGATGTCATTTGGGCCTTTCTGGATTACAATCCGCCATCAAAATGATAAGTTTAATTACTCCAGCTGCTGTGAGAAAAGGCTATAAATGATCCGCTGAAGAACATGCTCCTCACGTGCGTTACTACTACTAGCCGGACTCTTTCTTTATGTATACAGACGTGACGTAATGACGCAAAGACATGCTTGAATTTCCCGCAAAAATCCACCATACCACTCTAATGATAACACATTATTACAAGCTTACCGTTGTGAATGGGGCTAAGGAAAGGAGATAGTTTTGAATACTGACTTGTGTACTTGCTCAAAAATTGATTTTGGATAATTTTTAACCAAAAAAAGTTACGGACTGCAGCTTTAACAAGCGGTAACATGGACCCAGGACAGGTTAGGCTATACGCAATGCTATAAATTGTTAGCATATTCAGTTTCCCTTTTAGCAGTTTCCCTTTATGTATTAACACCTTTCCTATTGAAAAAGACAGTTGTTAGTTTGTATTTAGTTTTGGAAAAATTTGGATGCTACTATTCATATGGACTACTTTTATGATTTATGTTGCTTTTGCATCCTTTTTAAAGCTTGGAAGTCTCATATAAGACGACTAAGCTTAGAAAAGAGCAACTACAAAACGTATCCTTTTGTGTTGCACAGATGAAAGTAAATCATAAGTTTTTGGAATGACAGATTAGTGCAGGAGTCACATACAATTATATTCCAAGGACTCGCAGTGACAATCGTTATCCCTTATATATAGATGGTCCATTCAAGTCTTGTTGGAAAGATCGTATTTACGAGTTGAACACATGAACGTCACCACAAAGTCGTTAATACGAACGGGAAACTCAAATTTTCTTTAAGCCCAGAGTTTCCAAGTTTTTATGTAGAAAAGGTACATCACCATCTTGCTCCAGCCAAAGTGATTTGAACTCACCTGAAGTCGCAATTACGACTTCCCAACACGTAAATACGAAAACTTCCCAAGAGGGCTTGAGTGCATCAATAGCTCTTTGTTTTATTAGTTAATTGTCCGGTCTTATTTTTTTCATGTGTTTTTACATTGGATGTACTGTTTTATGTTTGCTTTTCCCTGGCTCCGAAGTCTTCCTTGTGTTTTGTTATTCGTTATTTGCTTAAGTCTTAATAAAGTGCTTGAAATTAGATCAGTGCCTCAACTTCTAGTCCTTGCTTCCAGTAAAGTGAGTCATTAGTATTTTTGTTAATTTTTCCTGAAAGTAAAAGAAATGTAACATGTATTTACGCAACCTTTTAGAAGCATTTTAGCATATAGATGACCTCAATGCTAACAGACATAAACTAAAGGCCACAAAACTCTATATATTACAACTCTATATTTCCTGGACTCTTTAAGGACACATAACAATCATGTGACTATTCCTCCCGAGAAGGAAACTCATCTGTGTGGTGCAGTCTGCTTTGGTTTATACATATCCTCATAATTGCTCATTATATACTACATAATCGCCCTGGAAAGTGGTTCTCTGTTGTCTTTTAATTCCAGTGATGAGTTGGGCTTCCAGAAAGCTCTTCTCCAGGGATACACCCCCTTGTTCTCCACCAGCCTTCCTGTCATTTCACTCCCTCTGCATGATACTGGTACATAAATATATTGCACATCTATAGTTTACCCATGTGGAGGGTTCAGCTGTAAGTCAGTGTAAATTACAAAAGTTCTCTGGCGAAACAAATAGAGGGCTACGCAACACATGGTGTGATATCCTCGACACAGGAGTCTACAGTAGCTTATGAGTCCACCGGGCCAGAAACTAATGCTGTGGCTTTAGAAATATAGATTTAATATCTGAAAGCAGTACTATGAAACTTGCTCTTAGATACGCTACATAAGATACTAAATCATAAGAGTTCTGGGGCCATATTCACAAAACATTTTATCTTACCACTAAGAGTTCTCCTAAATAGCAGTAAAACTTCTTAGTTAAGAGTTTTCTCTTAAAACCTATTCACAAAGCTGCTGAGACCAACTTTTACTAAGGAATAAAGAGAAGTCTTAAGGCTTGTTCGACTTCATGCAGCGATGCGCAGACCGATCGGCGGCTGACTTGCAGCAGTGTATGCCGGTTAGAAATTTTAACCGACCTGAGGCAGCGCCGACGCCACGTGACTGTGACGTATGTCAGCAAAGTGCCGCGAGAGCGATTCGAGAGCAGTCGGCTGGTGCATTTTGCGCAGCTTCTCCAAAGCGGCTGCAGGAGCTCTGATGACAACACAGCTGTTCCACGATTGGCCGGATTCACCGCATTACAGCGATCACGTGTGTTTCGTGTTTATTCTCACACTTTCAGTTCCACTAATGCTCACAAATCTATTTTTATATCAGTAAAACCTCTTTTCATGTAGTCGCAATGTTATAGTGTGTCATGTTTATCAAAATAAAACTGATAAAAAAGCGTAGACCCCACTTCATTGATAGTGTAGGCTTACGTTGAACTTTATTCTTGTACAAACACACGCTGCATTAAGCAGTACATAAAGTATTGAATGAAAATGTCTGAAACATCTGTGCATTTGACAAATATTGCATTTATTTAACTTCAGCTGTGATAAAGTATGCAAACACAGCGCGAGCGTCACTACGGGAAGCAGAAAGTGTCCGACTTCACGTCTCCGTTTGCAGCTCCTCCCCGCCTGCACGCGGCTACACTCGCCGATCGGTTGCATCCAGCCGCAGCCTATGTCGAACATCCCTTTAAGCTAAGAGAAAGGGCGGGGTTGACCTCGTTGCTATGGATGATGTCATCACACATACTAACTATGACCACAGTAATTGGCTGATAGGGGAGGAGTCTCTGTCAGTGATTTAATAATAGAAATATTGTAGAATGAGGTATCATGTTGCCATATTCAAATAAAGATTTTAAAAAGTAGGCTAAGGGTCACTAATTAAACAAGTATATGTTCAGCAAATTGTCAGCCTCTTGTCTGATCATAACAGAATTCAAGCGACAAATTATATTTTATAAACAAAGTTCGGAAGGAGCACCTTCTAATCAGCTCGAGAGGAGGCATACAGTATACTTATTTTCTGCATCCCTCTGACTCCTCACTCTCGGCCCAGCCGGGGAATCGGGGGAGTACTCTGGGTTTGGGCTAAATTCCGACCTCGACGCCCTCAATCCCCTCGGAAAGCATGCCAAATACACTTCTTTTACTCTATCCAATTATTTGTAAGTGTGAACTCGCGAAGCAACTGCCGCAGGTAATCATATCAGACATTATTTTTTTATTAACACTAGAACCAACACGGGGTAAAATTTACCCATGGCTGTTTTTCAAATGTACATGACAGATTTTCAATAAAATATAAGGCTCCCAGTCATTGACTTTTACTAAAATTGTGTTATTTACAATCCCCTGTTGTTAAAAATTGTTTAGATAAAACCAGAATAAAAAAACTGGGCATTTATACCTATAAGCGCCAGCGGGTTAAATTTACCCCTATATTTTCGTGCTGTATTTTCGTGTCGGCTTACTGTAGACAGTCACACAACGCACGTTCAAATGAAGATGTTTTAGCCTATTTATAAATGTTCAAACTTTGGATTAATTATAAATTCTGGTTTTGCTATTTATTCAAGTCTGCCCATTTCCTGAAAAAACAATATTTCCAATCTATGATGTAATGAATAAAACAATTTTCATGATTACCCCTTTGTTTATTGGTGTTGTTCTCTTATTCAAATTATAAATGATATAACTAAACAAATGAATAATTAATTAGGTGAAACTGTGCGCTTGAATTTGTCATTGCACGTCATACATCGTATGTCATCCTTTGTCATACATCCTATGCATTGCGGTGAATTATTATTGCTCTTTATTGTCTATTTAGGGTATTTTAGTAATTTAAATAACATGGGTTATCTTAATATGTGATTAATGACATTTTATTATAATATTACACCACCCAAATATGTATTTATTTCCTTCTAATTCTTGTTGTCATTGCAGGCTGATTTAGCCTATATTCACCAAAAAGTGATTAGTGTAGCCTGCTTAAAATAGCATAAAACAACAGGACAAAAACATAGTTGATGACTAAAAATAATCATTTTATGACTCTAGACATTACTTTGTGAAGACAGTGGCATAATACAGTGACATATTATGTTTTTTAGCCGTATCAAAACAGAAATCATCTACATGGGTAAATTTTACCCGCTGGCGATTTTAGGTATACAACGACCCCTGGCAGTTCTAGTGTTAAATAAATATTTATTTTTGGCATGTTTGCCTTTTTGTTATGATAGGACAGTGAGTAGACAGGAACTGAAATGGAAGAGAGAAAGGGGAGAAAGGTCTGCAAAATCCATTAGGTTTGTTTGTGATTTGGTCTTATTGACTTAGGAGTCCGCTTGACTACTCCTAACGTTTCACAGATTTAGGAGCTAGTTTTAATGCTCAAATGCTTTGTGAAATACTCTTAGAGCAAAAATTTAGGAGTCCTAAAATTAGGACTGACACGCCCATTATTTTTAAGAGTTTGTCCTAAATCACTAAATCTGGAAACATCCAAAATGTGCACTGTTGGTGTGCCTCAAGGAACAGGATTGGGAAACACTGGTATGGACCACATTTGTGGTGTTTTACTGTCATTTTTGGAGCTTGACAGCCCTCATGCTCTTGTAATAGAGGTAAGCTAGTAAGAGCTGTGCGAGTAAACCTCACTCCCCTGGCCTCAAGAGGCGCACTGGCGACTGACACTAGAGGCTGCTGTCTTTAACATTCTTGTTAGTGTGTCCGCCATTTACATTTGGTGCCATGACCCGGATGGGAGTGAGGTTTAGGGGGTAAGTGTAACAGAAGCAAGCTAATAAAATCTGTGCGAGTAAACCTCACTTCCCTGGCCTCAAGAGGCGCGCTAGAGACTATGGACTTTGGTGCCCTTGTTAGCGTGCCTGCCTCCCATGCCGGAGACACAGGTTTGCATCCCGCTCAGAGTGGTGCAAGTAGAACTGGAGGGGTTACATTTGGTGCCGAGACCCGGATGGGAGTGAGGTTTAGGGGGTAAGTGTAATGGAGGCAAGCTAGTAAAATCTGTGCGAGTAAACCTCACTCCCCTGGCCTAGAAGAAGCTCGCTAGAACCAGAGGGGTTACATTTGGAGTGTACTCCAGAGGGTGATCATAATACCAACCTAAGTTTTCCCGTTTTGCTGAGAAAATTCTGATGTGAAGATGATGCTGAACTAGAAGTATTCTAAGGACCCCTAAGTTTGTGCCAGGCTGCGGCCTTGTCTTTCCATTCACTCTCTCACATCAAGACAACATCAGCAAAGATCAACTGGAGTTTCAACAAATTGCATCAGGACAGTTTAATTCAAATGGGCGAGACATGCAAGTATCAAACTTATTCTCATTATTTAAAACATTAAGTATCCTTACCCCTTTTAAAGAAGGGTGTGTTTGAACTAAACTGATGGTTTGCTCAAGGCTGTGAATTTCAAACAATGCTATACCTTCTTGCTGTCTTGTATTCTGCTTCAGCTCTCTTTCCCTTGGTAAACTGTATGCATGTATGTGTGTGTATGTTAGAATAGTTTAGGTGTTTAGTCTAGTTAATAAAGTCTTGTTCATGTCACACGTAAAGTTGTCTGTGTTTCATGCTCATATACTGAAGTCCCTAATCATGCAGAGTTTGACTACATGCTCAGTAAGAAAGATATTCCCCATACCTCGAAATTTAACATTTCTTAGAATTAATAAAGAATCAACACTGAGTGTTCACTGGACAAACAGATTAATTGATTGTAATATTAATTTTACGACATTAAGTTAATTCTATTAACTGATCAAAATATATACAAAGTTCTTTCATGAAACTCTAGATGACGCAGGCTAATAGGTCCTTTAACTACCTGCTCGTAATCACATCGTCATCTTTAGGGCACAGCTGATTGGCTCCTGCTGTATCAGTCGCCAATGAGCTTGCATGCTCAACCTTCAAATACTCAGGTAGCATGTGCTCAGCAGTGCAGCGCACTTTGAGAAACCCTCCACCTTCCACAGCTCCACCTGTATAGATCTGCTGTGGGTAATTCATGTGCGCTCTATGTATAGCAGCAGCATGTCTTACTTGCTCACAGCCAGCAGCGTGTCGTGTATGTATTGGCAGTAGCAAGTCCCGTACTTGCTTTGCAGCAGCAGCAGCGTAGCAGATCTATTTCGCCAAGACCAAATATATCAACATTGTCATATCCATTACCATGCCAAGTGTTGTCATGACAGAATTATAATTAATAATAACTAGTTATAATTAATTATTCATATTTCTTTTGAGCTAATTTGCTACATTTTATTGCGTGAAAATCATTTAAAATGTCTTCTTTTGTGTTCCATGAAGAAACCAATTGGATTTGAAATTACATGAGGATGAGTAAATAATGACAGAATTTTCTTATTTTTGTGATCTATCCCTTTAAGGCTTATTCTACAACAGACACCCACAAATTAATTCTCATCCACCACATGTTTATTGATTGTATATTTTTCTAACCCTGGTATATTGGTTTAAGAAAATGTTTCTGAAAAATATATTGCCTTCTCACATGGTAGCCTCACAGTAATACTGAAGGTGTTGAAGATTGATATCTTTGAAGGTGAGAAATAAGTACCCCTTCAGACTGGATCATCACCTTGAGTCACAGATGTAAAGTGAGAAGGTTGGAAATCAACAGCCTGGACTGAGGTTTTTGCAGCAGAAATATTACTTGCGTCAGTATCTCTGCACAGATCGATCATGGACTTGTTGAGCACCAGAGGAGGTGAAAATAAACCAAAGCTGAGCCTCTCCATCAAGCCAAGAATATACTCTTAATATACTCTATTTTAAAATATCATGATCTTTATATTCAGACGTAGTACTATGAAGATAAATATTTCATGATGATGACATCAGTGTTGGTGTTTCAGTGCATTTGACTGGGGTCTTCTGCAGTTCTGAGTGTTTCATCTATAAGCCCCTATGTCATTAAAGCATGTCGGGTAGGGTTGATGAGCTGACTACTGAGGTTAGTAGTCAATGATTCATCCGAGTCGACTTTTTGAAGTGTCCCTTTAGAGCACTGAGGTTGATGGGTGCTCTAAAGGGACACTTCAAAAAGTCGACTCGGATGAATCATTCATGCTAAAGGTACCATGAAAACTGGCGTTGCCTTAGCGTGCCTTAATGAGCCAACCCCACTGTTTGTTTAGCCAGAATGAATGAGGCTCGGCACAACCCATGCAGCGCTGACATATAGATTGCGCAGCAGCCTCACTAATCTGCTGGAGCTTTCACCCCTCCCTGAAAGATGAGAAATCAAAATGTTTTCTCTGCACTCCAGCACTGACAGAAAATCGAGATCAAGCTAGGAACGAGACATGATCAAACTAAGCCTTATAATTGTGTGAGAGGGGCATGCAAAGATAGCAAAAAAACATCCAACTCTTAACTACACAAGGCATCAGTCCACAATCAGTTTCAGCCTTTCCCCCACACAAGTTTCATCAGGTGATTTATAAACATTGTGTATGTATTAAAATTAATTTGACAGTTAACGCACTGATAACTTCTGCTGGGAAATCTATACAGCGAATACATTATTAATGTCTGAAAATTATGTTAGCAACATAAGGTTTAAATAGTTTGTGGCATTTGCTGAGGAAAGCAGCACTGCTATTACTCATAGTGGTGATTTGAATAAACCCTTAACACAAGGTATTAAAATAAGGCACATAACTCGGCCTCAGTCTAAAGATTATACAGGCTGAAATGTAAGATTATATTTTTGAATTGCATATCAAATTTCCATCCGTTTGGATTACACAGTTTTACCATAAACAAACTAATAAACTTAATGTTATGCATATTTGTCAGTCATACATAAATTAATGAGAATGAATGAATGAGGCATTTATATAGTGCTTTTATATATACTACTGTACACCCAAAGCTCTTTACAACCATGTCAGGTGTCTCTCCTCAACCACCACCAGTGTGCAGCATCCACTTGGATGATGCAACGGCAGCCCCAGTACAACGGCGGCAGTGCACTCACCACACACCAGAGGATAGAGCAATTCAGTGGATGGGGATTATTAGGAGGCCATGATTGGTAAGGGCCAACGGAGGAAATTTGGCCAGGACACTGGGGTTACACCCCTACTCTTCGCGAGAAGTGCCATGGGATTTTTAATGACCACAGAGAGTCAGGACCTCGGTTTAACATCTCATCCAAAGGACGCTTGTTACAGTATAGTGTCCCCATCATTATACTGGGGCGTTAGGACCCACACAGACCACAGGGTGAGCACCCCCTGCTGGCCTCACTAACACCTCTTCCAGCAGCAACCTGGCTTTCCCAGGAGGTCTCCCATCCAGGTACTGACCATGCTCAACCCTGAGAAGGATATGAAATGAAACAGGATATCTGCAATTTAAAAAAAAATAAATTGCGCCAAGACACATTACATGGACAAAAGTATGGAAATTTTTGCCTATTCATCCAGTAGAGAATTTGTGAGGTCAGGCACTGATGTTGGACGAGAAGGCCTGGCTCACAATCTCCGTTCCAGTTCATCCCCAAGATATTAAATGGGGTTGAGGTCAGGGCTCTGTGCGGGCCAGTTACGTTCCATACCAAACTCACCCAACCATGTCTTTATGTACCTTGCTTTGTGCACTGGGGCACCGTCCTGCTGGAATAGAAAAGGGCTTTCCCCAAACTGTTCCCACAAAGGTTAGGGTTAGCCTTAAGCTTTCCCTTGACTTCCATTAATTTCCTATTATCACTGTAAAGCTGCTTTGAAACAATCTATACTGTGAAAAGCGCTATATAAATGAAGGTGACTTGACTTGACTTGACTGGAAGTAAGCGGCCTAGCCCAACCCCTGAAAAAAAGCCCCATACCATTATGCCTCCTCCACCAAACTTTACAGCTTGCACAATGCAGTCAGGCAGGTAACGTTCTCCAGGCCAAACCCAGATGTGAGGCTTGTATGCAGCTGCTTGGACATGGAAGCCCACTCCACGAAGCTCCCGCCACACAGTTTTGTGCTGATATTAATGCCAGTGGAAGTTTGGAACGCTTCAGCGTTGGAATCAACAGAGCGCTGGCGACTTTTACGTACCATGCGCCTCAGCACTCGGTGACCCCGCTCTGTGATTTTTACGCTGTCCTACGCTTCGTTGATAATACCAATAATTTCCAATAATACCACTTACAGTTTTTCAGAACGACCAATTTTTCACTAATGTTTGTAAATGCAGACTGCACGGCTAGGTGCTTGATTTTATACACATGTGGCAACGGGTCAGATTGTAACACCTGAATTTAATAATTTAGAGGTGTGTCCCAATACTTTTGTCCATATAGTGTAAATAACGCTTTTCTAAATGCTCAGACTTACAACTTTCCCTCGAAAAGGGCTAATTCACCCCAAAATGAAAGTTCTGTCATCATTTAGTCAACTCCATGTCAATCAAAATCCATTTACTTTATTTATTCTGCAGGAAAAAAAAAATATATATTTTGAAGAATATTTCTGCGGCATCCAAAATATCACTGAACCCTTCTGACTTTCATTAGCCAGTTTTCCACTGTCGGGCCAGTGCGATCCAGGGCTTTCAACGGGCCGGGCTGGGCTAATAGCCTTGGACCTGTAGCACCCAGCCCAAAACCATTGCTGTGTTTCCACCGTCGGGCTACAAACTCCGCAGCGCTCCACTAAAACCCGCCTGTAACATGCCTCTCTGAAACCACGTCACACAAACCCATCATTTCACCAACAAATGTTTTATCAGAAAACTAATCAGAAAGAAATCACTGGAAACTAGCAAGATCGCAAAACGAACATGATAAAAGCGAATGTTTGTTGCCATTTTTGTCGTTTACTTAAAGATTTAAAACACAAGCATCAATGTTTTACCACAGTTTTACAATATCAAGTGATATATTGATCACAATGAATTCATTTGTGTCAAGATTGCACATTAGTCCCACAAAAATAAAGTGGTATTTACCGTTATTTCACAAAAGAAAGAGGACACACGTACTTATTCATTTATTTGTAGTCACAGGACAGCATGTTTACATCACATTTAGAAACAATGATCATTTCTACAAAATTTCCACCAAAAATACGACCTTAGGAGCTTTAGCACTCTCTCCAGTGACAGTCCCAATACAGTTAAGCTATATTTCAGTCAGAGAAACAGAGAAAGGTCCTTATTTTATGACATATGCAGAGCTAAATATGGATATCAGACAGTCCGGTATAAAGAGACGAGACGTACTGACAGATGAAATAAATACATGATTGTGATAGCCTATATAATTTGTCTGAATTCTTCAAGTGGTCGAATTTACCATGTTTACTATAGTAATGGTTAGCGCGCAAAGTCTTTTTTTGCATATAAATATTTCTGCCTTATACGGTGATCAGAATCCACATCGGATCACAAACAGAAGTTATTTCAAACACTTGCTGCTGTCTGAAAGTGAGTTGAGTTAAAATTATTTGTAAAGTCTTTACTGCTAATGTTAGCTGGTATATGAACTCATCTGCGGCGCTGCCGTCTCCAGACTCAGATAAACTCCGCCTTTGTTCATAACCACTCCTCAAGCCCGAGCTGGCCCGCTTTGGACCAAGTTATTCGGCGGGCCAAAAAATCCCTGGCCGTTGGCCCAGAGGAAGCCCTGACAAGGCCCAATCAGTGGAAAAGCGACTGGCCCTGGCACGCCTTTGGCCCGACAGTGGAAACACGGCTACTGAATGGTCAAAAAACAGATCTTTTTCTAAATATCGTCCTTTGTGCTCCAAAAAAGAAAGTCATACAAGTTTGGAATGACATCAGTGGTAAGTAAATGATGGAAGAATTTTGATGACTATCCTTTTAAGACAATAACATAGGCACAAAATCCCAAATTTACATTGCAATAGAGCAATAGAGAGCTCAATATCATATACACAGACTTTGAGTACTGAACAGGAAGGCATTTTGGTTGTTATTCTTAGATCTTTGAATCAAAATTCTGCTTTAACCTAATGTTTCTGTCATAGTCGATTCTTCATGAGACAATGGCGTAATAAATTCTTAATTGTATTGTATGCACACATCCACTTACATTTAGCATAACCTGATGTTAAGTGCCTCTCATGTCTATTTTTCTCACATCAAATATCAATCTTGTGTTTCTCATATCTACGCTGTTTATGACACGAGCAGTCGAGTGAGACAATAATATTGTTATTAAATTTGGGATGCGCTGCAGAGTGTATTTTCAGAATAAGTAATGCCAACTTTTTTCTCTGCTAGACTAAAGCGAGGAGTTGCTGAAAGATTCATAGGAGCCTCGTTCAACAGGCGTTTCCATGGCAACCCAACATTTTCGAGCGAGGAATGAAGGCCGTAATACATCGCTAGCTCTCATGTGCTTTGATCTCTTTCTGTCTCTCTCTCACTTTATCCCTCATCTCCAGCCCTGTCATACACAAAGCTGTTTTCTCACAAGCGTGTCATTGCCTGTGTGCACAGTTTAGAAAACTTTCAAAAGTTAGGGTGCATTGTATAAACATTGCTTTAATGTACAGAAAATGAATAAAACAGACCGAGGTTAATGCCATGAGGTTACACAAAGAAGTCCTCAGTAAATCTCCAGTATACTATGCAGAAAACAATTTATTCATAATTCATGGCGTGTTTGACTGTTGTCAAATGTAATAAATCAATATTTCTCAACACCAGCAGCATGCATATTAGAAATGGTTTATATATTTGTGAAATAAAATGTATTAATTAAAAATTATTACACATAGCCTCTGGTTTACGAAAAGAAAGCAGTGGATCTGTTTTACGCACTGTCTTGATTCTCTTCATTGTGTATTAAACTTTAGTAAACAAATCATTCATTCACAAAGATAAAGGTGAGCCGTTTAATCCTCGTCTCATCTCTCTCCATCTCTCCCACACATGGGCTTGTGTCTCATGCAATCATCCTGTCTCTCTCTCGCTCTCTCTCTCTCACTTTGGTCTAGCGGTGACTGGATTAAGGGATTATGGTGAGCAAAGCACATACTTTGCTGGACTGACCGTGTGGGTGGATGACATGGCTGGTCAGGTGACTCTACAGCTGGATCCAAACAGATGTAAGCTGAGATCTGATTCACAGGGTTCCTAAGCAGTGTTCACTGGAGAAGTTTACTTCACCTCAAAAACTTCATTTGTTGTCCCCTGCAGTGTCAATAATACAAATGAAAACACATTAGAAGTTTAGGATATGATATACATACAGTAAACTCATCGGCGACTTTATTTGGTACACCTTACTAGTACCAGGTTTGGACCCCCTTTTGCCTTCAGAACTGCCTTAATTCTTCTTCTTCACGAATCACGACGTATGACGTCATCACGTCGGAAAGGTCATGCACGTGAAAGTACCGTCCCAGTGTTAAAACGAACATGCAAAGACTAAATCAAATGGCCTTTACAAAAATAAAGGTAAAACAACGATGTCGGACAATTTTAAAGTTGGAGAACATGAGATGGAGTTTTTCGGTACTGGGTCCGTACTTCCACGTACGTCATGGCGTGACCGTTCCGTCGTGATGGCGTCATACGTTGTGAAGAAGAATAACACAGAAGTCGCGCATTTGAGTTTTTTTTTTTTTTTTTTTTAAATGACAGATGGTTTCGCTAGATAAGACCCTATTCCTCGGCTGGGATCGTGCAGAGCCCTTTGAAGCCCTTCAAAGCCCATTGAAACTGCATTGATTTGGACCTTCAACCCGTTGGTTGCAATTGAAAACCATTATGTGGAGAAAAATCCTGGAATGTTTTCCTCAAAAAACTTAATTTCTTTTCGACTGAAGAAAGAAAGACATGAACATCTTGGATGAGATGGGGGTGAGTAAATTATCAGGAAATTTTCATTTTGAAGTGAACTAATCTTTTAAAGTTGCTGTATGTAATTTTTTTGACTGTACTAATGCACAAAAATATCATATGTTTTTAGATTTAGGAAACATGCTAAATTCACATACTTGTTTCTCTGTAAAAACAATGCAACAGCCAGTTATTATTACTTTGAAATGAGCGTTCCATGTCGGAATGTCTGTTTTGGTCTGTGTGATTCCGCCCACTGCCAATTTACCCAATTGTAATTCGACACCCCGGGTTGACGGCAATGCTAATTCCGTTGACGAATAATTTTCGTCAACCACATTTTTTCACTGACGAAAACGAGACAATAACTAAATAAAAACCAGTTTTGAATGACAAAAACTATGACGAAAATCTACTGTCAATTTCGTCAACGAATAAAAACGAGGTGAAAATGTTAGGGCGGGACGATTAGGGAAGAGATCCAGTCAGAACTGATGTCCTGTGTAATAGATGCGCACATTTGAATTGTAACGTGCTGATCTAACCGCGGGAAAATGCGGCGCTGTTGCGCATTCTACAGACTCACACAACAGCGCTTCAGAGCGGTTCGCAATCATTAAATAGCGCACATTTATGCCAGGCAATTGTTTATGAACTAATGCTGATGAATAATGACAATGTTTACTTTACGATGTTTATATAGTAATATGGTTTAGACGGTTGTAACAATGCATATTTTATCTCCCTCATCTGATCTTGAATGAGCAGCTGCAACTGCAATAGTAAGGCGCAGACATTTCAAAATAAGAGTCACAGTGTATTTCAAGCTTTTTTGTAATTAAAAATCAAAGTCATTTTTTCCCTGGTCATTATTGATATTTTGGTTACACAATAAACTGTATAAAACTGCATTTAACGGAATTTTATTTAATAAGGAGGAAAGACTAAGCACATTATTTTACATATTATTCAATACAGTATCAAGGTTATAATAGTTAACTAAAACCATTTAAAAAAATCGCCATTAGTTGAAATTAAATAAATATTAACTGAAATTAAAAAAATAAATAAACTTATTTAGAGCTTTAGCTTAACCTGATATACTAACTAAAACAGAAATAAAATTGTATATAAACTATATAGATGTTTTTAAAAAACATAAAAAGACACACACAAAAAAAAAATCTAATCAAAAAATATTAACAAAAACTAATAGTACATCAATGATATTTTTATAAAGTGTATCTTTATATCGTGGCATGTATTCAAGTAACAGTCGGTTATGTAATTCTTAAATGCGTAATTAATGCATTACAATTTAACTAAACTCATTAGATTTTAGTCGACTAAATCTACTGTAGATTTAGTCGACTTGATATTTAGTCGACTAAAACTAGACTAAAACTAAAACAATTCAGGTGACTAAAATATGACTAAAGCTAAATGGCATTTTAGTCAAAAGACTATCAAAATTTGCTGTCAAAAAACTGGTTGGCGGAAAACACAGCATATTGCAGCCGTGGAAGCCAGTAAACAAACTGTGTCAGAGATCGCAGCTTCTACCCGACCTTAAAGCCTCAGCACATCTAAAATTCACTATGAACAGGAACATATTAAAACGCAGATAAATCAACCCATCAACTTACAGTGTAAGGCTCATCGCTTTTCTTTGTCAATTGCGCTCACTGTTGCGTGTCCTCAAACTGGCAACCCGCGTGAGCATCGAGTTTGAGTGGGGGAAACTACTTTCTCCAATATTTTGAATATGGACTGCAATACCAATTTTAACCACTAGCTGTCAATATTAAATACTGTACCTTTAAATCACCTTTCTTCCCCATTCTGATGCTCAGTTTGAGCTTCAGCAGATCGTCTTGACCATAGCTGCTTCTGAAATTGCATACTCTCTTGAGTAATTACTTCACGACCGCTAAAAAAGTATGTTAGAATGAGTTTGTGTAGTGTGAATGTAATCTGGACGTACTACATTCACCATGTTGTCATTATCATGTGACCTACCAGTCGCTTCACTGCCACTCACAAATTCTCTCTCGTGGCCTCATGGGAGTAAAGTGTCCATCGTATACATCAAATCTGGGAAGAAGTAGGTAATCCGGATCCTCTTTTATGAGTACTGTGAATTCGGACATACTTCTTTTGTCACAAAAGAAGATATTTTGAAGAGTGTTGGTTACCATTTACTTCCAAAAATTCTGTCATCTTTTACTCACCATCATGTTGTTACAAACCGTAATGACTAAAAGGTGAAATGCTGAAAAATGTGCTGGCTACTGTTTTTCATAACCAAGGTAAATGGGGATCTAGGATGTAATGCTCCAGAATGACAAAAAAGAACCAATAAATGACGCATATTCCAAGCTTTCTGAATTCAGTTGTTTAATTAATCAGTGCTATTTCCACACACACACAAGATTTCTCACAGCTTCAGAAAATCAATGGACAAGCGGATGGACTCATTTTCTATTCATTTAGCTCTGAATCTTTCCTCTTTTTTGAGTCTGGAGAACAAGTTAGAATGGGAGACCAGCTGAACATCCTGCTGGACACCAGTTAGGCCAGGTTAAGATACAAGCTGAAGCAGTTCAAACTAGCTATGATGACTAGCATACTGTTCAATTGATTTTCTGATGTAATATTTTTTTTTTTTTTTTTTTTTTGTGCATGGCTAGAGGGAACATGAGGATGTGCTTCTTCACAACATGTGAACACAGCATACAGGCACAGCAGAAGCTGTGAGAGAAGAAACTATCTTCAAAGGACTCCAATTAGCAAATGCAATAATGTTTGTATATGCTGCTCCACACAGCATACACACTGCAGGGTTGAGGGTCATTACATTATACACCGCATTTTCACTAGAGTAAATGTAATACTGTTCAAAAATCCACAGACTGAATGTGCCTGACTAGAATTCATGGTCTGAATGGAATTAACTGAAATAGATCCGACCTCTAAATCATGTAAAATTAATACACAGCAAGGTCTCTTGTAATTATTATTGTTGGCATAAATAACCATGGCCAAGTTCGAGACGCATACATTCGCATTGCTGTGAAAGGATAGCATCAAGGACGTCCTTTCACAACCGTCAATGCGTCACTAAAGTTACTATGTCAACGGTTTTCACTCATAACAGAGATGGAAATTGAGAAATGGAAAAGAATGATGGAAAAAGTTCATGCAAAGATATTGTTATAAAAGACGAGACTGCTAGAAAAAAAGCATTTCTGTCATTTCTGTTCATAGTCAATATGTGAAATACTCAATAAATCTTGTTTATATACACACACACACACACACAGATAGAAAGAAAGACTCAAAGCTTTGTGCTTTGAGAACTTTCACAAAGACATTTTGTGCAGTACTTTTCACTCTGAGGTTTTTAAATTTTGAAATACATTGATATAAATGGTGACTTCACACTAACCTAGTACTTCAACCTATGGTGTAGAATCTATCTATCTATCTATCTATCTATCTATCTATCTATCTATCTATCTATCTATCTATCTATCTATCTATCTATCTATCTATCTATCTATTCTCTGAGGAAGTTGCAGGTCACAAAAACATAAGGCTGTCTTGCCCCCTGGTGGATGAAAGTAATAAAGCAAGCTCTTGATAATAAAGGATCTTTAGGAACTTTTGGTTCTAAATGTAACATTTGGACCTACATTTAAATAAGGGGATGAAATGTAATAAAGAATCTAAATTTAAAAACTTATGACCCTTTATGAAATAATTTTTGGTCTTAATAGGTCTGAACATAATTTTGGGGCATAAATAAGGGTCTATACAATAAAGGACTGTAAACATGTTTATTGACTACCAGTAATTTGCAGACATGTTAGAAATTATTTGAAGTTACATACCCATTTGTACAAAACAGTACAATTCAAAAATTTGGAGTCATTTTTTTTTTTTTTTAAGAAATTAATACTTTTATTCAGCAAGGATGTATTAAAATTGTCAAAAGTGACAGTACAAAAATTGTATTTAAAATAAATGTTTTTATTTTTAAATAAATAATTTTCGTCTAATAAAAGACATTTATTTCATTCTATTATAGTGAGATTATAAGGAGTGAGTATGATTTCAATCAAAGGACATTTTGTGTTTATATTTTGTGCTTATATTCATTATTCTACTGGCCAAAAAATAAATGTAAGAGTACACATCACAGCAAACTGTGCACAAACATGGGCTCTCATGTGTAGTGACTGTTATGATGGTATGATATGGTATGATATGAAAAATCTCTTTTATTTAAACTCTTCACTGTGTATTTTCAACTGAATCATTACTAATAAAGTTTTCATTCAGGTGTAAATTAGTTCAGACAAATATTAAACATGTTTCTAGTACGCTGCAAAGGTAGAAGGCCTACAAATGAAAGGAAATGTAAAAAAGCTTAATCCGGTATGATTATCATAACCCTAATCCTGCATATGATAATCATAGCACATCTTTGTCTTATGCAGATCTATATTAGTAACTGTTCAGAGATGTAGGTGTTACTCCGCAGGGAGACACAAGTCTTAATCCGGTCCTGGATGTGCGTGAGGATGTTTACGTTCGGAACATCAGCTGTTATAGGTGAATACTCGCACCTGACCGGATTTGTGAGACATGGTATCCTCTTGTGTCAGCAATCCCAGGAGGATACTGAAAACATATGATATTCCTTTTTTAACTGGAACTGGAAGATCTTCCCACTGTTCTCAACCATCAAAATACGTAAGAAAATGACTTGCATTAAAATGAAAACATCTGTTAATAAACCTGTTCAATGTCTGAACATCATCACATTTGTCCATGCAGACCACCATTTCAAGTTGCTGAACTATGGCGTGAAAAACTTAAATAATAGATATTAATATTTCCAACAGTGACTAGAAACGAGCACGACATTTCTGGGATCATCTTTGCTCAATACAAATCTTTTATACTGGATCTGTTTTTGACCTCCAGATTCATGCAAGTATTAGCATATATAAACGATTAGCTAATGTTAAATCATCTAAAATGTGATACAGATCATCTCTGAATGGTCATATACAGCTTGAGGAATACTGAAAACGCAAAACAGTTTCCGAAGAAACACAACGAGAATCTAAACACCACCAGCGTTTAGGCGTTCTTTTATCCCCTTGACCTGTTGAGGATGACGTCTCATCATTTTAGCGCATGCGCCACCTACAGTCTGCTTATAAAATCACAATGGACTCTATTCACAGAAATTAAAACATTCATCAGCAGTTTTCAGTCAACGACCAGAAACAATGATTAAATCGTGTTTACACGGTTATGGTTTATTTTTTTCCATTACGGTGTTATGAACTGTCAGCTGTCAAGATTGGATGTCTAACAAATACTGGGTAGGTATTGCGTTTTCATTATGACGTTGTGCCGAGCTAACTAACCAACCATCTAACCTAAGTGCCAATTGTGAGTTGCAATGTCAATAATGCTAATCTGGACATAGTTGGTTTTATATAGAAACTAGATATTAAAAAGTTTGAAATAGGCTCTTCTGTGGCATCAAGCTGTAAAGCCTTTCTTGTTTCCAATTGAAGGGTCCTCTGAGGAGACCAGGGTAATGTTTGCTGCTCAAGGGCACAGTGGACCTCAAACTGAAATAGTGAGGAGTTTTTCATCAAAAACAGATATTACTTTTTGTCACCTGAGATGTCTTTCACACCACAAAATAAAAGTCAACGTGAATTCTGCTCCATGGAGAGCAATGCTCTGAAAAAGTACTTTGATATATGAAAAATGTATTGTGTAATAAATTATACCTGAAAAAAGTTTATGTATTATGATAATGAGATCTGTTTCAGTCACATGACTTTTTCACTGCCATATTTCTGATTTACTGTACCAAGAAAAAACATTTGCTCCATTTGAATATGCCTACTTCCCTATATACAGGGCTCCAGAGTAACATTTGAGAGCAGTAGCACCGGTGCAAGTTCTACAGATGGTGGCACCAGCACCTGAATTGGTAGCGCTGGGGGAATTTTTAGTCATAAAGTTAATTTAATCATAAAATTACTATTACTAAAGTCCAGTTACTAATAATATTATGTTTGTTTATTGGAAATTTAAAGCACTGAGCTTGAATTGAGATGCAGATAAAATTAACTTTTATTAACAATAGTAACATGCAAAATCCTAATTTTTATTATTTTTTATTATTTATTTATTTATTATTTATTTATTATTATTTTTTATTAGGGAGTGGAAATAGCTAACAAGTCAACAAGTGCTCCTCTGCCGCCATCTACTGGTTATAGTGGTCATTTCATGTCTTTTTTTAAATAAAAGTGTTTTTTCACAAAGTAGAATCTTTAAACTTTTAGTTTTACAAATCACATTAAAAATAAAATAAAAACTGGATGATGTTTAAAGCTTTGAAGAAGTGTGAAGCACTTTAAAGCCCTTGGAAAGGGCTTGAATTTCACTCTCAAAAGTTTGTCAAACCCTGAGATAATATAAAAACATTTTATTTCTGCCACAATACAATGGTTACAGTTAGCGTTACTACATTAAATCCATTGTGAATGTTGGTGATTTGTGAATTGAAAAGCCTTCTATAACTTGTTCATTCATGGCACAATGTTTCTCCTGGTTTCCGCATCAGCACTGTTTTATCTGATATCTGTGGTTTATAACAGAGAATTTTGCGCTGAATTTGAAATCATCTCACTAGATCTACATTTCACGTTCAAATTCCTTATCCAATAAGTACGAGATGAGTCCTATATATATATATACAGTGGGGAGAACAAGTATTTGATACACTGCCGATTTTGCAGGTTTGCCCACTTACAAAGCATGTAGAGGTCTGTAATTTTTATCATAGGTACACTTCAACTGTGAGTGACGGAATCTAAAACAAAAATCCAGAAAATCACATTGTATGATTTTTAAGTAATTAATTTGCATTTTATTGCATGACATAAGTATTTGATACATCAGAAAAGCAGAACTTAATATTTGGTACAGAAACCTTTGTTTGCAATTACAGAGATCATACGTTTCCTGTAGTTCTTGACCAGGTTTGCACACACTGCAGCAGGGATTTTGGCCCACTCCTGCATACAGACCTTCTCCAGATCCTTCAGGTTTCGGGGCTGTCGCTGGGCAATACGGACTTTCAGCTCCCTCCAAAGATTTTCTATTGGGTTCAGGTCTGGAGACTGGCTAGGCCACTCCAGGACCTTGAGGTGCTTCTTACGGAGCCACTCCTTAGTTGCCCTGGCTGTGTGTTTCGGGTCGCTGTCATGCTGGAAGACCCAGCCACGACCCATCTTCAATGCTCTTACTGAGGGAAGGAGGTTGTTGGCCAAGATCTCGCGATACATGGCCCCATCCATCCTCCCCTCAATATGGTGCAGTCGTCCTGTCCCCTTTGCAGAAAAGCATCTCCAAAGAATGATGTTTCCACCTCCATGCTTCACGATTGGGATGGTGTTCTTGGGGTTGTACTCATCCTTCTTCTTCCTCCAAACACGGCGAGTGGAGTTTAGACCAAAAAGCTCTATTTTTGTCTCATCAGACCACATGACCTTCTCCCATTCCTCCTCTGGATCATCCAAATGGTCACTGGCAAACTTCAGACAGGGCTGGACATGCGCTGGCTTGAGCAGGGGGACCTTGCGTGCACTGCAGGATTTTAATCCATGACGACGTAGTGTGTTACTAATGGTTTTCTTTGAGACTGTGGTCCCAGCTCTCTTCAGGTCATTGACCAGGTCCTGCCGTGTAGTTCTGGGCTGATCCCTCACCTTCCTCATGATCATTGATGCCCCACGAGGTGAGATCTTGCATGGTGCCCCAGACCGAGGGAGATTGACCGTCATCTTGAACTTCTTCCATTTTCTAATAATTGCGCCAGCAGTTGTTGCCTTCTCACCAAGCTGCTTGCCTATTGTCCTGTAGCCCATCCCAGCCTTGTGCAGGTCTACAATTTTATCCCTGATGTCCTTACACAGCTCTCTAGGCTTGGCCATTGTGGAGAGGTTTATACAGGTAACGAGTTCAAACAGGTGCAGTTAATACAGGTAATGAGTGGAGAACAGGAGGGCTTCTTAAAGAAAAACTAACAGGTCTGTGAGAGCCGAAATTCTTACTGGTTGGTAGGTGGTCAAATACTTATGTCATGCAATAAAATGCTAATTAATTATTTAAAAATCATACAATGAAAAAATTGAAATTAAAAAAAAAAAAAAATTGAAATTACAGACCTCTACATGCTTTGTAAGTAGGAAAACCTGCAAAATCGGCAGTGTATCAAATACTTGTTCTCCCCACTGTATATATACATAGCCGACTCACCTATGTTCCTCGACAGTTTCCTGCATCCCACCACCACCCGGTCTCCTCACACTTGCTTGGTTAACTATCCTAATCAGAGATAAGGTGGGAGTACACTGGGTCCGGGCCAAAATTCAGAGCTCGGAGCCCTCACCTCAGACAGCACGTCAAATACGCATACATTTTATTTTATTTGATTATTTGTAAGTGTGAACTCGTGAACTCCACTTTTAACATACACTTGCGAACTTCCCTAAGCACTTCCCCTCAGGGGAATCGCTGCCACCATTTTGAAGTGCATTCAACGGGAAGTTTATTTATGACGGACCCTCAACCCTCTCAGTTTTGAATGAGAGAGTGAGTCTACTCATGCACTTCAGTCAGATCCATAGACCACAATGCACCATGATTGTGACATCACAGCAGCAACTCGCAGTGCTCACACTTAATTTACCCACAAGTGATCAAGGGCTTTAGACGTTCCATTTGAACCCATTGCAAGGGATCCATTAGTAGTGGGCACTAGTGCAACGTAAGCAATGATATGCATCCGAGTGAACGAGACAGAGGGAAGTTAGTGAGGGAAGAGCATAAAAAAAGTAAACTTAAAAGCAACCAATAACACTATGGCGGATCGGATGTAGTACATCTGGATTACATCCATGCTTAACAGGCCCACACAATTATACAGTAAAGGACATACTTTTACGGCTGCAAAGTTAGTTCAGTCAGGACCACTTAAGTCAAAAATACCATAGACAAACTTTTAGTCAACTTTTTATTGGCATATTACATTTGCCGGTATGGCTCTGTTCTAAATTCCCCATCCTTTTCATGAGCTTCATGAAAAGCTAAGACAGGGAACAGCAGCAGCTTCTGGGGACAACCTCCCCTTTTTAAACTAGGAGAGTAGCATAAATCCCCCCATTGAGAAAAGAGCATGCATCAATGACAACAGAATGACATTGATTAAGTTAAACACAAGTTTAAGGAGGAGGTGGGTTACAAAGCAGCGTGCAGTGGAAGCAGCCATGCAGACAGACTGAACTTAAGCTGCGACCTGTTTGAGAGTTGCCAATTAAGTGCATCTTGAATCGGATCAGCTGATATGGTTGGAATTATGTCAACGGATAGCGGAGCTTGACTACATGGCCTGCCTGAACTAACGCAGAATGCTTGATTTATTCATCAGGGGGCGTATTACAGAAACTTTCTATCTTAGGTCTTAACTTAAGATATGATAAGTTCATTTAGAATTTTTCACAATTTCGTATTACAGAAGCAAATCTTAACTTGATTTAGGATTCTTATCCTATCTTACAAAATCTCATCTTATCTGTAGTTAGGAAATCTTAAACCGCTCCATCGAGCTTGGTAATCAACCGTCAGGTCTGTTATAATGCTTAGGTAGGTGGTACGTGTCAAAGTAACATCCACATGGATGGCAGGACCCAAGGTTTGAATGGCAGGACCCAAGGACTGAAACAGACGAAAAGAACTGCTACTAAAACCAGGGAGAGAATTAGCCTTTTTGCTAATACTGTATGCTGTACACATTTCTTACAAGTTATGGTTAAGGATGACTACAAGGTGTGAATTTACATGCTTAATGAATTGGAAAACTGTTGTAGTTCTCATGTAGCCTTATGCATAGCTTTAAAGTTCATGTTTGAGGTACGGCTGTTCATAATTTATTTTGTAGAAAAAGATGTGTAATCTGTTGAAGTAATGAAGTAATATTCAACACAGACTCTTTTTTCCATAAATCAATTAAACAAAATCCAAAAACCCCATTGAAAATGACAATTAACTTCCCAGGTTGGTCTACAAATTGACGTCATGAATGAGCTGCTCTATTTGAAGAAGAACAGTTTATGCAGTCTAATTTATCAAGGTCAGATGTTAACTATGGCATATTAAACACTGGTAGCGGGTAATTGATGATACCAACGGCAAAGTACCAGTGACTAAATGTCAGATGATAAATCAACCAGGCTGCCCTGCAAATATATCATTTCCAGAAAATGTTAGACATTCAGTCATTTGCTGTGAGCTCATGTTTTTTTGTTTTTTTCTCCGATGGACAAAAAGTGCATTTGCCTTTGTCGCCCTGTACTGTCTTCAGTGTGCATGTATCACACAAAATTTTCTTTGGCTAATTTCTTACGCACACACTCTTCTCCCCCACTGACTGGACTCAGCACCCCCCATCAGCACCTAATGAAGGAGGACGTTTTTCACTTCATGCTATAATTGGCCCAGTGGAGAGTTTTAATGGAATCACTCAAGGAAATGGGCTCTTAAATACAATATGTTGCCCTGTCCTCCTCCTCTTTCCTGTCCTGCTCACTCTATTTTTCTCTTGTTCACTATGCCTGTTTCATAGTCGAGTTCACGGTGCAGTGGGTTTTGCAGGTACATTGCACTCAAAGGCCTTGCAATTATTCGCTGTCATGTTTGTTTCTGTCTGGAGATGCTGTAAGTTACAGCGACAATTTGTATTACAGAATTCATTCCATGCATGGCTGGTCTGTTTCATGAGTTTGTACTAATAGAGCAGGGGCCAAAAAGAGGGAGGACGTTATGGAGAGCACCGTAAGTTCTTGAACACCTTCTAAACTGATACATTTTACAGTGGTGAAGTTCAGATGGGATGATTCCCTTTCAAGGAAACTCGCGCTGCGCCGAGAATGGCGCTGTGGGAGTGCTCTGCGTGATTGAGTCGTGAAGCACGTGTGAAATCAGTCCAATGGTGTGACGGGACGTCAGAGGTGGGTGACGTCACAACCAGGGAACTATAAAGCATGTCCAAACAGTGCAACGCTAGCTTCTGTGTTTTCAGTAAGCGCTATGTGTGAACATGTTTGTCTTATTTGGTGTTGTCTGTCCTGATTATATATATATATATATATCGTTATAATGGCGAGCAAACAGCAGTTTAGATTGTGTGTTCATCCCTGCCCACACTTCATGACGGGTGGGGAAATACATGATTTAGGAGCAGAGCATGCACAGTCAGCTCTTGAGGGGGCTGGCTGTGAACATTGTGAGCAGCTTCCATTACGGACGCTCTGCTTCTCCATCATGCATCTTGTAAAACAACGTTATGTGATCCAAACACTTTTTCATAAGGCCGCCTCAAAAAAAAAAAAAAAAAAAAATACTGTAAACTTAAATAACCCCTTTCTTTGATCATTATGATTGTGTAAATAATCATATTCCTCATCCTCCGGATCTGTTCACTCTTTTCTCTATCTAAGGCCACGTTCAAAAATCAGCTCAATGTGGCTGTCAGTTTTGTTTTAATATGCTAAATATGGTTAGTTTCATGCACAGTTGGTTATAAATGAGAAGGCTGTGCTGTGTGAACGGAATCCATAGAATCCAGAGACGGATGTGAACTGTGCGTTAGTCTCTTAAAATATCAGATCATTTTTTATGACAAGGCAAGGTTAGTTCAGGTTGTAAAATGTCATGTGGTGTGACTCTCCAAAAAAAATTGTAATATTTACAAATGAATAATTCATGATATTACATAGAAAATAACGGGTAGGATAGGATGCGTATATTCAAGATATAAAGAAAATATAAGAAAGTAAAGCTGTGTTCACATTTAGCAGGTTTGATTAATTAAAAACGAACTCTGGTGCGATTGCTCTGTGTGGTTCATTTGAATAAGCATAAACGCTGCCATCCGAAACTTGGTGCACACTAAACAAAACTCTGGCTCCAAACAAACTCTGGTGTGGTTCACCTGAAATATGAAAGCAACATGGACCAAAGACAGGACGTCATGTTACAAGATGCAAGCCTAAAAATGACAGAATTCTCAACACACCTGGTTTTTCTCGTCATAGTCACAATGTTGCTAATTACAGTTCGGTACAGGCATCTCCTTGCAGCAGATCTTCGCTTGTGTGTGTGACGGCGCTTGCACCTGCTAGCTACATTGAAACTACTTTGATTTTTTTTACAATGACATTGTATATTACAAATAACTGAATAATTGTCAATGAAGAATGTTATAAGTAAAATGTTTGTGGTTTAAAACAACGTAATGCAATACAATTATGTATTCAAATATTGATTTATTTTGTAAACTATCCAAAGACACACACAATGCTCAAAAAATATTTAAAATATATACATAGATTATGCATAACATTATGACCACCTTCCTAATATTGTGTTGGTCCCCCTTTTGCTGCCAAAACAGCCCTGACCCGTCGAGACATGGACTCCACTAGACCCCTGAAGGTGTGCTGTGGTATCTGGCACCAAGATGTTAGCAGCAGATCCTTTAAGTCCTGTAAGTTGCGAGGTGGGGCCTCCATGGATCGGACTTGTTTGTTCAGCACATCCCACAGATGCTCGATTGGATTGAGATCTGGGGACTTTGGAGGCCAAGTCAACACCTCAAACTCGTTGTTGTGCTCCTCAAACCATTCCTGAACCATTTTTGCTTTGTGGCAGGGTGCATTATCCTGCTGAAAGAGGCCACAGCCACCAGGGAATACCGTTTCCATGAAAGGGTGTACATGGTCTGGAATAATGCTTAGGTAGGTGGTATGTGTCAAAGTAACATCCACATGGATGGCAGGACCCGAGGTTTCCCAGCAGAACATTGCCCAAAGCATCACACTGCCTCCGCCGGCTTGCCTTCTTCCCATAGTGCATCCTGGTGCCATTTCACAAGTTCACACTTACATCAAATTAAATAGAGTAAAGATTATGTGTATTTGGCTCCGGGCTCGGAATTTTGGCCCGAACCCAGAGTATCCCCCTCGTGATAGGAATAGTCTAGAACTAGACTGTATTGTATTATGGATTGTGTTGACGTCTAATAAGAGTTTATTAAATCAAAGTGAGGAGATGGGGTGGTGGAGGGATGCTAAAAAACTGTCAACGAATGGAGGTAAATCTGCTGTATATATACACCTCTTATCGTTGATTAAATTGATTAACTGAATGTGCTCCACTCGTGTTTAATTAGGTTTAATTATCTGAACGTGCTCCACTTGTGTTTAATTAGGTTTAATTATCTGAACGTGCTCCTCCCGAAATTTGTTAATAAAACATCAAGTATTCCCCAGGTAAGCGACTCACACGCACCCAGCCATCCACGTGATGTAAAAAAAAACGTGATTCATCAGACCAGGCCACCTTCTTCCATTGCGCCGTGTTCCAGTTCTGATGCTCACTGTTGGCGCTTTCGGCGGTGGACAGGGGTCAGCGTCTGCAGCTATGCAGCCCCATACGCAACAAACTGTGATGCACTGTGTATTCTGACACCTTTCTATCAGAACCAGCATTAACTTCTTGAGCAATTTGAGCTACAGTAGCTCGTCTGTTTAATCGGACCACACGGGCCAGCCTTCGCTCCCCACGTGCATCAATGAGTCTTGGCCGCCCATGACCCTGCTGCCGGTTCACCAGTGTTCCTTCCTAGGACCACTTTTAATAGATACTGAACACTGCAGACCGGGAACACACCACAAGAGCTAAATGTTCACTTGCTGCCTAATATATCCCACCCACTAACAGGGGCCGTGATGAAGAGATAATCAGTGTTACTCACTTCACCTGTTATGCCTGATCGGTATGTTTCAAAGTCACTGTCAAAGTGCAAAATTGAAATTTCAAATTGAAATTTGAATATAGCTTTTGGTCACGCTTGCTGGAAAAAGTAGTTACCTTCTGGAAAAGCTACACTGTTTGTATCATTTACTTTTTTGTTCTGGACCAAAAGAACCAAGAGAATTGAACTAGATGAGTCAAACTTTTTAGTAATTATGTCTTTCAGTCTCAAACACTTAAACATGCCTAAGAGACATTTGCTAGTTTAAATATTGATTGCAGCTGTGTTTAGGTGCACTGCGTACACTCAGCCAAGCCCAAAGTTCACCCTGCTGAAGTGAGGTCAACGCCTGCGTGCCCTCTTCCAAATCATTTCAATAATACATTTCAACACTTCTGAGGAACAACACCTCTCACGGCTCTTGAGTGCAGAGGACCGAGAGAGAAAGTAGTCAAAGTTGCTTTGAAGTCGTTGTTAAAAATGAGGGAGCAAAGAGAGGGCATAGAAAATAAATTGCACTTTTCTTTTTACCTTGTGAGTCATGTGGCAAAGTTTAAGATTGGGCCAAGTGTAACTTTTTGCAAAGTCAATCTGAACATGTTGATTGTCTGTGGTGGCTGCTGAGAGACACTGAGGGAGCAATGATGTTGGGAAACGCCACAGCTCTGTTACTTGAGAGAGAGAAAAATAGGAGATAGCAGGCAGAATCCTAAAATACAATGCATGCTGTATGAATTGCCTTCGATTCCACCATCTATGATGTATTTGAGCTTCCGTTTACCATATTTGATGTGCTCTATCTATGTGTGTTTATTAATGATTATATGTGAATATTTACATTAAATTTGTCCATCATATATAGTGATTGTGTCTCTTTAGAAGACTTGGATTAAACTGCTCATTCATATGGATTACTTTTATGATATTTTTGGCCAGATTTACTAATAGCTTGTGCCAGCGCAAACCCTCTTTTAGCGTTAAAAAACTACTGTCAGGATTTACTTAAGGCATGCAGTGACGGTTGCGGCTGACATTATTGCATATGCATTTGAAGGAGTTTCCCTTTCAGACGCAAAATTTATGGGAGGAGAGTATTTAAATGAATCATGCAAGGTGATTTACTAAGGTTTGCGCTAGTCAATTTACTGGTATTTGCGCCATTATTTACCGCCCAAAAAACATGTCTACTAACTGGTAGATTGCGTTGGTCAATATGGAAATGATCCGGCTGAGTTCTTTAATTTGCTCGTCTTCAGTAGATCACGCACTGAACTTTCCACTCCCATCTGCACTTTTTTGGAATTGCGCTCTCCCGCTAATTTGCCCTGTTTAGTCAATCTGGCCCTATGAAGCTTGAAAGTTTTGGGGGAATGGACTTTAAGTGGAGCAACAGAAATCTTTCATGTTTCATTAAAAATACCTTTATTTGTGTTTCAAAGTTGAACAAACGTCTTATGGGTTTGGAATGACATGAGGGTAAATTCTTTTTTTTGGGTAAACTATTACTTTGACAGTTTAAGCACCATTTAATTCTGTTTGGTTTTGTCAGAAATATTTGTTTACTGAGGAATTTTTGAAGTTTACAAAATGTTAGAAATGTATTGCTGAAAACATGTTACAAAGAGTGTGAACTATGTAGTACAGAATTGTGGAGTTAGACCGTTAAACAGTTTTTCGCCACTTTTGTGTTGAGGATTTTTTGGGCGGGCCTGAAATCATGGCTCGATGACACTGGAGCCACTGAGCATGGCCCCTCCCCAAACACTATAACAACTAGAGATCATTAGCATCAGTGGTTCGCAGGCTCAAACGTGAGTTACTGTCATTACCGTTAGTTACTACAACCTACTACAACCTACTATAGCTGGCTAGCTAGCTATGCCTTCATCACGTAAATGCATATTACCTGGTTGCAATATCAAGAAGAGGTGGATTAATTTTGTGAAGAGCTACCTTGATGGAGAGCTGAGGATCAGCACTGATCTCCCGCCCTGGCCTTCATCCTCCCGTCCTGCCAGCAACTGGTGATGGGGCTGGACTGACTATCTCTCGCCCTGGCCTTCATCCTCCCGTCCTGCTGACCACTGGTGATGGGGCCGAACCGACTATCTCCTGCCCTGGCCTTCAACCTCCTGTCCCGCCAACAACTGGTGATGGGGCTGGACCGACTATCTCCCACCCTGGCCTTCATCCTCCCGTCCCGCCAACAACTGGTGATGGGGCCGGACCGACTCTCTCCCGCCCTGGCCTTCAACCTCCCATCCCGCCAACAACTGGTGATGGGGCTGGACCGACTATCTCCCGCCCTGGCCTTCATCCCCCCGTCCTGCTGACCACTGGTGATGGGGCCGAACCGACTATCTCCCGTCCTGGCCTTCAACCTCCCGTCCCGCCGACAACTGGTGATGGGGCCGAACCGACTATCTCCCGCCCTGGCCTTCAACCTCCCATCCCGCCGACAACTGGTGATGGGGCTGGACCGACTATCTCCCATCCTGGCCTTCATCCTCCCATCCCACCGACATCTGGTGCCATCGTCGGCAGTACGTGCCCACCAATGAGTGTAAGTTTTCCGCAAGTGGCCGTGGATTCAGCGCTGACAGCGGACACGCCCCCAGCGTTTGAGAGTAGAGAATACTGCTTATTTCTTCAAGATTTTGATAACTTATTTTATTTGCTTAGCGTTTTTTTTATCATTCAAATTTGGCTGGGTGGTTAATAACAAACTCAGAACACAGTGACAAACTCAGAACACATATTTAATATTGCTTTACACAGACTTTAAGTGTAGTTGTTTTGGTGAGTAAATGATGACAGAATTTTCATATTTGGGTGAACTATCCCTTTAACACTTAATTCCATGCTATTTACAATTAAATGAAAATGTATTGTAGTTTAAATTTATATTATACTACGGGGCTGTTGAATGCTTGAATCTGATTGGTTGACGAACAGTCTAAGGTGTGCAATTATTTTCAGGGAAGTAGTTTCTGGCAGGTCTTGACCGCATTACAGTTCTATATCACTTCACCAAATGATTTCAGTTATTTCAAAGGTCCTTACAGATGACAACAGCAAAATTACCAAAACCCACAACGACACTGAACAAGCAAATAAACATAGAAAACAATAGGTAATATTAAAAATAAACAATATAATAATAAATAATATTAAAACATAATAATCTAAAATGCAATTTAAAGTAAAACTTTACATTTGATATTACTACCTGATATCATAAAAAGTGTGCTTTTAATTACTCGAGGCAAATTTCACACAAAATGAGAGATCTATTAGCCATGCAGTAGTAGTGACCACAACAGTTTAGAGTGTTTTGTATGAATAGTGAAGTGACATTTACCTCAAAGTTGATTCAATTATATGCACAGCTTTGGCAAGTGCTCAGGCTACAATTATGATACTATACATTGTTTCTATGGCTTCATGGTTTGGCCTGGCATTTTAAAATGAGTGGAGTTTCAGGCATCTCTGTGTCGACTGCTTCTACATGCAAATCTGTATCTGTTGCTGCCATAGAGGCGGCTCACAGCCCAGCAGCAGGGTTGACGGGAAAGGTCGTCTCATCTGCATAACTCCATGTTATTGTTAATGTGTGCTGTGATTGGATTGTGGCTTGTGGCCAGTCAAGCGATGAAATTTCTTATTTCATGCCCTCCTAAATGAATTCTTCTCCAAGGGCTCCAGTGTGTTGGGATTGTAGCTCGTTCTCTGAATGGATAAGCAGGGAAGACTGTGTGTGTGTGTGTGTGTGTTCACGTAATTGTGTGAAAGTAAGGAATGATATTATAGTATGGAAAAATAAATTTTCCGAAATCCAGTATATTTGTCTCGAAAAGTTTCCTCCTTGTTATGCTGTCTCTGGTCTAACCAAAATTCAGCTTGGTTATAAAAGCCAGCAACACATGTACTAATGCTGTTTAAAAGCCCAATCATACTCCTAAAGGTTAAAACAGAATGTTTAAAGTACCATTACAACATCCTCATATTGATCGGCCGTGATATAAGACTGTCCCTGACAACACAGATCATCACTTGGACTGTCTGTTTGTCTAAAATAATGAGTTTGCCAATCAGTCAAATGGCTTCACACTGAGGCTGGTTAGAGTCCTATTGACATTTGCATTATTGGTTCCCTGTGATTGGTGACAAATTGACTTTTCCTCTTTTGCCTGCCAAGCCTTTAAAGCAAGTGACATTTTTGCTCTCATAGTGTTTTTACACTTGGCTTGTCAGGGTCTGTACAAAAGTAATGATGACATGCAATGACACATAGGACATGATTCACTTATTGTAGTTTTATGGAGACATTCTTATCGAATGCAAGCTTGTATTCAAATCTTCTTCTATCCAACCAACCAACAAGGGATAGGTCACCCTCATGTTGTTTTAAACCTGTATGAGTTTCTTTGTTCTGTTGATCGCAAAAGAAGATATTTTGAAGAACGCTTGTAACCAAACAGTTGCTGGTCCCCATTAACTTCCATAGTATAAAATATATATATATATATTTGGAAGTCAATTGGGACCAGAAACCATTTGGTTACCAACATTATTCAAAATATCTTCTTTTGCGATCAACGTAACAAATAAACTCACACAGGTTTAAAACAACATGAGGGTAAGAAAATGATGACAGAATTTTCATTTTTGGGTGAACTATTCCTTTAACTAAGTCCCTGCCCACATCATCGCAACACAGTCCCCGCCCACTGGTCACTTAGCAGCTGACATTTGCCTATACTGGATGTGTCATGTCAAAAGCAAATAGAAGCCATTATAATCACTGACGCTGTCTACACTGGATACGGTATACAGATGTGTGTTCAGTTTCTGACATACTCAACGCGCTTGAGTATGCCGACAACAGGACAAATGGAAGAATGAATGAGTGTTCGCTTTGACACGTCCAGTTTAAACAGCTTGTTTGCGTCTCTGTACAGACTTCAGAAGGATACCAGTGTCAGAAATAAGTGGATGGTTTATTTTTAATGGAGTCCCGGATCGTGTCGGAGGATTATATGTTTGTTCGGAGCATTTTGTTGTGTAAACGAGGCACAGTGTAATGGAGAGTTTGCAAAGAAACTTTTGTTGAAAGATGAAGCAGCAACTGTATTGGATCTGACAGCAGCTGCATCACAAAGTGTAAGTAAATGATTTGATATCGCTTTGTCAGTAAATGACGGTTTTATATGTAAAATGTTTTCAAAACACGTACTCACATGCAATAGAGAGGGGCGTTGACTGTGGCCGTTTACTGACAAGCCTTAAAGGTGCAGTATGTGAATTGCAATCACCAAATGCTCACCTGTCCCTTTCGAAACACATAGAGAAGCTACTGGGCCCGACACAGGACAAAAATGTCGTCATCGGAGAGAGCAGAGAGTGACTAGCGCTCTGTAGAGAAGTTGTCCGTTTAGGGCTACTGTAGAAACATGGCAGCGCAAAATGGCGACTTCACTGTAAAAGGACCCGCGGTGTATGGAGATAGAAATGTGTCATTCTAAGGTAATAAAAACATAACGGTACATTATGTAAGGTCTTTATACTCCACTGAAAACATAGGTATGTATATTACATTGCATTTCTGTCAATAGATCCTCATAAATACTACACACTGCACCTTTAAAGGAGCGATGCCTTAAAAACGGATCATCAGACAGAGGGTCAGAATAAGGGTTGAAAACAATTGTTTTTCCACATACTGTATACATTTCTGTTTTTTTTATGCAAAAGAACTTTATTAACATTATAAGTGAACCTCAAGGAACATAATAAAATAGTAATAGTAATAATAATAATAAAACATATCTAAATTCTTGGATTCTTCAGAACTAAATTCTTTTTCAATCTGTTCATTTTTGATCAAACATCTGAGTTTGGATTCCATGAAAATGACTCAAGTGTGAAAGTTGCTCCTTAACAGTTTCAGTAAACACAAAAGACAAAACCTGTTAAAACTTTCTCTGCCATGAGCTGATGTGTGAAATCATTTATGTGTGAAAGCTGATGTGTCATTGTCATGTGACCTACCAGCGTCAGTTGCGTCGCTTTACTGCCATCCCGTGGGAGAGGGATCACCTCATGGGAAAGTAAAGTGTCCAACAGATGCACACTTCAGAATCCCGCCGTTTTGCTTACGGTTTTGTGAAAATTGTGAATTCTGACATGCTACTCCTGTCACTGCTGTTTTCCGCCTACTATGAAGTAGGATGCAGCATGTGTGTTGGCAAAGAGAGATGTCTTTTGGCATTGATCACACAGTCACATGATGATCTTCACAATCTCTACTGAAATCAGCCGTTAAAGTGATTGCTTCGTTTAATCAGCCTCGTTTCCATTAGACCATTTCCCTCACCCATAATTCCTCTGTCAGATCACTCTGTGTGTTCATCCAACCTTGTACCTCTTATTTAAACGAGTTAACCTGTGTGAAAATTACAAGATGAAGAAAAGGAGATAGCATCTCTCAGTCAGAATGGAAAAGATTTTAGTTTAATCTCACAAGGTTGTCAGGTTACGATGAATCTGCCATGTTGCGAGATAATCTAACCTTTGTGGCCACAGCATTCTCTTTTATACAATTTTTATACAACTTTTTATACAAATTCTCTTTTAAACGTTTTGTGGCTGATTTGATTTGATGTTTGCATTATAAAAGCTGATCTTACATTATCCTTTCAGATCAGTGTGATTTAATTTTATTTTTTCTCTCCCTCAAATCGTATTAGAGAAGCAGAGTCAGGGAGAGTTTCTTGAGAAATCGTAAAAACCCATGTTAGCCTGCATTATCTCGGATGGTGTCCAAGTGTGTGTGATCAGGTGAAAGATCAGCCCTGTTATAAGCTCGCCTCTTGGTTTATCTGTGTTCCCTCTCTCCCGTTCTCTCCAGAGGAGGATAAATCAATTGCAGTTACAGAAGAGTGGAAGATAGAGCTGATATCACCATGATGCACTATGGGTACGCTCTGCAGTAAAAGCCACGACTGTATTTTAACAAAAAACATTATTCTCTCTAATTGAGATTCACTGGCTCCAGCTGGACATTAATAGGGGTTTCTGGGTCGGAGTGCGAGTCCATGCACGCTTCTGTGCGTGTTGCACACGTCCTCCGCCTCTGAATATTCTCAACACCCTTTATCTTTCTCATGGGATGACATTTGCTCGGCTACACCGTCCTACCGTGCTCTTTCCCCCAGCCTCTGCCATGACCTGCACGCTTTGCTCTCAGAGCATCGACCTGAAACTGTTTCCTGGAGCTCCACTGCAGAGATTCTGCCCTGACCTGAGGTTTGGGGCTTGCGGTGGGCGGCAGTGTCACAGTCCACAGCCACTGTGAAACTCTTGCTCTTCCACTAATGAGGGAACGTGCTGGAGCCTGCAGAAGTCTGAGTGCTAACAACCCTGACCGCACACTAGGAGGTCGTACCAGGTCCACTTTTCTTGGCATGAGTCAAGTCCTGAAATAGACCTAAAATACAGTGAAAATCAGAGAAAAATGTAGTACCATTACAAGGTGTGCGCATTGACAAAGGTGGCCCGGATAACACTGATTGTTTTTAAGGCAAGACACTACTTGGGTTTGTTCATATATCATTTGCTTGATGTTATACAACATTTTATTCCTAAAAAAAATGTTTTTTTTTTCAGCCTAGCCGTTGACTGTATTTTCTGATTTGTTACGTAATAAAAAGAGAGATTCAAAAACCCTTCTGTAAAAACCTCTGACTCTAATATGTCAACAAAATGAAACAAGAATTTTGAATCAGAGTTCTGTTCTGGAAATGTATGCAAATTGAATTAGAGAATGCCTCGTTTGCATATTTAAACGTTTCAGTAAATGTGTAATACAAAAATGTTTACAATTCTTTAAGTAATCAATCAACTGGTATGGCAAGCCGTTTTGTCTTTTAATCATTCCCAGGATATGAATTCTTGATATCAACAATTCAATTTTCACTAGTTAAAATGTTAATGGAATGGGATTCTTACTAGGAATAGGAATGGGATCAGGAATGGGATTCTTACTAGTAACAATGGCAATTTTTGATATCAGTAATTACATTTCCACTTGTAAAAACGTGAATTCTTGATATCGTCATCACTCTAGTAACTGTATATCACCATGTTTACTAGTAAATATAAATACCTGATATCAAGAGATACATTTTCACTAGTTGAAATGTTAATTCTTGATATCTCTAAATGTATTTCATTTCTGATATCTGAAAATGGATTTGTGATATCGATAATTAAGAGAGTAATTTCAAATATCTAAAATGGCTTTCTTACTAGTGACAATCACATTAATGATATCAGAAATTAACATCATCAGTAGAGACAATCAAATTATTGATATCAAAAATGAACATTTTAAGTAGTAGCAATTCCATTGTTGATATAAAGAAAAAAGACATTTGCACTAGTAACTACGCCATTATTGCTATCAAAAATTATGATTTTTGCTAGTAAGAATAGTATTTCTGATATGTGAAACTGGAATTTGAATTTGAATGGCAGCCTATGGTGATATTTAACTAGTGAAAATACAATTACAGATATCAAGAATTATAGTTTTGACTAGTTGAATTTTAATTCTTGATATCAAGAATTTGTATTCCTGCGAGTGATGACGTCATGTTTTGATATCAAGAATTCACGTTTTTACTAGTAGAAATGTAATTCCTGATATCAAAAATAGTAATTGTTACTATTCCTGGTATCAAGAACTAACATTTTAACTAGTTTAAATTGAATTGTTGATATCAAGAATTCATATCCTGGAAATGAATAAAAGTTAAAACGGCTTGCCATACTACTGGAGAAGTACGTTATCTATTCGTTTTTTGCTTTCTTTACTTTAGTCAGCTGGTGTTTTGCATTAATTGTGGAATTCACCTTTTTCATGATTGTAGGTTATATGTGTGTTGGTTTTCAATGGATTGAACAAAACAGTGAGACTTCAAATTCAGACAAAGAAAGCGACATTATGTGCACTTGCAATTTACAGTTCTTTGTTGTACTATCCATCCTGTCAGTTACTGAATCCACTTTCTTTATTTCTTCTCAAGTTTAAAGACTTAAGTTACTGTGCCTTGTTTTGATTTTAATAATACAGTTTTAGCGTTCAGAAGCAGTGCGGGCATTCGGCCACATGCGGCTTTACTCTCGCTGTCGTGCGGCCACAGGAAGAACTCAATTACAGACCTTTAAAGTGAGTGATTTCAAACACCAACCACTGAGAAAATGGTCCCACGGAGGTCAGTGAAAGTAAAGCAGACGCAATTAGTTTCTTCATTACAACTCTTTAGTGCTCTCACTGAAAAGTGTTCTTGTTGAGAGGAACCAAGGTCAAACTGAATGTGGATGATTCTGTATCTGTGAGATATGTAAGATGTGTAAGTTTCTTTCACTCTGGATTGATAGATAACCCCTGACGGGTCTGCTCTGATTAGTCTTTTGTCTGAGTTGAGACTCTATAGCTATATTCACACTGCAGCAGAATACTGCTGTCTGACCTAATATAAAAAATGTAACACTGACAGTGATCCTGACCAGCCTGTCACAGCGAACACTGGCCCAATCAATGGTGTGAGTTTATTTTTTTTTTCCCGCTTCATTTTTTTTTTATCCAACTGGCAATATCACAGATACTGCTATCTTTATTAAATAATTTTTTTTTGTGATTTCCAAGGATAAAATGCTAATTATAGCAACATTATATGCAAGTCATCATCTGTCATTTATAACACTGCAACCCAGGCTCAGTGGAAAAACGAGCCTATATTGACATTACTGCAAAACTCCAAAAAATGCACCTATATACAGTTAACTGCAGTTTCCAGCTGGAATAAACGCTAGTGGCAGTAAAACATTATGATTACAGGGCTGGAATATGTAAGGAATAATTGGTGATGGGCCGTTGAATTATTAGAAAAATAATGCACACCCGAGGTGGTAATGTGGTCACGACGCGAAGCAGTTACACCTCGGGTGTGCATTATTTTTCAATAATTCAACAGCCCGGAGTCAATTATTCCGCTTATACTACGGTTACTACACCTCAAAATATTGATCAGATGAAGTATTTCAAGACATTTGTCAGGTTTTGTCCTTAAAACGCTTAAAAATCGTCAGAGCAGCGCTGACAACAGGTTTCTGTGCGAGTGTGTGTCCGTACTGTATGTGTGTGTTTAAGTGGGAGAGTAGAGAGAGCAGGAGAAAGAGAGTATGTGCGTTTCGTTCATAATTAAACGTAATTTTGTGGAAAAAAACATGGAAATAATTAGTCGTTTTTATCCTGTTGTTTACTATATTTCTTTGCTTGGTCAGTGTCGCTGTGGGTTTTGGTTCTTTTGCTGTTGCATGCTGTAAAGACATTTTAAATAACTGATTCATTTGGCGAAGTGATATGGAACACTTTGCCGTGCGTTTCCCTGAAAATAATTGCACACCTTAGAACGTACGTCAGCCAATCAGATTCAAGCATTCAACAGCCCCGTAGTATAATAAAGACTTATTTTGCATGGTTTCTTGCAAAATACTGTTTTATGAGCTCAAACTACTTTTACCATAGTGCATGATTTGTAAATGAATACATTTTGATGTTTGCATCACATAAGCATCTTCATATGTATTTTCTGACGTAGTAAACTTGCTCGGTAGCTCATCTGGTACAGTATTGCACTTGTGATGTGGCGCGTTCGGGTATGAGTCCTGTGAGACACGAATCACGATACTCGAGAGGAGCTCAAAGCCTTGTAGAAGCAACCCTTTAAAGGTGCTGTATGTAAGTTTTTGACTGTACTAAAGCATAAAAATGCCATAATATGTTTGCAGATATTTAAGAAACATGTTAATTTCACATACTCATTTCTCTAAAAAAACAATGCTACAGCCAGTTATTTTACTTTGAAATGTGTGTTCAGTGTCGGAATGTCTGTTTTTGTTTTGGTCTGTGTGATACCGCACTTACCCAATAGTATTTCGATACCACAGGTTGCAAGTTGGCAGAAAACACAGGGCATTGCTGCCATTGAAGCCAGCAAACAAACTGGGTCAGCGATCGCAGATTCTACCCGACCTAAAAAGCCTCACCATCCATCTAAAAATCTAAAAAAGCACCTTTAACTTTCTTTACCTTCAGCTGTGACTTATTCACGATACAGCACTTGCCTCAAGTACCTTATTGCTTTTAAAAAACGGTTACCCCACAATACAAATATTAAAGCCAAAAAATATGTATCAATGCAATTTTCATGAAGTAAAATCACTAAAAGCCTTTCACTGAAAAAAAATAGTCCCTGGTCGTGAACAGCAACAGAAGTTACATTATTACGGCATCAGATGGCGGCAAAGACTGTCTTTATGAGTGAGTCAGTCAGTAGCGAAGACTTTTATATTGAAAGGACTGAAACTTGTTGTGAACACGGAGGAGCAAAACACAACTGACAAATGCTTTGACTAGTGCTGTCAGTGTCAGGACACGGGAAAACCCATTAACTGTTAAAAGGACAAGATATCACAGCGATATATATATATTTTTTTATTATGAACATAGGACTGACCTGAAGGAAAATGCTATATCTAAATGCAGGTACACTCTGTCTCTCTCTCACAATACTCTACATAATACAGAAAGCTTCAATGAACAATATCAATGAGAACAAACATATGTTTACGTTGCTTAGAGTGGTTGCTAAGTGTGTTGTGTAGTGATACACAGAACCGTGGGGTGAAGCGGACATAGCCGTGTTTTTTTGTGAATAAAACACAGCTATTGACCAATCAGAATCAAGGACTGGAACTAACCGTTTTATAATGTGAGTTAGAGGACATCATCTTCACAGTATTTCAGAGACTGACTAATGTTATTTAATTCACTTCTGTCTGCTGTTGTATGTGCCGGACTTGATGGTAAATCCCAAATCAATAGTTGCCAATCCCAAGCTACGACTAGGTGGACAAAAACAAAAGACAAGATCAAAAACAAAATCTTAGGTCTTATGACAGCACTTTGACTGCATTATGTGTTTGTATTTGACCCAACAGCTTAAATTTCTCAGTGCTGATGTGCAGTTTTACACTAGAGGGAGCTGTTTCTCTGTAATTCCTGCTCTGCTTTGAGTCTTTACACCACAGGCAACCTCATTGCCCTTCATTTTGCAGTGGCTGTTTAATCTCTTTGAGTACTTTATAAAGATATGAAAAAACATGCACTTATTATGTGGCCTCCTTAATATCTGCTTTGGTTCCCTAATGGCCCTGCAGTCACGGTCAATCAAGGTGACAATGTGTGTGCATGCATTAATATGTGTGTGTTTATACACATAACAAGCTCTCTGCATTTCTACTATTTGTTAACCCCTTTTTGGCTAATGTTTCTGCTGTTAAAGGTTTATTTCTCCTCCAAATAAAAAATTCTGGTATTATTTTTTACTCACCGTGCGTCATTCCAAACCTCTATGACTTTATTCTATTGCACACAAAAGCAAAGAGAACTTTGTTTAGAATTTCTCCTTTTTACGTTCCACGGAATAAACATACATGCGAAATAAAGCCATAGAGGTTCAAAACGACCTGAGGGTGAAAAAATGATGAGAAATATCATTTACAGCATTTAATAAAAAAAAGAACAAACAAACAAACAAAATTCCCCTATTCATACAGAGAAATTGTGTTGAATAACTCTGAAGGTATTGCTGTTTGTGTACATCTCCTTGATCATTATGCTCTATTCAGTGACTTTCAATCATCAGTTCAACCTTGACATGTCATGAAAACATGGTCCCCATGGAGTTACATGCACGTTACAGACTCTTCGCCTACACTCGTTGCCATTGTTCCTCCTCACTTGTGTGATGTTTTCACCTCTGTCTGTTTTGCTGATGCTTCTAACCTCTTGAGTTTCAAAGAACCTGTTTGATGGATTCTCAGGATTCTCAATGTGATTAGAGTGGAATTGATCAGTGGTGCTAATTTGTTGAAAGCATGTTTAGATGTTGACAGCACATGGCTTTGAAGTTTGTTAGATAAGATTATTTAAAGAGCTCATGAAATGAATTAGATGTCATGCAGTCATAACATCCCTTACAAAAAATAAGTATACTTCAAGTTCATTTTATTAAGTATACTTAAGTAAAGTTCAAGTATATTTTTAAGTATACTAATATCAATGTACTAGAAGTATAAGTGTACTGTTTCAATACTAGGGACTAAATTGGCCTACTTTTTAGTGTATAAAAGTATACTTTTAAATATAATTTAAGTGCAACAGTAGTAAACTTTGAGTTTAAAAACTACGTGAAACTACGTTTTTTGTTTGTACTGCACCTTATAGGTACACTATTTACTATTCAAAAACTTTGTAGCACATTTTTTTAATTTATGAAAGTACACTTTGAAGTGTACTCTCAGTAAACTACAAATTTAGTAGTTTTATACTGCAAGTTTTCTTTAAGTGAGCATAACATCATACGTATAGTTTACTATTGATATATTATTTTTGCACTTTAAGTATACTACTTATGTTCCTATTATTAATTTGTTATACTTGAAATATACCTTTAACTGCATAATATACTACAAATATACTACTTTAACTCTTTCCATTTTAAAAACATTGGCACTTTATTTTAAGGTGTCAATATTACAGTGTAATTATACATTTAAGTACTGAGTAATATTAATTAACTACATTTACTTACTATAGGGTTAGAATGGGGGTCTGGTTTATGGTTAATTTCATGTAATTATGCATAATTAATAGTTATTACTACAGTAACTACATGTAACGTGTAACAATGACACTGTAAAATAAAGTGTTACCAAAACATTTTATTCTAGATTTTATCAATACTTAAATGTGGGTAAGTTTCATTTAAAAAAAGCAACATTAAAAAAAAAAGCTGAGAAAATCTCTCAAAGACTACATCCAGATGGGATTCAGAACGATGATCAAAGCACAGATGGAATAGATCGAGTCCATCAGCACCCCTAAAGCTTCACAGTCGTTTCCTCTTCATGAGCTCAACATTTCATTAAGTAACGTTAGGCAGATTTTAACTTATATGCTGTTTAATGTTTGATCACGTTATTTTACATATGCATCTGCTTCCATATGCTATCACTTGTTTCTGCTTCTTCTTCTCCTGTGTTTTGATCTGGAGATTCTGTACTAGAAGATGCGTAATAGCACCCCCTACATCATAACAGTGAAAACATGGATAGCCGGAAAATTCAGTCAATGGCGGGGAAAAGTAAAGTAGATTTGAAGTAAATTCCCATGTTCACTATCAGTGGACAAGCATAAACAAAAATTCAGATTCTTAGAATTTGAAACATCTGTTTTCTTTATAAATCAATATTTTCAAACAATGTAAGTTTATAAGACAGTATGTAAAACTATGTGAAAATAGTACAAACCCGATTCCAAAAAAGTTGGGACACTGCACAAATTGTGAATAAAAACAGAATGCAATGATGTGGAAGTTTCAAATTTCAATATTTTATTCAGAATACAACATAGATGACATATCAAATGTTTAAACTGAGAAAATGTATCATTTTAAGGGAAAAAATAAGTTGATTTTAAATTTCATGGCATCAACACATCTCAAAAAAGTTGGGACAAGGCCATGTTTACCACTGTGTGGCATCCCCTCTTTTTTTTATAACAGTCTGCAAACGTCTGGGGACTGAGGAGACAAGTTGCTCAAGTTTAGGAATAGGAATGTTGTCCCATTCTTGTCTAATACAGGCTTCTAGTTGCTCAACTGTCTTAGGTCTTCTTTGTCGCATCTTCCTCTTTATGATGCGCCAAATGTTTTCTATGGGTGAAAGATCTGGACTGCAGGCTGGCCATTTCAGTACCCGGATCCTTCTTCTACACAGCCATGATGTTGTAATTGATGCAGTATGTGGTCTGGCATTGTCATGTTGGAAAATGAAAGGTCTTCCCTGAAAGAGACGACATCTGGATGGGAGCATATGTTGTTCTGGAACTTGGATATACCTTTCAGCATTGATGGTGTCTTTCCAGATGTGTAAGCTGCCCATGCCACACGCACTCATGCAACCCCATACCATCAGAGATGCAGGCTTCTGAACTGAGCGCTGATGACAACTTGGGTTGTCCTTGTCCTCTTTAGTCCGGATGACATGGCGTCCCAGTTTTCCAAAAAGAACTTCAAATTTTGATTCGTCTGACCAGAGAACAGTTTTCCACTTTGCCACAGTCCATTTTAAATGAGCCTTGGCCCAGAGAAAACGCCTGCGCTTCTGGATCATGTTTAGATATGGCTTCTTTTTTGACCTATAGAGTTTTAGCCGGCAACGGCGAATGGCACGGTGGATTGTGTTCACCGACAATGTTTTCTGGAAGTATTCCTGAGCCCATGTTGTGATTTGTTGGTGCCAGACGGGCCGGTCTGAGTATTTCACAATCTGCTCAGTTACTGGGATTTTCACGCACAACCATTTCTAGAGTTTACAAAGAATGGTGTGAAAAGGGAAAAACATCCAGTATGCGGCAGTCCTGTGGGCGAAAATGCCTTGTTGATGCTAGAGGTCAGAGGAGAATGGGCCGACTGATTCAAGCTGATAGAAGAGCAACTTTGACTGAAATAACCACTCGTTACAACCGAGGTATGCAGCAAAGCATTTGTGAAGCCACAACACGCACAACCTTGAGGCGGATGGGCTACAACAGCAGAAGACCCCACCGGGTACCACTCATCTCCACTACAAATAGGAAAAAGAGGCTACAATTTGCACGAGCTCACCAAAATTGGACAGTTGAAGACTGGAAAAATGTTGCCTGGTCTTATGAGTCTCGATTTCTGTTGAGACATTCAGATGGTAGAGTCAGAATTTGGCGTAAACAGAATGAGAACATGGATCCATCATGCCTTGTTACCACTGTGCAGGCTGGTGGTGGTGGTGTAATGGTGTGGGGGATGTTTTCTTGGCACACTTTAGGCCCCTTAGTGCCAATTGGGCATCGTTTAAATGCCACGGCCTACCTGAGCATTGTTTCTGACCATGTCCATCCCTTTATGACCACCATGTACCCATCCTCTGATGGCTACTTCCAGCAGGATAATGCACCATGTCACAAAGCTCGAATCATTTCAGATTGGTTTCTTGAACATGACAATGAGTTCACTGTACTAAAATGGCCCCCACAGTCACCAGATCTCAACCCAATAGAGCATCTTTGGGATGTGGTGGAACGGGAGCTTCGTGCCCTGGATGTGCATCCCACAAATCTCCATCAACTGCAAGATGCTATCCTATCAATATGGGCCAACATTTCTAAAGAATGCTTTCAGCACCTTGTTGAATCAATGCCACGTAGAATTAAGGCAGTTCTGAAGGCGAAAGGGGGTCAAACACAGTATTAGTATGGTGTTCCTAATAATCCTTTAGGTGAGTGTAAGTCAAGTATTCATAAATGTAATTTTAAGTATATTTCTGAGAAGTACATAAAAAGTAGACAAAGTATACTTTCTTCTTTTAGTTTAAAATAAGTATACTAATAGCACATTTGCATAAACGTATATTTTTGTAGAGTCGGCATCTCACTGGTTCCCTTGACAAAAAAACCCATAGGATTTTTCCATTGTCTTTGGAATTATTGAAGAACGCTCTGTGACTAACAAAAGTTTGTGATTCTTACATGTTTTGTTTATCATGATAATCTCCACAAATCAACAAGTATCAACAATGAATTTTAAAGCCTAAATCCAAACATCAGAAGTGCAAAGCTAAATGTAGGCGATAAATAACCTCACCATGGTCGCAAGAGTTTTTACTCGCTAAATGGTGTACTAGCATCTGCCAACAGGGGCAAAGTGCACCACGCTAACCAGCCAAACCTTGAACACTTCCTGGTGGAAGGTTGCAATGGCACCCTGACATTACTGTATATTTGTTTGAGCACACAATGTCCTTGACTCCGTTAATGTATTCCCATTCATCCTCATCATCCAAACAAATAGGTTCAGTTCTGTTCCTGGTTGTGCCTATGTGTGCCCTTTTCTTTTCCTGTCTTTTCCTCTTTCTTGGTGTCTCTTGTTCTTCCACAGGCAGAAAGTCACATGGTAGCAGCAGATTCCTATGAAGCACTCGTGTCCGCCTTTGGCCATTTTCTGGTTGCACTTCATACACTGGGCTGCCTGGGTATTTGTTTTGCGTTACTATGTGAACTTTTTCCTCCCAGAAAGATCTGAGCTTACCTGGGCCACCTTTCTCTGTGAGATTTCGGACAAGGACTCTGCATCCTGGATACAACTCTGCACCATGCACCTTCCTGTCATACCTCTCCTTTCCTCTGTCCCCACTCTTGCGAGCCATCTTGGAAGCCAGTTGGTAAGCCTCCTCCATTCTTTCTTTCCACTTGATCGCATACTCCTGAGGTGAAGGACTCAGACCGAACATGAGGTCAATTGGGAGTCTGGGGTGACGACCAAAGAGAAGATAATATGGCGAGAAGCCTGTGGATTCGTGACGTGTACAGTTATATGCATGTACCACCTTAGCCAGGGAACTTTTCCAGTCAGCTTTTTCATCCTCTGTTAATGTCCTTAACATGGCCAGCAGGGTTCTATTGAATCTTTTGACCTGACCATTCCCCTGTGGATGGTAAGGGGTGGTTCGCGAGCCATGAATCCCACAGTACTGCTGGAGCTTGGCAAAGAGCTGATTTTTGAATTCTCTGCCCTGGTCGTGATGAAGCTTAGCTGGAAACCCGAACTTAAGGACAAAATCTCCAAAGATTTTTTCAGCTGCAGTTTTGGCGGCTTTGTTGGTACAAGCATATGCCAGCGCAAACCGGGTAAAGTGGTCCATCAAAACCAGTATATACTCATAGCCTCCCTTGCATCTCTCTAAATGCAGGAAATCAATGGACACAATCTCAAGAGGGTATGTACTCACAATGTTGATCAATGGAGCTCTGGTCGGCTTGTTTGGCCTCTTACTTTTCAGGCAATAGCACTTTTTAGTAATGTGGAGCTCCACGTCTTGCTGCATGTGTGGCCAATAAAAACGTTCCCTAATTAGGTGAAGTGTTCGCTCCACTCCCAAATGGCCCATTTCCTGGTGTAGCTGTTGGAGGATTAAATTATGAAAACTTTTGGGCAGTACAAGCTGTACTGCAGTCTTTCGGTATAGGACACCCTTTTCATCCAGACACAGTTTGCTTCTCTCCCTCAAGAATGCTTTGGTGATCTTATCCCTGTTTTTCACCCTAAGCCACTGGTTTGTCTTCAGATACTGCAAGATCTTCGAGATCATCACATCCCCCTCCTGAGCGGTTTTCAGTTCCTCACTGGATATTTGTGCCACAGGTAATGCATGTCCCTCCTCTGCAAGTGCTGTTGCAATGACTGCTGGACACAACCATGGCTCTCTTTCATCTCTCTTTACAGATAATGCCTTCATCACACTGGAAATTACCTCAGCTGGAGCATCCATGAGTCAGCTTATATTTGTCCATGTCCAGAGGCATCCTGGACAGCCCATCAGCATCTGCGTTTTCTTTTCCAGGTCTGTATTTTATTGTGAACCGGAAGTCTGCTAACTCGGCCACCCACCTGTGTGTTATGGCATTTAACTTGGCCGTTGTGAGGACATAGGTCAGGGGGTTATTGTCAGTGTATACCACAAACGAATACCACATTTCATAGCTAAAAACTCTAACTTGCCAGAGTGAAGATGGTAATTCTTTTCGGCAGCAGAAAGAGTTCTCGAGCCATAAGCAATAACTACTAACCTCCCTTCCTGTCTCTGATAGAGGATGGCCCCCAGCCCGTCCTGTGAGGCGTCACAGTGAAGAACAAATGGAGCATCGAAGTCAGGGTACCCTAGGACCGGTGGGCTAGAGAGGTAATCAATGAGTTGACAGAGTACAGACTGGTGTTCGTCAGTCCATGTGATTGGGTGGTAAGAGGGGACTGGGGGTTGGTTTTGTTTCTTGCCATTCTTTGCAGCCTTTTGTTTTGTTTTTGACTTGACCGCTCTTTCTTCTGTTGACTTTTCCGGGGACAGCAATCTATATAATGTCTTAGCTATGGTTGAGAAATTGGGAATATAGGGCCTGTAGTATGAAATAAACCCCAGCACTTTTCTCAGCTCCCCAACTGTGGCAGGCCTCTTTTCTTTAAATGCTTGCACAGGTGCAATTTCGGCCGGATCCATGGTGTGGCCCTCATTTGAGACCATTTTCCCCAGAAACCTCACCTTGTTTTTAAACAGTTCACATTTTTTCGCCGTCAACTTCACCCTGTGCTGCTGATAACGCTGTAACACCTTGCGAATATCCTTGAGATGATCATCAAAAGTTCTGCTGTGCACTAAGTTGTCGTCCAGATATGGAAGGCAAACTTCATCTCGCAACCCTGAGAGACAGTCCTCCATGCTTCTTTGGAACTCTGATGGGGCTGACGACAGACTGAATGGGATCCTCACCCATTCATATAGGCCCCAGGGTGAAATAAATGCAGTGAGGGGTTGACTGCTTTCTTTCAGGAAACCCTGGTGATACGCCTTGCCTTGGTCTAGCACAGAGAACCAAGCACTGCCTTGTAGACTGTTGAGCATATCTTGTATGCGTGGGATGGGATGTCTGTCAGGGATGGACTTTTGATTTAGCCCCCTATAATCACAACAGAGACGCAAGGTCCCATCCTTTTTTCGCACACACACTATAGGCGAAGAGTAGTTAGATTTGGATTTTCTTATCCAACCCCGATTTAGCAAGTTCTCCAAATACTCCTTCACCTCCTTGTGTAAGGGCTTTGGCACAGAGATGTATGTTCGTCGCACCGGAGTGGGATCAGACAACCTGATGCTGAGCTGTAGGGATGGTATACACCCCACATCATACTCATTTTTGGAGAATGCCCCACACTCCTCTCTTAACATTTTTTTTACTTTTAGCTGCTGAGCTGAAGTCAAATGGGTGAGTGACACAGGTGGGTCCCATAATTCATTTTCCTCTTTCTCTGCCTGCTCACTAACTTTTGAATCAGTCATGTGTATGTGGTGGGGGCTGGGACTAACCTCTGATTTAACCTCTGTTCTCATTGTTTTTTCCACCGGCTTGGTTTCCATTGGATAAATGGCTTTCACTCGCTGAACCTGACCAAGAACAGTTCGTGGTGGCAATATGATATCCTTTTCTGTTCTATTAGTTACAGGAATGGCTACTCATGACCAGGTTCCTTTCTGAAGGCTGACAACATGTTCTCCTACTTCCAGGGCATCCAGCCAAGAGGGGCTTTCATTGGGAATGAAGAGAGCAGATGTCCTCACACCACATTTAATCATTTTGGTTAAGCCAGGTGGAATGGTAACTTTCTGACGCCCCAGCTTGGCTATACCATTACTGCTCTGAGGGTCACTCGTTTGAATTAGCTTGGTCAGCTTCTCAGCATGTTTACTGTTGATGGAGAAAGCAGCACTCACAGCCTGTATTGTGGTTTGGAGTGGTTGTCCAGGCCCCTTTTTCAACAGTACCTCGATGAAATTATAGCCAATGATGGGTTCTTCTGCTACATTAGCCTCTACAGTGACTAGCATGGGAACCTTGAGCTCTAACGGGGCTGTGCTATCTGCACCTAGCTGGAATCTCACTTCAACCCAGCCTATGAATGGGATGGCTGTCTGGCTGACTGCTTTACCCACAAGTGTGCCGAGCCCCAGGATCTCTTCAAGGCTTTGGACTTTTATGTGGGGAATATGTATGGTCCTCCAATTTTCATTTAGAAGGCAGACCTGAGACCCTGTGTCCCATTAAGCTTGTGTTGCCACACCTTCAAGATAACAATTCACCATACATCTCTTTCCAGTGAGGCCCAACAGCTTTGAGTGGTGCTTGGGTGAGATGTGGCTGATGCAACTAGAGCCTAGCCCAGTCACTGCACTTAGCGGTTCTACCTTGGATCTTTCAGTGGATTCATTGAGCTCAAGGTCTTCTGTGGAGAGGTGAATTACTGTGTGACTGGCAACATTGACTTTTCCTCCTGATTTTCTAGCCGTCCGGCAGCCCTTGGAATAATGACCCTGTTGGCCACATTTGAAGCAGTGGTCACATGTTTCACCAGTGTTACTTTCCTGGCAGGCCTTACACTCCTTCTTTGCACTGCGGGGAGGCATACGAAAAGGTTGTGATGCATTTTGTACTGTCCTCCTTAATTCAGCCATCTCCTCTCTTAGCTCCTTTACTATTTCCATCCACTCCGCATCTCTCTGTGTTGCAACAGTTTTCTGACTTTTGACATTTACTTTAATTGGTGCTGCATTTTCTACCAAGCTTGCAGCCCCTGCTGGTGTGTCATGTGACAAGGCACAAGCTTCTGTTTGCACTTCATTTATTTTCACCCCTTTACTACTGGTATTTCTTTTTAATTTTTGTTGTCTCTCCCATTCATAACTTGCCGCCTCGTTCATCTTGTCGATCAAAATTTCATCAGAAACAGTTCGGTCATCCAGACAATTCTTCAGCTGGAATTTGATGTGGTCACTTAGTAGTCCAGTACTCACTGAATTAGCTGTGGGCTGTACTGCTCATCTGACTCAACAAGGAGCCGTTCCTTTAGCTCAATTGCTCTGAACAGGAAATTCTGAGGGGATTCCCGAACATCTTGGGTGATATTGACTAATCTATGGTACAAATCAATTGAGCTGTCTTCCTTAAAGTGGCCTCTCAAAATTGTCTTTAGTTGTGAGAGAGTCAAACCACTCTTGATTTCCAGCATGTCTCTCAAACTCAAGCCAGGCCTGATTGCTTTCACTACCGCCTCTATGATCTCAGTTTCATTGTGTCCTTTTTTTAGGCCAACATTTATTTAATGCATGAGATTTGTGTATGATAATTTGTCTTTCTGCCCTCGCTCACCAATCTGGCCACAAATTCTGAATTCACGCCGTATTGTCACTTCAGGTGGCTGTATAGGTACTTTTTGCTCTGGAGAGACATTTTGTTGTGGCGGTGTCTGACTGTTTTCATGTCTGCTCACTTTGTCACTCAGACGTTTCATCTCCTTTTCCAAAAGCTTGGTGGCTGATTGGAAGTTAATCTGCAGCTCTGAGTATTGTTTTTGCAGGCATTGTAGTTCAGTCATGTCACCCTCCAAACTCTTTTCAACTGTTTGAGCATCCCCCTCTTTGTTTTTCAGCTGACTGCACAAGGCTAACAACTCTGTGAGATAGTGCTGTGCTACATCTTCCTCCTCGTCTTCAACACTTTTTTCCAGTGCCTCACTCATCAGTCTTATTAATGCATGTCTCTTTTTTCCTTCCTGAACAGGAATTTTCATAAAGAAGCATAACTCTTTTAGTTGGTCTAAATCCAGCCGGACTAAACTCTCTGCAAATTTGTCCTGCATCTGTTCTAAATCCATCTTTTTTTCCCCGATCGCATCTCTCACTCGCGCTTTAGCTCCGCCTGTTTACCTTGCGCCGCTCCGGCTGTTATTCTTCCGTCTCAAATTGTCACCATAGCTGCTATAGTTACCACAAGGTGGTATTAGAATAAGAGGCCTTTTCATTCTTGGGAGCGTCTTTTTGGATAAAAAAAAAATGTGTGTACGCCTCTGCAAATCAAATGAGTCATCAGAATTTACGTTATTCAAGAAAGAAGCTTGTATCAGTACCAGTGATGGAGCAAAGACAGTGTAATCTTGCTGGAGACTGGAACTGATGCAGTTTGGGATGGTTTAAAATGGATAATGAGTAGGAGAGTGGCTGCAGTGTTGGATATCTACTCATTACTTGTGTGTCCATGGTCCTTCACACCAACAAAGCACCTTGTAAGCAGTCCATCCTCGCCTCTAACAAGAGAGGAAAATCGAAGAATTTCTTGTTGCTTTATAAGCCGTTTCTTTCTGCTCTGAAAACAAACTAATTGTTTTCCATACAAACAAAACCGTCACACTTTGTCTTGTATTTTAGTGTCTTGCGCCCAAATAGCTGTATTGCAATTTAGTTTTGCATAGACAAGTGTCAATGTTAAAGACAGATTACAATGGAAACATATCACAGCTTAAAGGGTTAGTTCACCCTAAAATGAAAATGATCCCATGATTTACTCACCCTCAAGCCATCCTAGGTGTATATGACTTTCTTCTTTCAGACGAATACAATCGGGGTTATATTAAAAAATATCCTGGCTCTTCCAAGCATTATAATGGGAGTGAATGGTACCATAGATTTTGAAGCCCAAAAAAGTGCATCCATCAATCATAAAAGTAATCCATACAGCTCCAGGGGGTTAATAAAGGCCTTCTGAAGCGAAGTGGTGCTTTTTTGTAAGAAAAATATCCATATTTATAAGTTTATAAACTATAATGACTGGCTTCCGGTAACGACCTCTAGTCTCTGACCCAACGTATGATGTTGGATGTAGGAGTAGTGTAAGCTTTAACGTCTCTTGTGGTTCAAACAAATAGGGCTGGGCAACAAACTCAAGCTCCTTTAACATTTCTATTTAAAAAATTTTGACTTCTAATTTGTGACCGGTGTTTTGTTTTGCTCTATCCTCTGCGCTTCCGTGTTCGTTAATACGTCATGCATTGGGTCAGAGGTCACTCTTCAGAGGTCACTAGAGGTCACTAGACACTAGAGGTCACTAGACTCACGTACGGCTGTTACCGGAAGCCAGTGATTCTAGTTTATAAAGTTATAAATATAGATTTTTTTTTTACAAAAATGCATCGCTTCGCTTCAGAAGGCCTTTATTAACCCCCTGGAGCCATATGGATATATTTTATGATAGATGTGGTAAAATCTATGGTCGTCGAGGCAGCCCTTGTGCCACTCAGGCAACACGGGGTTCGCATCCTGAACTATCTTGACGACTGGCTGATACTAGCTCACTCTCGAAACCAGGTTTGCGAACACAGGGACCTTCGGGTCAACTGGGAAAAGAGCAAACTCTCCCCCGTGCAGAGGATCTCTTTTCTCGGTATGGAAATCGACTCGGTCGCCATGTACGCGCAGCTTACAAGCGAGCGCGCGCAGTCACTGCTGACTTGTCTTCGTCAATTCGAGGGCAAGAGCGTGGCTCCACTGAAGTTATTTCAGAGGCTCCTGGGGCATATGGCATCAGCAGTGGCAGTCACACCGCTTGGATTGCTTCATATGAGACTGCTTCAGCACTGGCCTCGCAATCAAGTCCCAAGATGGGCATGGCAACAAGGCACGCTCCGGGTCCCAGTCACTCGGGCCTGCCGTCAAACCTTCACCCCGTGATCGAACCTCACCTTTCTACGGGCCGGAGTGCCCTTAGAATGAGTTTCCAGGCATGTTGTTGTATCAACAGATGCCTCTGCCACGGGCTGGGGTGCCATGTGTAATGGACATGCTGCCACGGGCTCCTGGAAAGGACCCCAGTGCTTATGTCATGTCAATTGCCTCGAGTTGCTGGCCGTACTTCTAGCCTGCACTGCTTTCGAGCCCTGCTGAAGGACAAACATGTACTGGTCCGTTCAGACAACACGGCGACAGTAGCGTACATCAACCGACAAGGTGGTCTGATTTGGGAACAGTTCGGCGACGCACAGGTAGATCTGTTTGCCTCCCACGACTCTTCCCATTGCTGCTGGTTTTACTCCCTGACCGAGGGGAACCTCGGCACGGATGCACTAGCGCACAGCTGGCCGCGGGCCTACACAAGTATGCGTTTTCCCCAGTGAGCCTTCTCGCACAGGTCCTGTGCAAGATCAGGGAGGACGGGGAGCAGGTCCTTTTGGTCGCCTCATATTGGCCTGGCCGGACCTGGTTCTCCGAACTCGAAGGCGGCGCTCTTGATTGCTTTGGCTTCCATCAAGGGGGTAGGGGACCTGCAGGCATTTTCGGTTGATGAAGCATGTCTGGAATTCGTGCCGGCTAACTCTCACGTGATCCTGAGACCCCGGCCTGGATACGTGCCCAAGGTTCCCACCACTCCTTTTAGAGATCAGGTGGTGAACCTGCAAGCGCTGCCCCTGGAGGACCCAGCCATGGCACTGCTCTGTCTAGTATGCGCCCTTCATGCTTACATAGACAGGATGCAGTGTTTCAGGACATCAGACCAGCTCTTTTTCTGTTACGGAGGGCAGCAGAAAGGGAAGGCTCTCTCCAAGCAGAGGTTGTCTCACTGGATAGTGGACGCCATTGTCCTGGCATATCAGGTTTAGGGCCTGCCATGCCCCCTAGGGGTAAAGGCACACTCCACCAGGAGTGTAGCCTCCTCTTGGGCTTTAACGCATGGCGCCTCACTAACAGACATCTGCAGAGATGCAGGCTGGGCAACACCCAACACTTTTGCGAGATTCTACAATCTCTGTGTAGAGCCAGTGTCCTCTCGTGTACTCGCTCCCAATGGCCAGTAACTGGACAGGTTCAGGTGTCATCGCTTGCTGCGCCATTCCACTCCAAGGACTGGATCACTCAGGTGAGTTTCTCAGTAAGCCCTGAGTTCCTCCAGCACTGTTGACGCTGACACTAGAGTGCATGCCCGATTGGTCAGCCCTTGTGTTAGGTTAGGTGCCTCCATGTGCATGGTTCCCCCTTTGGGCAACCCCCACATATGTATTTCCATGGTAAGTCTCTTCGAGCACGTGTCTTCCCTTGGCAAGACACCTTGCCACCCCTGGGGTTGAAACATTCCACCCTGCGGGCTGGATACCTCATTGTGCTGCATATGCAGCCCGTACTCGGGTCATACGTGTATTCTGTAAGTCCTCCTGCGAGCAGGCATTGTGTTGCATATTTCCACGTGGGATATGCTTCCCAGTGTACCTTGGTATTGGCGTTGAGCCTAGCCCCTTGTTCGTCCTAATCTCATGGCAGGGAGCTCAGGTCAGCGCAGGACGCTGGAAGACAGCCGTTGTGGCGAGATTAGATTGGGGACCCCCATTCCGTCAGTCACTAGAGTAACGCGAAGTGACTGACTGAAAGGGAACGTCTCGGTTACGTATGTAACCCTTGTTCCCTGAAGGAGTGAACGGAGACGTTACGTCCTCCTGCCACAACCACTGTACTGCTGGTACGGCCGGGCGCTCAGCCTCGGATCCTCAGCAGGTAAACATAATGCGAGAGTGCACGCGCAGCTCCTTATATACCCACGCGGTGGGGCGGAGTTGCGCTATGCAAATTCCGCAGACCCATTGCATTGTCATGCCATTGGCTTGTTTAGTAGAACTCGAAGGCGATTGGCTTCTAAGCGAAACCCCCATTCCGTCAGTCACTGACGTAACGTCTCCGTTCCCTCCTTCAGGGAACGAGGGTTACATACATAACCGAGAAGTAACTAGTAAAGTAATGCATTACTTTTAAAATTTACAACAAAATATCTGAGTTACTTTTTCAAAAAAGTAACGCAAGTTACTTTTTCAAATTTATTTGACTGACAGCTCTCCTGTCCCTATGTTGAGAAAAATCGAGAGTAAGTGCAGAGGCGTTGTGTGTAAACATGTTATTGTAGTTCTAGACTAAATGTGAGCATTTATTCATCTCACTTACTATGCAAACCTCCAATAATTAAATGTTAAATAAAACAAATATTTTTATGCATTTAATCTACCTTTTATTGACCAATGTCTTGCTGCTAACCTTCGATGATTTAGTTAAACCATGAGCAAAAATGACTTTAGATTTTTTGTTTTTATTGGTGAAGTAAGTGTTAAACTTTTTTCTCCTGCGTCCTATTCTTCCATTATCCAGAATCGCAGCAGCTGAAAGGTTTGTTTGAGCTGCGCCCTCTACTGTACATGCGTGAATTTGCATTTTTACCTCTTATTATTTCAGTTTTGGTGTGAAGAGGTCTTTACATTTGCACAAAAATAGAACTTTTTTGTTATAAAAAAACAAAAAAAACAAAACAAACAAGCCCAGCCCAGGTGAGAAAAAGTAACGCAAAAGTAACGCAAAAGTAACGTAACACATTACTTTTCTTAAAAAGTAACTAAGTAACTCAATTAGTTACTTTTTAAGGGAGTAACGCAATATTGCAATGCATTACTTTTCAAAGTAACTTTCCCCAACACTGGTCATATACACCTAAGATGGCTTGAGGGTAAGTAAATTGTGGGATAATTTTCATTTTTGGGTGAACTAACCCTTTAAGTGTGAGTTATAATAGACACCTAATATTAAAATATCATATTTTATGTTCCACAGAAGAAATAAGTTTGTAATGAAAAGATGATTATGATCAAATAATGAGTGAATTTTCAATTTTTGGTGAATAATTCCTTTAAAGGATTAGTTCACTTCAAAATGAAAATTTCCTGATAATTTACTCACCCCCATCTCATCCAAGATGTCTTTCTTTCTTCAGTAGAAAAGAAATTAAGTTTTTTGAGGAAAACATTTCAGGATTTTTCTCCACAATGTTGAAGGTCCAAATCAATTCACACTTCAACTGTGAGAGACGGAATCTAAAACAAAAATCCAGAAAATCACATTGTATGATTTTTAAATAATTAATTTGCATTTTATTGCATGACATAAGTATTTGATCACCTGCCAACCAGTAAGAATTCCGGCTCTCACAGACTTTTAGTTTTTCTTAAAGAAGCCCTCCTCTTCTCCACTCATTACCTGTATTAACTGCACCTGTTTGAACTCGTTACCTGTATAAAAGACACCTATCCACACACTCAATCAAACAGACTCCAACCTCTCCACAATGGCCAAGACCAGAGAGCTGTGTAAGGACATCAGGGATAAAATTGTAGACCTGCACAAGGCTGGGATGGGCTACAGGACAATAGGCAAACAGCTTGGTGAGAAGGCAACAACTGTTGGCGCAATTATTAGAAAATGGAAGTAGTTCAAGATGACGGTCAATCTCCCTCGGTCTGGGGCACCATGCAAGATCTCACCTCGTGGGGCATCAATGATCATGAGGAAGGTGAGGGATCAGCCCAGAACTACACGGCAGGACCTGGTCAATGACCTGAATCGAGCTGGGACCACAGTCTCAAAGAAAACCATTAGTAACACACTACGCCGTCATGAATTAAAATCCTGCAGCTCACGCAAGGTCCCCCTGCTCAAGCCAGTGCATGTCAAGGCCCGTCTAAAGTTTTCCAGTGACCATCTGGATGATCCAGAGGAGGAATGGGAGAAGGTCATGTGGTCTGATGAGACAAAAATAGAGCTTTTTGGTCTAAACTCCACTCGCCGTGTTTGGAGGAAGAAGAAGGATGAGTACAACCCCAAGAACACCATCCCAACCATGAAGCATGGAGGTGGAAACATCATTATTTGGGGATGCTTTTCTGCAAAGGGGACAGGACGACTGCACCGTATTGAGGGGAGGATGGATGGGGCCATGTATCTTGGCCAACAATCTCCTTCCCTCAGTAAGAGCATTGAAGATGGGTCATGGCTGGGTCTTCCAGCATGACAACGACCCGAAACACACAGCCAGGGCAACTAAGGAGTGGCTCCGTAAGAAGCATCTCAAGGTCCTGGAGTGGCCTAGCCAGTCTCCAGACCTGAACCCAATAGAAAATCTTTGGAGGGAGCTGAAAGTCCGTATTGCCCAGCGACAGCCCCGAAACCTGAAGGATCTGGAGAAGGTCTGTATGGAGGAGTGGGCCAAAATCCCTGCTGCAGTGTGTGCAAACCTGGTCAAGAACTACAGGAAACGTATGATCTCTGTAATTGCAAACAAAGGTTTCTGTACCAAATATTAAGTTCTGCTTTTCTGATGTATCAAATACTTATGTCATGCAATAAAATGCAAATTAATTACTTAAAAATTATACAATGTGATTTTCTGGATTTTTGTTTTAGATTCCGTCACTCACAGTTGAAGAGTACCTATGATAAAAATTACAGACTTCTACATGCTTTGTAAGTGGGCAAACCTGCAAAATCGGCAATGTATCAAATACTTGTTCTTCCCACTGTAACTGGTAAAAGAAAAAATAGTTGCTGCTGAAAATGCTGCTTTTCATCACTACATTTTGAGTCAGTTATATAATGTCACAAAGAGGAAATGGCAAGTAGCACTTAGTTAAATGTGAAATTTGGCAGTAGAAGTACTGAAAGTATTTTCTTGTAAAACATACTCCAATAATATTTGTTTTATTTAGAACTTCGAAATGTTTTTACAGTCTATTTAAATACTGTCACTCAAATTGAGGTCCTCATTGATTTTTGTGACAGAAACAAGTTGCTTTGAAAGCATAAATAAATTATATTGTCTAATAGGTACAGTATGTAAATATATTGAACCCTTAATTTATGAGCTACGTGTCGCTTGGTATCTACCCATATACAGCGTGTAGGAAGACTGTGAATCTGAGCTCGGCTTCTGTAATGCGTTATAAGGAGACGTCTTCAGCGAGAAGCACTTTGGGTAAATAGACCCAGTTGAGGCTGAGCCCTAATTGGCAGTCAAGGGAGCGTGGGTGAGATTACCAATTATTACAGAGCACAAAGCATGAGCTATAAAAGCTCCTTCTGGAGTCTGGTGGAAAAGACAAATTTGCACAGACGCTGAAACAAAAGACATACTGCAATGTAGCACAAATTATTAATGAATGTGAGGAATGTGGGAATAGCTGAGGATGAGAAGTACGTCAGCCTTTGAAACGGTGATAGTCCAGTTTACTTATGCTCTTAGTATGAAAAGTGAACTTATTTTATATAAAAATAAATAAAACATTATTTATAAAACTTGCACACAATCATCGTCTGATTGATCTTTTATTATTTTTTTAGAAAGTAAAAGCCCTTTTATTACAATTTTAAAAAATGTCCATCTTCAGGTAGTGGTTCACGTGTCTTTCTGCTGTGAAATCTGATTTTTATAAAGTAAACGTAAGTATAACCCTCATATTGTTAGTCATATTTTATGATGAACACTTACTGGACTGATTATCCATACATCATTTTCTTAGTAAAATCATGTTCAGATGTAAGTATCAAATATGATCCATCAGACTTCTGAGGAACATTTATTTGTGCATCTTTCAATCATCATTTTGAATTATATGTTTTGCCCTCAATAAAAACTTTGATCATAAATCTGATCGTGAAAACTGATGTTTATGCATTTTATGTAAGTATCTGCTATACTGTTTGTCACCACCATTATATTCTGTTTAGTTCTGTTCAGTAACTTCTAGTTTGTTTTCATTCAGCACATGTGTTTCTGTGTCTTTGTTTTCCCGCCATTGATCAGGCACCATAACACTCATCACAGCTGTTCGTCCTTTAGTCAATCATCACTGTGTATTTTAGTTCCTGTCTGTGTTCTGTTTGGTGTCCGGTATTGTTTGTGCATAGCACACTGTCTCGCCTGTTGGCTAGTGTTTCTGAGTTTATAATAAATCCTATGTTACCTTTCAATCATCTTTTTCGTCTTCCTTAGATCTTTACATTGCACTGTTATAAAGAGCTCATTGATTTACATTACAAGCTGTCAGAATTTCATTCTACTTTTTGCCCATATAAATATCAGCAACTGCACCAAACTGCATAGTTTTGCCCAGTTTGTTTTCTTTTTCTCCCTCCTCAAGTATGATTTTCATATATCACTATATCTTAATAAAAGTCTGAAAAAAGTCATAAAAGCCTGATGTATCAAATACTGTATAATACTCTGCAAAAACACACATGCAAGAGTTATTTTATTTTATTTATTTAGGTCCAATAAAGTAAAGGTTCTAAAGGTCTAAAGGTTCAATAAACATGCTCCATCTGAAAAAAAAAAAAAAAAAAAAATCCAGACTATTATTTCATATCTCAGGCTTTACAGATTTAATATAGGATTCAAACTTGAAATGCATTAAACAAAGCTGTGATTATGGCATTCTAAAAATATAATTAACCAAGGGTGGGCAGCCAACTCTGTGGCCAGACAGGGCTTAGATTAGTTCAATTAGGGCATTTAAGTAGCTAAAAAAACATTACTTGTGTGCATCTTGAGACAAAACAATGGCACTGACATACACTATATTGGCAAAAGTATTGGGACACCCCTCCAAATCATTGAATTCAGGTGTTCCAATCACTTCCATGGCCAAAGGTGTATAAAATCAAGCACCTAGGCATGCAGACTGCTTCTACAAACATTTGTGAAAGAATGGGTCGCTCTCAGGAGCTCAGTGAATTCAAGTGTGGTACCGTGATAGGTTGCCACCTGTGCAATAAGTCCATTCATGAAATTTCCTAACTACTAAATATTCCAAGGTCAACTGTTAGTGGTATTATAACAAAGTGGAAGCAATTGGGAATAACAGCAATTCAGCCATTAAGTGGTAGGCCACGTAAAATCACAGAGCGGGGTCAGCGCATGCTGATGCGCACAGTGCACAGAAGTCACCAACTTTCTGCAGAGTCAATAGCTACAGACCTCCAAACTTCGTGTGGCCTTCAGATTAGCTCAAGAACAGTGCGTAGAGAGCTTCATGGAATGGGTTTCCATGGCCAAGCAGCTGCATCCAGCTTACACCAAGTGCAATGCAAAGCAGTGGTGTAAAGCACGCCGCCACTGGACTCTAGAGCAGTGGAGACGTATTCTCTGGAGTGACCAATCACGCTTTTCTGTCTGGCAGTCCAATGGACGATTCTGGGTTTGGTGGTTGCCAGGAGAACGGTACTTGCCTGACTGCGTTGTGCCAAGTGTAAAGTTTGGTGGAGGGGGGATTATGGTGTGGGGTTGTTTTTCAGGGGTTGGGCTTGGCCCCTTAGTTCCAGTGAAAGGAACTCTGAATGCTTCAGCATGCCAAGGCATTTTGGACAATTTCATGCTCCCAACTGGGAACAGTTTGGGGATGGCCCCTTCCTGTTCCAACATGACCAGTCCTGACCTCAACCTGATAGAACACCTTTGGGATGAATTAGAGTGGAGACTGCGAGCCAGGCCTTCTCGTCCAACATCAGTGCCTGACCTCACAAATGCGCTTCTAAAAGAATGGTCAAAAATTCCCATTAACACACTCATAAACCTGGTGGCTTTCCCAGAAGAGTTGAAGCTGTTATAGCTGCAAAGGGTGGGCCAACTCCATATTAAACCCTACGGATTATGAATGGGATGTCATTAAACTTCATGTGCATGTAAAGGCAGGCATCCCAAAACTTTTGGCAATATAGTGTATTTTAAGATATGTCAATACAAGTTTCAGTTAAAACAGCTCAAACATGATAAACATTCCAGTTCGTTTCTGCACATCTTCCATGTGGTTCTGCTCCTAACTAAACACTGCAGTGTTTGCATGTGTGTGCACAGAGCTATGCTGGAAGTCACCCAATGGCTTCACGGTGAGTACATCAGTAGGATTTTCTGCAGGAGATAAAAAATGTCAAAACAGATCACATTTTACCTCTGCTCTTAATAAGCAGTGAAGTCATCCTATGTTGGATGCATCCGTAGATAACAGCACCTGAAAAAAATCATCATAAAAAAGTCATTTTTCTTTGATCCGCACCTTCAATTAAGCTGCAAGAACAAGCGTTGCAATACTAATGCTTAATGCACATAGCTCGCAGTAATTTCTGCATGACTGATGTGTGCTGTATATACAGTACCTCAGCTGTGTCTTATTATACAGCAGCATTCTAAAGCACCCTGCAGCTTTCAGGCACCGTGTTTGTCACATGCATCAACCACTCAGTGAAATGTGGAGCACAATACTACATGATCCCTGCATGTGTTTATATGTGTGTGTGTGTGTGTGTGTGTGTGTGTGTGTGTGTGTGTGTGTGTGTGTATGGGAGGGGCAGCTCTCTGTGTCAGAGTGGCTTGTGGAAATGGATACAACGTTAGCTCGGGTAATTTTAGACGACACAGAGCAATCAATAGCAGTTGAGGTACAAAAAAGAAAATCAATGGCTTAATTTGTCTTTAGGCAGAAGGGGGGGCCAAACGGTGACACCTCCTTTCTCACCAGCACACTGGCTGTGGACCGAGCTGAACTCTGTCAGCTTTAGACCCGTCATAATAAGAGGATCGATTATACCAGAGCCTTGACAGGGGTTAAGTTATAGAAGACATGGGTTAACACAGCTAATGTGCATCAACAGAGTTTTTTTTATCTTTTATCAATGTTGATCCTTGATACCAGTGGCCTAATGTTGAGCTGCCACTAGTCCTGTTGAAATAATTCACGCAGAAACCCACAATGTTTGTTATCTCTTAGTCTTTTTGACTAGAGGAGACATGTTTCCCCCAGTGTTCAAATGAAGCTTGTGCCACTGTGAAGAACACATTAATCTCAGCTAAGGTAATACATTTTATTAATGTGTTTTTTAGATGACTTTATCCATTTGTTACCCAGACAAAGGGACTCTCACGGGGACTAAAAGCCACATAAATCTTTGTTAAAGGAATAGTTTACGCAGAAATGAAAATTCTGTCATCATTTACTCACCTTTATGTTGTTTCAAACCCATATGATTTGCTTTCTTCTGTGGAACACAAATGAGTACATTTTTTAGAAAGTCTAAACTGCTTTTTCCATACAGTGAAAATGAATGAGGACCGTCAAGCTTTAAAAAAAAGCACCATAAATTATTTCAAACTAATATGGTCAATATGACCTCTGCTCTACTGGTCTTCTCCAGTGTTATTTTTAGGGCCCGAGCACCGATGGTGTGATGACCCTATTGAAATTGCTCTTGTTTCACGTACAAGTATGAAATTTGGTTGACACATGTAACAGCCCAATACCTACAAAAAAGTCCCTGGGAGCAAAATCTGAAAACCCAACAGGAAGTGAGATATTTTGATTTTATCAGATAAACATCATATTTGGTCAGTCTAATCTAAAGGCCTTTGCGACGTTAAATTGCGAAGATCTTGAGTTTTCGCTGAAGGGTGTGTCCATGGCCAAAAATCGATGTTTTGCCATGAAACAGGAAGTTGTTTTAACTCGAGCATACAATGTCTGATCTGCGCCAAACTTCACGTTTTATTAGAGACCTGGCCTGAAGACATCTACATGCCAATATTCAGCTACAGTCATAGCACCACCTGCTGGCAACAGGAAATGGCATGCTTTACACTGTAATTCACTCCCTGAAACACATTTAAATATGCCATGAAGTACCAAACATGCTAGAAACACATTAAAACATGCAACACTTGGCTAAGTGCTAATGTATGCGATTAACGCCATGAAACAATGTGTAATAGCGCCCCCTACTTTATAACAATGAAAACATAGATTGCCGGAAAATTCTGTTAATGGCGGGGAATCGTTTTGTCATAAATGACGTAAAATTATGCCAATGGCGGGGAAAGAGTTAATAATAACCTCACTGGCTATACGATAGCTTTATATGACAGAATTTAAGTCTGAGATTTATTGATTTATTTACCTAACATCTTGCCCGCTGCCGTAGCTGTCAAATATAATGATGTCGAATTTCATTGGTTCTCACGTCTCTCATGCCTGACTGTCACAAAAGAGAATTTTCCTTTTTGGTTTCGCTGCTCCTTTAACCCTTGTGCGACCTTATGGACATTTTTGTCTTTTTCAGTTTTGTTTTTTTGGTCATTTTGCCTGTGTTAATGCCAGCAGCATAAATTTTGGCACAGGTGTGTATTTTTATTGGAATTTTACAATTTTACCCACATTTCCTTTAAAAAAAAAATCTATTTTGCACTAGGTACACAAAATAGTTCCTCTCAGGACCTTTTGGACAAAAATGTTGGATATTTTTGTCCTCTATGGACCTATGTGTAACTTTTTTTAATTGATGCACAAGAGTTAAGATTAAGATTAAATAATAAACAGGTAAATCATCTCCAGGTTGGATCCATGGCTTATGCCCAAGGTAAAATACTTTTTATTCCTGCCCTATTAGAAACATAACACAGTCAATTACTTGAGCAGTGGGAGGGAATGTGGAAAGTAGCCCAGAGTAGGTGAGGAAAACAAAATGGGCAAATAAACTGTTGTTAATTACATAGGAAAAGTTAGCACCAGGTGGCTAATGACTGAAGTCAATTCCTGGAATCTGTGCTGGATCATGGGATTATATACTCGCTGAGATATGTCATAATCTGAAAAGGTACAGTACATCATGTCAGACAGGCATGTTTCAGTGGTCTTTATAGCCTTCGTTCAGACTGATCACACACCCCTTGCTTTATCACACTAGATTAGCTTCCCGCTGACAAAAAAAAAAAAAGAGTCATTCATTTTCTGATAACAGTGATATAGAGGGAAGGGGGAAGATATCAGATCTTCATATGCAGTAGATAATTTATAGGAGTTTTATCATAATATTGGTGTTATTATATGTCCCATATTGCAATTCTTTTTAGGTTTTGAAAGTACTCTAAGTACAGCGACCTTTAAAATATATTTTTAAACATTAAAAATGAATCAAATTTGATCTTTTGATGATAATTGTATACCTATTTCTAAACTATATGAAACCAACATTGATACATACAAATATTACATGTCTAAGAACTTTGCAAATGCATTTTATACTAGAAATAATTTTTATCTTCTTTATCTTGAACATTGAAGTTTGTCATTGGCCTATTAACCAACATTACAAGCATTAACATGTAAATCCCACGCCCATTTTTGTAAGGTTGATTGCAGTGTTGGGGAAAGTTACTTTTAAAAGTAATGCATTACAATATTGCGTTACTCCCTAAAAAGTAACTAATTGCGTTAGTTACTTTTTTATGGAAAGTAATGTGTTACGTTACTTTTTCGTTACTTTTTCTCACCTGGGCTGGGCTTGCTTGTTTCTATTTTTGACAAATGTAAAGGCCCTTTCACACCGAAAGTGAAATGAATAAGCCTCAGGCTGAAAGAAATGCAAATTCTCACCTGTACAGTAGAGGGCGCAGTTAAAAAAAAAAAACACCTTTTAGTGGTTCTGCCATTCAGGATTGAAGAAGAATTGGCAATAAGAATGTTTAAAAATGAAATTTAAATTTTTACTTATGGTTGAAGTGGATCACTGAAGGTCAGCAGCAAAGACATTGATTAATAAAGTGAGATTAAATAGATAAAGACTATTTATGTAATTTAATATATTTAATTATTGCAGGTTTGTGTAATATTCTGAGTTTGTATTTCACTGTTTTTATTCATTTTGAGGAATACTGAATCAGTTTTTTTTGCAAGTGAAATTAGTAAACGCCTGCTCACATTTATTCTAAAACTACAATAACCATCATGTTCACACACAGCGCACACAACGACTCACTCACTCACGATTTCTCTCAACATTAGGACAGGATAGCTGTCAGCCAATACATGTAAAAACAAAGTAACTTATTTGAAAAAGTAACAGATATTTTGATGTAAATTTAAAAGTAATGCGTTACTTTACTAGTTACTTGAAAAAAGTAATCTGATTACGTTACTTGTAATGCGATACCCCCCAAACACTGGTTGATTGTGATCTATCATGATTCGTTCAGATGCAAGATGAACTATCCAACTATTCAATTATCAACTCAACTCAAGCGGAGTGGAGAAGTTGACTCAAAAGTTTTCACACTGAAGCAACAAATACTTGATGGATTAAAATTGTACAGTCGAGCAGATAGGAAAACCAGCCATCTAGAATGGCAACAGTTTTGATTAGTTTGTAGCTCTCTCTGGCACTGTGAAATGCACTTGATTTGGACAGCCTCTGAAGCGAATCTCTGGAGAGTCTCGTGGGTGCCGTGACTGGGCTGCAGCGGTGGTGCCAGACATCACAGCTACCGTCAAAACCTGCCGAACACGTCCTCTGGGAGCCGGGCAAGGGGGCTCTCTCGCTGCTGATGTAGGGCTTGTGTTCTGCGAAGGATGACTTCATTTTCTCTTAATCTGCACACGGTCCCCCTGAGCTGTTGAGTCGCACAGAAAAGCAACCGCCATTGTATTTTCTTATTCGGCTCAAAGCTGCCATGCTCTCCTGAACAACACAATCGTAATGCGATTTGGGGGTTCATTTCAGGTGATTAGAGCTATAAAATACAGTAGCTTTACCTAGCAGTGCTGCATTTCCGCCAAGTACCGTGTTCACCGACATGTCTGTGTACGTATTTGGGAGGTCCTCAGGTAACCTCTGTGTAAAATAGCAGATGGGTAGTGATTCTGCAGTCTGAGAGGTCTTTGAAGAGGCTCTGCAGAGCATGAGGCAGACACATCCAGCCGGCAGAGCCAGACTGCTGGGGCCCGGTGGGCCGCTGGGGTGCACACACCTGAAAGATAAATGACTGTAATGAATCTGCTTCCCGTCTAGTTCTGTTCCTTCTCTCCATCCTCACTCAGAGGCTAGAATGTTTCAGCAGCTGCTGGATGACTGATAACCACATAATGTTGTAAGGTACTGCTTTCAGAACATTCAAGACACTCACTACACGTATGGCAGCATGAGTACAAAGCTACACTTGGCTATAATGTAGCAAATGAAAACGGGATTTGCATGTAAAAAGAACATGTTTCTGGATTAACATCCCTCTAACTATTGCTAAAACAATGTAATTCCTTAAAGAGGCTTTTTTTTTTTTTTTTTTTACATTTTCAACTTTCTTTAGTGTGTAATGTTGCTGTTTGAGCATGAAAAAGGTCTGCAAATTTACAAAGCACAAAGTCACTCTGGAGGGAGTTATTCTCTATATCAGTGTATCAGAGTTTCTGAACTCCCTGAAACGCCTCCATTGTAGTCTTGAGCTTTCTTCCGGGAACAAACACGTCACAATGTTCCTCATTTAAATATTTCCTGACCAAGTCATACGCTAAAAAATTAAATAAAATAAAGGGGTGGGGCCTGGTTGAGTTTTGTTAGTAATTATGTTGAAACTCACGGTTACGGTAAGGGGCATGACATTTCCCAAAACATGCTTGAAGTGGTTGACCAATTGTATTTGGTCAGACGTAACAACCCAGGGGTTGAGTTATTTATCGCAGGCTTTCTGCGACCTCTTCAGGAGAGAGCAGTTCAGCTCCGTCAAATTGGTGAAAATACAGGTTTGTGTACATTTATTTTATCTATAAATTCATTATTGTGCTGTAAATCGTTTAATTTTACACAAAGCAACATACAGAGGCATGATGTGAGTCATCTAAACAAGTGTCGCATCGGTCTTTTCACGTGATGGAAATGCCTGATGCCTTGTATAAAATTGTATGATTTTATTCAAAAAGATACAGAATATAAATACTTATGATGTTAAAATATGTTCTCAGAACTGTACACTGATTGTTTATGGACAGGTTATGGAGTCAGTCACAGCATATTTCGGCTACGAGAGAAACGCAGGGCGGCGGTCTGAAGTTAGAAGTTCCGCCTCTGAACATGATACAAGCTCCGGCATGAGATCCAGTGCCTCTATGGTGGAAACGGGACAATAGAGTCTAGTTGATTACATTTAAATTACTTCTAAATGTTCTAATATTCTACTTCTAATATTTTTTAAACTAGCTTAAATGTTGGCAATATGTATTCAAATTTATATAAAATATGCTATACTGTAAAATATGATCAAAAATAAAGGAATTATCATGCAAGCCAGTGGTTGTGTTGAGTATTTTAACCCTTAAATGCATGACTGTTTTGCCAATCATTCTTACATATTCGGGTCTTTAGCGACCCGGATCTATATCTAACATGGATGGATCTCTACCTGTCGCGATAATATATAAAACTCCTGATATTAGAGTAACAATTACAGATGAATAAAATAAAACATATTTTGTTACCTTTTGGAGCTTGGAAAGAGTTCAGTTTGAGCAGATGTTTTATCCCATCATCACTGTCCTCATCAGAGCTCATTTCCCAGTACATTCAGCATCTGCCTCATATTCGCAATCTCAAACATACTCTCAAAACTATCATTTTCAACCTCTTCAAAATCAATATTTTGATCGCTGACAGCTTCTTCACCAGATCCACCATCAAGTGACAGTGACACTAATATTTGATTGCGTTCAGTAAATCGCTGAGCCATTTCAAGTTTTACTGATGATACTTCCTATTCTTTTGTTTTCTGCCTGCAGTAACTATGAGTGAAACGTGACTTCATCATTGAGTATCAGACATTGCCCCCTTGTGGAATAAAGGTGAATTGCACTTATTTCGTCATTGTAGATTCATTTATTGTTGTGCAGAAAAAAATATACATACACTCTTACACACCTCGGGTCATTACTATTGGGTCATTGTATCGGGTCGCCCCTATACAATTTTTACAAAAAACTAATGGAAAAACAGGCATTCTTTTATAATTTTATAATTTTTTCTTGTTATATTGTTTATAATGAATTGATTGAGGAATAATAAGAAGGTTGATGTCTAATTTTAAAAAATAAATGAGGAGGAGGGTAGTGAATGACGTCCCGGGTCACTAAAGACCCGAGGTATGCGTTTAAGGGTTAAAAACGTTTAGAGGATTTAAATTAATCCATAGACATTAATTCATGTATGAAGTAAAAAAAAAATAAAAATAAATAAAAAAAAGCTAGTATTATAGTAAAAATGAATCAACTATGCTGGGTTAAATAAACAACCCAATTTGCTGGGTAAAATTAACCCAACATGTGTTCTGTCCTATATTTACCCAGACCTTGGGTTGAAAACAACCCAAATTGGGTTGTTTTTAACCCAGTGATTTTTAGAGTGTAAGGTTTCCAATCCTTCATCCTAAAGGTGTGGCCACTTTTACCATTGTTCAGTGAATTTTCACATTTTAAATCAGGTCATTTCAATAGGAATTGGGAATTTCAGATGAGGGAAAAATATTTCCATACGCATATTTTGCATCATGTTCAAGTTGACGCCAATTTCTGTTGGTCAACTCACTATGTTGACCAACAAAAATTCAATAGTTTTTTTCATTATCTTGAACGCTCATATTGTCCTTGACCTATTTGCCAACATTACAAACATCAACAAGTAAATCCCATGCCCATTTTTGTAAGGTTGATTTTAATCTGTCATTATTTGCTCAGAAATTTGAAATTGTTGAATAAAGTCGTTAGTTTTATTCATATATATACAAAAAGTATTGTTGTCGCTTTATAACATTAAGGTTGAACCACTGGAGTCACATGGACTATTTTAACTATGTCTTTTCTACCTTTCTGGGCCTTAAAAAGTGGTAATAATGTTGCAGTCTATAGAGGGTTCAGAGAGCTGTCGGATTTCATCAGAAATATCTTAATTTGTGTTCCGAAGATGAACAAAGGTCTTACGGGTTTGGAACGACATGAGGGTGAGTAATTAATGACAGAATTTTTATTTTTGAGTGAACTATCCCTTACAGGGTTAAGATTAAGAATAGGAGGTACAGCTCAGGGTTTATTGAAAGGGTTTATTTCTGGTTGACAGATTTTTTCTCCAAAAAAGAATGGCGATCAAAGTACGTCCTACTTATTTATATCGTACTGAGCTATAGATTTAGCGATAGGCTATTGTGGCTTTTTGCTGTAAAATTCACAACAAAAAAATAACCTTTGCACAGTGTTTTGCTTGAATGAGATCAACGCTATCCGTGGATGTGCAGCTCACGTTGTTTCAAGGAACATGGATGTCGGTGTTAGAGATTGTTGTAGATCATGATCATACCGAAGATAATCAATTAATGTGTTAGCATGAACACTAAGATGTGCCACATACAGGAGGCCAGTATTATTAGGCTGCCTTGAGGCATCAAGAATCATTAGCACTGACTGGATGTCATCCTTTGCCTTTTTTGCTCTTGTGAGGGTTTTTGTCATTGTGACTCCGTTAGCGGCCTGAATAACTACAGCGCCCGCCAGATAAATCAGGATGAGCAGACTCAAAGGACGGCAATATTAACATGCTGTCATGTCCTTGTGCTAAATGGAGTCGTAAATACAAAGACACTTCTGAAGCTCTGTCCATGTGTTAAAGCCTTGGGGACCAGGTCTGTCTAGCACTGACACATGTCTCGCACAGAGTGAGACACATTTCACTTCAGGTCATGTGACTTAGCGATCAAACGTCTGCCACAGCTCTGCTGATGGATGTATAGGAGTGTGAAGTCTTTTAGCAATGGGTAGACAGTTGGGAGGTCAGTGGTTAGGGGCAAAACAGTTTTGACAGGCAGAACAGTCTGTACGCTGTCAACGGCCCATCACATTTTTTTTATAGCCTGGTAATTACAGAACTCTTATTGGCTGAAGTCATCAGCTAAGAGCCGTGGCCGGCATTTACAGGATCAGCAGTAATTACAACGCAACACCCTTGTTGACAGTAATGCATCCAGGCAAAAAAGTTGTATTTATATCCATCATTGCCACTATGTTGACACTGATACTGAACCGCAAGAAGTATGAGGTGATTAAAGACAGATCACAGTTGATCTTATTTATTCTCTTAACCCTTGTGCATCAGTTAAAAAAAGTTACACATAGGTTCATAGAGGACAAAAAACGGTCATAAAAATTTGAATCTTGGATTTGAAAATTTGAATCACAAACTTAATTTTGGTCTTATTTTAAAGAAGACCCTTAAAGAAGTGTTTTAAGTTTATGAAAATTATGAACTACTTTATATAAATAAAATATATATTTTATGAAACATGTTCAAACATGTTGAACTCTAAAACTGCTAGAAAATTAAAGCCATAAATCTAAACAAGCTGTGTTCCAAATTTAAAGTTGATATCTCAAACAATGAGCTTTCTGTAAGATTTTGTTTGGGCACAGTGCCAAATTTTCCCCATTATATGCCAGCAAAGCTCCACTGGTCACACAGTGGTTGAATTTGTGATTTACAGTTGAGTTTTTCTCTCTCAAATATTACAAGCACACACACACAGGCACACACAATTTTTCTTTTTTTATTACACACTCTGACATCCATACCAACACACACACACACACACACACACACACAAAATTATAGCTGCATAATTTATCCAATTGGCTCTATAATATGATGGCACCATCTGGTAAAAAAAAATAGTAAAAATTTTAATTTTGAAGCCTCGCCAAAAGAATGAAAGCCTATTAACAAAGACTGCATCATTTTATAGCTAAATGGCCTGGGATTAAAAATGACAGTTTTAATGGATTTCAATGGGGACATTTTTGTCCAGTAGGTCCTGAGAGGAACTATTTTGTGTACCTAGTGCAAAATATATATTTTTTAAAGGAAATGGGGGTGAAATAGTAAAATCCCCCCCACCCCCCCCCAAAAAAAATACACACCTGTGCCAAAATGTATGCAGTTGGCATTAACACAGTCAAAATGATTAAAAAAAAAAAAAAAAAAAAAAAATTTTAAAAAAGACAAACATGTCCATAAGATCGCACAAGGGTTAATAAATTCTCCCTTCTGATTGAAGAGTTTCAGTGCATGTTATTCTAAAGCAAATGAACATATCTACCCAGCAAGCAATAGCCATCATTTGGTTACATGTCGTTTTTGCCAAAAAAAAAAAAAAAAACTTGTGAGAGGCAAAGTCAACAGTGATTACAAGGTGTTTGGTTTCATTTCTTTGATATGTTCATGTTCTAGATGACTAGTCTATTTTTGGGCTATGGTTAGACGTCTATTAAATTTTCACTGACAGCCTAAATTTTGCCTTGTTTAAGCCTAGACGTCAGGGCTGTGTTTGGACGGCTATTAGACGTCTTTTAAAAGCAAAATTGCTTGCTGGGTAAGGTCATGCGGGTGGGGAAAAAATATATATATATATATATGTGTTTGTATGTATGAATGTATCTATGTGTATAGATATTCACTACCAGTCAAAAGATTGGAATAAGTAACATTTTGTTTATGTTTTTGTAAGAGGCTGCATCTATTTGATACAGTTAATATTGTGAAATATTATTACAATTTCAAATTTCAAATTTCATTTGAATATATTTTAAAATGTAATTTATTCCTGTGATCAAAGCTGTATTTTCAGCATCATTACTCCAGTCTTCAGTGTCACACAATCCTTCTGAAATAATTCTAATATGGTGTTTGTCTTTATTTAACCAAATAACAAAGAATAAAAATTGCAAACATAATGTAGGAACAGAATTGAACAAGGGGTATATATGAGTGATTCTATAGTTAGAGATACATTTGGCATTTCAAAAAGTTAAGGAAAAAAACGGTTCACTAAAAGAAATTCTTTCCAGTATCTTATTGAAAACATATTCAATTTTAATAATCCAGTGCTTGCCAAACACAAGTTACTTCCTTTTTTACTTTTAACGAAAAAGTAATTTCTTTATAGTAGTTTTTGTCAACTCTGTTACAGACAAACAAGGCAATGTGTAGAAATAACATTGGTAACAGAGTTTGACGGTAACATGATTGACAATTTTAAACTTTTTAGCCAAAAACTCCACTTGCTAGCATAAATACTTTGAGCACATGACACTAAATTATGATTAAAAGACGTTTAAACAACCCACTGTGTGATCAGTGATAAATTCTGTTTTCCTTTTGATATTGTAGGAACAATTTTGACGTTTTACAAAATAACTCTTGGTGTAAGAACTTTTTAGATGAAAATATTTTCTCAGAGAAAGCACACATACCTGTATCTCCTGTATCCTGTTTCTTACATAGTTGTGGGAGATAATTCCACCAATTTAAAGGCAAAGTATGGTACGGTAACAGAACTGACACAAGATTTATGGACACACATTTTTATAAGATAAAACTTATTTTTAAACAGTTTAATGTTGTAGAATTAGGAAAATGACTATTTAGGGCTTTTATAGAAAAAATAAATGAAATATTACCAAAAAGAAAAGTAAAATAAAATATTTTCATTACACAATGATACATGATGGAAAAAATACACCGACTAATTCGGACAACAAGAAATCGTGATTTTCAGCTATATAAAACACTTTTTACAGAAAATATTATATTGTTATGGCCTGTAACATCTTGTGATCCATGACAATGAGTAGCAAGTTACTAAAATAATTAAAAATATATAAATACCATTTGAAAAAAGGTGAAAAAAAAATGACTTTGGATACCAAATGTATCTGCAGCTACACATATACACAGGCATAACAAGCTAAATTAACAAGATGCAGGTGATGATCATGGGCAACCATAGAAAACAGAGATGGTCTTATTATTGGGAGATACGAGGGTCTGTGGCTCCATTGGAGAAAGCGCAACGGCTAACTTGGATCACGTGTGCCTTGGTAACCAATCACATTACAGCCTTGACGTCATTGAATTTCATTCAGAGTTGCGCGACAGTCAATAACTGTTTGCGGATAACATAGAAATGAATAAGAAGTGCCGTAAGCTGAATCACACAGGTCGTACAATTGTCTGTGACTTCTCTTACAAAACAGCATTTTTTTGTGTGTGTAAACGCTAAAAATAGATCAATCCGAAACAAATGTTTAAGATCAAACATGATGAAGATTAGCCAATAGGCTGATCTGACCCAATTTGTCCCACCCTTCAACAGGACACGTACTCTGAACGTGGATGATATTGGAATTTATTTGCCTGCACACAGAGCAGTGGAAGAAAGTAGTGAGTTCAGTGATGACACAGTTCCAGTAACTCCCAAAAGTAGCTGTCAAAGTATCTCCCATTATTTGTGCCGGCTCATAAGGGCTGCCAGGTGTTGGCCCACCACCCTTAAGCAGACAGATGGAGGATGAATTTAGCGAGGAGAAAGATGACTCTCAGAACCTGCCTCACCTCTCTGACTCGCTCTCTCCCTCCACCTGCTCAGCCAGCGTGAATGAGCTGTTGCCAATGTCAGCGGATGTACGTCTAAAGCCATTGCCCAATGAGAAGTGTCATATCAGACAGATGATCCATCAGCCTCCTTCAAATATTATTCACACTTCCCCCAGAGAAGATAAGGTTTACCCAAAGTTCAAAATGAACTTTTTGCCACTAGCCATACGTTATTTCCAGTCATGAAACTATATTTTACACAGTGGCGGCTCATCAGGGGAGGCAAGGGAGGCACAGCCTACCCAAAATTTTGAGGCAAAAATGGGAGAAGGACGATTTAATGTTAATCAAATTCCCAGATATTAATTTCATGAAATGAGAGTATATGAAGGGACAGAGAAGGGGAGGGGGAGGCAAACCCATAGCTGGAGATTTGTGCCTCTGTTGGTAAAAAAAATAGCCAATCACCATCGAGTGATCACTTTCAGTGATTAGGAGTGTTGAGAAAAGAAACATGGCAGGGGAGGCTAGTCTCCTTTGGTATATCAACCCATCATGGAAGAGACGTAAATTATATGTTATTACTTTGAACTGCTACTGCTGATTTACCAACTATGTGTGGAGAGTAGAGATATTAAATATTTGATTGCAAACAAATTTATCAAACTTTCATTTGAACAATTAAAAATGAAGGAAGACCCCACGCCTATAGGCTAAGCTAAGATATAGGCTACAGCGATCAGCTTCACTAAACAGCCGAACACGGACATTTAAAGTACAGAAAGATGGATTTTTGCTTCGTCAATTTTCTGTCTAAAAGTGACCAAAAAAAGCCATTTTAAAGGAGTTAAAAAATCCTTGGGAGGGGATCCGACCGCTAACATTTCGCATGCCTCCTCTATTTTAAAACCCACGGCTGCCACTGATTTTACAAAACACATTTTCTTCCTTATAAGTCTTTCCATTGCATATTTATGACAACGACAGAACACTTACTGTAGGCCCAATCCCATTTCTACCCCTTGCCTTTCCCCTACCTCTTTATTTTGCGTGTTCACTTGAAGGGGTAGGGGTGTCTCGATTCTCTTTTGGCTAGAGTGGTAGGGGTAAGGGGAAGGGCCAGATTGCCTTTCAGACGAAGATTTTTCGGGACCACACTTCGAACAAAGGGGTATGAGAAATTTCCTTGCATACACTGACTACTGTGCTGCTAAAATGCGTGTAGTGATGTTGCCACTCGGGATCGACCACTTATGTGTTGCCTGGCTGCCAGTTTCTCCGTAGCTTTGAGTGATGTGAACACAAATTAATGATACAGTTAAAAAAAATATCTGGTCATCCTTCATAACGCAGTCGCTATTTACATCTTGTATCGTCTGTAAACTCTTGCATTACCAAGGCAACAACTGACTTGTTTGTATTACATTGCAAAGAGCTCCGTTATTGCAGCACCACAGTAGAAAACGAAACCATATCCGTACCGGCCGCTCGGATTGCCACGGAATGGAACGGTTAAACAAAAAGAACAGTTTGGCCTGATGGAAAAGTGGCTCCACCAGTCTTGTATGTTCTGTATCATTCTGTATCGTCTTAAACTTACCATTTTCTTAAGTCCAAATACAGTGCAAAACAACGTTGGGAGTGAGTAATCTGTTAAACATGCTTGCGTCTGATTTCTGTTAGATATGTGCATTTCGTTGCTGTTCATACTGGTTAAATATTACAGGATACTAATAAAAGAAATGGGGTATGATGACGTATGGTGATGTGTAATGGTGCAGTAAAGGTGTCCCATTTCTTAGGGGAATATTTTCACCCTACGACTTGCCACTCTGTTTCAAGGGGCAAGGGGAAAGGGGTAGGCGTGGGCAAAGGGGTATAAAATAGAATTGGGATTGGGCCTAAATTGACTGAATCAGTGAGGGTCAAACTATTATTCTTACATTTTGACATCCATCCATTTTATTCCCTCACAACCTCCAGTTCTTCTGTCATTTTCACTTTTGCTGAATGTTCAGCTAAAAGAAGCCCTGTTTCACAGGGCATCAAACTATTAGCATGGACAAAGATTAATAACAGCTAATGTCACATCCTAGCCACAGCAGTGAAACTGCTTTTGACAGGGCAGTGACTCACACACAGGCTGACCTCAGAGGTGTATGCTGGGATTGTAAGATGTTTGTCATGCTTGTCGCTATTGAGGAACCATCTTAATGAAGACGAGCTCTGCATTCATGAGTGTTAATTTCAGGTGAGGCTCTTAATGAAGCTGACTTTGTGATGCATAGTCTTTACTGATAATTTGAGTGTTGCTGTGATGAAGAACTGAAGAACAGTTAAGGCCTGATATACTCATGGGCAAATTATTTTTTTCCGCCCACGCTGCTGAGAGCGCCGTTTAGATGAATATGTAAATATGTGCTGCTGCGTGCTTTCCTCTCAATAACAAAATAAACAGCAATAAGAAAACAGCAGTTAAGAAAGCATCTGATCATTGCGATGTGGATATTTGCACAAACTCGGCACGTCACATTTATTTATATATAATAATAATATTCTTTATTTATAAAACACTTTTAAAACCAACAGTACAAAGTGTTTTACAAGAATCAAATATAAGTTATAAAATAATTGATTTAAAACAATTTCAACCAGTTAAAACATGAAGGCAGGTGAAACAACACACATTTGAGAAATAAAAGTAATTTCCAAAATTGTACTTCAAATAAAATCAGGGAAGGCTCTTCGATAGAAGTATGTTTTAAGAAGGGATTGAAAAGAGTTCACTGATTTAGCTGACCTGATTTCCTCGAGTAGATTGTTCCAGAGCCTCGGTACCCTGGCTGCAAATGTTCTGTCTGCTCTCAATTTCATCCAGGTCTCTGGAACAGACAAAAGCCCTTTGCCAGAGGATCTCAAGGTACGAGCTGGCATGTAAGGTACTAGCAGGTCTGTGATATAGCAGGAGCAAGACCATGTAAAGCCTTAAATGTAATCAGTAAAATCTTGAAATCAATTCTAAAACATACTGGGAGCCAGTGGTTCTGGTTAAAAGCCTAGCAGCTGAGTTCTGAACAGACTGGAGCCGATCAATAGATTTTTGGTTCAGGCAGGTAAAAAGACTGTTGCAGTATGTTTCTAAGATGATAAAAACATGATTGCACAAGCTTTGTGGTGTGCTGCTCAAAACATAAATCACTGTCAAACCAGACACCAAGACACTTTGCCACTGTCTTAATGAGATCTGACAGGCCAAAGAAACCAGTAAAGGGCAGAATCTGTTTTGTCAAATGCTGGGGGCCAATGTCGAGGATCTCAGTTTTGTCGGAGTTCAGTTGAAGAAAATTATTAGACATCCAGTTTTTTCACCAAGTCAAAGTCACCAAGACAAGTCTCCTTCAATGAAGTCAACATTCCAGGATCAGTGGATTTAATGGGCAGGTACAACTGTGTATCGCCTGCATAAAAAATGGAAAGAGACACCATGTCTTTGAATAACGTGCCAAATAAAATAAAATTGGTCCCAAGACCGACCCCTGTGGCACACCATACTTCACAATAGAATAAGAAGATGTGCAATTATTCAAGGCAAAACAGATGCAAACGCAGAACCTCCTATCCGACAAATAAGATAAAAACCAGTCTAAAACATTCTCTTTAAGAGGATGCTATGGTCAACCATGTTAAAAGCAGCACTAAGAACCAGGAGTACGAGCACATGCCACTGTCAGCAGCCATCAAAAGATCATTGGTGACTTTGAGCAGGGCAGTCTCAGTGCTGTGGTACTTCCTGAAGCCCGAATGAAACTTTTCAAAGATGTTGTTATTTTCCAGTGTATAGAGAAGCTGCTTGGACACATTTTTTTTTCAAAGATTTTAGCAATAAAAGGCAACTTCGACATTGGCCTATAGTTTTCATGGAGGGAGAGATCCAGTCCAGGTTTTTTTAACAGAACTTTTTTAAATAATCAGGGACACAGCCGCTGGATAAAGAACTATTAAAAACAGAGAGCAATCAGGGCCCAACAGTATCCATGGCTCTTAGTAAAACTTTGTAGCTATCACATTGAGAGGGCTGGAAGACACTCTCATATGTGACTCTGGACCACAAAACGAGTCATAAGGGTCAATTTTTTGAAATTGAGATTTATACATAATCTGAAAGCTGAATAAATAAGCTTTGATGTATGGTTTGTTAGGATAGGACAATATTTGGCCGAGATACAACTATTTGAAAATCTGGAATCTGAGGGTACAAAAAAATTAACTAAATATTGAGAAAATTGCCTTTAAAATTGTCCAAATGAAGTCCTTAGCAACACATATTAATACTTATAATACATTTTTGATATATTTATGGTAGGAAATTTACAAAATATCTTCATGGAACATGATCTTGATGATTTTTGGCATAAAAAAGGACAATTTTGACTCATTTATGCCTTTTGCCAAGATAACAGCTCTGAGTCTTCTTCTATAATGCCTGATGAGTTTGGCGAACACCTGACAAGAGATCAGAGACCATTCCTTTATACAGAATCTCTCCAGATCCTTCAGATTCCCAGATCCATATTGGTGCTTCTTCTCTTCAGTTCACCCCACTCATTTTCTATAGGGTTCAGGTCAGGGGACTGGGATGGTAATGGCAGAAGCTTCATTTTGTGTTCAGTGACACATTTGTGTGTTGATTTTGATGTTTGTTTTGGATCGTTGTCCTGATGGAAGATCCAACCACGGCCCATTATAAGATTTCTAGCAGAGGCCGTCAGGTTTTGATTTTTTTATCTGTTGGTATTTGCTAGAATCCATTATACCATGTATCTGAACAAGATGTCCAGAACCTCCAGCAAAAAAATAGGCCCACAACATTAAAGATCCAGCGGTATTTTTAACCGTGGGCATGGGGTACTTTTTATTCCTGTTTGCACCTGTTTTCCATCTGGTGGGTTTGCTGCCAAAAAGCTCTTTTTATAGTTTCATCTGACCACAGAACCAGGTCCCGTCTGAAGTTCCAGTTGTGTCTGACAACTGAATATGCTGGAGTTTGTTTCTGGATGAGCAAGGAGGATTTTTATTGAATCCCTCCCAAACAACATGTGGTGATGTAGGGGTTGTTTGATTTTTTGTTTTAAAGGCTTTCTGGCCCCAAGACTCAACTAATCTCTGCATTTCTCCATCTGTGATCCTTGGAGAGTCTTTGTCCACTCAAACTTTCCTGCTTACCGCGCATTAGGACGATATAGACACACGTCCTCTTTCAGGCAGATTCGTAACATCTTTGGTTGATTGGAACTTCTTAATTATTGCCCTGATGGTGGAAATGGGAATTTTCAATGCTTTAGCTATTTTCCTACAGCCACTTTCTATTTTGTGAAGCTCAACAATCTTTTGCTGCACATCAGAACTATATTTGGCTTTACTCATTGTGATGAATGATTAAGGGAATTTGGCCTTTGTGTTGTAAGAATCGGTTTTACTGCTAAGACAAAAGCTGAAGATCCAACCCCCTGCAATAGAACAATAAAACTCACTAATCAGGAGAGAAGATCTCACAGAAAGAGTGTAGGACATCGGCCTGCCCAAACCTTCTCCCCCTCTCCCTCACCGACTCCCTTCTTTCTGATTCAAGTCACAGAATGCAAATATACCACAGATGATGTATCTTGTTAATCTATTGTTTTTCCCCTTTCATGTGTGGTATCTTTTTAAAGGTCTCAGTGTGATTGGTAAAATGGTCTCAACTTCACTGCTGTCACTGGTAGGATGAGAAAGATTGAAACTTATGAGAATTCTGTTCTCCTTTTGAGTGGTCTCAGAAGATATCTGATCCTCTCCCCCGAAACCAGGTGTTTGTGTTGCAAATATTTACAACCCTTTTGTTCTGGTCTGGGTATTTAAGGAAGGGTGGCAGAGCTGCCATTTGGGAACATTCTGTAGCCAGAGCCCCCATGCAGTGCTGTGTCAGTGTCTTAGAGGCACTTACGCACACTGTATGTACAGTGCCAGATATAATGACTCTTTGAAACTATTTTCATATTACTTTGTAATTGTATTTTATATTTTTATGCTGAAAGTTGTGTACCATGGATTCGTGTTTAATTATTTTTATGTAAGTTCTGTCTGGCCAAAATAAATGTTAATCTTGATTTATCTTGTATTATTCTGAAATCATTATTCTAGTATGGATCAACGTGGAGTCCTTTATTTCCGCAAATCTTTTGCCAGAATAGATCAAACCGAGGACCACATGACTGAAGCATGGAGCGCAGCATGCGGGATAATCCGATTTTTGACTATTACTGTATTAGCAAGTTGCAGCTCTCGTGTCTATTAATCAAATTACACTTTTTGTTGAGTAAGCAGGTGCGACCACTTCAAGGTAAAATATTCACTCAATCCTCTGACTAATATCAGAACTGGCCAGTTTGTGTTCGTGAACGCGCGAATTGCGGCGCGTCTGTTTCTGTGCAATATCTGGTCCCTTGATGAACGAATATTTGAAAATAAGAGATACTAAGAAAAACCAACGATCCAAATTAAATCACAACGAATCATCAGCTGTTAAATTACGAACGTAACAAATTGAACTAAGTCACATAAAATTGGAGTCAGATCACTTTATTCATGGAGTCAGATTTAAAATTAGATGTTAATAAATTAAGTGAATTTAACAGAAATGCTGAAAAGGCTTACACGCAGAATCCTTCAACCAAGCCGTTAGATTCCGTTTTTGGGCTAACGGATGGACCTTACAAAGGATTGAAAATAATCAAAGATATTTGATATTTGAAATTGAACAAAGACATTTGCTTCACTGTTTTCAACCCCCATCTTTCTTATCAGAAGGGCCATTTGGAATTCCTAAAGACAAAGAGATGCTGAAGGCCTGTAGGCCAAAATGTGTCACACCTTTAGTACAGTGGGGGAAGTTTGGTCTAATTGGTCAGTTTGAATGTCTCACATTAGGGTTTCAGTCACATGGTCAAGGAACAGATAAAAAGAAGATGTAACTGTTGCTCTGGCTCTTTTTTTAATTCTCTGGCTTTCTTGATTCTCTGGTTCTCTCTCTTCTTGGGGGCCTTCTCTTTGGCTCTTCTCTTCTTTGCTCTCTTCTTCTCTTTGTCTCTTTCTCTCTCTCTCCCTCTCTCTCTCCCTTTCTATCCCTCAGTTAACATTCATGCTGGGTACGATTAATGGTACAAGATTTTATCATCTCATACATCTATTTTGTAACTATTTTAAGTGTAACCATAACCAGAAATTGTCATTAAATCCTTTCTATTACAAATGATGTGCTAACTAGTTTTGATTTGGTATTGACTTTGAAGTGCTACCTATTGCAATACAATATAGTCACATTCTAGCAACGCTCTCCCACATATTTTGCTATTGTAACTGCGTTTATTTCCGTCGTTGGTATAAGTTGCAGTGGGTGGTAAAGACGAGAAATGTACAGTTTTCTATCCTCTTGCTGATAATGTTTCTTTAGTCATTCGGCAACCCTGCAGCCTGAACCACTGTAGGCGACCCACCCTTACAGTGTTTCCTCATATTTATACTCCTGTGGAACAAGACATCATAGCTGGACAATTTCATGTCCCTAGTCACCCTGGTGTGCTAAAAAATGTAAATGTTAATGGGAATATACTTCAGAGATATTTTACTCATAAAAAATTCTAGGGGTGCCAATAATTGTGGCCAACGTGTTTTGGAGAAAAGCACTTATTTCATAATGTGATTTACCCTCCACTTTCAATTCTTTTACTTCAATGAAAGGTTAGATTTTTGTGAATTTTTTGAATAAAAGATCAAAAGGATAAACAATGCGGATTTATTTTTACAGCCATATTTGATCATATTTACCAGGGGTGCCAATAATTCTGACCACAACTGTATGTTATTTTTTTTTTTTAATCTACATGGGAGAACCCCTCAGAATTAGTAAAACATGGAGCAGCTGTGCAAAAAGAGGGAAAAACAGAGGAACAAACTCAAATAACCCTCTCCCTGTGTCTCTCCAGATATCCACACATGTAACCCTAGCCTGAGGGCTAAGCAGCACTAGACTGCTGAGATTATTTGTCATTCTGAGCACCACCTCACTCTCCCATGCTGTAGAAACCACACAGAACACACAAAAAATATTTAGAAATGTATTTGAATTGTATATAAAGTTTAAGCATACTAAGTACTAAGTTTTAGCATAAACTAATAAACTTAATGTGATTTATGTATGCCTGACATATATTAAAAATCAACTGCAGGCGGTCGATCCTTTTCCTATTTAGCACCTAAACTCTGGAACAGTCTTCCTAGCATTGTTCATGAAGCAGACACACTCTGTCAGTTTAAATCTAGACTAAAAACACATCTCTTTACTATGGCATACACATAAAACATTTTTAATTTCTATAATTCAGATCAGTTAAATGATTGTTTTAGGCTGCATTAACTAGGTCAGCCGGAACTGGGAACACTTCCCATAACACCTGATGTACTCGTTACATCATAAGAAGAATGGCATCTACGCTAATGTTAGTCTCTCTGTTTATCCCGAGGTTTACTGCAGTCGGCCGGATCCGGGTCGTATCCAGACCAGATGGTGGTCCTTAGCCTGGACATGACGACCATATCCCTGAAGTGTCTGTAGAGACCGTGTCAATTAAACTCCCCCCTGTAAATGCCGCATCGACACGACATCCTCATTAAACCTGTCCCCGGCGTGACGACTCCAATCTTTCGAATAATCCTACGAATATCTATTGATCTAATATGATTTCTGACCTGTAATGTTGCCAGAATCATAATCATACACTCTTTGTTCGTTGGCCAGAGGAGAACTGGCACCCCGACTGAGCCTGGTTTCTCCCAAGGTTTTTTTCTCCATTCTGGCCCTGAAGGAGTTTTGGTTCCTTGCCACCGTCGGCTTTGGCTTTTGGCTTGCTCAGTTGGGGACACTTAAATTTCAACTATATTACTGATCTGCCCGCATTGACACTATATGATAATTGAAATGAGCTAGATGACATCACCGTTTTCACCAGAGCGGCTGTACAGCCGAATCAAATTCCCACTGTGAAGCTGCTTTGAAACAATTGCCATTGTAAAAAGCGCTATACAAATAAAGGTGATTTGATTTGATTTGATTTGATTTGATTTGTGAAACAGCTGAGAAACAAGTAAGATTTCTGTAATGGTACTAATAAACTGAATGTGTTTGAATACACAGTAACCAGGTATCAATCAGGTTTATAATCAATAAATCCAATTTGTTTCAATCTTATACACACTAATTGAATATTGCTTGTTTCACAGGTAGCCATATTTTAACCATATGTCCATACTTTTTAACTGAATAAATGTACTGTAATTGTTTTCATTTATGCTGATTCTAAGCACTGAATAAATGTATTTTGAAAATATGATTATTTAAATAAAATCATATAGATGCAAATAGTTAATAATAAACTACAGTATGCCATGATTTTTTTTTTGTGCAGAAATCTTATCTGTTTTTTACCCATTTCATTTATGTATGACTGACAAATATGTATCACATTAAGGGCCAGGCTTACTAAACAGGGCAAATTAGCGTGAGAGCGCAATTCCAAAAAAGCACCGATGGGAGTGGACAGTTCAGCGCGTGATCTACTGACGATGCACAAATTAAAGAACAGATGCAGCCGGATCATTTCCATAATGACCAACGCAATCTACCAGTTAGCATTTGGTTTAAGATGTGCTTTGTTTGGGAGGTAAATGGCGCAAACACCAGTAAATTGACGAGCACAAACCTTAGTAAATTACCTTGCATGATTCACTTAAATACTCTCCTCCCATAAATTTTGAATCTGAAAGGGAAACTCCTATAAATGCATTTGCAATAAGGTCAGCCACAAAAATAACCCTGTCCACGCCTTTTCAGCGTTAATTTTTCACTGTGTGTCTTTAGTAAATCCTAACAGTAACTTTTTAACGCCAAAAGAGGGTTTGCACTGGTGCTGCTGTTAGTGAATCTGGCCCAAAGTTTAAATGGATGGAATCCAAATTTTATATGAAATTCTTAAATTTAGGTCTAAACATTTATTTTTGCTTTGTGCTTGAAGAGCTTCTTGTTTTTCTGCAGTTTTAAATATATGTGTAAACACATGAGAACCAATGTCATTTGGCTTTTTGTCACAATTGAAAATGCATATATACAAATGAGATTTCAGAGTTCCAGCTGAATGAGAATGAGACTTTATTTTGGTCTTTTCCTCCATTTTTTATGGTATAGTTTTTGCCCTTTTTGGAGCATTTAGACGCTGATATACTCACTGCAAAGTTCTTTTTTGTTCTTCGCTTATGCGTAAAAAGAAGTTACCTTTGCAGCAATATACTGTGAACATCCAGATGCTGTCCACACTGCTGAGAGCGCCGTTTCGATGAATATGTAAAATACACTATATTGCCAAAAGTATTGGGACACCCCTCCAAATCATTGAATTCAGGTGTTCCAAACACTTCCATGGCCACAGGTGTATAAAATCAAGCACCTAGGCATGCAGACTGCTTCTACAAACATTTGTGAAAGAATGGGTCGCTCTCAGGAGCTCAGTGAATTCAGTGATAGGTTGCCACCTGTGCAATAAGTCCATTTGTGAAATTTCCTCACTACTAAATATTCCACGGTCAACTGTTAGTGGTATTATAACAAAGTGGAAGCAATTGGGAACAACAGCATGAAGTAGTAGGCTTGCTGAGGCGCACAGTGCGCAGAAGTCGCCAACTTCTCAATAGCTACAGACCTCCAAACTTCATGTGGCCTTCAGATTAGCTCAAGAACAGTGTGTAGAGAGCTTCATGGAATGGGTTTCCATGGCCGAGCAGCTGCATCCAAGCTTTAGATCACCAAGTGCAATGCAGAGTGTCAGATGCAGTGGTATTTTTTTTCCACCACTTTGTGGGAACAGTTTTGGGATGGCCCCTGCCTGTTCCAACATGACTGCGCACCAGTGCACAAAGCAAGGTCTATAAAGACATGGATGAGGGAGTTTGGTGTGGAGGAACTTGACTGGCCTGCACAGAGTCCTGACCTCAGCCCGATATAACACCTTTGGGATGAATAAGAGCGGCGACTACGAGCCAGGCCTTCTCGTCCAACATCAGTGCCTGACCTCACAAATGCGCTTCTAGAAGAATGGTCAAAAATTCCTAAAAACACACTCCTGTGAAAAGCCTTCCCAGAAGAGTTGAAGCTGTTATATCTCCAAAGGGTGGGCCAACTCCATATTAAAACATACGGATTAAGAATGTGATGTCATTAAAGTTCATGTGCATGTAAAGGCAGACGTCCCAAAACTTTTGGCAAAATAGTGTATGTGCTGCACGCTTTCATCTCGATAACAAAATAAACACACAACAAAAATGACAGCAGTGAGAAAGCAGCAGTTAAGAAAGCGTCTGATCATTGCGATGTGGATATGTTTTCACTCACGTCATGTTTATACTACACTATATATATACTATAAAGTGGATCTCCAATATGTTCATGTTTTTACCCTTGGACGTCTGAACTTGACGGGCTGAACTGAAGAAATGAAAAGGAGAAGATTTCCACATCAGAGCCACACTCTATTACGTAATCACCATGGACTAATGGTAGTTCAAAGGTGTTTAACAGCCACAGTAAGCTTTTACAGAATGTTCGCTTTGACAAGCTGTTTCAAACTCCTGAAACTCCAAACAAAGTTCCTTCTGGCCTGTTTTTGTTCTAAATAATGTCACATCAGTTTGCTCTTCGATTTAGCTTGAAGCATATCAGGGCCTTGACAGGCTCTGGTCATTATGCTTTTGATTTATGGAAAACGTATCCTTTTGTGTTTGGAGCGACATGAGAGTTTCATTTTAGCTTTATTGCAGCAAGTTCTGAAAGCCATTGGTCATGTCTGGATTAGCTGGTTCTGCTATGGCTTTTTGCTTGTGCACCAAGCAAGTTTCTGTGTTGACTTTGACCATGTGGTCAAGGTGAGATCTTCAGACTGGCTGACCTCCATCTCTCAATGTTTGGGCCAGGCCTGTTGTGTCTTTGATGTGATTGTCCACAGGTCACCGCTGCACCCCTGCTCGAGATCATGAATGCTTTGATTTGATTAATTCCTCACCTGGGACATCATTGTGGAGGACTACTGGCAGTCTCCCCCAGAAATCTCAAACAGCCCTCAGGTAAATGATTAAGTGTCGAGTTCAAAAGCCAGACCTGCACTTGTCCCCCTGGAATCCTTTACTGTCATGAATATTTCATGAATATTCATTCTCTTCATCCACACCTTTCTTCTGCTTTGATGGGGGTGGATGCGAGCGGGACAGTCTGCTGCTCATATAGATGCTGAAGAACAGCCGCTAAAGGTCATATCGCAGCTGTCTTAAAGTTGAGAAACGCAGGATGTACCGGCTCTGAAGTACAAAGGTGTGCAATGTTTTTTAACACTGTAATTTCTAGATCAAAGCAGACGAGTGTACTGACTGTGCAGTTTTGAGTTTCTCTTTTGTTTGATCAATAGAATGCAGAGGCAGAATGTCTTTGTTGAAACTAGTCTTTGACTGAATAGAATTTGTAAAGGAGAATGAAGGACGTTTTCACGTGAATTGCAGATATTTAATATCTGGAATATAATGAAAGAACAAATCTGAGTTACTCAGCTTTTGCAGATCTATTTCAATTTTATTTAAAGAGGACAATCAAAGTTTATTTGAGACAAGAATCCCGCAGTGACCAAGAGAAATCATTAAGATTAGAATTAGAAGATCAGAAGCGCTTGCAAGAATATTGCTCTCTGTTCCCCTGATGATATGACGGCGGAGGAATAATCCATATAGCCTAAAGAAAGGATTAAATAAAAAGGGACAGCAACAATGTAGAACAAAGTTTATGCCACAGACTCATTTTCTTATTAATTACACCCACTGCAAGAAATGTAAGATATTATAGTTCTTACGGGGCCAGTTTATTAAGAAATCCATTTCTCAGAGAGAGAGAGAGAGAGAGAGAGAGAGAGAGAGAAAACAAACCCTCTCAGATCCACTGTAGCACGCCTTGCTTTTGTAAAATGCAGCCCTGGTCGAACAACGTCTTCTCAACAAATACTTAGGCAGCCATTCCCAGATGGATTTTTAAACAGTAAAATGTGTAGTAGAGCTTCATTGGTAGCTGAAATAAATTAACAATCAAAGGGCAAATGAAGTGGGCCTTCTAGAACTTCTCGTGGGCCTGGTCATATGATGACACCCTTGTGAAAAGCAGTAAACTTTTGAATACTTTTAAAAAGAGTACTTGTTACTAAACATACACTTTTAAAGTTAAGTGCGAACTAAATGTAATGGGTTACACTTTATTTAGAAGGTATTTTTGTTACACAGTATTTATACATGTAAGTACAGAGAAATATTAAGTAATTACATATACTTACTATAAGGTTAGGATTAGTTGCATGTAATTATGCATACTTTATAGTTATTACTATAGTAACTACATGTAACATATGTAACAATGACACTATAAAAAGTGTTACCATGTAATGTTTTCAGACACAACTGCATGTTAATTTTCACAGGTCATCTGTTCCCTTTTGGTTAGACTCTTATTCTGAAGTTCAATTTCCACTGTTTTCACTATTCCTGTGGTTTAGTTCCTGTTTTCATGGGCTGCATCCAAAAACTGAAAAATGCTGCCTTCGGAGGACACATTCCAAGTTAGGAAGGCATCGAGGCATGTCCGAATCCAAAATTAGCTTCACTTCCTGTCTCCTGAGATACCTTCATCTGATCGATTTTTGAAGGCAGCATAGATGTATCCTTCACTGCCTTTGATATCCCACAATCCTATGCATTCCATTCAGTGACAGTATAGCTAGAAAAAGAAAGATGGTGTCTGAAAGTTTCGGCTGGTGGTCAGTTTGTGTACAGTAAATGTATGTTTTTGACCATTGTTTTCCACTTTTTCTCATTTCTAGCGAGAAATTACTATTGTAGTAATTAAATATTCGCTTAGTTACCACCAAAGCTTGTGCTATTTTGCAGTAGATCACTAAACCGCTACGCTGCCTCAGAAGTCTGTCCGAAATCAGTTTCGTGAGGTACCTTCATGCGCAAACGCTACTTGCAAAGTCATTGCCTGATAGGGCAGAGAGGCGACAAGTGTTTGGATACAGCCATGGTTACAGAGGCTGTGTCCGAAATCGCCCCCTATTGAACACTTGAAGGAGCGAATGAAAACGAGTGAATGAATTCGGACACTGGTGGCTGCTGCTTTTGCATAGTTTGTGCTTGCTGTTTAATAATCATTTGAAACTTAGCAAACTGGCAGCTCCAGTAGTAATGAAAATATTTATCTTGAACTCTGGAAACTAGCATGTTGTCACGGTATCCACTGGAGGCAAGCTTGCAGTTGAACCCAAGTGCAGTTTTTTATAAGTGAACAGAACAAAACAAACAAGGACTTGACTTGAACAGACTTGACTTGAAACATGAACTCACCAACAATGGTACAGGGAACAATCACAATACTAGACAAAGATGCATGGCAAACATGAGGGCTTAAATACACAAAGACTAATGACTAACAAGACACACCTGTGAACAATTAAAACAATGAACCAGTGACAGAACTGAACTGAGAACCCACATGACTAAATCAACCAATGACAACATGACACAAGAGACTAGGAAAGCCCATGACATGATCACATGAGGGCACAATGGAATCACATGACAAACCAGGAAACATGACTGATTAAACTCAAACAGAAAACATGAACATGAAACAAAACCAAGACACTAGACATTACACATGTATAAACCTCAATTAAACAATTTAATAATCAGTTAAAAAGGAATGTATACCTGTATGATATTATGTTACCCACGGTTTGGAAAATGGATGGATGGATGATTCAGCACCGGGCGCCATCTTCTGGTCAGACGCAGAAATTAATTCGGCGCACGACTTTCACAGTGCATTACGGGTATCTCGTACATCGGTTGTGCACTCCCTATTGCGGTGCATTGTGGGATTGAATGAGTGCACTTGATTACATCCACTATGGTTTCGGACACCACTACAAATGGCTGTCCGCTCAAATAGTGCCCTATTTAAATGTATAGAGGGCGATTTCGGACACAGCCCTAGATTTCTAATTATGTTCTACTTGGTTACTGCTTATGTTTCACACCTGTTTCTAGTTAGTTTTCATTTCTCCTGTGTATTTATATGCTTGTTTTGGAGTTTCAGTTGTTGGTTATTGTCTTCGTGTGCTGTTTACTAAGCAGTTGTGTTTGAGGTATGGCTACTGGTTTCTCCTGTATTCTTGGATTTTCTTCCTGTTATGATTAAAAGATGTGATTAGATTTGCACTTCTACTCTCCTTACTGCGAACTGTGACAGTTACATTTTAGGACTAGATGACAATACCCCTTACTTTTATTGCACCTTCCTGAGATGAGTGGGGAACAGATGTGGATGTAATAGGGATAGAGGCAGGGAAGTACAAAGCTTCATTGGGGTTATCATGTGGGCACCCTCTTTCCTTGGTGTTTCGATGATATGTGCCCACGACACCTCCAGAGGGCTCATCGGCATCCCAGATGTGCCGCTGTTCTTACAGGGCCCAACCGATGTCCCTCCTCTTAATCCAGAGCCATCGACTCACTTGTTCAGCGGCGTTGGAGAGGGTCTTAACAGCTTGCCGATGGGCTTGGCCTCGGATTCCTAAATCCTTAAGAATAGTTTTAACTGTAGAATGTTTTTTTCCCACTTAAGTAGATCTTTATATATAGTTTCATAATCACTTCTATAGTCTTTGAAAGGTGGTTAAAGTGTACTGCTGAATGTCCTGACAAGCATTTAACTAAAATATACTATATATACTACTATAATATAATTTCTATTGAAACTTGTATGTATTTAACACATTTGTAATTACACATTTGTAACAATGAAGTTGCAATTTAAAATATGAACTCTAAATGTAACATCAAACAACACACTGTACAGTTAAACATATAAAGTACTTCACATATTTAATTGCTTTAGTATGTTAGTCTACACATCAAAATAAGTTCTTTAAAGCACAAAGGATTATTAAAACATGATTTAAAATGTGTTTTAAAGTAAAACATTAAATTTGACATTACACAGTGCACTTTTTAAAAAGTCTACTTAATTGTGTTAAACATACTCATGCAATTGTAGGAATTATAAAATGTAAGATGATTTGTTCCTTTCTTCTCTCATGTCTCTTTGTGTACTGTTTTTTTGATGACAAAATATGTAAATTTGCTTTATTTTAACTATCTACTGGACAAATCTTATGTGTAATAACCTTGACTTACAACTTTAAAAATGTGTATAGTAGCCTATATTAAACATTTCAGACTACATCCTTTTATCTGCACACACAAATCCAGATTCCATTATTAAGATGTCAACAAAAATCTTGACTGCAGGCTAAAAAAACTGGCAACCTTTAATGCTGACCTTTGCCTATGCGTCCCATAGCATCCAGGCCAGAAAAGTCATTTTGATCCTTCTACCTTAACGTGAAGCTAGTTGCTAGGAAACAGTCTGTCCAGGTTGGAGGTGTAAAGAGCTGTTTGCACATTACCATCTCTCAGCTCAAGGTCACTACCCTTCTGTTTGACCAGAGGATCTGAGACCCACTCACAAACACTGTCGCCTGAATCTCTTCAGTGTTGCTTCTGATATAGAGATTTACTGATTTAGTTTAAAATATCCCTGAGAAAGCATTCAGACACATCTTTAGGGCTTTTCATTTGTGTATTGTTTGAACAAAATTATCATCTGTTGGCATCAAATTCATTTTCAGTAGCAAGAATTGTCTCCACCTGCAAAGCAACTTTAGTTTTAAAGGATTAGTTCACTTCAAAATGAAAATTTCCTGATAATTTACTCACCCCCATCTCATCCAAGATGTTCATGTCTTTCTTTCTTCAGTCGAAAAGAAATTAAGTTTTTTGAGGAAAACATACCAGGATTTTTCTTCACATAATGGTTTTCAATTGCAACCAGCGGGTTGAAGATCCAAATCAATGCAGTTTCAAAGGGCTTTGAAGGGCTTCAGAGGCTCTGCACGATCCAGCCGAGGAATAGGGTCTTATCTAGCGAAACCATCTGTCATTTTCTTAACAAAAATAAACATTTATATACTTTTTAACCTCAAATGCGCGACTTCGGTGTTGTGATTCTTCACTGCGTATGACGTCATCACATCGGAGAGGTCACGCACGGGACGTACGTGGAAGTACCGACCCAGTGTTAAAACGAACATGCAAAGACTAAATCAAATGCCCTTTACAAAAATAAAGTAAAACAACGATGTCGGACAATTTTAAAGTTGGAGGAGAACATGAGATGGGTCGGTACTTCCACCTACATCACGCGTGACCTTTCCGACGTGATGACGTCATACGCAGTGAAGAATAACAACACCGAAGTCACAGGTTTTTTTTTATGGTTTCGCTAGATAAGACCCTACTCCTCGGCTGGGATCGTGCAGAGCCCTCTGAAGTCTTTCGAAGCCCATTGAAACTGCATTGATTTGGACCTTTAACCCATTGGTTGCAATTGAAAACCATTATGTGAAGAAGAATCCTGGTATGTTTTCCGCAAAAAAACTTAATTTCTTTTCGACTGAAGAAAGAAAGACATGCACATCTTGGATGAGATTGGAGTGAGTAAATTATCAGGAAATTTTCATTTTAAAGTGAACTAATCCTTTAAAGGACAGTCATTTGAAGATTTAAACAATTAACTGTGCATGTTTACAATGATAATGCATATCATTGAACAGTTTCTGGCTCGACAAATCTAGTTGTCAGGTATCACAATGAAACAGCCCTCATGCTTCTTTCTGTCCATACAATCCTCTGCTTTGTTCTGAAAGGTGGAACTAAAAAGTATGGGCACCGTTTTATTTTCCTCTGTGCTCACTGGGGTCTTAAGCCAGCAGGACATGGGTCAATAACCCACACAGTGAGCATCTCAGCCATCTGCTGCCCAGTGTTTGAATGATCAAAGTTAGTGCTCCCAAAGCTTCTATGTCAGAAATATAGCAAGTGAAAATTTCTGTCTGCAGCTTAAATGCTGTTTAGAGCTAGATTCCAAGGAAATGTGACCCTTGATAATTTTGTAAAGATTTCTGTTTCAGGCTCAATGAAAAATGAGTGGGTGAAAAATGGGTGAATGTCATGTTATTCACCCTTAAACACTGTAAAGTAACCAGATTTCTACTTGGAGTCACTTCGTGTACAGCATCTTCTAAATGATAAGTAACAAAAATAGCTGACAAATTCTTGTTTCCCAGACAGCAACATAGTGTCGCCCAGATGTGGATTCCACACATACCAGATGTGGGCTGGATCTGGGTCGACACTATGTTGCTGTCTGGGTTACTTCTGGGTTCAGTTTTACCATTGTTCAAGTACATCGCTTAACCCTTGAATTAAAAAAAAAAAATTTCATGGGGACTTAAATCTATCATGCCACATGTCTCCTCTTGCAACAGCAAATTGAATTGTCCAGTGCTGCAGTACCCTCTGCCTCTGGATGCATTCATTTGCATAATATTTATCCAGCTATTCACCCACAGTGGTCCACTCAAGTGACCGATGGTTAGAGGGAGGAGATGGGGATTAGAAAGCAGGAACCAGTGGGAGGTGAGTTTCAAAAAGCGTGACTTTCAATTAAGGTATAACAAACCCGAACTCATAGGAAAACTAAATTTTTTGTATGAATTTGATGATATGATTTGTACCAAAAAAATGGATTTTTAGAAAAAAAAGTAAGCATGTGTCACGGGTGTGTGCCGGCAGTGGCGGGAAACTGAACAAAGAAACGTGACAAATGAAAACAAACTGAAAGTCCATGAACAAAACTAAACAGAATGGTGACAGCATGAAGCTCCACCCTTATTTCGGTCTAACAGCGCTCGTCAGTGTCAAAATGATGGCCAATCAGATCAAAGAAGGCGGGGCTTAATGTTCACTGAAGATGAGTGAATTCCAACACCACGCTTTTAGTTTTTCCAGTGAAAGAGTGCGTGTGTGTTAAGATATAAGTAGCAAAACATTTATTATTTGACAACTGTTTTACGATGGATACGTTTAATGGTCCACAGTAACATACAGTGATGCAATCATGCAAACCACTCAACTTTTTTAATGTAATTTCTCAATTTTGAATTGAAAATATGCAATCATTTAAATTGTCATTCATAATAAAATGTGACGAAACAAAATTTTTGACCTATTAAACATACAAACAATAGTGAATGTGTACATATTTTTAAATAAAATATTATTTGCAAAGAGTTTAAATGGATTACTTTGCAACTATATAGGCTATAATTAGACCTAGAGCTTCTTTTACTGTTCTTATTTCTTCTTTATTCCATTAAATCCCTTCTAATCCTTTAATTTCTTTAAATAAAAAGACCCCACCCCCCCCACACTAAAAAAATAAATAAATAAATAAACCTTTGCCCCCCCCCAATGTTCAAGACATGGTTACGGTCTTGCTGTACTGTACTGTCAAAAAGCACCGTCCTTTGGATGAGATGTTAAGGTCCTGACTCTCTTTGGTCATAAAAAAATCCCAGTTCTGTCCTTCGAAAAGAGTGGGGGTGTAAACCTGGCATCCTGGCCAAACTTGCCCATTGGCCTCGGTCTATCATCATGGCCTCCTAATCATCCCCATATATACTGATATATCTGATATATACTTCATCGCTCTGTCACCTCTCCACCAATAAGCTGGTGTGTGGTGGCCGTTCTGGCACACTATGGCTGCCATCGCATTATCCAGGTGGATTCTGCACAGTGGTGGTGGTTGAGGAGATTCCCCCCTTCCATATGAAAAGCACTTTGAGAAAAGTGCTATATTAATGCAAATAATTATTATCAATATTAAACCTAACCATCAGTGGGACGTTAGCAGATTGTATGAAAACGTACACACAAGATGCATACCAATTAACAACCAATTCAGCAAATGCAAATCACAAGTTATCATGAGATTGTATTGGTATCAGTTGAAACTCCTTTTGGGTGTTTAGGGGCTCTTCTGGATCACCCAAGCCCTAATGCATGACACATACTGTATGTTGGCGTGCAACATTTAGTTTTCTCTTGCAGATCCTTGCTGGGAGAGGCTGCATCTTAACAAAAGCACTGCAGAGTGAATACGATGATAATGTGTTTTTTATTGGATGGATGAAGGTCTGTACCTGAAGGCTGTCCAATTGCATTCCCATTCAAGCTGTTATTTGCAGTTACTGCCCTGGTGAAAAAAAAGCATACTTTATTGTATTTCAAACATATTCTCTTTTTCAATAGTATATTGTAAATATACTAACAAAAAATTGTACCATCTTTAAATATATAAAAAGTATATTAGCATCATATTTTCACAATACAACTTTTAACACACTTTAAAATAATTGTATTTTAGTAAATTTTAGAAAAATATACTTAAAATGAAAGTTCTGTTTACTTTTTTAAAGTGTACTTAAACACTACTTTAAAATATATTTTTAGTATATTTTAAACTGTATGCTCAAATTTGTCTTTGTAACAATGCACTGAAAGTATATTTTAAAAATACATTATTTAACATCCTGAAGCTGTAGTATATTTAAAGTTAAATTTGAATATAATATTTAAGTTTATTTATTCATGCTTTGAATTCACTTCAGTACTTTATTGTATCCCAGGTGAAAAATATGTACTATTAAATGTATTAAAAATGTACTTGAGTATGTTTTTAGTACAATACAAATATAATATAAACATACTACTTGAATTTCAAGTGCATTTTTAATACATTTAATAGTACGTCCTTTTCACCTGAGCTTTGTTTTCCAGTAACTTTTATTCAATGATGTCATATTCATAGTGTGCTTTTCAGTAATATAGGTATAACTGGATGAAAGTGGATGAAAATAGCTCTGCCATAGCATTTCACTCATCTTTCATTTATTATAATGTATTTAAGAGATTATGAATGCTGCTGTACTTTTTTAATGTACTAAGGAATTTATTTTGTAATGTACATAATGATATAGTACATTAAAGTTTTCTATATTTCAAAGTGTGTACGTGTCTTAACATTTATATTTAATGATTTTGCACTTTTTATACCATTTTGAATACTGAAAAAAAAAACAGCTTTATGATATACTAGTAGTGTAATAATGCATTTCTAATGAACTAAAATGCTATTGAAATGTTCTTGAAGCACATTAAAATTAATAATTAAAAATATATTTTAAAGAATTACATTTAAATTGCATTAAATGTACTTAAAGTTGTTCCATTTGAGCACAATTTAATATATTAAAATATATTGCAAATAGCTTAAAATTGATCTTAAGCATAACTTAAAATGCACTTAATATACTTAAAGTTGTTTCAAAATAATACATTTAATATGCATTTAGTATAGTATAATTTAAATATATTATGTCCAAAAAAGCACAATTTAAATATATTTTTATTGGCACAAATATCGATTCAGTATCAATTCATATGTATATGTAATTTTTTAGCACTATTTTAAACTTTTCTTGGGTTAAATTATATTTGCTCGCATTCATTAATATTCACTTGTGTGTGCTTATATAAGAATCATGAAAAATATTAGGATGTAAGTTATTAACGTTTTAAATGTAACATTTAAACAAATCTAGTCTTTGATCATGTCTTAATATTTATTCAAATGCAAAACCTAAAAATAAGTACGCAATTATGATCTGCAATACTTTTTTGAGCAACTAGACTAGATAGGCCTACATGTATATTTATTAAAGAGCCATACAGGCACCTAATGGTAATGGCATTACAAATGAAAATTATTATTTTTCCAGCCACAAAATGACTCTATTTTGCCTCTTTGCATTGGAATTCTCTATTTTAACCTTAATTACTACACTAATTGTAATATAAATAATACAAATATTAGAAGAAAAATATTTTAAGTGGTAATTAATGGACCATAATTATTGCACAAATAGTATTTAGTACCAAAAGATCTCCTCAAAATATTTGAATAAATATTATTGAACTAAAATATAGAACATTTATTTAATTGAAAAATAGTTAAGGTGTATGGTCACATTTGACCACCAATGAGTATGAGTGTGACCAATTAGTAAGGAATACCTGAGGGCTAAATACAAGAAAAACATTAACATTAATGTTAACAATGTTGCATCTCCATCACTCTCCATAATAAAATGATACTGTAAATGTGGTTGACGTAATAATCAATGCACACTATGCTGTACTGTTTACCAAAAATTGCTGCAAATACCGGTATAGTGAAGCTGTTGTCTATTCAAATGTACTGACAGCGCTGGTTTGTTTAGAACTATTGAGAGCTCCATGAACCACGTGACCGCGCGCGCCGCCGGGAGATGAAAGCATGTCACAACCGGTCGCAACTCTGTTTTTCAACGGCTCTGGCTTTTACTGTTATACCACATTAAGGGCGCCAAAATGGTATTTATTGTTTGAATTTCGTATTAAAACTTAAAAAATTAAAAAGCTTAGACTTTGTTTCATATCAAAAGCAGGTTTGGCAATTTGGCGTGAGATTTACTTGGGCAGAGTGAGAGCGTGAGACAGAGCCTGAAAGCGTGTGTCTCACACCAAATGTGTGAGAGTTGGCAACCCTGATTTATTCAATAAAACATTGAAAGCGGAAAGTACATCACTCATTCTTGGGAATTCGGACCAGTTCAATCAAGTGACATCGCAGCCTGACCTTGATGGCGACGATAAACTGGCTCGGAATAAAATGGCCTACGCGATCCCGAAAAGAACCGGAGAAAAAGTCCTGCTGTTTGGAGGTAAGTAATAAGTAAGACTAATGAATAAAAAGTTGTATGAACATGCTGTCTGACCTTATCTCTTGTGTATTCGGTTAACAGATGCTGTTCTTCACGGGTTTCTGCAGTCAGCTGTCTCTGATGTGTAAAAGCAGCCATCAGACGCAAGTTTAACAATGAGCAGCTCATCAGAAAATGGAATATAATGTGTAATTTACACTCACCTAAAGGATTATTAGGAACACCATACTAATACTGTGTTTGACCCCCTTTCGCCTTCAGAACTGCCTTAATTCTACGTGGCATTGATTCAACAAGGTGCTGAAAGCATTCTTTAGAAATGTTGGCCCATATTGATAGGATAGCATCTTGCAGTTGATGGAGATTTGTGGGATGCACATCCAGGGCACGAAGCTCCCGTTCCACCACATCCCAAAGATGCTCTATTGGGTTGAGATCTGGTGACTGTGGGGGCCATTTTAGTACAGTGAACTCATTGTCATGTTCAAGAAACCAATTTGAAATGATTCGAGCTTTGTGACATGGTGCATTATCCTGCTGGAAGTAGCCATCAGAGGATGGGTACATGGTGGTCATAAAGGGATGGACATGGTCAGAAACAATGCTCAGATAGGCCGTGGCATTTAAACGATGCCCAATTGGCACTAAGGGGCCTAAAGTGTGCCAAGAAAACATCCCCCACACCATTACACCACCACCACCAGCCTGTACAGTGGTAACAAGGCATGATGGATCCATGTTCTCATTCTGTTTACACCAAATTCTGACTCTACCATCTGAATATCTCAACAGAAATCGAGACTCATCAGACCAGGCAACATTTTTCCAGTCTTCAACTGTCCAATTTTGGTGAGCTCGTGCAAATTGTAGCCTCTTTTTCCTATTTGTAGTGGAGATGAGTGGTACCCGGTGGGGTCTTCTGCTGTTGTAGCCCATCCGCCTCAAGGTTGTGCGTGTTGTGGCTTCACAAATGCTTTGCTGCATACCTCGGTTGTAACGAGTGGTTATTTCAGTCAAAGTTGCTCTTCTATCAGCTTGAATCAGTCGGCCCATTCTCCTCTGACCTCTAGCATCAACAAGGCATTTTCGCCCACAGGACTGCCGCATACTGGATGTTTTTCACTTTTCACACCATTCTTTGTAAACTCTAGAAATGGTTGTGCGTGAAAATCCCAGTAACTGAGCAGATTGTGAAATACTCAGACCGGCCCGTCTGGCACCAACAACCATGCCACGCTCAAAATTGCTTAAATCACCTTTCTTTCCCATTCTGACATTCAGTTTGGAGTTCAGGAGATTGTCTTGACCAGGACCACACCCCTAAATGCATTGAAGCAACTGCCATGTGAATGGTTGATTAGATAATTGCATTAATGAGAAATTGAACAGGTTTTCCTAATAATCCTTTAGGTGAGTGTATATGGAATTGGTCCAATAATATATATATTTTTAATCTTCCAGTGTTCTTTTAATGAAAAACATGCTAAGTTAATTTTGTTCAGTTTTGCTGAAACCATGTGAAGTTTAAATACAAACCTTTGGGCTTGTTAATGAAATATGTCTCTTCATTAGTTACGTTGTTACATTTAATTTATTTTAATGGCCTTGAAAACAAATGCATTCAACATTGGGAAAATAAGTCAGTAAGTAATTCATTAAAATGTAGTTGGAAGCACATTTAAAATACTGCATTGTGTGACATTATGTAATTCAAAGTATATTGTACAAAGTATTGCTAAGTAATAACAACGTATATTGTTATTGACTACAAAGTGTATATTTTTTAGTATTTGGAGTAAGCCAAAGGTAAATAAATAAAGTAAATAAATATTCATAGTATATTGCTTGTGTGTTCTGAAGACACTGGTAATTAATTTGTAATGTACTTAAAACACAAATAAAAGTATACTTATAACACAAATAAAGTATACTAAGTATACTTAAAACACAAATTAAGTATACTTATAATACAAATAAAGTATACTTATACAAATAAAGTACATTTTAATATCACTAATCAAGCATGTAATTAGTCCCTATACTTAAAGTGTACTAAGTATACTTAAAGTTGTTCCAATTTAGTACATAAAAGTACACTAAATACACTTAAACTTTTACACAACTTAATTACAACTAAAATATACTTAGTACAAAATTAGTTGTTCCAAAATAGCACACTTCAAGTTAACTAATCATTAACACACTTGAAGTATACTGATAATTAGTCTGGCTGCAAGTATACTTAGCATACTTTTTTTTTTCACTAGGGTGTATATGGTGCAGTTATGGCATCTACCAGCAGGGGCTAACTGGACTGCGCAGACCAGGCAAACCTTGATCATGGCAAAGACACGAAACCCTGGAGGTTGTGTTACACTGGCAGGAGCTGTAGGCGTTGGGTAAGGATGTTTAATTTATAGGGATGTGAGTCAGAGTGAGTGTACAATAATTTTGAGTATTCCTGATGCCATGAGCTGAAAACGAACCCTTGACTAATGCAGTTAATGAATCATCAGTTCTTTAATGAATCATCAGGCACACTTACACATGTTCCATTTTCCTGAGTTTTTTCCACTCACCGCTTACAGTGCTCTTACTAAGGTGTCAATGAAAGACACAACAAATTCATTTACTCTTTTTCTGCTGATGTTGATGCCACTTGAAGGCCAGTTCTTGAGCCACTCATTTTGCCACAGGAAGGGCAGAGAAACTCAGACACTGGGATGCATGTTTGTGTTATTAAGCACATCTTTGTACAGCATTTTTGAAGTACAAATACCAACCCAGGCTCATTGGAAAAAAATGTGCCTGTGGCGACATTTCAGCAAAATGACATTATGTGGCTTTTTGCACATTTCACGACACTTTCAAAGTGAAATGTCATATAAGTGTGCGAAAAAATGCATTGAGTTTTATCAGAAACAGATGAACGTGAAACTGTCAACATTTTATTAAGCTAGTCGTTGTATATTGCGGCAGTTTGGAAATGAAACCTAACCGATAGCATTAAAGCAAACATGAGATAAAATGCAAGTGCTCAAGGAACCATGCCAATTTAGCTTGCTTCATTAAGAACTCTTGAACTCTTTTGAACTCTTTTATTGCAAGACTCGTGTTTGACGGGACTCATACCGAGCGCTTCACAGTGCAAGTGCAATACTGAGCAGAAACATCTTACTATGTCAGAAAAGCCACACATATGGAGCTGGTTATGTGATGTAAACATCAAAATGTATTAGCTTACAAATCATGCACTATGGTAAAAGTGTTTTGAGCTCATAACATAGTATTAATCATAATAATAATAAAGTAATCATAATTTGTGTGAAAAGTAATAATATTTTTCTGCGTTTTACTGCCACTGTAGTGTTCATTTCAGCTGGAAACTGCAGTGAATTGTATGTATAGGTGCGTTTTTGGAGTTTTGCAAAAATGTAGGTAGGGGCACGTTTTTCCAATGAGCCTATGTTGACAAATTCAATAAATTCACATATTTACAAATACGGTACAAGCTAAATATACAACAAAATGGATACATAATCTGTTTTTATCATTATGTGTTGTATTACTAATTGTATTTCTGTATAACTAATTGCTTATAGCTGACATCTAGTTGCCAGGTTACTTATAGTTAGTAAAATGTCTAAAGTGGACTACCGAAATAAAGTGTAACCTTTTGGTCAACCAGATAAACCAGAAAGAACAAACAGCATGGATATGCTGGAAAATATACTGGCCTAAACCAGTATGCAAATTCATGTTGGTTCACAAGGAAAACTGGTAAATAAACTGTTCCCCGTTTTTTTCTGATAAAAAGCAAACAATGACCATCTCTTGTTGAAAGACCTGGAGAAAGGGATGGTCGGGAAGGTGTAAGGAGGAGACTGGACATCTGTGGCTGCATTTGTTTATATCCATAAGTGTGTGCTGATTGTACCCGATCTGATTTACCTATGGGATGCGGTGCCACTGTCCCATCTGCTGCTTACATCTGGAGTGCACTTGGACACATCCCAAACATTGCCAGGCAAGTATAGTGCCAGCTTGGGGAAGTAAAAACAGGAGGGGTTAAAGGAGGCAAAAAGTAGCTTAGCAAGGGCACCATGGTGCAGCCGAATGTCAGAAAATCACCTCGCAGACTCTCAAAGTGCATTAAGGAAGAGAATTCTACACTTCCAATAAATTCGATGAAGGTGATTAGCGGAGACAAGGTGGAATTGGGACACATTGAAGCGAGCATGATGACGCTTCGTTTTGTCAGATGGTGTTGGAGGACTTACCTGTGAGTGGAGCTAATTGACACGCTGCAGTGGTAAACAGACAGATGATTAGGCTGGAGCCGAGAGCCGGCTGATCCCCAACTGATAATTCTTGACAGCTGAACGTGAACCTGGTTCAATCCCTTTCTTCAGATGTGTTTGCTTAGGTGGAACCAGCACAAAGATTTGATATTGTAGAGTTATTTCAAATGATAGCTGAAGTGGGATTAGTGTAGGATTAAAGAACTAAATCAAAGTTGTTTTGCAGAAAGACAGCTGTATAGCAGTCAAGACTCTGTATAAGCATACTAAAAAAAGAAGCATACTGAACAGATTAGAATAGCTGGTCAGCATATGTTCCCGCCAGGCTTAAAGGTGCAGTATGTAAGTTTCACCGCTAGAGGCCGCTTATTCAAAACAATAACAATAGCGTAGCTTGATGATTCCGTTAATGAGCGTGGAATCATGGGAGTTGTAGTCTTCACCTCCACGGCTGATGGAAAGCAATCCGACGGGACTTTATTAAAGGTGCACTGTGTAAATTTTAGCGGCATCTAGTGGTGAGGTTGCGAACTGCAACCGTCCACCGCTCACCCCTCCCTTTCGAAGCACATAGAGAAGCTACGGTGGCCAACGCAGGACAAAAATGGCGTCGTCTGTCAATAGATCCTCATAAAATACTACACACTGCACCTTTAATGTTACTGTGGTATGAAGCAGGGCGGGGTCAAGAGCCGTGGCAGCGGAAGTCCCATGGAGGAGCTCTGGAAGGATATAAGAAGGAATGGCAAAAGTGAAGGGTGAGAGAGGATCAGGCCTGGGACATTTGACGTTGCTGTTTTTATTATGCTTGTATTATCACATGTCTGTCTAGTCCTGTGTAGCACATGTGCACATCTCCTGCTTAATTTGTTACCCTTATAGTCTCCTCGTGTCTGCAGTCCTGTGCTGGATCGTTGTCTTATGTTTGATGTCTTCTGTTCCTTGTCGTGCTTCACATTCCTGCTCCTAGTGTTTAGTTTATGTTAAGATTGGTTTTCCCCTTTGTGGGTATTTTGTTTGTGTTTGCTTTATGTTATTATTTAATAAAGAACCACCTTCTTCCTGCAATTGAGTCCTCGCTGTGAGACGGCAGTGTTCCCTAGCCCGGAGACAGTCAGAGAGACTGCTGTCGACCGGGAGATTGACCCCGTCAGTCCGGACATGGCCAGGAGGGCTGTGCTGGGATTCTATGTGGTGGCGGTCCTGCGTGCTTGGGAGGAGCACAGGGCTTCCTCCAGTCCTTTTTGCACTTCGGAGGTCGTCCCAGAGCAGCCCGCGGTCGTCCTGGAGGATGTTCCAGAGCTGCCGAAATGCATTGCCCTGCCGTGGCCTGCCCCTGACCAGCATCCAGAGATGGCTCCAGCCACTGACCAGCGTCCAGTGATGGCTCCAGCCCCTGACCAGCGTCCAGTGATGGCTCCAGCCCCTGACCAGGGTCCAGTGATGGCTCCAGCCCGAGACCAGCGTCCAGTGATGGCTCCAGCCCGCGACCAGAGTCCAGAGATGAATCCGCTTCCTGTTTCGCGTCCAGAGAGGAGTCTGCCTGAACTGTGCGCGCCGCCCTGGCCCCCTGAACTGTGCGTCCCGCCCTGGCCTCCTGAACTGTGTGCGCCGGCCGGGTCTCCTGAACTTTGTGTCCCGCCCTGGTCTGTCCCTCCCGTCCCTCCCGTCCCTCCCGTCCCTCCCTGGTCCGTCCCTCCCTGGTCCGTCCCTCCCTGGTCCGTCCCTCCCTGGTCCGTCCCTCCCTGGTCCGTCCCTCCCTGGTCCGTCCCTCCCTGGTCCGTCCCTCCCTGGTCCTTCCCTCCCGTCCCTCCCTGGTCCTTCCCTCCCGTCCCTCCCTGGTCCTTCCCTCCCGTCCCTCCCTGGTCCTTCCCTCCCGTCCCTCCCTGGTCCTTCCCTCCCGTCCCTCCCTGGTCCTTCCCTCCCGTCCCTCCCTGGTCCTTCCCTCCCGTCCCTCCCTGGTCCTTCCCTCCCGTCCCTCCCTGGTCCTTCCCTCCCGTCCCTCCCTGGTCCTTCCCTCCCGTCCCTCCCTGGTCCTTCCCTCCCGTCCCTCCCTGGTCCTTCCCTCCCGTCCCTCCCTGGTCCTTCCCTCCCGTCCCTCCCTGGTCCTTCCCTCCCGTCCCTCCCTGGTCCTTCCCTCCCGTCCCTCCCTGGTCCTTCCCTGGTCCTTCCCTCCCGTCCCTCCCTGGTCCTTCCCTCCCGTCCCTCCCTGGTCCTTCCCTCCCGTCCCTCCCTGGTCCTTCCCTCCCGTCCCTCCCTGGTCCTTCCCTCCCGTCCCTCCCTGGTCCTTCCCTCCCGTCCCTCCCTGGTCCTTCCCTCCCGTCCCTCCCTGGTCCTTCCCTGGTCCTTCCCTCCCGTCCCTCCCTGGTCCTTCCCTGGTCCTTCCCTGGTCCTTCCCTGGTCCTTCCCTGGTCCTTCCCTCCCGTCCCTCCCTGGTCCTTCCCTCCCGTCCCTCCCTGGTCCTTCCCTCCCGTCCCTCCCGTCCCTCCCGTCCCTCCCGTCCCTCCCGTCCCTCCCGTCCCTCCCTGGTCCTTCCCTCCCGTCCCTCCCTGGTCCTTTCTAGGACATTCCGGCCGGTTCTACCTACTCTGTCTGTTCCCCTATTTTTTTCCTGTGTTTTTGTTTCCTGGTGGAGCGTCTGGTAGCCGCTCCGTAGGGAGGGGGTAATGTCACATGTCTGTCTAGTCCTGTGTAGCACATGTAGTGTGTTTGTCATGTTTTGGTATGATGTCATGTCTCTGGTCTCTTGTCACCCCGCCCATCTTGTTATCTGGTTATTGTTTAATTGGCCCCACCTGTTTTCCCTCATCTCCTGCTTAATTTGTTACCCTTATAGTCTCCTCGTGTCTAAAGTCCTGTGCTGGATCGTTGTCTTGTGTTTGATGTCTTCTGTTCCCTGTCGTGCTTCACATTCCTGCTCCTAGTGTTTAGTTTATGTTAAGTTTGGTTTTCCCCCTCGTGGGTATTTTGTTTGTGTTTGCTTTATGTTATTATTTAATAACATAAACTTCCTGCAATTGAGTCCTCGCTCACTTTATACTTACCCTCACCTGACATGTATGCCATAGTTGGCCGCTACCGCTTCTTTCATTATGCTGTTTATGTCTATTACAATTAAAGTTACGTTTTAACGTTTGCCGGTTCCTGTCTCCTTCCCAGAACTTGAACTTTGCTATAGTTACATTTGATCACTTAAATTCACATTATTTTATTTCATTCTAATGAAATAGCCGTGAGTGCTGAATTACTACTCATACAGGTCACTTTTGATGAATTAAAATTGTCGGGTAACGCAGCGCTGTTTTACTTGGTTAAAACAATCATAGTAAATGCGTTTCAGTGTGTTGAGAGTTATGTTAACGCTACTCTGTGCGTTCGCTCGGTTGGTGGTATGAGCTAGATCGATATTAGAATATCATATTATTAAAACGTGGATGACTTGTGTTACTAAATGGAATGCGATTAATTTTAAAATATATTGTATGGCAGAGAAAATGCTGTATTACTGTTATTACAAATAAAGCTCTTTCTGATTATGCTATGTTAGCCACTTGACCAGATAGTGTTATAAACATGTTACTCACAGTAAATCAAGAAAACAAGAGATTCAAACAATAAGACTAACCGTGTTGAACTATATAACAATGATTGGTTTTCTATCGATGAACGTATCCAAACAGTTGCTCACCTCTCTAATAAAACACATAATACCGTGGGGAGAACAAGTATTTGATACACTGCCGATTTTGCAGGTTTGCCCACTTACAAAGCATGTAGAAGTCTGTAATTTTTATCATAGGTACTCTTCAACTGTGAGTGACGGAATCTAAAACAAAAATCCAGAAAATCACATTGTATGATTTTTAAATAATTAATTTGCATTTTATTGCATGACATAAGTATTTGATACATCAGAAAAGCAGAACTTAATATTTGGTACAGAAACCTTTGTTTGCAATTACAGAGATCATACATTTCCTGTAGTTCTTGACCAGGTTTGCACACACTGCAGCAGGGATTTTGGCCCACTCCTCCATACAGACCTTCTCCAGATCCTTCAGGTTTCGGGGGTGTCGCTGGGCAATACAGACTTTCAGCTCCCTCCAAAGATTTTCTATTGGGTTCAGGTCTGGAGACTGGCTAGGCCACTCCAGGACCTTGAGATGCTTCTTACGGAGCCACTCCTTAGTTGCCCTGGCTGTGTGTTTCGGGTCGTTGTCATGCTGGAAGACCCATCCACAACCCATCTTCAATGCTCTTACTGAGGGAAGGAGGTTGTTGGCCAAGATCTTGCGATACATGGCCCCATCCATCCTCCCCTCAATACGGTGCAGTCGTCCTGTCCCCTTTGCAGAAAAGCATCCCCAAAGAATGATGTTTCCACTTCCATGCTTCACGGCTGGGATGGTGTTCTTGGGGTTGTACTCATCCTTCTTCTTCCTCCAAACACGGCGAGTGGAATTTAGACCAAAAAGCTCTATTTTTGTCTCATCAGACCACATGACCTTCTCCCATTCCTCCTTTGGATCATCCAGATGGTCATTGGCAAACTTCAGACGGGCCTGGACATGCGCTGGCTTGAGCAGGGGGACCTTGCGTGAGCTGCAGGATTTTAATCCATGAAGGCGTAGTGTGTTACTAATGGTTTTCTTTGAGACTGTGGTCCCAGCTCTCTTCAGGTCATTGACCAGGTCCTGCCGTGTAGTTTTGGGCTGATCCCTCACCTTCCTCATGATCATTGATGCCACACGAGGTGAGATCTTGCATGGTGCCCCAGACCGAGGGAGATTGACCGTCATCTTGAACTTCTTCCATTTTCTAATAATTGCGCCAACAGTTGTTGCCTTCTCACCAAGCTGCTTGCCTATTGTCCTGTAGCCCATCCCAGCCTTGTGCAGGTCTATAATTTTATCCCTGATGTCCTTACACAGCTCTCTGGTCTTGGCCATTGTGGAGAGGTTGGAGTCTGTTTGGTTGAGTGTGTGGACAGGTGTCTTTTATACAGGTAACAAGTTCAAACAGGTGCAGTTAATACAGGTAATGAGTGGAGAACAGGAGGGCTTCTTAAAGAAAAACTAACAGGTCTGTGAGAGCCGGAATTCTTACTGGTTGGTAGGTGATCAAATACTTATGTCATGCAATAAAATGCAAATTAATTATTTAAAAATCATACAATGTGATTTTCTGGATTTTTGTTTTCCGTCTCTCACAGTTGAAGTGTACCTATGATAAAAATTACAGACCTCTACATGCTTTGTAAGTAGGAAAACCTGCAAAATCGGCAGTGTATCAAATACTTGTTCTCCCCACTGTATATTAAAGCGTCTTTGGTGTTTCCATGGTTTTTACAGAAGTAGAACCGGAAATCGAGGGTAACGTGAATATGACGTCATTGACAGGCTAAAAAAATTGACACTGGTTAAAACGCTTCTCAGGAACGCTTCTTCTTGTTGGAAACATTTGTGATAATATAAATCCACAATTGAACAAAATATATAACACTCTGCTAGTGGTTTCAAATCTTACATATTGTGCCTTTAACCACTAAGACTTTCCTGGCCAACCAGCTTCTCCAGAAAGACCATACTGGTCAACCATCTTCTACAACATGGGCACGCTGGTCCACCAGCAAAAACCAGCTTGGACCAACAGGTTAATTCAATGCTGGTCTTTCAGCTGGGATTTAAAATGTATATGCTACACCCTATTTTCATCCTTGACCGAGTCATTATATCTTACATCTACAAAGCTAGTACAGTTCAAGTGTTTAAATCTTCCTCATTTCCCTCAAGAGAGGAATTCAGCTAGCAGGAACGTAACATCAAAATGCTTGTCCTAACACTGATCCCGGCACTCATCATCAAAGTGAGCGTTAGAGGCTGTTTCTGAGAACAGAACATGATGAGCATCGGTATGTTTCACTCAGGGGATCCCCAGGGGTGTAACTGTTACTGTACTATTACTGCTATACTACCACATTTTTGTAATACAAAAAAAAAAAATGTAACACAAAAAAGCAGAGCTATCCTTTCGATATTGCATTTAAAGTTAATATATTTTAAATGTACTAAATTGCAACTTCATCATTATAAATTTGTAATTACTAGTGCTGTCAATCGATTACAAAAAAATTAACTAATAATCACATTTTTTTTTGTAATTAATCATGATTAATCACACCTAACATTAAAGATTTTAATCTGTTTTTATATTGTAATAATTTCACATTTAATCTCCAAATTAATGTAGAAACAACAAAGACAGTAGCCTATATTTTAAATGTGTGTTTAAGGGCATCTTTATGAAAGAAGGCATCACCGATACCAATACTGCTACTGATGTCTCTATAAAATAGATTTTTCTCAATTTTAGTCATTGATTATAGCCATTCTGCATTACAGTATAATTGAAAGCTATACATTTTAACATTTGTTAGGCTTTAAAAAATACAACTTTTAATTTAATTGAATCTAAAACAATCTTCACATAAACCCATTATAATAAATGTAAATATATTGTTAAATATATGCATTATATTATATATTCATTATACCTAACCTCTCTTTAAGTACACTTAAGTGGCCTTTTATTTCATCAATATTATATTATCTGCAAGTAGAGTTTTTAAAAATAGATTTGTACGATTTGAAATACACCACAAGTGCACATTCAATACAATTAAGCGCACTTCTTTTTCACAAAGGAACATCTTGTCAAACAATACCCTTTATCTGTGACTGCACTTACAATAGCGCATATCCACTTGGACCTAAAATTGAATTAGCTGTTAGCTATCTTTATCCCAAATAATACATGTCCAGATGATTAAAGCAATTACTGATGGAAGTCTTTCTGAAAGTCCACAGTCATTGGAACAACCCAGGAGGCTTGTTTGGTCCAACTCTAAATGTCACTTCAGAAAGTCTCCACTACACTGACTCAATGTTCTGGACTGTCTAGAGTAGTTGAAGACCAATCGGACTAAGTTGCAAGTGGCATTTACATTTGTAGGACTTATATTACTGTTGTACACTCAACAGCCCAAAGCGACCTTGTATGAAACTTTACGCCAAGAGACATGATGTCCTCGCTCCCATTTGGGCTAGTTAGTCGTTGCTATCATCATGTGAGGGCACCTAAGGCATGGCTGGCTCTATATACGTGCCCTCATTCTTTCATGGCTGCAATCCCTTAGAAGAAGGCAAATACAAGTCTTGAGGAGCTACTGAAAGAGAGAGATGGAGGGGGAGCCGTCTTGATTAATTGAGACAGAGCTGACTTACCGCAAGTCATTAAGTCGCCACTAGGCTGAGTGTGTGTCACTTCTCATTTCATTCACTGACAAAATCCACAGGCTGCCATTATATCTCTCCATCTCTCTAGTTTCATATCTTTGTTTTTCCCTTCCTCACTTTAATCATACGCTTCCCTGCCCACCTCACAAGCTCTTCATATTTGTCAGCTCTAATAGTTAGTGAGGATCTTCATTAAGAGCAGGAGCTGTTTTTTATAGGGCCTGGATACATCATCACCTTTTCAAGTTTATGTCAAAGATTAGAGGGATACAGATGAGTTGTGCAAGGATTATGACTGTCATATTTCAGACCCACCACAGGCATGATTCAGGCTGTTATTTTCAGGACGTGTGCTCCTTCAAAGGCCTGGATAAATAAATGATTCTCATCTGCCCTTAGCTATGTTTCCGCCCACATATTTTTATGCGAATTTTGGGATATTGCATAAAATGCTAAATGGAAATGCCAAAATGCGCATAATTGCGTAATTCAATGGAAGCACATTTTACGAATAAATCCCTCAGTGTGCAACAAAAACAATAGTGGACAAATTTCATTGCACAACATCTTAAATGTTGGTTTGCTTATTTTGAAATGCCTGAGCCAAAGTTCCGATTCGCCTGCATGCTGCGGGGCGCACGTAATTTATAATGTATGAATAAAGAAGCCACAGTGGCTTCCCCAATTGCAGAAATGTCCTTTTTTGTGCCAATTTCCCAGGAAGTGAAAATTCTGTTGCCTTTTGATAAACACTTTTTGTTGTACTGGTTGAAACTCTCGTCACATCCTAATAGCAATCAATAATACTGTATAAGTGGTCTAAAAGTGGTCCTATTACGATTTTATTTTTGGGGTATACTAGAATATGCTTACATGCTTGATTTTTAAAAAAAAACACATTAGCTGCGTCTCATTTCGAAGGCTGTGTCCTCCGGAGGTCACATTTGAAGGCTGCAAATGTCATCGAGGCGGTCTCATTTAAGAAAAGTAACCGTATTTTACACTGAACTTTAATGACATCCTATTCTTAATCCGTAGGGTTTAATATGGAGTTGGCCCACCCTATGCAGATATAACAGTTTCAACTCTTCTGGGAAGGCTTTCCACAAGGTTTAGGAGTGTGTTTATGGGAATTTTTGGCTATTCTCCTAGAAACGCATTTGTGAGGTCAGGCACTGATGTTGGACGAGAAGGCCTGGCTCGCAGTCTCCGCTCTTATTCATCCCAAAGGTGTTCTATCGGGTTGAGGTCAGGACTCTGTGCAGGCCAGTCAAGTTCCTCCACACCAAACTCCCTCATCCATGTCTTTATTGATCAGTAACTGTGCTTCCATCCAAAAGTGTGAATTTAAAGGTAGGGTAGACAGTTTTCGGAGAGGCTAGCAATAGCAAGTTAGATTTGTACAGAGCCCCTAAAGGGATGTGGTGGTGGAAAAAATTTAGGATGGGTGGAAAAAATACATGTCACTAGAAAAGACATTTGCTCAATGCCCGCCTATGTTGTACGTTTTCCACTTGCGAACAACTTGACCCGATGACAACTTTTACTGACGACTGCTTCTCAAATCTTGGAGTTCAACGCGGAATTCACAAAACACTTGCTCTTGAAAGATGGGTCAGTACCCAGATTATTTGGACCAGCTGCTCTTCAGAATCACAACCTGTAAGTATGAATAATTACTATATACTAATGTATATATGATGTTCAAAATACGCAGTTTTGTGTTTTATATTGTGTAAGTTTCCGGCTAACTCACGTTATTACTGTCTTACTGAAATACTTCTGCTGAACAGCTGTGGGCCACTATTACCTAAAACTGTGTCTATTAATGCAGATTGTCTGTTGTTCTTACTACTCTGAGTAAAGATAAAGGATGGAGCAAGATTTGTTTTACAAACGTTTGTCACATCAGTCATTCACGTTAGTGGTCGGCTAACGTATGCGCTGTTATTGATACAGTTCCCGCATGTGCAAATGCAATAAATTAGAAATATACACATGGGTTTGTTGATGGACGTACACTTGTTAATGCTGATGGCGAGGAACTGCAATTGCAGCATCTCATAATGTACTTCAAACTGAGTACCATATCACTGAGAAATGTCCTGCTCAAGTCATCCTTGCGATGGAGGTTCAGGTTGAATAACTAGTTCTTCCAATGTTTCATCATCGGACTTGCGCTCGGATTGATATGGTAAAATCAACGTCTTTACTGTCTTTACTGAGTGTACAATCGCTGTGCTTTAGGAAGCCTCCGTACGGAGCTGAAGTTCAGTTATGGTAATGAGCGTTAGCTTCAGAAACACGCGCTGTAAGCGGTAGACCAATCACAACAGCACCCAGAGCCATCTGGCCAATCAGAGCAGAGTAGCTCACAGAAAGGAGGGATTCAGAGAGACTGATTCAACGATGAGTCGTTTGAGAATCATTAAAAAATGTGTTGATGTGCAATGTATATTATGAGAAAATGAAAGTGTTTTTTGACCTTTGATGCATGTAACCCTGTTGTAGGACACATCCAAAACTTTAAAATAGCATAATATAATAGGGGCACTTTAAGAAAAATAGTTTGCATTGCTTAATTAACATTCTTGAGCCAGCCTTTGACAACAGTCACACTAGAGCATGAAATGGAATCTGCTGTGCCAGCCGGCCGATGGTATGATGTCATCAATAAGTGAAAGCAATGCGTGTTACTATGGTAATCCAGGTCGAATGTTCAATGAAAAAGTCATCCCTTCCATCCCAAAAACACAAACACAGTTCTCATGAACAACTCGATAGCATGAGCACAAACATGTTACAATTATGACAAGATTAGAGGGTTGTATCGATCACGAAAAGAGGAACCAAAGGAAACAAACATATATTAGGAGTATATTATCTTACTGTTCGGACACACTGTGGGAGTTGACGCTTGAAACAGATAGTGAGGAGGTTTAGACGCTCCAGGCTTATCGGGTGTAAAAAATTAATGGGTCTTTATTATCGCTGAAGTGAATGACGATACGATTGCAAATGGACAAACAAAGCGAACATGACACACGTGCATATTCAAGCAAAAGCCAGCATACACTCACCTAAAGGATTATTAGGAACACCATACTAATACTGTGTTTGACCCCCTTTCGCCTTCAGAACTGCCTTAATTCTACGTGGCATTGATTCAACAAGGTGCTGAAAGCATTCTTTAGAAATGTTGGCCCATATTGATAGGATAGCATCTTGCAGTTGATGGAGATTTGTGGGATGCACATCCAGGGCACGAAGCTCCCGTTCCACCACATCCCAAAGATGCTCTATTGGGTTGAGATCTGGTGACTGTGGGGGCCATTTTAGTACAGTATTTAGTACAAAATTGCTTAAATCACCTTTCTTTCCCATTCTGACATTCAGTTTGGAGTTCAGGAGATTGTCTTGACCAGGACCACACCCCTAAATGCATTGAAGCAACTGCCATGTGATTGGTTGATTAGATAATTGCATTAATGAGAAATTGAACAGGTGTTCCTAATAATCCTTTAGGTGAGTGTATATTAGTTCTGTGAAACAAACCAAAATCAATGTTACTCGCCTATCGAGAAGAAATAAAGCAACCTCGGCATCCAATTGCAGGCCTTCCCGCTCCTTGAGTTCTCTCCAGCGCTGGAAAGCTGATACTTCTTGTCTGATCGTATGCCTTCTTTTGTTCCATAGACATTTTCCACATTTGTTTTTTATCTGCCATCTCTCTCTTTCTGTCGTCGCTCGGCTAACATCCGTCCTGTGTGTCGTGTCTTTTGAATAATGACGTGCACTGAGCACTCTCTTCTCACCATCATTAGTAGACACGCCCCTTACTGCTGATTGGCTACAAGTTTGTTTTGGTACTCGGCCGAGACACTTTTCTAAATCATTTTTGAAATAACACTTACCCCACCTTTAAGGGTTCTTTGAACAAAACATTCAAAAGAACAGCATTTATTTGAAAAATAAATATTTTGTAACATTATAAATGTCTTTACTGTCACTTTTGATTGATGTGTCATTGCTGAATAAAAGCATTAATTCTTTTTTAAATAATCTTACCGATCCAACACGGATCAACAGTACTGTAGGTGGTACTTCATAATAAGTAAACTAATACATAAAAATAGTATGCATGTAATGCATAAAATAACATGCAGTTATATAATGATCTTTTAAGCATATAATAATGTATGGTAATGTTATAATGTTACACTTTATCTTATAGCTATACATTATAGTTTAAATTGCCATATTACTTGAAATAAACTGAACATCATAAACATTATACTATGTTTAATAAAATAGTTATGGTATTTGTGTACCGTAATGTGCTCTATCATGACTTTGAAAAACAATGACCTGCCTGAAGCAAAATTGCATCTTTTGTAATTGTGGGACAACCTGCATTTGTGAAGGGTGTCAAAATTTAGGACTGGTGCAGTGATAGTCATATTTGTGTATAAAATCACATATATGTTCACATGTGAAGAAAATTTACAGCGTTAACATGCAGCAGCATTCTGAAACAGAAAATTGGTTGTAGAACAGACCGAAGTTTTGCTTTTGATTGACTTGTCTGTCTTGTTCATGTCTACAGGACAGTGCTTTGAATAACAAAACTTACTCAAAAAGTGCAGTCATTTGAAAAATACTGAGTCAAATTCCAGCACACCCTCATTTAAGCGTTTTGACTTATGTACTATTACTTATTTTTAGGTGAAAAAAGTGATAATGGTTATACGGCACATGCCATTGACTGCACTGATATTTACCCTCTCCATTTACCCTGCTACGTCCTCTTCAGCGGCTGGATATTTTTAAATCATGAAAGAGGCTTTATCCTGTTAGGGAGCTCTTGACCTGTGGGTAAGGGCACCGTCTGTCTGTACAGTGCACTTCCTCTAAAGATAAAAAAAAGATAAAAAAAAAATAACTTTGGGCTCCCTTTCTCTGTGAATGAGAGTGTTTGTGTCTGTCTGTGTGTCCCTAAGGACGTGAAGGTGCTTGTATCCATCACCCTGCATTAGCCTTGAATGAACTTGACAGGTGACCTCAGCGTTACACTGGACAGACTAAACATGTACTTCCAGACACTGAAAAGCCACATAAAATTTATCTTTGCCTGCAGATTTAATAGGATAATCACGGGTGCAATGAAATAATGTCTCTCTGTGTCTATGTGTTGTGTTGATTGTGAATAGTGAGCATTCAATTCAGCACGTCTTCACTCATCGAATCAACAGTCAAATGCAGCCAGTGAGCCGGAAGGCATGCCTGGTGTTGTACGGTCAGTTCCAGATGATTTTATCTACAATCCTCCCCCTGCTCGGTTAATTTGTTTTTAAATGAGTTTGTGGCATGAGCCATCCCTCCTGTTTCTTTTTTGGATGTCTGTTTTTCCGGCTCTCCGAGTTGTTGAATATGTCTGTCTTTCCTGTAGAAAAGACTGTCACCGCTGGTATGTCCCCACCACATTGAAATCAAATCAAATTACATATATGATATAAGACTGTCTGCTTACAGTTTTTCTCGATTGCTAATACACAATTCATGAAACAATTCAACATTTTCTATAAATGCAAAAACTATAAACACAATTTCAGAACTACACACCAACTTGTACAAACCTCAAGCTGTCACATCAGAATCAAATATTTCTGTCAAACATTTTGTCCGTCCCTGAGGGCGTCCTTGTGAAGTACGAGGGAATGGAGTAGCGCCCTGCTCAGGCTGCAGTGAATACCACGGGCCCTATCATACACCCGGCGCAACGCAGCGCCAGACGCGACACAAGTATTCATTGCTAGTTTCAGCCTGACGCAGTTATCATTTTCACAATCAGTGCCACGTTGTTTAAATAGCAAATGCATTTGCAGCCATTTGTGTGCCCATGGGGTGCTGGTCTGAAAACGAGGTGTGTTCAGGCGATTTGTTGGCGCGTTGCTATTTTGAGGCAACCGAAAACGACTGCGCCATTGACCAACTGAAACCTGGTCTAAAGTCAATGGCGCAATATTTTTTTTTTTTGTTATTTAAACAGCGCGTTTAATATGCGCCTATAAGTGAGTCCACAACACACGTACACTCTGCTTATTACACACACAGGGCACACAAAAATTTTTAAATATGAAAAATTAAAGGATTAAAATGTAAAAGATTATTATTGTGTACATAAAAATAAAAATGCCTACATGTCATAATGGATAGTCATTGCATGTATCAGAATTAGCCTACCTATTTGCAGTAATGACGAGCAAGCAGGCGTCATTGGACGAGCAGATCCATTTCCTCGCTAGAGAAACGTTCAGTCTTTCCACTTGCAAATTCCACCATGTAAATAGCGAATTCGCCATGGCGTGAGCACAACTGGCTTTTAAAGGGAATGGGAGATGAGACTCTGATTGGTTTTTTGCATGTCACGCCCAAAACACACCCATGACTCATTAAGAGAATAGGGACAACCCTTTTAGACCATGCGCTGGGCGCCCGACCATTTTTACCGTTGTTAAACTAGCAAAAGTGGATTCGGACACACCCTAAGTGCACTTGTGCCATGCGCTTTAGACCATGCGCTTAGATCGTTAAAATAGGGCCCCATGAATTCAAGTCCCCTTGTAATCATGGAGGAGTGAAAGATTTTTTTCCTCTCATTTTTTGAAAAGAATGTCTGAATTAGCTCCAATATGGGCACTAAATGAGTTTGTCCATACGTGGGCTCAGATAGGGCCGACATGGAACCCATGTAGCCCAAGCCCATATTGTACCTATATTGGCCCTACCATCCAATGTTGGCTGGGCCAGTCCCTTTTAATTCATAAAAATTTAGAACATGGTCAGGAAACGTCTCGGTTACGTATGTAACCCTCGTTCCCTGAAGGAGGGAACGGAGACGTACGTCGGACGTCACCGACGAATTGGGATCACTTCTGGGAGCCCCTATCAGCTTCGAGTGTATAGAGAACGGGCCAATGGCCATTGGCGTGCGAGATTTGCATCTCGCGCTCCGCCCCGCATCGCGGGTATAAAGCGGAAGCGGATGCAGCGCACATTTGTTTTTCACTGAGGAGCCGAACTAGTGACTCGGCCGCTGCAGTGATGGTACAGCAACTGTGGCGACGGGACGTACGTCTCCGTTCCCTCCTTCAGGGAACGAGGGTTACATACATAACCGAGACGTTCCCTTTCAGTCGGTCACGTTCGACGTACGTCGGACGTCACGACGAATTGGGATCCCTATGGAAAACGCCACAGTTACTACCACTTCCAGCGCCCAGCGAAAGCCCCTCAGACCCCCGTCTGTTCGGGGCGGGGAACTTACGCAGGGAGAGTCACTGCTGCTGTTCCGCAAGACCCACTCAGCAGAGTATTGGATAACGCTGGGAAAGCGTGCCCCGGGGGGCCGCTGCGGAAGCCACATCCTACCCGTAGGGAGGTATCATGTGGAATATACATGTATGGACTGGCCGTGGGCAGTACAACATACGGAAGTCCCAGGGGTGGCCCCGGCCAATGCAGGCGGGAGACTACACCGCACAGAGACGGCAGAGCGAGCTCTGCCAAGGGAAAGACACGGGCTCGCCGTAGGGAGCTGTACCGTGGAAGAATACACATATGGGACCGCCGTAGGGGTCACAACATATGGATACCCAGCCTAACACAAGTTCCACCAATGCATACGAGTGTTAGACCTGGCGTCGGACGCTCCGCCACGTCTGACTGCCCCAGGTTGCGGAGGACTCAACAGGGTTCGCCGTGCTGGGGAACTCGACTGGAGCATATCAGCACACGTATCCGGTCCATGGGGAGGGGAATGGCGCAGCAAGCCGACACTAGAACGGGCCCTTCGGTGTTACTGGCTATTTGAAGCGAGCACACGGGAAGAAACCGGCTCTACACGGAGGCTATAGAATCTAGCGAACGTGTTAGGTGTCGCCCAGCCCGCAGCTCTACATATATCTGTCAGCGAGGCGCCGTGCGCCAGCTCCCAGGAAGAGGCCACACTCCTAGTGGAGTGGGCCCTCAACCCAAGCGGGCAGGGCACGCCTTGGGTTTCATACGCCAAGGCGATGGCATCCACTATCCAGTGAGCCATCCTCTGCTTGGAGAAAACCTTCCCCTTCTGCTGGCCTCCGTAACAGATGAAGAGCTGTTCTGAGGTCCTGAAGCTTTGCGTTCTGTCCACGTAAGTCCGCAGAGCGCGAACGGGACAGAGAAAAGCCAGGGCTGGGTTTGCCTCCTCCGAAGGCAGCGCTTGCAGGTTCACCACCTGGTCCCGAAAGGGAGTGGTGGGAACCTTGGGCACATATCCGGGCCGGGGTCTCAGGATTACATGAGAGTTACCCGCCCCGAATTCCAGGCACGATTCGTCGACCGAAAATGCCTGCAGGTCCCCTACCCTCTTGATGGAAGCCAATGCAGTCAGGAGTACTGTCTTCCAAGACAGGATTTTTAACTCTGCTGACTGCAAAGGCTCGAAGGGAGCCCTCTGTAATGCGGTTAGCACCAGGGGCAAGTCCCAAGAGGGTATAGAGTGAGGGCGAGGCGGATTTAATCTCCTCGGCCCCCTCAGGAACCTGATGACCAGATCGTGCTTTCCTAGGGACTTACCTTCGACCATGCTGTGATTTGCGGCGATAGCGGCAACATACACTTTGAGGGTGGAGGGAGACAGCCTTCGCTCCAACCCTTCTTGCAGGAAGGAAAGCACAGAGCCGATCGAACATCTTCGGGGGTTTTCTCGTCGAGAAGAACACCACTCGACGAACAGGTTCCACTTCAACGCGTAGAGGCGCCTCATAGAGGGGGCTCTGGCGGAAGTGATGGTGTCTACCACAGTCTGTGGTAGGCCACCTAGAACCTCCGCGTCCCGTCCAGGGACCAGACATGGAGTTTCCAGAAGTCCGGACGCGGGTGCCACAGGGTGCCCCGTCTCTGAGTCAGGAGGTCCTTCCTCAGAGGAATGGGCCAAGGAGGTGCTGTCGCGAGGAGCACTAGTTCCGGGAACCAGGTCCGGTTGGGCCAGTATGGCGCAACTAGCAAGACCTGCTCCTCGTCCTCCCTGACCTTGCACAGTGTCTGCGCAAGAAGGCTCACTGGGGGAAACGCATATTTGCGTAGGCCCCGGGGCCAGCTGTGTGCCAGTGCATCCGAGCCGAGGGTCCCCCCGGTCAGGGAATAGAACAACTGGCAGTGAGACGTGTCCGGGGCTGCAAACAGGTCTACCTGTGCGGTCCCGAAGCGACTCCAGATCAGATGGACCACCTGGGGATGGAGTCTCCACTCTCCTGGGAGCACTTGCTGTCGTGAGAGCTCGTCGGCTGCACAATTGAGCAGGCCCGGGATATGAATGGCACGAAGCGACCTCAGATGCTTCTGACTCCAGAGGAGGAGATGGCGGGCGAGTTGTGACATGCGGCGGGAGCGTAGACCACCCTGTTTGTTGATGTACGCAACGGCCGCAGTGTTGTCCGTACGGACCAGAACGTGCTTGCCTCGTAGCGGCCCTTTGAGGCGGCCCAGCGCAAGACGAACTGCTAACAACTCGAGGCAATTGATATGCCATTGCAGTTGAGGCCCCATCCACAGACCCGAAACTGCAAGCCCGTTGTACGTGGCCCCCCAGGCGGTGGATGAGGCATCCGTGGAGACTACAGCATGCCTGGACACTTGTTCTAGGGGAACTCCTGCCCGTAGGAACGAAGGGTCCAACCACGGACTGAAGGTTTGGCGACACTTCGGTGTTACTGAGACACGGAATGAGCCGCTCTGCCACGCCCATCTCGGGACTCGGTCGTGTAGCCAGTGTTGAAGCGGCCTCATATGAAGCAATCCGAGCGGCGTCACTGCGGCTGCGGATGCCATATGCCCCAGGAGCCTCTGAAAATGTTTCAGTGGTACCGCTGTCCTGCATTTGAACGAATTCAAGCAGTTCAACATCGACTGGACGCGCTGCTCTGTGAGTTGCGCTGTCAGATTGACCGAGTCCAACTCCATACCGAGAAAAGAGATCCTCTGCACGGGGCAGAGTTTGCTCTTTTCCCAGTTGACCTGAAGTCCCAACAGGCTGAGGTGACTGAGCACCATGTCCCTGTGTTCGCACAACTGCGCCTTCGACTGAGCCAGAATCAGCCAGTCGTCGAGGTAGTTGAGAATGCGAACACCACGCTCTCTCATGGGAGCAATGGCCGCCTCCGCGACCTTCGTGAAGACGCGGGGCAACAGGGACAGCCCGAAGGGTAGGACTCTGTACTGATATGTCCGTCCCTCGAACGCAAAGCGTAGGAACGGTCTGTGTCGAGGGAGAATCGAGACATGAAAGTACGCGTCCTTCAGGTCGATCGCTGCAAACCAATCTTGGGGACGGATGCACCTGAAGATGCGTTTCTGCGTTAGCATTCTGAACGGCAGCCTGTGAAGGGACCGATTCAAGAATCGCAGGTCCAAGATTGGCCGTAACCTGCCGCCTTTCTTGGGTACAATGAAGTACGGGCTGTAGAAGCCTGTCTTCATATCGGCTGGAGGGACCGGCTCTATCGCGTCCTTCGCCAGTAGGACTGCGATCTCCGCCTGTAGCACGGGGGCACTCTCCTTCGACACGGAGGTGAAGTGAACACCCCTGAACTTGGGGGGCCGCCGAGCGAACTGAATCGCATAGCCGAGTCTGATAGTATGGATGAGCCAGCGGGACGGGCTGGGGAGCGCTAGCCAGGCTCCCAGCGACCGAACCAGCGGGACCAACGGCACCACAGACGTACCCGCAGCGGGGCAGCGCAGCGGAGTGCAGGGACCCGACTCGGACGACATCGCGGCCCGAAGTGGGGTCTGAGTGCGCAATGCAACACTTACCTGCTTCCGCTGAGGGGGTGCACGGGTGTGCGGAGGCCTCTTGTGTGCGTCCTGGACACAGCCAGCACCCCCTGCTGGCGATAAGAGAGGCACCGGAGGGTGACAAGGCATGGGAGCGTCGTACACCGCCAAGCGCGCTCTCTTGGCACCCAGAGATTTTAGAAACAGCTCTTTCTTTGAAGTTTTGGGGAACAGAAACCAAACAAGAACATAGAATTCTCTCCCGGCCCTCCAGCGGGAGAAGGAGCGGTGCTGTCACCACCTCCTGAAGAGCTGTCTCCTCCATCTCTGGGTGGCCCGTCTCAGGGTGTCTTACGACGGCGCTTGCCACCTGGCTTGGCAGCGGCCTGAGCGGGCTGGACGGCCTTCCCGCGGCCGGCTCCACGGCATTGCCCTGGTGGAGGCTGCTGCTGGGCTGGGGCGGGAGCGGGGGCGGGCGGCCGCCCTCGGCGACGAGCAGGCGGAGGAGCTGCGGCCGGCGGCTGGGCAGCAGCTGACCGCCGGGGCAGGATGTGTTTGATGGCCTCCGTCTGCTTCTGGACAGTCGAGAACTGCTGGGCAAAGCTCTCGACTGCGTCGCCGAACAGCCCAACCTGGGAAATGGGGGAGTCCAGGAACCGATACTTATCGGTCTCCCTCATATCGGCCAGGTTGAGCCAGAGATGTCGCTCCTGGACCACAAGAGTGGACATCGCCTGACCAATGGAACGGGCGGTGACTTTCGTCGCCCGGATGTCCATGAGTGCCTGGGCCTGGTGCACCTGGAGCAACGCCATGGCATGCAAGGCGGACGCAGCCTGTCCACAAGCCTTGTAAGCCTTCCCAGTTAGACTGGAGGAGAACTTACAGGCCTTGGATGGGTGGCGTGGGCCTCCGCGCCAGGTGGAAGCGGACGCCGGACACAGTTGCATCGCAACCGCCCGTTCCACCGGCGGGATCCCCACGTACCCCTTAGCTGGCCCGCCGTCGAGAGTAGTGAGGAGGGAGGAGCCACTCGGCCGGTTTCTGGCAGAAAAAGGTGCCGTCCACGACCTCGTGAGCTCCTCATGCACTTCCGGGAAGAAGCCGCCCCGAGAAACCAATCATCCAGCCTAGAAGGCTTGGGACACGGTGGAGGGTTCCACACGAGCCCGACCTTTTCGGCGGCCCGGGAAAGCATAGCCGTCAGCTCGGAGTCCGTCTCGGACAACGCCACTCTCCCAGAGGGAGGCAACGCAGCCGGGTCTTCATCCCCCGAGGACTGAAACTCCCCCTCCGATGCAGCGATCGACATCCTATCCTCTGCTGGAGCTCCAAAGGTCACCGTTGGACCACCTCGAGAGGGGCCAGCGACTTCCTCCGGAAGCTCAACCGGCTGCGGCACTACAGAGGGTTTAGGGGCCCACGGAGGCTGGCTCGGCGGGTGTGCCCTAAACGTGATCCTCAGGTCACCCTGGCTATTCGCCGAAGTAGGTCTATCCTGCTGGGCAGGGATAGCACTAAATCGGGGCATAGGTAAGGGGACTCCACCCTCCCGAAGGTAGGCGAGTCTCGACCTTAGCGCCGAGATAGTCATGTTCCCGCAATGGGAACACGAGCTATCCACAAACGCTGCCTCGGCATGTTGAATACCCAGACATGTCAGGCAGCGATTGCGTACGTCGAACGTGACCGACTGAAAGGGAACTGTGGTAACAACCAGCAATGGCTTGTCTGTATGGGCAGGTGTTGCAGAGCCCCACCAAAATATTCAATCAAACATAGACCCCTATATATACTGAATTAATAATAAATTGTAAAAGCCTTTATATACCGTAGTTCTGTTGTGTTTGTTTTATGTTTGTTCTGAGAATAGACATCACTGTAAAATCTAATTAGTTAGACTTACTTAAAAAAAACAAGTAAAGTGAAATAGGAATAGTATGTTGTGCTAACAAATGCTTAGTTCGTATAGTTCACTTACACAAGAGTTCTAGTAATTAAAAAATAACTGTAGAGAGTACTTGATCTTTTACTTTACATTTACTCTTGACTTAGTATAGCTACCATTGTTGTTACCATTGTTGTGTTTTGCATGCTGAATGTTGAAGTCTGTGTGTGACTCAAGCATGGTCAACTGCAAGATATTGTTACACATATAGAGGAATTATATCAACCCAATTAAAAGTTTCACAGGTGTTTATGACCTAAGTGTTAACAATAAAATTATAAACAACCATTATACGACATAACCTATTATATAGGTTAACTTTAAAAGGTGACCTTAATTTCTGACTAAATCATTAACTATAGTTAATTATTCAGTCAGAAGCAAGGTCAACTTTTAGAAGCAACCTATTTATTACTTCTCTTACTTTGAAACCAAATAACTGATTTCTTGTTGCATCGCTGCATCAATAGAAAGAGAGTTATAATAATATAAATGTTCCAAGTGCCTAACCAAAGTGAACAATGATCACCATAATGGTGAAGGTGTTTTTTTTTTTTTTTTTTTTTGCTTGACAAAATGGCACTCAAACCAATCAATTAATCTTAACTTGGGTTTTCTGAGTAAACAAGGAATAGTATGTGAAGTATATTACTAGATTTTTACAATTAAGTTAAGACATTAAGTAAAGTTAACTAAAAAGTGTTAGTTAGAATCACTGTTGGATTTTACAGTGTACACAACTTTAAACTAAACTAAAACAACATTCGGATGCAATAAATACTACATTAAGGCAATTCTATGTGTTTGTCGTGTGTCCTAAAGTACGTCAATCAACATTAGAGCGCCACCCTCAGGCTGAATAATGCAAGGACATTAGAATTCTGCCAAAAGTGTGTCTGATGTGTTCAGTGATTAGGATATAAAGCTTACAAAATGTTTATCAAAAAACTATCACTAAGACCCAGAATCTGCCCTACCTAAATTTACGGCCAGGAGCCGCTACTGGTAACAGCCCTGTTAGCTTTATTATTTTATTTAGTGAATTCAAACGAGCTCTATCAGTGCCATTCGGTTTCAGTGTTTGACTGTGGAATCTTTCATCAGTATTTCAAATGATAAAACCTCTGATTTTTGAGGACTCAACACAAAAAATGTTCCACGAGACAATGAGTGAAACTGATTATACTCATTCTACAGTACAGCAGAACACTGCATGTTCACTGCAGAAGACATCCGACTGAACGTTTCTGTCAACAATGAGTCATTGTATCGATCACCATCATATTGTCTTTATCTTTCCCACTGTGATTGTGCATCAAAGCTCGGCATGAGTCTTCAAAGAAGACTGTGATGATCTCATGATTCTCTCCCCGAGTTGAGTTCAGCCTTCACATCCTCACATTATCTTCTCATTCATTTATAAAGTAATATTTATTTATTTATTTCATAGTTGTTGTTTTTTTCCTAGATGAAAAGACACTTCAGCTCCAGAAAGCTGCCAGCACTGCAGTCAGCACTAAGGACATTGTTCAACAAATGCTGAAAATATAATAGATAGCAACTGAAAAAAACACAAATGTCAGATCATGTCAAACTTCTTCAGGGCCACAAAATATCCTTAGGGTCCAGAGGGTTAACTATTGTAGATAAAGCTCATACTTTCTAAAGCAACTTGCAAGAACTAAAGGGTGACTACACTAAACTACTGCTTGCAATCTAGTTCAGCAAGTCACTATGGGTGTGTTCACACTTGGCATGTTTGGTTCGATTAAAACGAACCCTGGTGCGATTGCTCGGTTAATGCAGTTCATTTGAATAAGTGTGAACGCTGCCATCCGAACCCTGATGTGCACCAAACAAGCGGACCGATACCCCTTTTCCACCAGCATGAACCAGGTGCTAGTTCAGAGCTAGTGCTATTGCCGGTTTGGAGCTTGTCGACTGACAAGCTTTCTAAGAAACGGTTTGCCTCTCCACTGGCTAGAGAGCCACCACAGAGCCAGGTCTTAAGTCACTGTATACGTCTCATCTTTCAACGCTGCGCAGACTGATCGGTGTATGACATCAAAATATCGTAAGAGCGATTCAAAAGCATAAGGAGTTGTTTGCTCTCCAAATGCTCTCACCGTACTTTGATGTCATACAGCGATCGGTCTGCGCAGTGCCGATGTATCTCGAACAAGCCTTCCATCAGCAATGGCGAATGTTGCATTACTATTGATGCACATGGCTTTGTGAATCTACATCGGCATCCAAACACGGCGAATCCAACACGTTCGTGCGGCTCACCGTAATTTGTATAGACGGAGATTACAAACAAACTGCTATTAGCTCGATTAGCTGCTATTTAAAAAATGGCAGTCACAAGTTTGTGTTCGTATTGTTGGTCACGGTAACCCCGCCCCCAGCCCCTGACGCAAGCAGTTCTTACTTCTAGACCAGCAATGTTTTGGTGCTACTTAAGAACCACTTTTCCTGGTTCAGAGCTGGTGCTTTGGGTGTCGAAAGACTAACTGATTTGAAGCTAGGCTCTGAACCAGCTGACACAGCTGAAAAGATGGATCTCAGTCCGCTTCCAAACCAACGAGGTTCGACTGAAATATGAACGCAACATGGACCAAAGACATGTAAACAAACCAAAAACAGGAAGATGAGACAAAAAGGACAGAATGCTCAAGGCATGTTTTTTCTCGTCATAGTCGTGATGTTGCCCATAACATTTCGGTTTACAGGCATCAGAACCGCAATCTCCTTGCAGCAGATCCTTGCAGAAATCTCCTTGCAGCAGATCTTGGTTTGTGTGTGTGTCGGAGGGATTCCTGCCGCTGTTTTGACTCCTTTACACATTTTATAAGCTCTTCACGAGTTCTCAGATGGTCAAAATACCATCACTAATCTCTAACTGCTTCTCATCATAATCTCGTCCATATCGCTTTGAAATACAGAATTCTGTGCAGAATTCAAATATGGGTCCGATATGTTTTGTTGTCTGCGCCGTCTTACGCATGTGATCCTCTCTGTGCTATCGTGTCTCTGGACCGGAGAAGACTGTGTGTGCGCTGCGGCGGTGTGCGTGAAACTAACGTGAAACCAGACTTCATTCGCCCCAATGGTAAGCATATTTACAATGTCTGAATCGTTCTCTATCCCCTATACAGTGCACTATGTGCCATTCACCATGAAGAAAATAGTAAATGTGTGAACAAGTGACCGATTTCAGCCGCAGCTTCAGCATCTATTTAGGGGGTGGGACGCTTCAGATTCTAGAGAGCATTTGATTGGACAGAAGATGTGATGAGAAGCTGAAGTCCGCGGTGATGTCATAAAAATCTGTGATCCATTTTAGCGGAAGTGAGAGACTGTAAGTTTTGAATGCTTGTATCTCCTAAATGTGAATTTTGTCATTGTTTTGAAGCACACCAGCTTATTCATAACCTTAAGGCTAACATATTCATACTAAAAGCTAAAAAAAATTTGAGTTTTAAGTACACTGTAATTATTTCAAATAAAAAGCTTTTCTGTAAAGTACGTTTACATTATGTTTTAATAATCTTTTGTCATGCTTTAAAAATGTTCACTTATTTTGATGTGTTGACTAACATACAGAATGTAAATATGTACTAAAACATGCACTTTAGTATATAAAGTTTATGAAGTACTTTATGATTTTGTGTTATTCAATATTACATTTAAAGTGAATATATTTTAAGTGTACTAAATTTCAGCTGCATTACAAATGTGTAATTACAAATATCTTTAAATACATTCAGCAGTACAAAACCATATTTCAAAGAAAATATCATTGCATATAATGATGTGCTTAAGTCCTACTTAAAAAAAGCACTAACTGATTTAATATAATTTTAAACTATAATACATTTTCATTTAATCGCAATCAATGCAATCATGCATTTAAGTACCATTACATTCAGTTCACACCTAAGTATATTATTTTGAAGTACACTGAAATCAATTTTACTCAGTACTCATTACTGTATTTCCATAATAAGTACGTTTTAGTGTGTTATGTGTATGCTGAAGTGTACTTCTTTTTCACGGGGGTCATGCTACACAGTGAGTATTCAGGATATTGTTCTTAATTAAATACTTTTTTGTGCCAAACATTTAATAAAGTTATATGTGTGTGTTCTCTGAGAGGAACAGAGATGTGGTGCAGGGTATTCAAGCTGAAGGAAACAGGAAATGACATGGAAACATTGCTCCTCAAAGCATTTAAGTGGCTAAATGCTACATGGCACTTGGACTTGCTTAGGCGTGAAGAATTTTTTTTTTTAGTGTTTTGTGTGATGAGTTCGAGCAAGGGTTGTGTTACTTGTTCACACGCACACATGTTGGCACAGGGTGCGTTTGTAAACATGATGTCAGCATGGCAGCGTAAAGCCCTGGATCCTCTGTGTTAAAGTCTCGCCTCAATGATCTAATAAAACCAGTGCACTAAATCATCTGAAGGGTGATTTATCCCTCTATTTTTATGATATATTGCAGGAGGATATGTAATGCCTTTACTATTTCTCTTTCTCAGATACGGCTGTTTGCATGATCTGTATTACAATGGTACTGTAATAGATTTTCTTTACTTTCTTTTTTTTCGATCTTATATTCCACAGATCACTATTTCAGATGTGTTTTTTTTTTTTTTTCTTAGAAATTAATACTTTTATTCAGCAAGGACACATTAAATTTATCAAAAGTGACAGTAAAGACATTTATAATGTCTTTTTTTTATTTCAAGATTTCTATTTCAAATAAATGCTCTTCTTTTGAACTTTCAAATAATTAAAATATTAAGCCGCACAATTGTTTTCAACATTTATAATAATCAGAAATGTTTCTTGTGCATCAAATCATCATATTAGAATGATTTCGGAAGGATCATGTGACATTGAAGACTGGAGTAATGATGCTGAAAATTCATCTTTGATCACAGGAAGAAATTGCATTTTACAATATATTCACATAGAAAACAGTTATTTTAAATTTTAATAATATTTCACAATATTATTTATTATCAAATAAATGCAGCTTTGCTGAGCATAACATAAGAGACTTGTTTCAAAAACATTAAAATCTTACCGACCCCAAACTTTTGAAAGTGTTTGTTTATATTAAAGAAAGAATGAAAAAGAAAAACCTTGTTCATTTAGACATGCTAAAACTTTAGACTAGAGCTGCGTCCCAATTCAGAGGCTGCATCCTTTCAAGGGTGCATTCGAAAGCCAATTGCGTCACATCGGCGCGACGACGGCCGTCCCAATTCGAAGCCTCCTACAAATGCGACCTTTGTTTCCCATGAAATGAAGGATACAACAGATGAATCCTTCACAGCCTTGCCTACCCCAGAATTCATTGAGCGCCAGTGATGATAGGAATTTTTTTTGAGAGAGAGAGAGAAATTGCAGAATTACACTTTTAAACGTAAGTATTGGGTTTCAACTTACTGAAATATCTAATGATACAAATATAAAAATAAATAAAAAACTTTAAAGTGGTTCAAATGTTGAATTATACACACAAATATGTTAAAATGCCGTTTTGGTAAGTATTCTCGTAAACACAGTTAGTTATGTCTTAAGTGAATGTAAACACTGAGAAAGAGTGCGTAACAGTATATTGGATCCGTGCGTTAGCTCTTAAAGTGACAGCAGCCTAATAAATCTGCTGCAGTCATTAATGTTAATCAAACTAGAAAAGACAAAGATAAATCACTCACTGCTCTTGAATGAATAAACTGTAGTTTTAATAAGGATTAGTCTATATTTAATGTACAGCAGTGTTATTTTACGTATGATTACTTTATTCAATTTACATCTTCCTGAAAAGCCTAAAGCAGTATTTATTTAATTTGTATTTTTCTTCTGTTGTATTTTTTGTCGGTTTTGTTCGTAATTTAGTTTCTTTGTTCTTAATGTATTGCTGTTTACTTGTCTTCTGTAACTGTTTTGAGGACTTTTACTTACATTAATAAGCTAGTATTAGTTTTTGCTGAAGTATGGATAATTGTGAAATTTCACTATTTAAAATGACTCATATCATGAAATAAGACTTTGATCATATCACCCACCTATAATCGTGTTAAATAATCGTGATTTTAATATTGAGCAAAATAATCGTGATTATGATTTTTGCCATAATCGAGCAGCCCTAGGTCTTCTAAATGAGCTTTGGCTTTACTCTTTGTGATGTCATGCTAATGTAATCCTCCCAGACCAGTGTAATGTATCAACATCCCCAAACCCCTGAGAGAAAACTTCAAATCAGTCTATCATTTACAGTCCAGCAGAATTACCATAACTTCCACCTTGAGCGAGACAGAGATTGAAGAGAACCCTCCATCCTGCCTTTAGGGTGTGACAGGTTTTGTCCTTGTTAAAGTGCTGTGACAGAGAGCACATTGAAAGTTCACCCTCGCCCTCATCCGCTTCTTTACTTTGTCTGCATTTATCATCCTTTCAGGAGCTGACCTCATGTACAACCCATGGGCAATTCCACTCAGCCATTGATCAGAGAAGTTCCCGCTGCCAGCACATGGCCACTTATAGTGGTTACCATCACTGTTTTTCCTCCTGATCTGACCATATCGAATAAATAAATCAGAAGTTCAAAACATTCTTTAACCTATCCTGTTAAGTAAATGTTTAGGAGCTACTTTATCAAAACTACTTATTTTATGGACAATCCCCTGTAGTATCTAACTCAGTGGCACGAATGGCCCCGTACACATGTAGTTTCAGTTACTGTATCAACCCATTTGTCTGCTACAGAAATCTAAAACATGCACCTCTGCTTTCAATTCAAAATTAGGTTTTGTGAGAGTTTACTTGGTCAGCAATCAGAAATGATGGATGTTTTACATCTGATTCACTGTACACCTGCTTGTGGTTTGTTGCTGATCGAGGACATATTGTAGCATTACATGTAGTGACAGGACGGGTTTCCACAGTTAGTAACATCAGCACGTGTCGGAAACGAATCGCCCACTACCATATCTGAATTTAAGCTGCGGATCTTCCTCAGCACTTTATACACAGTGATACAAATGATGTGTCGGTTTTACCGTATCAATTCAAGCATGAGTCCTCATCCTTTGGAAGTACATCAAAGAGGATTTGCTTTCGCAGAGCAGAAAACAGAAAACTATTCAATTTCTGTATATTTCCTACCTGTTAGACAGGTAGGAAGGCCACAGGTAAATATGACATTTATTATAAAGGGTTTATGTGAAGATTGTTTTAAGTTCACTTGAAATTGATATAGCTTTTAATTATTAGTAGCAGTTTTAGTATCAGTGATACTGGCCTTCATAAAAAGATGCCATTACAACAAATATTTCAAATATACTGTCTTTAAGTTGTTTCTACATTAATTTGGAGAGTAACTGTGAAATTATTGCTGTATAACAACATCTGCCATTAGGATCTCCATGAACATGTAGGTTGTGCCACTCATCTGAATGAATTGCCATCTGTCTCACTAAATCTATATCGGCTTTTGCTCCGGGTAGTTATAGGAACTTAGTTCTAGGAACTAGACACCAAGGTGGTTCCCCGAGAACTAAAAGTTCCCATAGGATAATTTTCCTGGTTGCATTCGCACCGCCAGTAGGAACTCTGCCATGACATAAGCCGCACTTGTTGTTGTGACTTTTATTTTGACGACGAGACGGACCTTTATTTTGACGGCACTGAAAACGCCACACAGCTCTCACATTCTCCGTCTTCATTAGTTTACGATCTGTTTAACAGTCCTGTCTAATATGTAAATAGACTCCATCAAACAACTGTGGTAAGTTGGATTAATAAACAAATACGGTAAGCCATGTCTTCTTCTCCTGTCATTGTCACTTGCACTGCATGTTTCATGTTTAGTATATCTTTCTCCGTTGGCGAACAGGGCTTCACATGTGATAAATTTAAGGAGATAGTCAGATAGTCATAGATTTCAGAATTAGAGACGCATCCAGACTTTATTTGAGAGTAGTGAGAACGTAACAGCTTTAGACACTGCTTTGGATGCGAATAGCTTAGTCAACTCTGTACATTGTTCAGTTCCGGCTGTAGAGCCCGTGCAGCAGGGCAACTGGGTGACGGTGAGACGGCATAGTCGCGGATCAAAAAACCACCAGCCACCATAGTCACATGTTTACCAGGAGCCAGAGCGCCTGACATCAAAGCAAATGTAAAAGTGCTGGCTAATGCTAATCATAAATTCTCTAAGATTATTATTCACGTTGGCACAAATGATGTTCGACTTCGCCAGTCGGAGATCACCAGAATTAACATTAAAGAGGTGTGTGAACTTGCAAGTACGATGGCAGATGACGTTTTTTGCTCTGGTCCCCTCGCCGTTAAAAGGAGTGATGAGATACTTAGCAGACTATCATCACTCAATGGCTGGTTGTCTAAGTGGTGTCCGCAAAATAACATAGGGTTCATAGACATTTGGAAAAGCTTTTGGGGCAGACCTGACCTGTTGAAAAAAGATGGTATTCATCCTTCCTGGGATGGTGCCGCTCTTCTCTCTAGTAATTTGGCACATAGTCTTAGAGCTAAACATTGACTAACTGGGGCCCAAGTCAGGAAGCAGACGGACTGGCTTACCCGACCGCCTGCTAGCTGTCTCACGTCACAGAAGTCAGATAAATCCCAGCACATAGAGACTCTTTCACCTAGATATTATCACATAGAGACTGTGTCTGTTCCACGAATTAGTAAATACAAAAAACCATCAAAACCATTCAACGGTAAAAATGTAATTGATGTCCAACAAATAAACAACAGATATAATACAGATGATCAAATGATAAAGCTCGGGCTGCTGAATATTCGATCCCTTTCCTCAAAAGCGCTTATTGTTAATGATATGATTACAGATCATAACCTAGATGTGCTGTGTTTGACAGAAACCTGGCTAAAACATGACGATTACATTACTTTAAATGAGTCCACCCCCCAAGATTATTGTTATAAACACGAGCTGCGTCTGAAAGGTAAAGGGGTAGGTGTTGCTGTAATTTATAATAATATCTTCGGTATTACTCAGAAGTCTAGTTTCAAATATAATTCCTTTGAAGTTTTGGTGCTTTATGTAACGTTATGTAGTGAAATTGATAAATCCCGTTTGACATTTGTGCTGGCTACTGTATACAGGCCACCAGGGCACCATACAGACTTTACCAGAGAATTTGCTGATTTTCTATCAGAGTTAGTACTGGCTGCAGATAAAGTCCTAATTGTTGGTGATTTTAATATCCATGTAGACAATGAAAAAGACGCATTGGGATTGGCATTTAGAGACATTCTAAACTCTATTGGAGTAAGGCAACACGTGTCAGGACCCACTCATCACCGTAATCATACTTTAGACCTAATACTGTCATATGGAATAAATGTTGATACCATTGAAATTCTGCAGCAGAGCGATGACATCTCAGATCATTACCTAGTATCATGTACACTTAATTTAGCAAAGGCTGCAAAGCCATCCCCTCGCTTCAAATTTGGCAGGACAATCACTGCTGCAACTAAAGATTGCTTTGTAAATAATCTTCCTCATCAGTTTCATCTCCTCAGCATCCCAGATAGCCTAGAGGAACTCGATGTTGCAACAGAAATTATTGACTCTCTCTTTTCCAGCACTTTAGACACAGTTGCTCCCCGGCGCTTAAAGAAGATTAAAGAAAATAGTCCAACGCCGTGGTACAACGAGCACACCCGGGCCCTTAAAACAGCAGCCAGAAAAATGGAGCGCAGCTGGAAGAAAACAAAACTAGAAGTTTTTCGCAGTTCGTGGAAAGAGAGCATGATTGCATACAGAAAGGCCCTAAAAACTGCTAGATCTGCTTATTTCGCGACTCGACCCTAGGTATTTATTCGATACAGTGGCTAAATTAACCAAAGATAAAGCTTCACCTTCTGATGTTTGTAAACAGCACAGCAGTAATGACTTTATGAACTTCTTTACTTGTAAGATTGATAATATTAGGAAAAAAATTATAACCATGCAGCCGTCTACTACAGTATCACATCAGACAGTGCATTGTAGTGTCACTGAGGAAAAATTACATTTATTCACTGCTATAGGAGAAGAAGAATTGGCTAAACTCGTTAAATCATCAAAATCAACAACATGTATGCTCGACCCTATACCGACTAAACTACTAAAAGAGATGCTTCCAGAGGTCATAGATCCTCTTCTTAATATCATTAATTCATCCTTGACATTAGGATATGTACCGAAAACTTTTAAGTTGGTTATTATTAAACCACTTATTAAAAAAACGCAACTTGATCCTACAAAATTAGACAATTACAGGCCAATCTCAAATCTACCCTTTCTGTCAAAAATACTAGAAAAGGCAGTGTCCTCACAATTATGCTCCTTTTTAGAAAGAAATGGTATCTGTGAGGATTTCCAGTCAGGATTTAGACCGTATCATAGTACTGAGACTGCTCTCATTAGAGTTACAAATGATTTACTCTTATCATCCGATCGTGGTTGTATCTCTCTGTTAGTGTTACTGGATCTTAGCACTGCATTCGATACTATCGACCACAACATTCTTTTGAATAGACTCGAAAATTATGTTGGCATTAGTGGAATTTCATTGGCATGGTTTAAATCATACTTATCTGACCGTTATCAGTTTGTAGCAGTAAATGAAGAGATGTCACACCGAACACAAGTTCAGTATGGAGTACCGCAGGGCTCAGCGCTAGGACCGTTGCTTTTCACCCTGTACATGCTACCACTGGGAGATATTATTAGGAAGCATGACGTTAATTTTCATTGTTTCATTGCTGACGATACTTAGCTCTATATTTCTTCACGCCCTGACGAAACTTACCAATTCACAAGATTAACGGAATGCATAGCTGATATAAAAAATTGGATGACTAGTAATTTCCTGCAACTTAATTCAGAAAAAAACTGAATTTTTAATCATTGGACAAAAAAACTCCACAAGTAGTAACCTAGAATACTGTCTAACACTTGATGGCTGCTCTGTCAAGTCCTCGTCGTCAGTTAGGAACCTGGGTGTGCTCTTTGATACCAATCTCTCATTTGAAAGCCACGTTTCTAGCATCTGTAAAACTGCATTCTACCATCTTAAAAATATATCTAAATTACGGCACATGCTTTCAATGCAAAAAAAATGCTGAACAGTTAGTTCATGCGTTCATGACCTTAAGGCTAGATTATTGTAATGCTCTACTGGGTGGTTTCCCTGCTCGCTTAATAAATAAACTGCAGCTTGTCCAAAACGCAGCAGCTAGAGTTCTTACTAGAACCAGGAAGTATGACCATATTAGCCCGGTTCTGGCAACACTGCATTGGCTCACTATTAAACATCATATACATTTTAAAATCTTGCTGATTACTTACAAAGCACTAAATGGTTTAGCTCCCCAGTACTTGAGCGAGCTCTTAACGCATTATACTCCATCACGTCTATTGCGGTCTCAAAATTCTGGCCAGTTGATAATACCTAGAATATCAAAATCAACTACAGGCGGTCGATCCTTTTCCTATTTAGCACCTAAACTCTGGAACAGTCTTTCTAGCATTGTTCGTGAAGCAGACACACTCTGTCAGTTTAAATCTAGACTAAAAACACATCTCTTTACTATGGCATACACATAAAACATTTTTAATTTCTATTATTCAAATCAGTTAAATTATTGTTTTAGGCTGCATTAACTAGGTCAGCCGGAACCGGGAACACTTCCCATAACACCTGATGTACTCGTTACATCATAAGAAGAATGGCATCTACGCTAATGTTAGTCTCTCTGTTTATCCCGAGGTTTACTGCAGCCGGCCGGATCCGGGCCATATCCGGACCAGATGGTGGACCTTAGCCTGGACATGACGAACGCATCCCTGAAGTCTCTGCAGAGACCGTGTCAATTAAACTCCCCCCTGTAAATGCCACATCGACACGACATCCTCATTAAACCCGTCCCCGACGTGACGACTCCAATCTTTCGAATAATCCTATGAATATCTATTGATCTAATATGACTTCTGACCTGTAATGTTGCCAGAATCATAATCATACACTATTTGTTCGTCGGCCAGAGGAGAACTGGCACCCCGACTGAGCCTGGTTTCTCCCAAGGTTTTTTTCTCCATTCTGGCCCTGAAGGAGTTTTGGTTCCTTGCCACCGTCGCCTTTGGCTTTTGGCTTGCTTAGTTGGGGACACTTAAATTTCAACTATATTACTGATCTGCCCGCATTGACACTATATGATAATTGAAATTAGCTGGATGACATCACCATTTTCACCAGAGCGGCTGTACAGCCGAATCAAATTCTGTTGCATTATTTTCCTGTTACCACTGTGAAGCTGCTTTGAAACAAATGGCATTGTAAAAAGTGCTATATAAATAAAGGTGATTTGATTTGATTTATGTTATTAGATAGAACTGTTATACAAAGAAAATAAACAGTATTTGAAAAAGTATTAGCGTTTGCTGTCTGGTTGATGTCCAATGTCGCTAGCTGAGCAGAAATACATACTATTGGTCCCCTCAAAGTTGTGTTGGATTTTCTCTTTAGTGTAAAGGTTGAGAGGTCCATCTATCACTGTTTAGTTCGTAGAGTTAGTTTCTGGAGTAAATATATAGATTATAATCTGTGTGTGTAGACGGCTTTTTAAAAAAAGGCGGGTGCTGGTGTTTCGTGTGCGTTTGGCCAATCAGCGCACACTTACGTCACTGGTAGTTCTTATTGTGCTGGGTAAGACCCTACTCTGAAGTAGGAGATAATTTAGTTCCCCCAAAAGGAGTTCCTTGAACTAAAACCGTTCCTAGTTCCTGTGGTGCGAACACGCCAAAATCCGGGTACTTCCGCCAAGTTCTAGGAACTATGAAAAGGTTTCTCCGGTGCAAAAGCCCCTTGCAGTCTAGTATAGTGACCCTGTTTCATAATGGGTCTACTCATGTAATCACATTGTCTTGTCTGTGATCATGAGGCCATGCACAACACATTTAGTTTCTAAATTGGGATAAAGTAATAGTTTAATATTCCAGTGACAGCCCATTCCAGTGACAGCCCACTGTATTTTTTTCAGGCTTAATAGGATCTGCTGTCATTTACTCACCCTCATGTTGTTCCAAACCTGCATGACTTTCTTTCTTATGTGGAGGTTTTTTGTTGTTGTTGTTGTTTTTAGTGGTTTTCTCCATACAATGTAAGTCAATGGTATCTAAAACTGAAGGTGAGTAACTAATTTATATATATATTTGGTGAATTATTCATTTTATGTAATTTACTCCTCAGACATTAAATGCCTGACTGTAAGTGGCAGTATTCTCCAGCCTTGTCTTGTGGTCCTTCAGAGCGAGCACAGGACCTCAGGTGGGCTAGGCAGGATCTGGATATCCCTGTAATTCCAGGAGATTAGATCACAGCTGGACCAGCAGAGGTACTATATCAGGACATGGGCCATTTGGGGAGAACAGCACATCCATATCTAGCTGTAACTTGTGTACACACCAGATCATTGTGCAGAAGCACACATATGGAATTAAATTCCCGCCAAAAGTATTGCAGTCACGGATCAAAAAATAATAAGCATGAATCAAAAATGTACACACATGTAAAAATATATTGCACAAACTGAAAAAAATAATGCAAAATGATCAGAATAGTAAACAATGTGGACACGGATCAAAATATAAGCTTGAATCAAAAAATTAAAAGCACATTTAAAAATAATAATAAGCATGAATCAAAACTTTAAACACATTAAAAATTATATTGCACAAATTGTAAACTTGTTTATGTGTCCTTAAAAGTTGTTTTTCTTGGTTTTATTACTTTGTGCTCTCCTACATTTTCCACTCACATTTTACTCTTTTGTACACGCTGTTTTTCTCTTCGCTCTTCTTTCCAAGTTCTTTCCACGCCTGTTCGAGTTTCATGTAAATTAGGGCGGGCTTAAGCATCACCATTGGTCCACTAGTTCTAGATTGACAGCTCCTCCTCTAGCCAATCAATCAAAGAGGGGAGCTGACGTCACTCCAATAAAATATGAGCAGAAAATGTAAGAGAGCACAAAGTACAGAGTAATAAATTTTTAAGAACACAAAGATAAGTTTAAGATTTGGGTAATATAATTTTTAGGCAGTGGCTATTTGCACTAAGTGACAATAGCAGCATTAGCAGACAATAGCAAGGGAGAAGAGCGAGCTCGGCAAAAGGCGGATTCGAACCTGGGTCAGTCACATCAAAACCAAGTTCCATGAGCCTTGCACTCTACTGACTACACCACTGAAGACGCTGAAACATGCACGCCTTGTTGGCAAGTGGCACTAGTTCCGCCCAGCAATGCCTGGTTGGGCCACACAAGATTAAAAAAGACACACATACTTCAACTCATCTAAAACAAAAATCCAGAAAATCACATTGTATCATTTTTAAATAATTAATTAGCGTTTTATTGCATGACATAAGTATTTGATCACCTACCAACAAGTAAGAATTCCGGCTCTCACAGACCTGTTAGTTTTTCTTTAAGAAGCCCTCCTGTTCTCCACTCATTACCTGTATTAACTGCACCTGTTTGAACTCGTTACCTGTATAAAAGACACCTGTCCACACACTCAATCAAACAGACTCCAACCTCTCCACAATGGCCAAGACCAGAGAGCTGTGTAAGGACATCAGGGATAAAACTGTAGACCTGCACAAGGCAGGGATGGGCTACAGGACAATAGACAAGCAGCTTGGTGAGAAGGCAACAACTGTTGGCGCAATTATTAGAAAATGGAAGAAGTTCAAGATGATGGTCAATCTCCCTCGGTCTGGGGCACCATGCAAGATCTCACCTCGTGGGGCATCAATGACCATGAGGAAGGTGAGGGATCAGCCCAGAACTACACGGCAGGACCTGGTCAATGAGAGAGCTGGGACCACAGTCTCAAAGAAAACCATTAGTAACACACTACACCGTCATGGATTAAAATCCTGCAGCGCACGCAAGGTCCCCCTGCTCAAGCCAGCGCATGTCCAGGCACATCTGAAGTTTGCCAATGACCATCTGGATGATCCAGAGGAGGAATGGGAGAAGGTCATGTGGTCTGATGAGACAAAAATAGAGCTTTTTGGTCTAAACTCCACTCGCCGTGTTTGGAGGAAGAAGAAGGATGAGTACAACCCCAAGAACACCATCCCAACCGTGAAGCATGGAGGTGGAAACATCATTCTTTGGGGATGCTTTTCTGCAAAGGGGACAGGACGACTGCACCGTATTGAGGGGAGGATGGATGGGGCCATGTATCGCGAGATCTTGGCCAACAACCTCCTTACCTCAGTAAGAGCATTGAAGATGGGTCGTGGCTGGGTCTTCCAGCATGACAACGACCCGAAACACACAGCCAGGGCAACTAAGGAGTGGCTCCGTAAGAAGCATCTCAAGGTCCTGGAGTGGCCTATCCAGTCTCCAGACCTGAACCCAATAGAAAATCTTTGGAGGGAGCTGAAAGTCCGTATTGCCCAGCGACAGTCCCGAAACCTGAAGGATCTGGAGAAGGTCTGTATGGAGGAGTGGGCCAAAATCCCATGGGCAAACCTGGTCAAGAACTACAGGAAACGTATGATATCTGTAATTGCAAACAAAGGTTTCTGTACCAAATATTAAGTTCTGCTTTTCTGATGTATCAAATACTTATGTCATGCAAATTAATTCCGTCTCTCACAGTTGAAGTGTACCTATGATAAAAATTGCAGACTTCTACATGCTTTGTAAGTGGGCAAACCTGCAAATTGGCAGTGTATCAAATACTTGTTCTCCCCACTGTAGCATCTAATTACTATTTACACATATTGCAAAGAACTGCTACTTTTACATGGTGTAAATAGAATATATCACTATTTTCACCTAGTGTAAATAAGCATCGCTAAGAAAATGCTGCTATTGTCACTTAGTGTAAATATAATATATTACTATTTTCACTTAGTGCAAATAGCTGCTGCCTTAAAGTTTTGATTCATGCTTATTATATATATTTTTACATTTTTTTTACAAATTTTTGATTCACGCTTATTGTATCCCATACACAGACATTCACACGTTTCAAAGTGATTAATTTCCACTCATAGGACCAGATGTCATCTGACAGAACTTGCCATTTTCAAGCCATTTCGCCTAAACTGGCACTTGATTACTTTAGAGAGCAGTTTGATTTGTGCAGTAGACTTTACCCAGTTCACTGGAGCTCAGATCAGCATCCCTAGTGTACTGGGAGCACACACTTCCCAGTGTTAAGAGGAAGCATCAGGTGATCCGTTGGAGTGAAAATCAGTGGTCTAGAACACTGAATTAGCAGTGATATGGTTTCTGTTCGCCCCTTTGCACGTCTGTGATAGCACCTCCTGACTTTGCAGAGTTTCACGCGTTCCTGGGTCAACATATTTTGTTGATCCAGGAACAACATTCATGTTCGAAAATATACTCCTAACCATATCCCTACCTCTAAACCTAACCCTACCCATAAATTATCCCTAAAATCAGAGGGAAATGGTGAATAACACTGATATAGAAGCACCTAACCCAGATTGTAAGCCTAAACTTGACATAAACTCTAAACTTGTTCCTCAAATGTGATATGGGTGAGTAAATGACCATTTTGGTCCACTTTGACCATTCAATCCTGTTACGACTGTATAAAGCTATTTTCTTATTTGTTTTGTAGTTATTATGCAACCCTGTTGCCCATTCTATATTGTTTTTTATACTGTACACATTTTTAAATGTTTATTGCTAATAATGAAATCACTATCTAATAATAAATAATAAAATAATAAATAATAAAACTGCTCATATATTTAGTCCTGAGATGGACAAACCTTTTCTGAGGGTTAAGCACCTTAAAGGGATAGTTCACCCAAAAATTAATTTAACCAAAATCATTTACTCACCCTCATGTTGTTCCAAACCTGTATGAGTTTCTTTCTTCTGTTGAACACAAAAGAAGATCTTTTTAAGAATGTTGTTAACCCTTTCGCACGTACAATCCCACCGGGATCAGTCTTGGCTGGTCCCTGGAGCGTACAATCACACTGGTGTGATTAGAATGGTCAGTGCATCACCTGATCAACTGCTAAATTCAAACGTGCTTTCGCGCTTCAGCTGGCGCTGAGCCAGAGACAGACATGTCAGCGCTTGTCATGTATCACAACTGTTCAGTGTTTTCAAGCACATAATGTTTATTTTAGGCTTCAGACATTTAAATACACATAAGTACCAGCCAAACAATACATTTAGAGTTTGTAAAATACACACTGATGTCTATGGAAGCGGCAATAATAATCCTTTCCATTATAATTAGACAATACATTTTATCAGATATACATTGTGTAAGTAACTTTAAAGTTTACTCTATTCTTCTCCCAGTTCACCGGCCACTTACTTTCATGTATTTTGGGAGAAGTGGATGAATTCACGTGTTGTAAATCCAATAGATTCGATTCTCTGAACTGTGGCACAAACTAAAATGGCGGCGCATATAGCTCAACTAACACGATCGTTATAAAAGTGTTTAAACAACAAAACACATCCACTTGCCCATATTTGACAATCGGAATATCAGATATTTCATGCTATAGTTAACAAATTTGTGAATATTTTTAATAAAAAAGGAAAAATTAAATAAAAGCAGATCATCAGTCATACAGCACTATTGTGACTGCGATGTGTCACGTGACAAGCAATGAAGCGTCACCATGGAAACAATAATGTGATACGTTCTAAATAACGGGCGCCTTGAAAAACTCACGCTGGGGGGTCAGCCAGAATATTATATATAATGTGAAAGGGTTGATGGCACCCATTGACTTTCTATAGTATTTTTTTCCCTACTATGGAAGTCAGTGGGTGCCGTCAACTGCCTGGTTACCCATATATTTTTTTTGAGTTAACTATCGGGGCTATATGCACAGTGGCTCCATTGCGTCATCGAGCCAGCGTTTTAGCCCCGCCAAAAAAATCCTGAGCACAGAAATAGTGAAAAACTGTTTAACGGTCTAACTCCACAATTCAGTACTACACAGTTCACAGTCTTTGTAACGTGTTTCAGCAATACGTTTCTAACATTTATAATGTGTTTAGAAACAAATCTCAGAATTGCCTTTACAGGGATTTTAAGCACAAAAATTAGATTTTATCAAGAGACTTTACCCTAGTTCAACCAAAAATTACTCAGTGCTACTCATCTTGTTTTAGTTCCCATTGACTTTCATTGTTTGGACATGAACAGTTGAAAAACGATATAACAAAATATCTTCTTTTGTGTTCCACAGAAGAAAGAAAGGTGTGGAAATGATGACATTTTCAGGTGAACTATCCCTCTGAACCATATTTTAAACCATGTTCATGAAAAGCTCCACTCACAAATACCCTTGTAGCTATAAAACTGGCCTGTACCGATAATGCCAAGAACATCCAATTCAATGTTTCAATGATACAATATTTAACGTAAATAGCCCCATGGCAGTGACATTCAAAATAGCTGCTACAATGAAATAAACAAATCTGTTTACAATTCGGTCGACTGCTCTAGTGACAAACAGACACGCTGTTGACTCATTTTAACCAGCAATTCTCCAAATCCCAATGATTGGCTAGTTGGTGGTGGGAGAGATTCAGACTGCCCACCTTGTGCTCTTCTTCTTGTCTGTCATACGAGCCAGTAGACTTGTGATCATTCATTATTTTCCTCATTTACATATGCACCCGCTCATTATATTTCTCTTCCCTCCAATTCCTTCCTCATTAACCCCCCTTATATATCCTCACCACCCATGTAATTACAGCTCCAACTGACCACATTATTTGCTTCTCTAATGGATTTTTTTTTCTGAGGTTGATTGCAGGTCTAAGTGGAGAGTTGATTGTTCAGCTTGTTACATTGATGGACTGTTGTTTAGTTGAAAGTTTGTAAGAGGAAGTACACGGTTTTACAGCAGAGCACTTACCATTTTAAAGTTGAATGATCTCTGTTCTCCGCAAGTCTTATCTGAAGCAAAAGTTTAAATGGCTTGATTTAAATAATTGAGAGGCTCTCCAATAATTCAGCAGCTGATTACTGAGTCCCACTGTAATTCACACTCTCAACTTCCTACTAAATTATTAAAATAAATTACTGAGCAGCTTCTCAGCTCAACACACTTCAGTGCACAGTGTAGTGCTATTAGATATGGTTTAAGAACAAAAATGTTTTCTTCTGCACATCATTCATCACCTTCCTGTCGTAAGGCCAGAGTTAGGACACATTAAGATTTAAAGATGTTTCTGCATTATTTTCACTGTATGAAGGGAAGTGTATCCAGAGCAAAAACTTCCTTTACAGTTATATCCAGGAGTTTACTGGTTGTAAATGTCAAATTTGGTCATTGTTACCATATCAATTCAAACTGACAAAATTGGCCTGTATGTAATCACAGCAATACTGTGTTCGCATGTAAACTACCATGCAACAACCATTTGTTACAGGAGGTATTTTGTCAGGGGACATTTTCACACATAAATGTAATTTTTCACTTGTGTACCACTAAATGCCTGTTAGTCATTTATCTTAAAAGAGCAAGATACAGGGAACTGTAATAAATAAATAAATAAATAAATAAACAAGTCAAAGGATGTGCATTTTAAAAAGTAAGAATTTTACTTATTTAGAGCTGCAGTCCGTAACTTTTTTTGGTTAAAAAATGATCCAAAATCAATTTTTGAGCAAGTACATAACCAGCCAGTGTTCAAAACTATCTCCTTACCTTAGCCCGATTCACGACGGGAAGCTTGTAATAATGTGTTATAATTTGAGTGGTACTGGTAGCTTTCCGCGGGAAATTCGAGCATGCCGCCATTGGTCTTTGTGTCATTACGTCACATCTGTATACATAAAGGAGTCCGGCTAATAGGCTATCGCATTTGCAGATGCTGCAGGTGCCGGATCATTTATAGCCTTTTCTCACAGCAGCTGGAATAATTCAATTTATCATTTTGATGGCGGATTGTAATCCAGAAAGGTCCAAACGATAATCATCAGTGACAACTGGAGATTCACCTGTAGGCAAAAGCAAAAGATTAGACTGTACGGAAATTGAAATCTACACTTCAGTAACACTAATACACACTAAATACACGTAGTCACGCAATGCTGATGTTGTTAAGCGATCGCTAGATTCAATCACCATTGGTAGCGCGATTTATTGTAATGCCTTTTTTCTCAGTTGGTCTGATCAAAAAGTGGCAGACATGTTACTAACTTGTTCAGATACTTGTACTTGTTTTACGGTGAAAATTCTTATTTTGGTCATACTTCCAAGACGTAGAATCTGTGATTCTGAAGTACAGTATCCACACTGGTGTGGTGAATGAATGACAGCCACACATACTCCTCAAAACATTAGATTCATCCGCGCTGAGGAGCCGAGCCGATGCACAACCCACGTAAAGATGATAATTCCGCAATTGCAGTTTTCAAACAGAGATGGCGACAAAGAGGCAAAACTTACGGACCGCAGCTTTAAAGAGATGCTGAAAAAGACACAAGATGTGAGCACAACGCTCAAACTTTTTTGTTAGCCAAACCTTTTAAACCTAAAATATTAACTTTAAGTACCCCCTGAGATATTAGATCATATTTCAATAATTTATTAACATTTATTGATCCGCATGTTCACAGTTCTCTGATGTCTGATAATAAATGCAAGTAAATAGATAAAATATTTTATTTTATTTTATATCATGCAGCCTCATTTATTTATTTTAATGTTAGATTCATTATTACTAATTATTTGGTTTGTCATCAGTTCACAAACTCTCTGCTGTTCCCTCACGAACCCCCGTTTGGGAAACCTTGACATAGAAAAATACAGGAAAGCTAACACACTTCTTGAATGCAATGTAAACAGTTTTGGATAAAAGCAGCGCAAATGCAAAAACATGTTCTGTATGAACGGCATGCTAATGTTTAAAAACCGGTACCCAGACATTCTTTCTGCCGGATGACATGCATGTATTTCTGTAGCAGAGAACCCTCAGAACGATCAAGCTAACCTTTAACATTTCTTGCTTGCTTGCATCTACATTTGAAAAGCCTGCATATATTAATGGCATCATACGGCATGTGCATGTATTCCTCGCCCCTCTGTGACACCGAGCTGGCACAGAAAAGATTGGAGATCATCCCGTGCAGGCCCAACTATAATCTCTCGCTTTGTGCTTCTGTGTTGACGATGACAAGCTCCGTGCCTGTCTGCAGTATAATTATAAGCATCTGTGTGGATACCCGATTGCCTGAAAGAAATGCAGGGCATGAATATTTCATCGTAGGCCCTGGTGCTTACCAGTTGAGCTCAGGCAGATATCGTAACAGAGAGGAACTGTTCATTAGAAAGTGCTGCAGAGGAGGAGAGGTGCGAACGCTGTGAATCACTGTTCAGATACCAGCCGTGTAATTACGAGAGTCACTGTTCAGGTGGCATGGATCAGAGGGCACAGGGTTAAGCGCCAGCACACTGGATATCGATATCTCACTATGCCAGATCGATAACATTTACCAGAAAGAAGCACCAACTCCACGTATCCTAAAAGGTGATGCATGTTATACACCGATCAGGCATAACATTATGACAGTGTAAAGTGAATAACACTGATTATCTCTTCATTACTACACCTGTTAGTAGATGGGATATATTAGGCAGCAAGTGAACATTTTGTCCTCAAAGTTGATGTTTTAAAAGCAGGAAAAATGGGCAAGCGTAAGGATTTGAGCGAGTTTGACAAGGGCCAAATTGTGATGGCTAGATGACTGGGTCAGAGCATCTCCAAAACTGCAGCTCTTGTGGGGTGTTCCCGGTCTACAGTGGTCAGTATCTATCAAAAGTGATCCAAGGAAGGAACAGTGATGAACCGGCGACAGGGTCATGGGCGGCCAAGGCTGGCCCGTGTGGTCCGATCAAATAGACGAGCTACTGTAGCTCAAATTGCTCAAGAAGTTAATGCTGGTTCTGAAAGAAAGGTGTCAGAATACACAGTGCATCGCAGTTTGTTGCGTATGGGGCTGCATAGCCGCAGAACAGTCAGGGTGCCCATGCTGACCCCTGTCCACCACCGAAAGCACCAACAGTGGGCACGTGAGCATCAGAACTGGACCACAGAGCAATGGAAGAAGGTGTATGGAAGACCATGTACACCCTTTCATGGAAACGATATTCCCTGGTGGCTGTAGACTCTTTCAGCAGGATAATGCGCCGCAGCACACCTTCAGGGGTCTAGTGGAGTCCATGCCTCGACGGGTCAGGGCTGTTTTGGCAGCAAAAGGGGGACCAACACAATATTAGACCAGTAGCATGTGGCAGATGAAATAAGGAAGTTCCCTCTCTGAGTTTGTGTTCTTTGCTTTTTTAAGAGAGTTTAATTTCTTCACAGGGCCACACATGCCCATACTGTAGTTGAAGAAGCAACCATACACATGTATGTACAAGTGTTAATATATTAATATATAATTATTATATATTAAGTGTAGTGCACTATTTTCCTAAAAGTAATTTTAAAGTGCCCCTATTATGGTTTTTCGAATATCCCCTTTCATGCAGTGTGTAATATAGCTGTTTGTGAATGTAAACTTTTCTGCAAAGTTGTAAAATCGAAAGTGCACGATAAATAAAGTTATTGTCTCCCAAAAGAAAGAAAGAAAGAACCGCTTAAACGTGTCATCTGTAATTTGAATTTCACTGCGTTACGGTTCTACGTCATTAGAAAATACACAGGTTTGTTGATGGACATAACGCTTGTTAATGCTGATGGTGAGGAATTACAGTATCAGCATCTCATAATGTACATCAAACTGAGTAGCGTATCACTGAGAAATGCCCTGCTCAAGTCATCCTTGAGATGGAGGTTCGGGTTGAATAACTAGTTCTTCTGTCTTTACAGTGTGTACAATCGCTGAGCTTTAGGAAACCTTAGCTGAAGTTCAGATATGGTAATGGGTGTTTAGCTTCCAACACACGCTTTAAGCGGTAGATCACAATCACAACAGACTGGGCCATCTGGCTCACGGAAAGGAGGGATTTAGAGAGACATCCGTCGAGTCATTTGAGAATCATTGAAAAATGTGGTGATGTGCAATGTATATTATGAGAAAATGAAAGTGTTTTTGACCTTTGATGCATGTAAACCTGTTGTAGGAGACATCCAAAACTAAATTAGGAGCCTTTAAAATAGCATTATCCACTACAGTGTTATTTCCAGCACATCACATGCTGTTTTGTTTAATATCATTCTGTGAAGGAAACATTTATAGAATAAAATGGCTGACTCATTGGTCTTGCTAAGGCTAATTTTATGGATAGTATTTTATGTATCCCAAACACTCAGAATTAAATAATATTTTAACACTATATTAATTAATATATTTCTTCATAATTTTATTTAAATTATTTGCAGTAGATTTAAACTTTACATTAAAATCACTCAAAAACACAGTAGATCACAGAAGCAAAATTGATTGTATTTGTTTCATGATGACTTTTTGTCAGGTTTATCATTTGTAAGTTGTTTTGGATAAAATCATCTGCTAAATTAATAAATGTGTAAATGCTGACCTTGCAACAATTTAGATGTTTTTAATGTTTTAGAAAGAAGTCTTTTATGCCCACCAAGGCTGCATTTATTTGATCAAAATAAAAAATATTATAACAATTTAAAATAATTATTTTGTATTATGATTTTAAAATGTAATTTATTCCTGTGATGCAAAACTGAATTTTCAGCATCATTACTCCAGTCTTCAGTGTCATATGATCACAGTGTCACAGAAAATTCATGAGAGACTTATAAAAAAGTATGTATCCAACGGTCCATGAACAGACTATAGACGTCCATGGGCATGTCGTCTGAGGCTGTGACCACGTTGTCATAAATCCATAACTTGTGGCTGAGTAAAAATTATGTATGTTCAATTATTTAACAGAGCCTTTGAATCTAATATTCTTCCTCAGGGCCCTAATACCTGAAGAAAGGATTTGGTTACAAATCAGCACTGTCACGCTCAAGTCATGATTTACTGTCACATCACAGCCACATCTCCATTCTCTCCATCATCTCAGAGCGTGATGTAATTTCCTCCCTTGTCACTGGTGGACCTTCAACTCTAACTGCACCCACTTCTGTATCACTTCAGGGCCAGATATATTATTCCCCCCATAACCCGTTCTCTCACTGGGTAAAACTACATTCACAGAGATTAAAGACTTATCTTTTAGATTTTTGATGGGTGAATGTGTATAAAACCAAGGTTAGACCTGAAAATCTGTATGCTTGGACTAACCACCTCTCACCATATTCTCTCGCTGGGGTTTTGAGATGGAAGAAAATAGATGAAAACATTTTTGGGGCCAGTGATGCATGGCCATCTGAATTAGGGTTGTAATATAGCGCTGCTCATAAATGTGAGATGGCATTGAGGAGGCGGGTGCTGCCAGCAGCTCCGCCATTAGGACTCATTTTCCACTCTTAATAGCACAGGCACCTTGTTTAATAAGCATGGATTACAGGTCATAAAGGGCAATGGAGCACTGAATGCCAGTGATCTGCTGAAATCACAGAATGACGTCATTTTGTTCTCGCAGCCCTGGTTTGAGAGTTCTCGCAGCTTGTTTTCGACACATCATCTGAGCAGAACTTTTTTCTTGTAGGTGTCCGAGAACTATTGTGTGATTGGTCAGAAATTTAAAGTGGGCGGGGTTAATGCAGAGAAACGGCACCTGTTCGGCACCTGCTTTTCTCGTGACGTATGGAATGTCTTGGCCAGAACGAACTTTGTTCTTGTTCTTGCCACCTCGAGAAAACGAACAAATTTCTTTGTTCTTGCGGAATATGTACCAAGCTTAAATCGCACCTAACATTAAAGTTGTTTATATATATTTTTTATATTGTAATAATTTCACATTTAATCTCCAAATTAATGTAGAAACAACATAAAGAGAGTAGCCTATATTTTAAATTCTTATTTAATGGCATGTTTTCGTTGTTTCTTACCCATGTAACCCATGTATCCTTTTAAGCAGTGTTTAATTTAGAGCTCATCACAGATGTTCTAAAAGACAGTGGAAATGTGTGCTGTGGTCAGATGAGTCCACATTTCAGCATGTTTTTTTGGAGTTCTCAGTCTCAAAGACGAAAGGGACCATCCAGACTTTCATCGGTGACAAGTGCAAAAGCAAACATCTGTCATGGTATGGGGGTGCATCAGTGCAAACAGCATGGGTGACTTGCATATGTGTGAAGGCAACATTGACGTGGAGGCGTATATTGGGATTGTACAGAGACATATACTGCCATCAAGATGACATCTTTCCTGGGAAGAAAGACAATGCCAGGCTTCATTCAGCATGTGCTAAAACAGAGTGGTTTCTAGATACTCTACACAATAGAGTGGATGTGCTTGACAGCCTGCCTGCAGTCCAGATCTGTCTCTTATTGAAAATGTATTGCCCATCATGAAAAGGAGACTCAGACAACGATGACCATGGACTGTTGAGCAGCTGTCTTGTATCAGGCAAGCTTGGGCCAAAATTCACTTGCAAAACTGAAACAATTAGTATCCTCAATTCCCAAACTTTTAAAAAGTGTAATTAAAAGGAAAGGTGATGTGATGTGATACAGTGCTAAACATGCCCCTGTCCCAACTTTTTTTGGAGTGTGTTGCAGCCATCAGAATCAAAATTTGTTTATATTTACAAAACTCAATTAAGTTGGTCATTGAAAACACTGAAAATCTTTTCTTGTACTTTTGTCAGTTAAATAAAGATTTAGCAAATTCACAGATTCTTGGTTTATTGCATTTTACAAAATGTCCCAACTTTTCTGGAAATGAGATTTGTGTGTATATACAGCATACACCGATCAGGCATAACATTATGACCATATATTGTGTTGGCCCCCCTTTTGCTGCCAAAACAGCCCTTCCCTGTCGAGGCATGGACTCCACTAGATCCCTGAAGTTGTGCTGTGGTATCTGGCACCAAGATGTTAGCAGCAGATCCTTTAAGTCCTATAAGTTGCGAAGTGGGGCCTCCATGGATTGGACTTGTTGTTTGTTCAGCACATCCCACAGATGCTCGATTGGATTGAGATCTGGGGAATTTGGAGGCCAAGTCAACACCTCAAACTCGTTGTTGTGCTCCTCAAACCATTCCTGAACATTTTTTTCTTTGTGGCAGGGTGCATTATTCTGCTGAAAGAGGCCACAGCCTGAAAGGGTGTACATGGTCTGCAACAATGCTTAGGTAGGTGGTATGTGTCAAAGTAATATCCACATGGATGGCAGGACCCAAGGTTTCCAGCAGAACATTGCCCAAAGCATCACACTGCCTCCACCAGCTTGCCTTCTTCCCATAGTGCATCCTGGTGCCATGTGTTCCCCAGGTAAGCGACGCACACACACCCGGCCATCCACGTGATGTAAAAGAAAACGTGATTCATCAGACCAGGCCACCTTCTTCCATTGCTCCGTGGTTCAGTTCTGATGCTCACATGCCCACCGTTGGCGCTTTCGGCAGTGGACAGGGGTCAGCATGGGCACCCTGACTGGTCTGCGGCTATGCAGCCCCATACGCAACAAACTGCGTTGGACTGTGTATTCTGACACCTTTCTATCAGAACCAGCATTAACTTCTTGAGCAACTTGAGCTACAGTAGCTCGTCTGTTTGATCGGACCACATAAGCCAGCCTTCGCTCCCCACGTGCATCAGTGAGCCTTGGCCGCACATGACCCTGTCGCCGGTTCACCACTGTTCCTTCCTTGGACCACTTTTGATAGATACTGAACACTGCAGACTGGGAAAGAGCTGCACAAGAGCTGCAGTTTTGGTGAAGCTCTGACCCAGTCATCTAGCCATCACAATTTGGCCCTTGTCAAACTTGCTTAAATCCTTATGCTTGCCCATTTTTCCTGCTTCTAACACATCAACTTTGAAGGCAAAATGTTCACTTGCTGCCTAATATATCCCACCCACTAACAGGTGCCGTGATGAAGAGATAATCAGTGTTATTCACTTCATCTGTCATAATGTTATGCCTGATCGGTGTATATATAGGCTGCCAAACCAACATGGGAAATAAAATAACAGGGCAGCAATCTCAAGATCTCACTAAAATTTTATGTCCCTAAACGCCTGTTCAAACACGAATGTTTGGCAAGAAAATTCGGTCCGATTTGCGATTTGTCTGTTTAGATCCATGTGTAAAAAATGACAGACAGACTGAATGAAAATGCAGATTCACTCTCTGGCAGTAAATTACACTTTTAGAAAAGCAAAAATATACTGGTTCCAAAGCGCTACCTAACGTCACATTTCTGAACCCACTTTTCACAGAGAAGAACGGAAGTCAAACAGCCGTTCAGATTATCATATTCGTTGTAGTGTTTATGACACCAAATGACACCAAATACAAGACTACAGAGACAAGAGAGTCGGATATGGGTTATTCTGTCTTGCTTAGCAAAATAGCCTGTTTATTAGCGCCACCAATTCATAGGCAGCAGCCAAAATCACACATTTCCCTACTATATAGCAGGGCAAAAAACAGTATGTGACAAAAGAAGTATGTCCAAATTCACAGTATTTATAAAAGAGTAGGCAAAATGTACCCGGATGACCTACTAGCCTTCTTCCGGTGAGATTCTGAAGTGGGAATACGACGGATACTTTACTATACCATGAGGCCACGGGAGAGGATTTGTGAATGGCAGTGAAGCGACGCAACTAACACTGGTAGGTCACACATGATAATGACAACATGGCGATGTCATGATTCCTGTCTGGTTTCCCTGGTTTTGTGTTAGGACATTTAAGTTGAAGTGTTTTTTCTGTTCCCATTGTTTCTGTGTTCTCTTCCTGTGTTCAGTTCCTGTTTGCTTTGTCGGACCCCCGTCTTTTTCTTTTTTTGTGTCTTTTGTAATGGGGGAACTCTAAAATAAAGGAGAGCTGGATCCAAATGCAGTTATTTTATTTAACAGGATATAAAAAAACAAAACGAACACGTAAACTAGAAAACCAGGAAAACGGAATGAGCACCCAAACAAAACATCCATATTAGGACAAGACTTGACCAAAGACAACTGAAAACATGCTTGTTTTTAAACAACATGTTTGTGCAACGTTACTTATAGTCATACAGGATGTCTAAAGGGGACCATCAAAATAGTGTTTCCTCTGTTTGGAGTGGTTGCCAGGGCATTGCTATGTGGTTGCAAATGTGTTCCGAGTACTTATACCGTGGTGTGTCTGTGACGGTGTTCTGAATGGTTGTTAGGGCATTGCTAAGCGGTTGCTAAAGTGCTTGCTTACTGGCCAAAGTCAAAAAGTGTCCACCCGCAAGTCTCTATGGCCATGTACATGTGGCATGATGAGCTGGAAGCCCATTTGCCTGCGTTGGTGTAAATGCAGTGACGTCATTGAGTTGCGCCCGCATTTAGGTTGGAGCGCACCTGTGGTGGGTTTTCGTCTGTTTGTTCGCGTGCCTTGGCATGGTGCTGCGTGTTGTAGTGTGTTGCTGCGACCGTTTCGAGGTAAGTGGATTGATTGTAGACTGAGTGCGATCTCCAGCGTATATGTAGTAACTAAATGGTTTGCTTATTTAGTGAGCAACGGTTTGCTGCTGTAATCCTAGTTTCCATCACAGACGTGGTTTCGGGATCTTCCCGTTTGTTATCAGCTGGCTGCTGTTAGGACGTCTGTGCCCTTCAGGTGCGGGTATGACTGGTTTTAATGGATTGTGGTCGACATTTAAAATATAGCAACTGGTCAGGTAGTAACACTCCTGTATTGTTTTTGTAGTTTGTGATGTATGAATGACTACTGTGAACTATTAAAGGGACGTGTCTCTCTCTCTCTCTCGTTGTGTACCTGATCCCGCAGCTATTTGACGGTAGGTCAGCATCTAAATTTCCCCTGTTAAAAGAAGAAAAAACATAAATTGTCTTAACCATTTGTATGAGTTTCAGGAGGATCGCAGTCAGTGCAGTGATGTCACCGCTATTTTGTCATGGGTTATTTTGATACTGCTGCTCGAGTTGTTTTTGTTAAGATTCATTTTTCTTTTGCTTGTTTTCATTATTTCTCCGCATAATTTTGTTTTGTGTTTTTGACTGTTTGGCCATGAATCGTTTGTTTGAATCCTGATTTAATTGTTGATTTGTGAATTGTGTATAACAATACATATGTTTATTTGTTTGTTTTCCTTTTGTTTTGAATCCTGATTTATTTTGTGTATTCCTTAATTGAATTTGATTTCCTGTATGTGCATAACATATATATTTGTTTTTGTTTCTTGATTTTGTGGTCAAAGACTATTTGTTTGAGTTTGGTTGTTTGTGTCATTATTTTTATTGTCAGTTGTTTTCTTTATTGAACTGGGCCATTTAAGGTTTTCTACCAAGGGCCGGTTGTGGATGAATAACTGACGTTCACTTGTCTCTTTATATAATTAATAATTTTCTTTATTTTCTGTGTGTATGGTGTGGAGAGTTTGTTTGTTTCTTGGAGCTGCGGCCTTCTTGCGTAGGAAATTGACTTCCCTTCTCTTCTTTGGTGGTGTTTACACCGTGTGCCGTGGCTGATCACTTCACTGGGGCCCGTGAGCGTGCAGTGCGTGTGAGGGGAACGTGTTTATCTTTTGCCGGGGTATTTCTTGAGCGAGTCCACAGCTTTTGTCCTTTTAACATCATAATTGAATGATTGGGGCTTGTCCCTTTTCTTGTGCTTCAGATTTTATTCTGATAAATATTAAACTTTTGTATTTTTGTATTAAATACCTGTCTCCATTCACCTTGTCTTTAGTAGGGAACCTGTGTACCGGTCATATTCTCTGGGTGAAATTCCCAGGGTGGCGTAGTCGAAGATCAACATATGTAGTGTTTTGCCCCTTTAGTGTATGATTTATTTTGGCTTTTGAACCCCTTTCCTTTTGTCTGCTCCTCGTGGATGCCACATACACACAGTGAGGTTGTGGAAATGACAACCATGTTTAAATGCACACAGATAGAGGGAATCAAATCAGAAATGCTCAACCAATTAGTTCAGATCAAAGAACATAAATTTCATTGGTGGGGAATATGCAAATAATAAAAGGCACATCTGTCCTGCAAATGTCGTTTTAGACAGTTAATTGGTTTGTTGCACTGGGGAGCCGTAAAGTCTTTCCAACAATGGAATTAAATTTCACCGCTTGAGTCTTTACATCCAGTAAAACTTGACGATAAAACTATTTTTATGTTATTGCTGTTCTCAGTGAATACAAATGATAAACACAGTATAGTATGTTGTGGACAGGAGATATCTGATATAAAAACTACGCACACTGTAAATTCTAACAAGTTCAGTTTACTTAAAAAAAAAAAAATAAAAAAAAAAAGTTTGGAAACCGATTGCCTTATTTTTGCAAAGCAAACTTAAATGGAAAACTGAAGTTAATTTAATAATCAGCTAAAAGTAAAGAAAGCTAACACCTCCCAAGTAAATTAAGTAATAAATATCAAGTTAGTTTAATGCCAATTCTAGTTAACATACTCTAGAATATTTACTTATCTTACTTAAGATTTAAAAGTAAGATTACTTGAGTAATTCCTTTTAACTAACAGTGTTATGTTCTGCAAACATCTTAAATACTATTATTCTTAACATAGTTTTAATCTGTCATTTTCAGCTATGGCGACTTAAACTATGTGCAATCGGTTTCCACATTTTCTTCAAGTAAAGTGAACATATTTTTAGTAGTTCAACTAGCACTGAATGTACTTAATGCAATTAAGCTTACTTAATTGAGTGTTAAGTTGTTCTTAAACCATTTAAGTTTTGTCAATTTAATTATATCTGTGATCTGAGGAAGTGTACTCCCAGAATGCATTGTGGCATGAATAAATTAATTGCTTTGTTTTACTATTTTTGGCTTTATTTACTATTTTATTTGCTGTATTTTGTCAGTATAACCCCAATAACGACAGCAAATAAAATTGTAATGGTCTTAAGTTAAAAAAAAAAAAAAACTTGTTACCATTTTTGTGTTTTGTATGCTGAATGTTGAAGTCTGTGTGTGACTCAAACATGGTCAGTTGCAAGATATTGTCACATATAGAGGGCTTATATCAACCCAATTAAAAAAAGTTTGTCATACGTGTTAGCAATAAAATGTTAAAAGATAATTATTTGACATGAAATATAGTTATGTTATATATCATTAATTCATTTACACACACACACACATATATATATATATATATATATATAAAAAATTCTCCCTTCCTTTGAAACCAAATAACTGTGATTTCTTGTTGCATCAATAGGAAGAGAATTACAATAATATAAATGAAGTTCCAAGTGGCCAACCAAAGGGAACACTGATCACCATAATGGTGAGAAATTTTAGGAAATCAACATGAATTTATGAAGCCAACTTATGTGACGTTCTCCCAAAATTTTTAGTTGTATTGTCAATAACATTCAAGATGACTGGAAAATGAGTGAATGCAACTAAGGAGAATGATGACTGCAGAAGTGGAGGAAATTAGTGAAAAGTTTAAGAATTGGCCTGCCTCAAAAACCTTTTGCCCCGCCTGTTTTTAATTTTTTTTGCTTTGGCAAAATGGTACTCAAACCAGTCAAATAATGTTTACTTGGGTTTTCTGAGTAACAGAGACATAGTATGCAAATAGTTCAGATTACTAAATTGTTTTAAGTAAATTCAACAAATTATTGGACATTAAGTAAAGTTAACTAAAAAGTCTTAGTAAGAACAACTGTTGGATTTTACAGTGCAGCCTACTGTTCAGCTCTATTTTTAGTCATGAACTTTAGCTAACAAAATGTACAGTAATGCACTTAAAAATCAGTGGAAGTCTATTGGGAAAAGCATTGCACAACTTAAACATGAGACTAGTGTGATAAAATTGCTTACTACTGCCTTATCTGTGTGAGTTTATGGACTGTTTACATAGACAAATATCCACCTAGAGGAATAATGTTGATAACCAGAAGTTAATTTGCTTATTTGGAAGAGTCTGTCTATTTTGACAAATGACACATATTTTTTTTGTGCATATTTCTCTCTGGAATGACTTGTCCCATAGTCTTCCCTTCAGTGTAAATGCATTTTTCCAAACCGAATTTCATGTGGTTATGCCACAAAATACTGTTGATAGAGCTTAACTTGAATTGAACCCAGAGCACTCCTTTAGGAAAACGTTGAATCTATATCTAAAGTTTTCTTTTGTACATCACTATAAACCTAAACACTGGCAAATCAGAATATGAGTCTGGGGAGCTGTGCTTTGGGTTTTGTAGGCGGATTTATTCAACATCTGGCAGAGCTCCCTGACCCTGTAAAGCTGTGCCCCACGTCTATCTGTAATCCCTCACTACATCTAACATGGCTTAATCCGCACTGCACTGGAGAATACATGCTGCATTACAGGAGATGCTCATATGATTGATTGAAACTGACTGGATAGAGCTGCTGGTCACAAAAGACAGCTCAAGATAACCTCAGTACAAGATTATTCATGTAATGAAGAATTCACACATCAGTCATAGTCTCTATTTAGAACTGAACAAATCGTTACATCAAAATAATTTTTCCCATGCAATACAGCTTCTTGTTTTCTATTGCCACTTCAATTAAAAAAAATATAATTCTCTTGATCATTCTGAAGCTACGACCCCAAATCTCTGTTCGTCACACAAACTAAGTATCAACACAAAAGTCCTATATTCTGTTTATACAACATATTAAAAACATGAAACATGGCTTGTGGTCATTTTTGCACAGATCTGATTGAGCAGCAGCTTTGGCACTTATTTTATTCCACTGTCTTTATTACTTATCTAAAAATCTACCTGTAAGTACTAGTATTGATCTCAATGGCAGTTGCTCGGCTGGAGCAGAACACACCAATTTAAATTCGGCCATCTTTTTTTCATGGCCACTTTTTTGGCTCATCTGTCATGGAATTTTAAAAGCACAGGATGGTGGGATATAATAGGCAGCAAAGGATACATCTATGCTGCCTTCAAAAATCGATCAAATGAAGGTATCTCGGTAATCAGGATGTGACCTGGGCTGCGTTTAAGTCCATTTCTTTTATGCCCGTGAGTGCTCACTACTGGCGGAACCATTGCAATGTGTTTACGAAATCCACACTTGAGTAAAATAGATATCTCACTAGAAAATTACTTTTTTAGTCACTTTTTTAAGTCACTGTTTAGAATAGTACTTGAGTAAAATTTTTAAAGTATGTGATATTTATTGTACTTAAGTATGAAAAGTATTTTTTTTAAACGTACTTAAGTATTGTGTAGTAAGTAGTAAATGCAAAATACAAAAGGAGCAAAAAAATATTATTTTGAGGACTGTCTGAGCAGTAAGATTGTGTTCAGTTTTAACTGTTTCTTTCATTTTGTTTTTTTTTTAATTAAAAAAAATGGAAAAATGTTTATTGTAAGTTAAGTAAAAAAAAAAACTGTTTAATTTGAATGTGGAGACCTCAATGTGTTTGTTGGGGTTGGACAGTGAGTTTTTAAACACTAATATTTCTGTATCTTTGGGTAAGTATAAGAGGCACTTCATGCTGTATGAAGACTCTGTCATTCCAACATAAGAAAACGTTTCTTGCAAATATGTCCATGCGTGTTCATCTTCATCACAACCGTCATTTGTCACTGGAGTAGCAGGTGCTGCCACTAGAGGTCAACCGATAATTTTATAGATAACGATAACTAGGTTGGACCACGCTGGCTGATAACCGATTAATCAACCGATAGTTTGTAAAATGGATACTGAATAAAAACAAGCATAACAAATTAAAATAGTGCTGAGCTTTATTGCAAAAAAAAAAAAAAAAAAAAAAAACAGTACTCAGTACCATGAAAATGAACGGTACCTTTTAAATATAAAAAAATATTAATATATTAATTATACCTTGATCATTCATGTTAAGTAAGTAATGAAGTAAGTAATGAATATGCTTCGGGGAAATGTATTGGAGTAAGAGTATACATTTTATTTAGGAAATGTAGTGGAGTAAAAGTGAAAGTTGACATAAATATAAAAACTCAAGTAAAGTACAGATTCTCCCAAAAAATACTTAAAGGTGCTGTATGCAAGAATGGCAGCTAGTGGTCGAAATAGGTATTGCAGTCCAAATTCAAAATATTGTTTGCCCCGCTCCCTCCTCCTCAGACTCGACGCTCATGTGGGTTGCCAGTTTGAGGACACGCAACAGGAACGAGCGCAATTGACAATGGAAGGCGAGGAGACTTACATACTGTAAGTTGATGAGTTGATTTATCCGCGTTTTAATGTGCTTCCGTTCATAGAGATATTTAGATAGATGCCGAGGCTTTTTAGGTCGGGTAGAATCTGCGATCTCTGAACCAGTTTGTTTGCTGGCTTCCATGGCTACACTATGCTTTGTTTTCCGCCAACTGGCAACCCGGGGTGTCGAAATACTATTGGGTAAATTGGCAACTTGCGGTGCTCAGACCAAAACAAAAACAGACATTCCGACACGGAACCCACATTTCAAAGTAAGAATAATTGGCTGTAGCACTGTTTTTCAGAGAAACTAGTATGTGAACTCAGCATGTTTTCTAAATATCTGCAAACATATTATGGTATTTTTATGTTGTAGTGCAGTCAAAAACTTATATACAGCACCTTTAAGTGCTGTAACAAAGTATTTTTACCTCGTTACATTGCAACACTGGTTTACATGGAATGTCCTAAACCCTTGATCACTTGGAATCTGCAATGGATTTATTATGTTTTTTTCTGCATCATTCTATAGGCATGTATGTACTGTTTGCTTGGGCTGTTGGAGAAAATATAAAAAATTACACAAACGAAAATGATAACAATACAATAAACTATAACTGTGTGAAGACAGGCAGCTTAAGGTAGCTACAAGTATTATGCGGTTAAATGTCAAAATAACTCCAAAGTCATACACTAGAGCTGTGTGGGATGGGGTAAATTAAGCACGATCTGCTGTGATGTCACAATCATGTTGCATTGTGGTCTATGTGTAACCCCTCCGGACTTACTCAACCCTCTCCAAGTGGGATTCGAACCGGCGTCTCAGCATGGGAGGCGGCCGTCTAACAAGGACGCTAAAGACCGCAGTCTTTTGCATCAGTCGCTAGTGTGCCTCCAGGGAAGATGGGAGGATGGCACGCTAACAGGGGAGTGAGGTTTACCTGCACAGCTCTTACTAGCTGGCCTCTGTTACACTCACCCCCCTAAACCTCACTCCCATCCAGGTCAAGGCACCAATGTAACCCCTCCGGTCCTACTTCACCTGGTCTTAGCGGTATTCAAACCAGCATCTCCGACATGGGAGGCGGGTGCGCTAACAAGGGAGTGGGGTTTACCTGCACAGCTCTTACTAGCTCACCTCTGTTACACATGGATCTGCCTGAAGTGTATTTATGAGTAGACTCACTCCCTCGGTCAAAATCAAAGGGTCGAGGGTCTGTCCAAATAAACTTCCCTTGTCCACTTGATGAAGTTGAACGATCAGCACCCAAAAGACAACATATGCTGGTCCTCCAGCACACCAGCATCCCAAGCTGTTCCCATCATGCAAAACATACCTTATATTGGTCCACCAGCACACCAGCATCCCATGCTGGGATCCAGCAAACGTCTCGGTTACGTATGTAACCCTCGTTCCCTGAAGGAAGGGAACGGAGACGTTACGTCAGTTACTGACGAAGTGGGGGTTTCGCTTAGAAGCCAATCGCCTTTGAGCTCTACAAAACGAGCCAATGACATGAAGATGCCATGGGTCTGCGGAATTTGCATAACGCAACCCCGCCCCACCGCGTGGGAATAAAGGGCGTTGCGTAGCAATCTCGCATTATGTTACCTGCTGAAGAGCCGAGGCATGAGCGTCCGGCCGTTCCAGCGGTACAGCGGAAGTGGCATGGGGACGTAACGTCTCCGTTCCCTTCCTTCAGGGAACGAGGGTTACATACGTAACCGAGACGTTCCCTTTCAGTCAGTACACTACGAGTTACGTCAGTTACTGACGAAATGGGGGTCCCAATACAATCTCGCCACGACGGCTGTCTTCCAGCGTCCTGCGCTGACAAGAGCTCCCTGCCATGAGTCTTAGCACGAACAAGGGGCTAGGCTCAACGCCGATACCAAGGTACACTGGGAAGCATATCCCACATGGAGAAATGCAACACAATGCCTGCCCGAAGGGAGGACTTAAGAATACACATATGACCCCCGTAGGGACTGCATATGGAGCACTCTGGGGTATCCAGCCGCAGGTGGAAAATTTTTCAACCCCAGGTGTGACAAGGTGTCTTGCCAAGGGAAGACACGTGCTCAGAGAGAATTACCATGGAAATACACATGTGGGGGTTGCCCAACGGGGGAACAATGCACATGGAGGCACCTAGCCGAACACGAGGGCTGACCGGCATGCACTCTGGTGTCGACATCAGCAGTGCTGGAGGAGCTCAGGGCTTACTGGGAAGCTCACCTGAGAGAAAATGCGCACGCATCCAGTCCGTGGAGTGGAATGGTGCAGCAAGCGAAGACACCTGAGCCTGTCCAGTTGCTGGCCACTTGGGGCGAGTACACGAGAGGACACAGGCTCCACTCAGAGATTATAAAATCTTGCGAATGTGTTGGGTGTCGCCCAGCCTGCAGCTCTACAAATGTCTGTCAGCGAGGCGCAATGCGCTAAAGCCCAAGAGGAAGCAACACTCCTAGTGGAGTGTGCTCTAACCCCAAGGGGGCATGGCATGCCCTGAACCTGATATGCCAGGACAATGGCATCCACTATACAGTGAGACAACCTCTGCTTGGAGAGAGCCTTCCCTTTCTGCTGCCCTCCGTAACAGACAAAGAGCTGGTCTGAGGTCCTGAAACACTGCGTCCGGTCTACGTAAGTGTGAAGACCCGAAGGCCCAGACGGGTGAGGTGCTGAAGCACCAGGTCCCTGTGTTCGCAAACCTGATCCCGAGAGTGGCCTAGAATCAGCCAGTCGTCGAGATAGTTCAGGATGCGAACGCCGTGTTGCCTGAGCGGCACAAGGGCTGCCTCAACGACCTTCGTAAAGATGCAAGGCTAGCCCGAATGGGAGAACCGTGTACTGATATGCCTGCCCCTCGAAGGAAAACCGTAGAAACGGTCTGTGTCGAGGAAGAATAGAGACATTAAAGTACGCATCCTTCAGGTCGATCGCTGCAAACCAATCCAAAGGACGAACGCATTCGAAAATGCGTTTGGCTGTCAACATCCTGAATGGAAGCCTGTGAAGGGTTCGGTTCAAGATGCGCAGGTCCAGGATTGGCCGTAACCCACTGGTTTTCTTGGGTACAATGAAGTAAGGGCTGTAGAAGCCGACTCCATCTCGGCTGGAGGGACGATCTCGACCGCACCCTTTGCCAGTAGGGTGGCGACCTCCACACGCATGACAGGGGTAATGCCACCCACCATGGTATAGCGGACTCCCCGAAAGCGGGGAGGAGACCGTGCGAACTGAATCGCATAGCCAAACCTGATGGTGCGAGCGAGCCAGCTGGACAGATTGGGAAGCGCTAGCCAGGCTCCCAGAAACTGTACCAGCGGGGTCATGTGAACCACAGGTGTACCCCCGATGGGGCAGCGAGGCGGAATGACCGGCCCAGACATGGGAGGCGTGGGAGCATCCCGAGGTGTGGGCGGGGTCGAATTCCGCGCCTTGACAGAGGAGACCAGGGAAGGACCAGCGTTCCACGGGGGTCTCGTCTGCCAGGGGGCTGGTGACAGAGGGGGCCGAGAGTGGCGAGGCTGCTTGCCGTCGCACACTGCCAGCCGTGCCCTCTTGAGGCTCGGAGGTGAAAATGTCAGTTCTTTCTTTAACCATGAATAGGGAAAGAGTGGCCCTGCTACCATCTCCTGGGAAAGAACCGAGTTCACCTCCGAGCTGGCCGTCTCAGGACCGCCGCTTAGACTGCTGTTTAGCAGGCTGGGGGGCTGGGACGGGCGGGGCTGCCTTCCTGCGGCGTCCTCCACGCCTCGGCCCGGGTGAAGGCTGCTGCTGGGGCTGAGCGGGAGGGGCGGGAGCCGCAGGAGGGCGGCCTCGGCGGGGAGCAGACTGAGGCTTCTGAGCCGGCGGCTGGGTGAAGGCAGCAGCAGGCCGCCGGGGCAGAATATGCTTGATCGCCTCAGTCTGTTTCTGAGTGGTCGAGAACTGTTGGGCGAAGTCCTGGACAGCCCCGCCGAATAGCCCATCCTGGGAAATGGGAGAATTGAGGAAACTGGTTCGCTCAGATTCTCTCATATCAGCCAGGTTGAGCCATAAGTGGCGCTCCTGGACCACAGAAGTGGACATCACCTGACCGAGAGAGCGAGCAGTCACCTTCGTCGGTGAGGTCGGTGGCCGCCTGCAGTTCCTGCATTAACACGCGGGTCAGCATTGCCCTCGTGCATGTCTTGGCCTGGTAGACCTGAAGAGTGGCCATCGCATGCAGGGCGGACGCGGCCTGGCCCGCATCTCTGTAGGTCTTCACCACCAAAGTAGACGTAAACCTACAGGCCTTGGACGGGTGCTTTGGGTCACCACGCCATGTCGCAGCGCTCTGCGGACACAGTTGCATCGCAACAGAGCGCTCAACGGGGGAACCCCAGCGTACCCTTTCACCGCGCTGCCGTCGAGGGCAGTGAAGGCGGAAGTGGCTGCCGAACGATCGCGAAAAGTCAAGGGAGACTTACACAACACCTCTTCATGCACTTCTGGGAAGAAGGCCACTGGGGGCTGACGGGCGCCTTCGGCACGGGCCGCCCCCAGATACCAATCATCTAGCCAAGAGCGCTCGGGACATGGCGGAGGGTTCCACACAAGCCCAAGAGCCTCGGCCACCCGGGAAAGCATGGCTGTGAGCTCTGGATCAGACTCGGGCAATGCTGGGACTCCCGAAGGAGGCAACACAGCCAAATCGTCATCTCCGGAGGAATCCAGCCCACCTTGTGATGTGGCGATCGACATAGCATCCTCCGCCGGTGCGCCAAATAAAACACAGGGCCCAGGACGGGAAAACACCTGCGCCCTCATCTGGCAACACCACAGGTTGCAGTGTGCTAGAAGGGGGTGTGGCCCGAGGAGGATTCGTCGGGTTGGCCCACACCGTCACCCTCAAGTCACCCTGACCACCAGCCAAAGTATTCCCACTCATGGAGGGAATAGATTGGGGTGTGGTAGAGGGGACTCTCCCTCCAGCACGGAGATCACGGAGTCTTGACCGCAACACTGCAATGGCCATGTTCCCGCAGTGGGAACATGACTCATCCATGAACGCGCTCGGCGTGCACGAGGCCCAAGCACGCCAAACAGCGATCATGCCCGTCAAACGGAGGAACCAGCCAACCGCACCCAGGAACGGAGCACGGGTGAGACATCTTGAAAAAGACATGCCACGTGCAGCTCTTTTAGAGAGGAGTTTTTGCTCTGCAGAAATGCTGAAGCGCCTAGGGAGAACACACACGCTGTGCTAGATCACTGCACAGATCAGACAGGAATGCGGAACTCGCTAGAACGCACCGTAACACCAACACTCTGGAGAGACACTCGTCTTGAAGAGAGAAAATGCTCAGGCAGTAACACTCGGCTCTGAAGCAGAAACATAATGCGAGATTGCTACACAACGCCCTTTATTCCCACGCGGTGGGGCGGGGTTGCGTTATGCAAATTCCGCAGACCCATGGCATCTTCATGCCATTGGCTCGTTTTGTAGAGCTCAAAGGCGATTGGCTTCTAAGCGAAACCCCCATTTCGTCAGTAACTGACGTAACTCGTAGTGTACTGACTGAAAGGGAACCAGCAACCAGCATCCCATGCTGGTCCCAGCATGCAGCGATACTGGATTTTTCTGTGATCTGGATTTTTTTCACGAGTATATGTTTAAAAGTGGAGTTCAACGCAGCCATGATCATAGGATTTGGACGTGCCTTGTTGCCTTCCTAACTCTGTATGTTGCCAACATTTTTCAGCATTCAGATGAAGCCAGTGACTCTCCTGAGCTGTTATGTCAAAGACAGCAGACAGAGAAAACAGATCAGCCACTGGTAAAACATCTAACAAACTATAATGAAATATTAGAAATATATTAGCAAGAAATAACCAGCCAATCCTTGCTTCCCACTCCCTCAACTTTCTCTTGCAACTTTATTGGCTGCTGCTCATTACTGCCCTCTTGCTTGTTGGAGACAGTGTGCAGATTATAACAGTGTCATGATGGGCTCAAGCTACAAGTTAGTAAACTTAAAACATTAAAAGCATGAAAGTTTCTCTCTAGTAGTGTGTGTTAGTGTAATGCAGAATTATATGCAGACAATGTGACATGATTAAAATATTAATGTAATTCATATATCTCAGCCTTTGAATAAATGGTGTGTTCTAGACTCTTTCCATTCTCCCTTCATTAACATGAGTGACAGAAACATGCAGGACCCTTATAGACAATGACACATATCCTTCAGGCAGTGGGGATGTCACAGTCACGCCAGCTTGTCTCGTTACATCTGGGGCTCTGAAATGACGAGGCACATTTTTAGAGAGGCTGTAGGGAAGGACGAAGCGCCTTTAACCTGTGCCCCTCATGGTCCCTTGAAGCCTGCTGCTATGATCTGTATCTACAAAACACACAGCTGAACCAGTCCACAGATAACTGCTAGATAACAGCTCTCTCAGATTATTCTTATATAAATTTCATTATTATTCTCTAGCATGAATAATGCATCGGTGGATTAGATAGTGTAATGTCAGCAAGATAACACATTACATGTCCAGATGTTTGCACGATAAGCACGTGTAAGACGGTGCTCACTTTGACAGCTGCATTTTTGAATATCATGCCTCACTGGATGTTCTACAAACATTATTAAGGAAAAAAATATATAATGGAGATATACAGATGCTGTAATAGAGATAACAGCAGTCTGACATTCTGCAGATTTCTGTGCATTGTGTTTAAATAGAGCAAACAATGTGCACAACAATGTGATTAAGGGCCGTATTTTAACGTTCTGAGCGCATGGTCTGCGCACTGTGCACCCGCTTATAGGCGCATATTACTAATGTGCCCTTTAAATAACACAAAAAATACTGCGCTATTGACTTTAGACCAGGTCAATGGCGCAGTCATTTTCAGTTGCCTCAAAATAGCAACGTGCCAACAATGCGCCTGAACACACCACGTTTTCAGACCAGCACGCCTATGGGTGAACAGATGTGGCGCTGGACATGAAAATGATAACTGTGTGGGGCTGAAACTAGCAAAAAACACTTGCGTCGCGCCTGGTGTCGCATTGCGTAGGGTGTATGATAGGGCCCTATATCTGGCCTTTCTTTTTTTTTTGATGATAGTTGTCCTGAGTTAAAGGGTGTGTTCACACTTGTAGTTCGGTTCTCTTGGTTCTTTTTGTCCGGACCAAAAATTAAAATGATACGTTTAGTCATAGTTCGCTTAGCATTCAGTCATTTTTAACACCAAACCTAAAGATACAAAAAAAAGGCTTTTATGGTGTATATTTTGTGATGGAACTTACTAAACATCCAAAACAATGCTGTGTGCTGGGCTAAATGTGCTTGTTGTATGTGCGTAGCCTACATATGATAGTATTTTCACCAGCTGATAACTCGTGAAGAGCTTATAAAATGTGCAAAGGTGTCAAAACGCATACAAATGAAGACCTGCTCCAAGGACAGGCCGTTTCTGATGCCTGTACTGATCTGTAATGAACAACGTAGCTTCTATGATAAGAAAAACCAGGTATGCTTGAGCATTCTGTCCTTTTTAGGGTCGCGTCTTGTGACTTCACGTCCTGAATTTAGTTTGTTTAGATGTCTTTGGTCCATGTTGCGTTCTTAGTTCAGTCTAACCGCACCAGTGTTCCTTTGGAAGTGGACCGAGATCTACATTTTCAGGGATCTCAGTCCACTTGTTTGGTGTGCTCCAAGGTTCCCATGGCAGTGTTCACACGTATTCAAATGAACCGCACAAACAGTGCAATGCACCAGAATTTGTTTTAATGGAACTAAATCTGACAAGTGTGAACACACCCAAAGTCAGTAAGTGGCACAGCGAGAAACAGCTAGCAGAATGATTAACACATGTCATTAGACCTCCAGCATTTGTACATATAAAAGACACATGACAATGATAGATTTGTGAGGCATGTAGGAAGGGTAGACTCAAATTCTAGGGCACAAATATGGGGGTGAGACAGAAGCTTCATTGTAGGCATCATATATGTTACAAAAAGGTGCATTTACACAAACATTTTGATGTAAAGAGGCTGCATATGTGTATTTATGTTATTTATGTTTTGCAACACTTTCAAAGTGAAATGTCCAGTGAATAGTGCTAAAAGTGTGTTCAGTTTATCCAAAACAGCTGGACATGAATTTGACAACGTGTCCAATGAGTGGCGCTGAAAGAGTAATGCTCTAACACGTGTGAAAATATCATACCGCCTACACTAAACCTAACCAGTAATGTTAACAAAAGAATATGTGAGATTAAATTCATTTGCTGAAGAAACCATGCCATTTTAGCTTGCTTCTACAAGACTTTGAGCCATTTAATTGTGACTTGGTTTCAGAGGACTCATTCCCGCGTGCATCATAAGTGCAACGCTGTACCAGGTGAGCTACATTATGCGCTATGGTATAAGTGTTTTGAGTTTATTGTGCTAGGAACTGTTTAAGAGTAAGTCTTTATTACTTGATACTCTGCACCTGTAATCATAATTTGTGTGAAAAGGAATAATAGTGTAGTAGTGTTTTGAGTTTTGTGACCATTCCAGCAAACTTTAAGTCATCCCCCAAATAAATAATGTAGGTAATTCATATCCTTATAGGAGTCTGGGAAAACTGTTTTAAAATAATATATTGAGTTTTATGTTTGAGCGATGTCCTTTCCACTTACTGAATTGCCCAATCATGTCCTGCTTTCCTTAGAACAGCTTTGGACTTTTGCGAGACAGGTATGTTGCAAATGAGCTCTGTAATAAAGTGTTAAAATATAATAGATGAAGTTTGTGTTTGTGTTTTAATGTGTTTGAATGTCGTTATTTTTATGTATATTCAGAGTTTTGTGTTGAACTGTTGGTTTAAGTTGCCGCCCGCGCCATTTTAAATGGCTGGGTTCTTTGCTAATATTGGTTCTTAAATATAATTAAAATGGTGGATTACGCTCCTAAAACATCTTTGTCAAAAGTATATTGTCTTTTTATGTCTAAAATTGTGTATTTGTAGCCATGTGTGTACATGTGTGTTGCTCAGATGCAGTTACAGTGTTAATTGGGGCAGGGTTCACTTTTTCTCTCTTCTCACACTCCTCACAGAGACCACAGAACTGAAAGTGTTGGTTGATTCGTATTAATCTCTGCCCTGTCTTTAATAAACTGCAGACGCAGTCCACCGAAGCCAGTGGTGTCGGGGAGTTTCTTTGTGGTGTGAGACGAAGTCCACTACAATAGTTGTTGGTGTTTTACTGCCACTAGTGTTCATGTCATTGTATGTATACATTTTGCAAAAATTTATATGTAGAGGCACGTTTTTCCAATGAGCCTATATGTTGCAACTTTCACATGAATCACAATTGTTAGAAAAAGTATATCATATGATAAAAAGTTTACTGAAAACAAGATTCACCCTGACTGTCATGACAACAGCAAAGTTTAAGAAGCTGCATGAGAAAAAGGGTTTGGTATACAATACAACACCAAGATTAAAGGCCTGTATCATTCTTTTTTTATAGCATGTTATTTTACAGCCATCTGTATTCCAAGTATATCCAGCTACTGCAGTTCAACAGCATCAGAGAACTGAAAGCCTGTTGGGTGAAAAGAATCCACAACACAGGGTTAAAGCCTTACGAACCATGCATACACACATGACCTTGTTAGTGGACTGCTCTCCTCTAATCGAGGTCTTATTTGGCAGCAGGGATTGTCAGCCCAATTCAGAGCTTATAATTTCATAGGAATGCATAACTCATGCAACATATTTAAAGGGATAAGCAGATACTACAGTGCATTATTAATAACTTTTGGGATGGATATGCTCCTAAGGCACATGCTTGTTAAACATAGTCAGATCCAGATTATAACCTTATAACCATATAAATTATGTTCCTGGTTTTGCCTTAGGTTTGGAATTTTATGTTGTAGTTCTTGTCTCTTAGTTCCTGTGCTGGCATGTAGTTCTTTGTATTTTGTTTGATTATTTGGTTGCCCTTGATTGTGTCCTCAGTTGTTCCTCGTTTCCTTTTTAACCCATGTGTATTTATGCCCTAGGCTGTCTGAAATTGCCCCTATTCCCATAAATAGGGCACTAGCCATTTGTAGTGGTTTTTGAAACCATAGTGGACATTATTGAGTGCACTCATTCAAGCCCACAATGCATTGGAATAAAGAGTGTACAACCAATGTATTCTCAGAGGCTAGAGAATACCCATAATGCACTTTGAGCGTCGTGTGCCGAATTAATTCCCACGTCTAACCAGAAGATGGTGCCCGCAGCTGAATCCTAATGTAGGGAATAGTAAGTGAGGGTATAAGGGCCGATTTCGGACTGAGAAAAAAGGCTGTTGTCTTCCCTTTTGCCAAATAAGTAGGAAAACTTTAACCCCCATAATGCACTGGGCATTTGCCGTCAAATGGCACTCCAACCAGTCTGCTATGGATGTGTTTACAAGAGTCAAATACTGCCTTGCTTTACTAGGAAACACTTCCTAGCAACACACACACCCAACATGTGATGAAAACATCTGGGCAAGTGCGGACAGTCCTTCTTCCAGCATGGTGGACCACAGGTAAGATTTTATCAGCTGCGAGAAACTCCTTTCTCCAGATGCAACAGGGACCGGTACTGTCAACATGAGTCGTAGAGCAATGCTCAACTGGGGGAACAATTCGACCACATTGTAGTGTGTATATATATAGTTGAGAATTTGAAAGCCAGTAGACTCATGAACTGCCAGAATGGACCGCAGCTCTCAACTCACAAACAAGGTCCTTTGCACCTACATCGCCAGTTATTCTTTCAAGGTTTTTGCAGCTCTCTTCAACTGTACCATTTATTATGGCATTTTTCATTTATTTCAATCTGTAAATGAATCCATGAAGCCATAAACAATTTGAAACAGTCCTTGAAGCCAGCAACACCGGAATCTACCAAGGGAAGAAAAACTTTTCTTCTGAACAACTCATGTCTGTCACGGCTGTCGAAACATCATCCTCATGTTGTGACTCGAACTGTCATTTAGGTTTGCGCGTTTTAACGACAGGAAAAGCCATTGGCAATCCCACCTCTTCTGTAATGTCTCTGGCGTCTGTTTGTGTGGACGAAAACCCGTTACTTCCACCTCAAGATTGAATGCATCGATTCCTCCTTCTGGTTTTTGAAGCAGCTTGCTGATGAGATTTACCTCATATAGGACACTGTTCCAGATGATGACGTTCAGCAAAATTCTCCATGACATTATCTCTTGTTTGAGGCCTCGTGGGTCACACTTTTCCACTGCCTGATCTACCAATGACTGTAGTACATCACCTATGTCAGAGAACTGGTACCGCAGAACCTCTACACCTTCAATGCGACACTCCCAGCATGTGTTGGAGAGGGCCTTGAGGGTCATCTGTGGCACATAATGTTTGAAAATATCCCACCTCTTTGGAGACGAGCTGAATATAGTGTAGAGGCATTGTAGTGCTCCAAAGAGGCTCACAGACTCCACAGTAGATTTTGCAGCATCACCAATAATTAAGTTTAAAGTGTGGCTAGTGCATGGCATGAATAATGCTTTGCTGTTAATATCCAGTACTCTCCACTGCACACCACAATTCTTGCCCCTCATATTGCTCCCGTTGTTGTATGCTTGTCCTCTGCATTTTGAGATGTCCAATCCCAAAGTTTCTATGTGTTACAAGAGCACCTCTGTCAGTCCTGCACCCAATGAGTCATGCACTGATAGGAAAGTGTTCTTTTAGGGTAGCACCAACTTGACAGTTAACTATGCACAGTGTCATAGAGAGATGTTCTATATGCGACACGTCAGAGGTACAGTCCATTATAACTGAGAAGTAATTTGCTTGTTTCACTTTCTCTGTTATTTCCTCCAGTGTGCTGTTTCCGATTAGTGAGATTAGCTCGTTCTGTATGTTTTTCCCCAGATAATGGCCAGCAATTTTTCTTCTTCTTGACTCTTCTGACGTGCTCGCTCATCACTGGGTCGTACTGTGCAAGTATCTATACCAGGCCTAGAAAATTTTAATTCCCTGGTTAATGCAGAGTGGATGTGTGACAGAAAGCAAGGTTTCGTTCTGCAGGCAAACTGACTATGGAAATCAGCCGTTCAATGACATCTTGCCAATGATTTTTCTCCAGCAACTGCATTTCCTGGCAAGTACTGTCAATGGAGCTATGTGTTCAAGCACATTTCTATTCATACAGGCGCGATGCGCATTTGAACTCTCATGCTCATTAAGTGTGAGTGTAAGGCGCTCTCACAACCTAAAGACTGTGATTCTGAATCCCAAGTAATGTACAACAAAAATGATTTTGAGTACACAAACATGATCTATGTATGCTGTCTCCATTTTTCATCCTCTTGTTATACCTGTCATTCGTAAATCGATGACATGCTTTTTGATCATTGCCTTAACTTAGGGGAAAGTCAATGTTTTCAAGCTGAACTGGACCCATTCGAACAATGTCAACCCGTTGTGCACTCGGAATACACTTTGGCCAACGCACTGGATCGGTCTCTGTGTAAGATAAGAGGGCTTGAGTTGGAGAGAGGGGTGTGATTTCCCTGTCATGAGCTTCATTAACCATAGCCGTGTTTCCACCGCAGGAACTTTCCCCAGGAACTAGGAACTTGGGGGTGGTACTCTGTGTGTTTTGACCGCAGGGTCTAAATGAAGTTCCAGGTAAATATTTCCCCCTCAAAACGGCCCTGCTCGCGAGGTAGTACTTTTTCAAAGTTCAGGAACTTTCGGGGGTGGCACTTGGGCGCTGAACATGCTGACTGGTTCCTTTCACGCAGCATTTTATTTCAACCTAAAAGTCTGTTGCGGTGTGTGCAGTAAGAGTTGTTTGCTATTCGAATCAACAATGAAGTTTTAAAAAAAACGACCGATGGACCGATGACGAGGTTCAGGCTTTATTAAGCTTATGCAGAGGACGAAATCCAGCGGGAACTGGCAAGCCGTGCGTAGTAATACATCACCGGACTAATCTTCACGGTACTTTGGACCACGATGGAAACATAAACAGCAACAGGTCTGTCATTGGCCTATTTAACTCACTTCAATGCTCCGTTCTTTGATCCTCACACACTGAAGCATTCCGAAGCAATCTTTCTCTACTGTGTCGATAATAACCTCATCTTCAGATGAACTGGTATTGCTGCTAGCAGTATTTTCCATTGTTGGTACATCAATGATAGTCAAATTTGTTGAATCCGACGGCTTATTCCCTAAGCCTACATCAAATAAACCTGTTAACTTGTGAAGGTTTTCTAGCTGTTTTCACTTTTCTTTTCTAGCTGTTTCACTTTTTCTTTTCTCATAACTAGAAGGATGAATGTGCATTTACAGTATATCACCATACTTTGCATTATATTACCCTGGCATTAACACTAGAACCGCCGGGGTCGTTGTATACCTAAAACCGCCAGCGGGTAAAATTTACCCATGCAGATGATTATTGTTTTGATATGGGTAAAAAACGTAATATGTCACTGTATTATGCCACTGTCTTCACAAAGTAATGTATAGAGTCATGAAATTATTATTTTTAGACATCAACTATGTTTTTGTCCTGTTGTTTTATGCTATTTTAAGCAGGCTACACTAATCACTTTTTGGTGAATATAGGCTAAATCAGCCTGCAATGACAACAAGAATTAGAAGGAAATAAATACATATTTGATTGGTGTAATATTAAAATAAAATGTCATTAATCACATATTAAGATAACCCATGTTATTTAAATTACTAAAATACCCTAAATAGACAATAAAGAGCAATAATAGTTCCATGCACTACATAGGATGTATGACAAAGGATGACATACGATGTATGACGTGCAATGACAAATTCAAGCGCACAGTTTCACCTAATTAATTATTCATTTGTTTAGTTATATCATTTATAATTTGAATAAGAGAACAACACCAATAAACTTGGGGTAATCATGAAAATTGTTTTATTCATTACATCATAGATTGGAAATATTGTTTTTTCAGGAAACGGGCAGACTTGAATAAATAGCAGTACTTCCTACACTTTCTACAGTAAGCCGACACGTTGCTCAAATACAGCGCGAAAATAAAGGAATTATATGGGGGTAAATTTGACCCGCTGGCGCTTATAGGTATAAATGCCCCGTTTTTTTATTCTGGTTTTATCTAAACAATTTTTAACAACAGGGGATTGTAAATAACACAATTTTAGTTTTTTTAAAAAGTATGTTATTGAAAATCTGTCATGTACATTTGAAAAACAGCCATGGGTAAATTTTACCCCGTGGCGGTTCTAGTGTTAAATTACAATGTGTGTGTGTGTGTGTGTGTGTGTGTGTGCAGGGTCGTTGCCCTATAGGCGCCATATTTTAATTTAAAATTTTGAATACAGAAATATGAAATGATGGAAAAAATAATAATAAATATGAAACTAAAACCACCAGTAGGTGGCAGCAATTCACTGTCTTAACGAGTGAGTCGTTGAATCATTCAGTGAAATGATTCGTTTAAAACAGCTGATTCATTAAGGGACAAAGCAAATGATTGGCTCCATCCAAAATTGCACCCTTCCCTAGTAGGTGAAAAACAGTATGTGACAAAAGAATTAGGCCTATGTCCGAATACACAGTACTTACAAAAGAGTAGGCAAAAAGTACCAAGGTTAACCTACTTCTTCCAGCGAGATTCTGAAATGTGTATATGGACACTTTACTATCCTGTGAGGCCACGGGAGAGGATTTGTGAATGGCAGTGAAGCGACACCTCTGACGCTGGTAGGTCACATGATAATGACAACATGGTGAATGTAGTATGTCCAGATTACATTCACACTACACACATTCATACTATATAGAACATACTTTTTTAGCGGTCATGAAGTAATTACTTATTCAAAATAAGTACCTACTCAAGAGAGTATGCGATTTCGGACGCAGCCACTGTCTTTATGAGGGAGTCATTGAGTCATTCATTATAGAGATACATTCAGTAACGAAAACATCACTATGTTGTTCGGAGAGGCGCCACTGTGGATTTGCTTGGAACTATTTCCGTTGGCGAAATAGAGCAAAAACAGACAATATCCTTAGTCTAAAATGAAAGTCAACTTCATGTTTGTTGAACTGTTGTATAAAATTATCACATTTGCAATCATGCTGATATTTGGGAAAACAGCACTTTTGTATTGCTTAAGTATATCCTGTTTTAAAATCAAGAACTCTTACAAGGGCATTTTTTGACCCATATCTTTAATTTGGTGGTCTTTTTTTAATAATTTGGTGGCACTTTCACCCCAAGCCCCACATTTTCCATTATTTGACTTTATTTTTAGACTATACTTTCTCTATTGTATTCATTTGGATGCTATTGTGCAGAAATGTGTTTTCTGCATGGCATTAGGGTTTATCTAATTTTCACACGTTTTTCAAAGTGTGGTGAATGTGTTAATGAATGCATTGAATACAAAGTTCATTTTGAGAATGCATTAATTTCATGTTTCATATCTGCCAATTCGTCTTTACATTACTGTGTTATCTTGAAGCAGGCTTAATAAAAATAAAGTCCACAGTATTTTATTTAAATAGCAATATTAAATAGCAAAACAGCTTTTATTGTTCAGTTCAATAACTTTAACTCGTTTTAACTCGTTCAATAACGAGAATACAACCATTACTAAAGTATCTACAATAAAGTCTTTTGACATCATTGCTGCTATGTGGCTGTTGGAGAGATTTGTTTGCATATGAGCCATGAATAAATGATCACGTTCTGCTTATGTTCTGCTTAAGTAAACAGCATTCATAGTTTTCTCAACTATTGAAAAGGGCAACCTCTCTCCCTCTCTCCCTCTCTCCCTCTCTCTCTCTCTCTCTCTCTCTCTCTCTCTGTCTTTGAAAGTAACCCCAGGGACTGAAAGACAGAGAGTGTTTGGGAAGGGTGAGATAAAGGGTTGTTAAAGCCCCTGTGCACACAAACAGAAATAAAATGAAACCATCTAAAGAATTTTCATCAGAGATATATATGAGACAGTATAGAGTAATTGAAGGTGAGGGAACACAAGCTGAAAAGTAGCAGTTATTTCTTTCAAGCCTCTTTCAGTGAGGTAGAAAACAGGTCTGCTTTCCATCCCCTCTGAGAAGCATTTGAAAAAATTCTTCTACAAAGGCTTTGAGTTCATGCCTTTACCAGAGGGCACAAAGTATGTCTTGCTGCATAACCAAATCTCATTTAGCAGTAAAAAATGACCACATGCAATTGGAGTATCTGTCTGTCTCTGCTCTGCTCATATGGCAAGAAAAATCCTCATTGTTGAGTAATTGCTTGAATAATTACATTAATATTAAAATGAAATGAATGCAATTAATGTGAAGTGATAAAAAGATCACATTAAATCTATAACTATTGATGTCGCAATGTGATGTAAGATGATAAATAGACAGATAGACAGTATTTTATAATGTTTCATCTTTGGTATTATAATTTTATTAACTATTCCATCTAAAACGTATGATATAAAAAAGCATCTGATGTCATCATGACCTTCATAGTATGTGTTTATATAAATGTGAGATATGTAGAGAGCAGCGTAACCCCTTAGAGATACTGTCACATTAAATTAATTTCAGGGAAAACTATAGCATGTTTCTCATCACTTTAATAATTTGCTGTTCATCTACCACATAAAAGGCTAAATTTCAACTGTGAAAATCCAAGAGAGACTGAAAACAGACTTTAAATATTAAAAATGACACTAACAGGAAGTTTGTTTACAGATCAAATGATTGTGAGCTTTTTGAAACTTTATCATATCACCTCATAAATTAACCATTAAAACTAAATGAAAATGTACAACACACAGTTTTTCCACAATAGGACACAAGTAACAACTCTCCTTTCATAGATAAATCAAATGTCTTCACAGACGTCTTCAGCATGGCCCCCTATGTGTGAAACCATATTGATGATGAATATCAGCAGATTTCACAAGCTGTTTTCCTCCCAAACTTGAAAGCATACAGCTACAAAACTTTTCCCATGTGCACAGCAGAAATGTTTCATCAATGATGTCAAAAGCAATGGTTAAGTCTTAGGTGTGAAAACCAATTAAGACACAACCTAAACCAAAAGTTATCAGAATCAACACAGTAGGTAAACGCATGCTGCTAATGTCTGTGAAAAAGAGTGCATCATCTGGAAACCATGGTATTCTAATTTAAGCATCATGTTTGCCGGATAAACATCTTGAGAATTCCAAGTGAATTCCAAGCAGGTCTCTAAAGCTGCGGGCACATTAGCGAAACTTTTGTGGACAAAGTAGGTCCATAGTGTAGAGATGCATCAAACATCACTTACTCAAATGTCACTTCCAAACCAAGCAGTTGTGTATTGGTAAACAGTGAATTTTCATGTTCAAAGTTTACTGAACTTAAATCCAATGCAAAATCTGCACAGGAAAATATTTTGCCTCAAGTAAAATTCCTGTTGGCATAGATTCCTATTGAGATGATTGCATTGCACCCATGGGATTTCACCATACAAAGGTAAATTTGACCCACACTGTAAACCTGAGTAATTTGGCAAAACTCAAAAAATTGGAGGTAATCAGTTACATCAAAATCTTTAAATTGAGAAATTCAAAGTTTAAGAGAGCAGAACTGGCAGATTTTTATTTTGTACTCATTAGGGATGTAACGATACATTGTATATTGCGATATCACGATATAAAAATGCGACGATATATATTGTTGATGTAAACGATATGATTCGTGATATAGAGTTAGTTTTATCCAAGGCTCAGCTTATTGTATTTATAAGCTATGATTCACTCAAAAATGTAAATTCTGTCATCATGTACTCACCCTCATGTCGCTTCAAACCTATAAGAATTTCATTTAACTTCACAACACAAATAAAGATATTTTTCATGAAACCAGAGAAAGATTTCTGTCCCTCCATTTAAAATCCATTCCTCTCAAACTTAAAAGATCCAAAAAATGTCATAAAGGCATCGTAAAAATAATAAATCGAGTGGTCTAATCCAAATCTAAGTCTTCTGAAGAGAAACAATGGCTTTATATGATAAACAGATTTACAACGACGCGCTGTAGCACGGACATTCAAATGTAACGTGACGCATGGAAACAACATGAGAGAGTAAATGCAGAACTAACCATTTACAGTTTGGGAATAGTCATTTTGACACGCTTTCTTGCGATTAGAAATGTAACTGATTGCATTGATCATCTGAAGCACACAAGCTGCCGGAATGAAACTCCTCAAAGTAGAAGCGTAAACATAATTTAAAGCGGCACTTCTTATAGTGAAAGTGCAAACATCATTTAAATCACCATATCACATTTAGTTTTAGTAGTATGATTATTCAAAGCGTTTTAGATGGTTTATTCTTATATGTATAGAGTAGAGTTTGTGCGCGAGTACTGCATGAGAAAAAAATGAAAGTTTACGGAGTTTCAGTGACATTACTACATTAAACTACTATATATAATGTTGAATATAATGTATAGTAATGCAATGGGGGAATATTTGTGTGTCCTGATAATAATATATTAACGATAATATTATTTAAATAATAATACAAAAGTAATAATAAAAAAACATATCTTCATTTTGGCTTAAAATATTGTATTGTGAATTTACTATTGCGATAGTATCGTATCGTGACAGGAGTGTATCATTACACCCCTAGTACTAGTGAATCACCCCTAGTAATTCATACATTTAACTTAAAATTATCACGTAATCTCAACTTCAATATTTTTAGTATTGGAAACTTGGCTTGCTTTAAAGGGGTCATGAATTGAGAAATCAACTTTCCCTTGAGCTTTTGATATATAAAAGGTCATCGTAATATAAGAATATAATATAAGAATATCAAACATGCCATAAGCTTCCTTCGGATTCCAATATTAGGAATGCATGGTTGAACTTTATTTTTACTGAAGATCCAGCTCACGTGGGGAAGACATTGCATTTGTTTGCTTCATTTGCAACGGATTCGTTTGTAAACAAGACTGGATTTGTAGACAGGATGAGATTAAAAAACTATGCTGTGCTTTCTGGATCTGACAGGAATGATGCAACACAATTATGTGAGTAAAAAATGTTTTTTATATGTGATAGTATTGCATTGTTACATTTGATATCTACTGATTATGTGTACGTGTCTAACTAAACGTAACTTACCACGCTGTCAGAGGCTGGAGTATCCTTTGTATTTGAGGTGTTGGTTCATTGTGCTGCGATTTAAAAAATACAAAATACAATCGCGGAAGTTTTGAACATCCTGATTTGTCTGAGGTGAAGTTTTGCTGATGCACGTAGTACTTGGCTTGTGGGTGCGCGTGCGTGTGTGTGTGTGTGTGTGTTAGTTATGCACGGTTTGCGGTTATATAAACCGATCAGGCAGGCTAAGTAATAAAAAATAGCATTCCAATTAATTGCGGGTGGATGAGAGATAAATCATTGTGTTTGTTTGATAAAGACATTTTGCAAGCCCTGTGGGCGAATCATTCCGGTTGCCGTTTCTCCACATTGGAAGTTTTCAAAACAATTCCTCACGTGTAAGGGAGCCGAGGCTCATTATAATATGCAAAACTGTTATCCAATCATAGCAGTGGGCGTTTACTTCCAAGTCTTCAATGCGGCATGCCCATAAAAACCGAGCGTTTCAAGAGCTAGGCTCAAAACCAGGGTAGAAAATAGCCTATTACTTATTCATTATGATGTTTTTGAATGTAAAAACCATGCGAACGTCATAAGTTGACCTCAGACAACAGTATAAAAAAAAAAAAAAAGCCAGTTCATGACCCCTTTAACTAGCTAATTCAGTAAATGCTAATATTTACTATATAATGCATAGTATAGCAATTGCTGAATGAGTAAGACAATATAGAACATTTATTATATCTTTTCTCAAACTAAGCTCATGCTCCACTTGTCACCATGATGGTAAACCGTCCAAAAACCAAACATAACAGAAACTCTTCTAAACTAGCATAACAAAACATTAAACACTACTAAATCTCCCAATTAACATTAATCTTGCACAAAAAGCATTGTATAATGCCAAATTTTAGCATTTACTCTCCCTTTCGAGTATCATGGCAAAGCATGCTGTGAAATAGAAATCCCAGCCCAGTTTCAGTTAAATTTAAGTTTGTCTAAATTAAATGAAAGAAGTTCATAAAACTCAAAACAATGAAACAATTCAGATTACTTAAAATGTGTCAGTTTTGTGAACTCAAAAGAAAAAGAAAGTTCTAAATACTCATTAAATCAAAAATTTGTTTAATTTAAGTTTATCCTACTCAAACCATTTAATTTTTTTGAGTGCACATTAAGGCCTTGAGAAAGCCCTCCATTAGCATTCTTAGTTATCTAACTGGCAATTGCTCTACTGATGCATGAACTCACAGAAGTATGCTGGAAGTATTTTAGATACTTCACAAGTTTCTTCATAACGTCAAAATCTTGCAGTAATCCACACGTTATCTCACTGATTGTCATGAAGTTTATGGAGAACAAATGCTTTAGAAATACATAAGTTGGAGTGGCACTGATGGTCAAAAATAGCACAGAGTGCAGTAGAAAAGTTTGATACTAATATGTTATTAACATCAAGCTGCGAGAATATTAGCATCATGCTGAGAGAATATACATAGCCCAGTATCTAAGCAACATGGTGGCTTTGCTATGCTCTGATTGATTCCATAAAGCATATATTCATCCCAAGACTGCAGACAGTCAGGCCTAACTGGATTCAAACAACACCCTGACAAGCTTAATTGCTCTTAAGCTACCTACCAATCTCACAACAGGACAGCCTTTCACGTCAGCTCAACGAGAGAAGTGGTATTAAGCATTATTAAACACGACTTAAATGGCATGACAAATTACTGGGACAAAATGCATGACAGCCAAATGCTAGCAGGCACCATAAAAGCCCAGCAAGATGAATTAAAAGTTTTCAAAATCGAATGTGTTGGAGGCTTCTCTCTCGCTCGTCTTGTCCTTAATGTAACCATCACATGTATTAAGACTTTAAATATTTTAAGATGGAGGCAGTTATTTGGAGCAGGAAAATGCCTCGAGAATCGAGAGCGGCAAGCATCTGAGAAAATGGTTGAGGTGCTTCATCTAAGACAAAGATATTAAATATTCCACGAACTCGTTTTTAAAGAGCGCAGGCTGAATGGTGTACATGGCCCCACACAATTTAGCAGTATCTGCTGAGGAGGGTCCCTGGAGGGGAGGTAGATTATTTCTGTACGAAGAGGCTGTTTAAAGCCGCGAGGGCCGGAGCCGCAGCCTGACGATTCATGGGAGCTGTCAAACCGCGGGCCCGCTGGGAGCTCGTCCGAACCACGCTCACACAATGCTCAGTAAGGGGGAACGCTTTGATAATTATTCTGCTAATAAAAGCAAACTTCACCATTAGCTGGCCGGCTTTCGATGAAAGAGACAAGAAACTGACTTATGCTCTGGTAGGATGGGTCTTGTTGGAACATTTCTGTTGCCTTTGAGTTTATCTGCACCTGGGAACAATGGTGGCCTCTATATTTTTCATTATTGCTGGGGGCAAAAAAAAAAAAGGAAAACTGGTTACAAATCTTTCTGTACGAGACAAGACGGGAAATGAGTATGTTTAAGGATTTGATCAAGATGTGAACGTCTAAAGACAAACCCTTTGGTTATCTTGAGGGAAATTAGTATATGCATGAGTAGCAGTATTGGATTGATAATGTAGTACTCTGTGTAGTACTTTAACATTCATCATAATCACTTCTGAGGCAACTGCAAGCAATTTTAATATTCAAAGGACTTGTTTTTCATGAATAATGAAGAAATGAGAAATGTTTTTTTTTCTATGTTAACTTTTTCCCTGCCAGAATTTTTTGCCAGTCAAGGCCAACATTTTGATCATTTTCACAAAATTTTCATGGCCCCCAGAATATTTTGTTGTTTGAATATCTGAACATACAATATATCAAATAAAAGAACAGAGCTTCTGCTTTTAAACAACAAAAATCCTTTTATTATAGCTTAATGCATTGTTTTTTTTTATCAACAAGTACAGGTAAGTTTCGTAAAAAATGCAACATTTTGAGCAAAAAGCTGAGAAAATCGCATTTTTGTAAAATACTTTATCCAGATTGGATTCAGAATGATGATCAAAACATAGATGGAGTAGATCGAGTCCATCAACACCCCCAAAACTTCACCGTCCTATACCTCACCATGGGTCGACATTTCATTCAATAACATTAGGCAGTTTTGATTTATATGCTGTTTAATGTTGATGATCATGTTATTTTACATATGCATATGATTACATATGCTATCACTTGTTTCTGCTTCTTTTTTCCTGTGTTTTGATCAGGGGATTCAGTACTCTTTCAGAAAATGTGTCATTGCGCTCCCTACAGTATAACAGTGAAAACACAGAAAGCCGGAAATTTCCATCAATGGCAGGAAAAGAGTTCAGCTACTTTCTCCTAGTACAGTTTAATATGCAGAATCAACTATAACTAAAGCTATGTTCACACTGTCAGTCCAAATTTGTGTTTCCGAATGGAATCTGATACAATTGATTGAATGTGCACACTGTTGGTTACAGTTGTTTAGATTTGTGTGTCCCGTGGCGTTCTTTCTTTTTCCGGATTTTCTGCATTGGTTTCTATGGCAATGACATTGCATTGGTATGTCTATGCCAAAAAACAAGATCCACCAGTCTCAGAATTCAAAGAGGTGTGCAGGCCAACTACCAGTATATTGTAATTTTCCACTCAGTCTGCACTTTGCAGCAACTTATTCATTTATTTAAGTAAAAAGAGTTCATTTAGATGTTACCTTTTTTTGTGTAAGCAACGTTGAACTGTTTTCAACATTGATAATAATAAGACAGAATATTTCTTGAGCATCAAATCAGCATATTAGAATAATTTCTGAAGGATCATGTGACACTGAAGACTGGCATAATGATGGAGAAAATTCAGCTTGGATCACAGAAATAAATTACATTTTAAAATATAATACAAAAAAACTTATTTTAAATTGTAATGATATTTCACAATATTACTCTTTTTACTGTATTTTTGATTATACACCGATGAGCCAAAACATTATGCCGGCCAAAAAATTATGACCACCTGCTGAATATGCTGTTGATCCTCCGCATGCTGCCCAAACAGTGCAGACACACTGAGGCATGGACTCTACAAGGCCCCTGAAGGTGTCCTGTGGTTTCTGGCACTAAGATGTTAGCAGCAGATCCTTCAAGTTATGTAGGTTGCGAGATGGAACCGCTGTGGATCTAACTTGTTGGTCCAGCACATCCCACAGATGTTCAATTGGATTGAGATCTGAGGAATTTGGAGGCCAGGGCAACACCTTGAACTCTTCATCATGTTCCACAAATCATTCCTGCACATTGTGTGCAGTGTGGCAGCATGCATTATCCTGCTGAAAGAAGCCACTTCTACCAGGGAACACCAGTGTCATGAAGGGGTGTATCTAGTCTGCAACAATATTTAGGTAGGTGACACAGGTCAAATTTACATCCACATGAATGGCCGGACCCAGGGTGTCCCAGTAGAACATTGTCCAGAGCATCACACTCCCTCCACTCGCTTGTCGTCGTCCCACAGTGCATCTGGGTGCCATCACTTCCCCAGGTAAACGGCACACATGTACACAGCTGTCCACGTGATGTAAAAGAAAATGGGACTCATTGGACTAGGCAACCTTCTTCCACCGCTCCAAGGTCCAGTTCTGACACTCGCATGCCCATTGTAGGCACTTTCGACAGTGGACAATGGGCATCATTGGCACTTTGATTGGTCTGCGGCTACACAGCACAATATGCATCTGAGTGCGATGCACTGTGTGTTGTGACACATTCCTCTAATAACCATCATTAAAATTTTGTGACTTGTGCCAAAGTAGTCCTTCTGTTGGCTCATACCAGATGGGATAGCCTTCGTTGCCCTCGTGCATTGATGAGCCTTGGGCGCCCAACACCTTGCTGCCAGTCTGTGGTTTGTCCCTCCTTGGACCACTGTTGGTAAATTCTACAAGCTTTGCCTTTCAGTCGCCTTACCATAACAATTTGGCCCTTGTCAAAGTTGCTCAGATCTTTATTCCTGCCCATTTCTCCTGCATCCAATATGTTGATTACAAGAACTGATAGTTTGCTTACCATCTACCCAGACCTTAATATGTGGCCTTGTTAGGAGATGACAACAATATTCGCTTCACCTGTGACTGTTCATAATGTTTTGGTTCATCAGCGTATAAATGCATAAGAGCATATGAGACTTTAAAAAAAATCCTACCAATTTTTGAACGGTAATGCATACTGTATGTGTGCTATTCTAATAATGCGTAATCAAAAAGAATGCAGAATAGAAGAATTTTCACTGATGGTCATAGACTGTACATCAAAGATGGCCATATCATAAAAACAAAAATTATAAAGCTCTAAATAATTAAAACATTACACTCATTGTGTGTTATGAGACAGGGTTAATGAGTTATTCAGCTCAGCAAAGCAGATGGGTGGATAGGAGTGCCATTGAGGCTGGCCGCTACAGGCTAATCCCAGAGCAAGGTCAGTCTCATCTGATCCAGGCATGAGGCCTGACACGTTCCGCCACCCAGCCCAGACAGGAAGCAGCTGTCACACTGGGGCAACTGGCTTGAGATGCTATCTGACGCTGAGCGTAATCAAATATTTATGACAGAGGTTGTTTTATCAGGGCGTCACTGTAATTAAACATGGGAAGCATTGAGCTGCTAGAAGAGGCTGGAGTGCAAATACAGTATAAGGTTTGCCGAAAAAACCTTCCCAAGGCGCCTAGTGCACTGATTCTGATTGAAACATCATCTTGCTGACATGAATGGCTTTTCCTTGAATGACTGCTTAACATGCTGTTAGTATCAGTGCTACTCCCCAAGGTTTTTGTTCCCCCTTAATTATTTTTTTACTGGAAATGCTGGCACTAATTGTAGATGGGGAGATTGTAATATGAATGACAATGAGGAGAACTCCACAGGGAGATGCCCGAACCGTGAGTAAAAGTCTGTCAGCAGACTGCCTTGCTTGAAAAAGAGAGAGTAAGTGATTGTGATTGCTCACAAACTGCTTGATTGAGCACCCCAGTGTCCTGTTAATCAGACCTGATAGACAACAGACTAACTGCCCATCAGACAAGGATCCTAAAGCATGTCATCAAAGAAGAAGATTTGTTGTACCTAAAATTTGTATAAATTCCATTGTAAGAGTACATCTGAACATTTTTCCTAATTTGGTCACAAAATATACAGTATAAAATGCACTGTTTTCTCCAGTGGACTGAAACATTCATGGTAAATGGCTGGAAGGAGCAATCAGACCAAGCAATCAAATGTACTAAGCAATCAGACTGTACCAAAATCAACCCGTGTGCCAATACACAACACTCTCAATCTAGCACTGACACATGGACACAGACGGAGGACAAGACAAGAGGTACAGTGGGGAGAACAAGTATTTGATACACTGCCGATTTTGCAGGTTTTCCTACTTACAAAGCATGAAGAGGTCTGTAATTTTTATCATAGGTACTCTTCAACTGTGAGAGACGGAATCTAAAACAAAAATCCAGAAAATCACATTGTATGATTTTTAAATAATTAATTAGCATTTTATTGCATGACATAAGTATTTGATCACCTACCAACCATTAAGAATTCCGGGCTCTCACAGACCTGTTAGTTTTTCTTTAAGAAGCCCTCCTGTTCTCCACTCATTACCTGTATTAACTGCACCTGTTTGAACTCATTACCTGTATAAAAGACACCTGTCCACACACTCAATCAAACAGACTCCAACCTCTCCACAATGGCCAAGACCAGAGAGCTGTGTAAGGACATCAGGGATAAAATTGTAGACCTGCACAAGGCTGAGATGGACTACAGGGCAATAGGCAAGCAGCTTGGTGAGAAGGCAACAACTGTTGGCGCAATTATTAGAAAATGGAAGAAGTTCAAGATGACGGTCAATCTCCCTCGGTCTGGGGCACCATGCAAGATCTCACCTCGTGGGACATCAATGATCATGAGGAAGGTGAGGGATCAGCCCAGAACTACACGGCAGTACCTGGTCAATAAATACTTGTTCTCCCCACTGTATATCTCAACCTCCTACCCATAAAGAAAGAACCAGCTCTGTTATGTCCTTATAAAGGTCAAAGTAGACACTGATGCAGATTAAAGACTGGACCAGAAAGCAATTTATCACACAGTGTTGAGGGTAACATGTTACAAATAACATAATCAGTAAACCATGTTATAGAAATGTGTTACCTTCTAAATTTACACTATAATAACAGCTCCAAATTCAGACAAAAATGCACTTTGTTTTTCTATTCAGTTAATTTATTTACTGAAAAATACAATGGAAAACATTTCCCTTCCACGTGGTGGGAGAAATTGCCATTTAAAGTTTGGGGTTAGTAAGATTTTTTAATGTTACTGAAGTCTCTAATACTCACCAAGGCTGGATTTATTTGATTAGAAACAGTAAAACAACAATATTGTGAAGTATTATTACACTTTAAAATAACTGTTAGTTATTTAGTCTGTGTTTAGTTCTCATATAATTTGTTGTCATGGTTTTGTATTACAGTGGGGAGAACAAGTATTTGGTACACTGCCGATTTTGCAGGTTTGCCCACTTACAAAGCATGTAGAAGTCTGTAATTTTGATCATAGGTACTCTTCAACTGTGAGTGACGGAATCTAAAACAAAAATCCAGAAAATCACATTGTATGATTTTTAAGTACAAACCCGATTCCAAAAAAGTTGGGACACTGTACAAATTATATATTAATAAAAAAGAATGCAATAATTTACAAATCTCATAAACTTATATTTTATTCACAATAGAATATAGATAACATATCAAATGTTGAAAGTGAGACATTTTGAAATGTCATGCCAAATATTGGCTCATTTTGGATTTCATGAGAGCTACACATTCCAAAAAAATTGGGACAGGTAGCAATAAGAGGCCGGAAAAGTTAAATGTACATATAAGGAACAGCTGGAGGACCAATTTGCAACTTATTAGGTCAATTGGCAACATGATTGGGTATAAAAAGAGCCTCTCAGAGTGGCAGTGTCTCTCAGAAGTCAAGATGGGCAGAGGATCACCAATTCCCCCAATGCTGCGGCGAAAAATAGTGGAGCAATATCAGAAAGGAGTTTCTCAGAGAAAAATTGCAAAGAGTTTGAAGTTATCATCATCTACAGTGCATAATATCATCCAAAGATTCAGAGAATCTGGAACAATCTCTGTGCATAAGGGTCAAGGCCGGAAAACCATACTGGATGCCCGTGATCTTCGGGCCCTTAGACGGCACTGCATCACATACAGGAATGCTACTGTAATGGAAATCACAACATGGGCTCAGGAATATTTCCAGAAAACATTGTCGGTGAACACAATCCAGCGTGCCATTCGCCGTTGCCGGCTAAAACTCTATAGGTCAGAAAAGAAGCTGTATCTAAACATGACCCAGAAGCGCAGGCGTTTTCTCTGGGCCAAGGCTCATTTAAAATGGACTGTGGCAAAGCGGAAAACTGTTCTGTGGTCAGACGAATCAAAATTTGAAGTTCTTTTTGGAAAACTGGGACGCCATGTCATCCGGACTAAAGAGGACAAGGACAACCCAAGTTGTTATCAGAGCTCAGTTCAGAAGCCTGCATCTCTGATGGTATGGGGTTGCATGAGTGCGTGTGGCATGGGCAGCTTACACATCTGGAAAGGCACCATCAATGCTGAAAGGTATATCCAAGTTCTAGAACAACATATGCTCCCATCCAGACGTCGTCTCTTTCAGGGAAGACCTTGCATTTTCCAACATGACAATGCCAGACCACATACTGCATCAATTACAACATCATGGCTGCGTAGAAGAAGGATCCGGGTACTGAAAAGGCCAGCCTGCAGTCCAGATCTTTCACCCATAGAAAACATTTGGCGCATCATAAAGAGGAAGATGCGACAAAGAAGACCTAAGACAGTTGAGCAACTAGAAGCCTGTATTAGACAAGAATGGGACAACATTCCTATTCCTAAACTTGAGCAACTTGTCTCCTCAGTCCCCAGACGTTTGCAGACTGTTATAAAAAGAAGAGGGGATGCCACACAGTGGTAAACATGGCCTTGTCCCAACTTTTTTGAGATGTGTTGATGCCATGAAATTTAAAATCAACTTATTTTTCCCTTAAAATGATACATTTTCTCAGTTTAAACATTTGATATGTCATCTATGTTGTATTCTGAATAAAATATTGAAATTTGAAACTTCCACATCATTGCATTCTGTTTTTATTCACAATTTGTACAGTGTCCCAACTTTTTTGGAATCGGGTTTGTAATTAATTTGCATTTTATTGCATGACATAAGTATTTGATACATCAGAAAAGCAGAACTTAATATTTGGTACAGAAACCTTTGTTTGCAATTACAGAGATCATACGTTTCCTGTAGTTCTTGACCAGGTTTGCACACACTGCAGCAGGGATTTTGGCCCACTCCTCCATACAGACCTTCTCCAGATCGTTCAGGTTTCGGGGCTGTGGCTGGGCAATACGGACTTTCAGCTCCCTCCAAAGATTTTCTATTGGGTTCAGGTCTGGAGACTGGCTAGGCCACTCCAGGACCTTGAGATGCTTCTTACGGAGCCACTCCTTAGTTGCCCTGGCTGTGTGTTTCGGGTCGTTGTCATGCTGGAAGACCCAGCCACGACCCATCTTCAATGCTCTTACTGAGGGAAGGAGGTTGTTGGCCAAGATCTCGCGATACATGGCCCCATCCATCCTCCCCTCAATACGGTGCAGTCGTCCTGTCCCCTTTACAGAAAAGCATCCCCAAAGAATGATGTTTCCACCTCTATGCTTCACGGTTGGCATGGTGTTCTTGGGGTTGTACTCATCCTTCTTCTTCCTCCAAACACGGCGAGTGGAGTTTAGACCAAAAAGCTCTATTTTTGTCTCATCAGACCACATGACCTTCTCCCATTCCTCCTCTGGATCATCCAGATGGTCATTGGCAAACTTCAGACGGACCTGGACATGCGCTGGCTTGAGCAGGGGGACCTTGTGTGCGCTGCAGGATTTTAATCCATGAAGGCGTAGTGTGTTACTAATGGTTTTCTTTGAGACTGTGGTCCCAGCTCTCTTCAGGTCATTGACCAGGTCCTGCCATGTAGTTCTGGGCTGATCCCTCACCTTCCTCATGATCCTTGATGCCCCACGAGGTGAGATCTTGCATGGTGCCCCAGACCGAGGGAGATTGACCGTCATCTTGAACTTCTTCCATTTTCTAATAATTGCGCCAACAGTTGTTGCCTTCTCACCAAGCTGCTTGCCTATTGTCCTTGTAGCCCATCTCAGCCTTGTGCAGGTCTACAATTTTATCCCTGATGTCCTTACACAGCTCTCTGGTCTTGGCCATTGTGGAGAGGTTGGAGTCTGTTTGATTGAGTGTGTGGACAGGTTTCTTTTATACAGGTAAAGTGTTCAAATAGGTGCAGTTAATACAGGTAATGAGTGGAGAACAGGAGGGCTTCTTAAAGAAAAACTAACAGGTCTGTGAGAGCCGGAATTCTTACTAGTTGGTAGGTGATCAAATACTTATGTCATGCAATAAAATGCTAATTAATTATTTAAAAATCATACAATGTGATTTTCTGGATTTTTGTTTTAGATTCCGTCTCTCACAGTTGAAGAGTACCTATAATAAAAATTACAGAACTCTTCATGCTTTGTAAGTAGGAAAACCTGCAAAATCGGCAGTGTATCAAATACTTGTTCTCCCCACTGTATGTCCTCATTTTGTTTTCCATTGTCACTGATTTGGTTTCCCTTGTTTATGATTGGGTTCACATACACTCACCTAAAGGATTATTAGGAACACCATACTAATACTGTGTTTGACCCCCTTTCGCCTTCAGAACTGCCTTAATTCTACGTGGCATTGATTCAACAAGGTGCTGAAAGCATTCTTTAGAAATGTTGGCCCATATTGATAGGATAGCATCTTGCAGTTGATGGAGATTTGTGGGATGCACATCCAGGGCACGAAGCTCCCTTTCCACCACATCCCAAAGATGCTCTATTGGGTTGAGATCTGGTGACTGTGGGGGCCATTTTAGTACAGTGAACTCATTGTCATGTTCAAGAAACCAATTTGAAATGATTCGAGCTTTGTGACATGGTGCATTATCCTGCTGGAAGTAGCCATTAGAGGATGGGTACATGGTGGTCATAAAGGGATGGACATGGTCAGAAACAATGCTCAGGTAGGTCGTGGCATTTAAACGATGCCCAATTGGCACTAAGGGGCCTAAAGTGTGCCAAGAAAACATCCCCCACACCATTACACCACCACCACCACCCTGCACAGTGGTAACAAGGCATGATGGATCCATGTTCTCATTCTGTTTACGCCAAATTCTGACTCTACCATCTGAATGTCTCAACAGAAATCGAGACTCATCAGACCAGGCAACATTTTTCCAGTCTTCAACTGTCCAATTTTGGTGAGCTCGTGCAAATTGTAGCCTCTTTTTCCTATTTGTAGTGGAGATGAGTGGTACCCGGTGGGGTCTTCTGCTGTTGTAGCCCATCCGCCTCAAGGTTGTGCGTGTTGTGGCTTCACAAATGCTTTGCTGCATACCTCGGTTGTAACGAGTGGTTATTTCAGTCAAAGTTGCTCTTCTATCAGCTTGAATCAGTCGGCCCATTCTCCTCTGACCTCTAGCATCAACAAGGCATTTTCGCCCACAGGACTGCCGCATACTGGATGTTTTTCCCTTTTCACACCATTCTTTGTAAACTCTAGAAATGGTTGTGTGTGAAAATCCCAGTAACTGAGCAGATTGTGAAATACTCAGACCGGCCCGTCTGGCACCAACAACCATGCCACGCTCAAAATTGCTTAAATCACCTTTCTTTCCCATTCTGACATTCAGTTTGGAGTTCAGGAGATTGTCTTGACCAGGACCACACCCCTAAATGCATTGAAGCAACTGCCATGTGATTGGTTGATTAGATAATTGCATTAATGAAAAATTGAACAGGTGTTCCTAATAATCCTTTAGGTGAGTGTATGTCTTGTGTGGTTCCTCATTTAGCCCTTATATTCCCAATTTGGTCCTGTTCTTTGTCCGTTCTCATCATTGTTAACTTTGGTTCTCCGTGTGCCTGCAGTTTTTCAGAGTTTTGCCTTTTCTCTTACCTTTAAAACCAATGTCCAACAGCAGTTGACATCCACCATGAGGACCAACTCCTTGCCCGGTATCAAGAGGATTGTCCCCTGGATGATTTTGTTGAGGCCTTGTTAGAGCTGTGCCATCAGGTAAATTGTAATGAGAGCACACTGAAGATGTGCTTTTGGAGTGGACTAGACAAATACCTCCTCCACCTCATGTCCATTGGGGATTCCAGTTGTTCTTTGCTTCATTACATTGAGTATGCTTTGTGGATGACTGATTCCAACCATTCCTGCCCCAAATCCTCTAGAGGACAAAACAGACCCTAAGCCTGCACCCACCACAGACCCAGAGCTCCCAAGTCCAGCGGGCCTGGAAATAATCCTCATAGATCTCCACACCCTACAATGGACTCCCACCCCCCGAGATCTCTCCTTCTCCACTGGCATCTCTGGGCCTACTGGACTCTCTGGTCCTGAACAGTTCCCTGGCACTTCCTCCTCCGCTGGTTCCACCCAGCCTCCTGGCTCCTCCGTCTCCGTTGGTTCTGCCGAGCTCCCTGGCTCCCCCTAGGCCTTCCCAGCTCCCAGCTCTGCCTTGGTCCATTGGCTCTACCGTGGCTCCTTGTTCCCTCGGCTCCACCGTGGCTTGTCATCCCTGCAAACTCACTGGCATCCCTTGTTCCACCATCGTCACATGGGTACTCCAGTCCTGTGGTTTCAGCAGGATCCTCCATCCCTCTGACGTCCCCCAATTCACAAACATCCCTGACTCTGTCTTGGTCGCCCTCCACCCTGGTCCTCACCACCGATAGCTTCGCCTTGGGAGGCCGTCCTTACAGCATCTTCAAGGCTAGCCATATCACCTGGTTCACCGGGACCTCTTCCACGTCTGTTGTGCTGTTCCACTGTAAAATTCAAATGAAAATATAATATAGAAAAAATACAATCTAATTCAAAATATCAATAAAAACTATAATTGTATATCAATGATACTAAAATAACACTGAATGAGACACTTAAGAGTTAAAGTGCTTTTTGTGGATTATAGCTTTAGTTTATCCTACAGCTCAGCATTATTGAGGCTTTTTGATGTGATCGTTAATGAGCAGGATTGTGAGATATTAAAAAATTAGATATTTGTGAAGACTGAGGTAATGTGGCGTGATGGCACATTGATCATGCATCATCAATACCTCTCTGATTGTTGATGGCAGACACAGTGCTAATGATTCACATTTAGAGCTGTTTGTTGGAGAATGTGATCAATTCACTCCAGGCCACATGCTAATATGACAGTTTGAGGCTGGTCTAAAACATTGCCATTTCATCCAAGATTAATCACTTACTATTGACATAAAGTCTGATCCACTTTGCAGCTTGGTAAAGGTCAAGTCAAGTGTCTAAACTCTGGAACAAAGCAAAAGATGAAACTCCTTTTAATGAATAACTTTCTCCAGTTTTTATAAATGTCCTTTGTTAAGTATACTAAAGTTATGAAAAGGTATTCAACCACTGGATTCAAAGAGCGAGACAGAACAATAGACACTGTTGCCTGTCAGAACGATGTGTGTGTGTTTCTCTGTATGAGTGTGGTATTTTCTTGGTAGTCAGTGTGAAGGTCTGGTGTAATGCTTTAGCTATTCTGAGTTATGTGTGTATTTGTGTATGTGAGAGGCATATTTTGTGGGTGTTAAGGTGTCGTGCTGAGCGTGGAGAAACGGTGTTGCACTGTTAAGATTGTCTGTCCAGCAGTGCAGGTTCCTCACTGTGTGTCCTCTACCTCCCACAATCACACCACTGGCACAGAGAGAAAACTTTCCGTTCATCTTTCGGGCTATTTTTCTATCTCCACAGCTCTCTTCTCCCAGGGCTCAAGCTAATAGCTTCACATTTGTTTCAAGATTTGAGCCCCTCTGTTCTTCTATTCAGTCATGGCCTTCTCTATTTCTTTCTCTATGAATTTGGAAAGTGTGCCATGTTTTGTCAGAAAAACCATACTGTAAAGAAATATTTTTCGCAGTTACAGTAATCTTTTTATATATACAGTGGGGAGAACAAGTATTTGATACACTGCCGATTTTGCAGGTTTGCCCACTTACAAAGCTTCAACTGTGAGTGACGGAATCTAAAACTCCAGAAAATCACATTGTATGATTTTTAAATAATTAATTAGCATTTTATTGCATGTCATAAGTATTTGATCACCTACCAACCAGTAAGAATTCCGGCTCTCACAGACCTGTTAGTTTTTCTTTAAGAAGCCCTCCTGTTCTCCACTCATTACCTGTATTAACTGCACCTGTTTGAACTCGTTATCTGTATAAAAGACACCTGTCCACACACTCAATCAAACAGACTCCAACCTCTCCACAATGGCCAAGACCAGAGAACTGTGTAATAAAATTGTAGACCTGCACAAGGCTGGGATGGGCTACAGGACAATAGGCAAGTAGCTTGGTGAGAAGGCAACAACTGTTGCCGCAATTATTAGAAAATGGAAGAAGTTCAAGATGACGGTCAATCTCCCTCGGTCTGGGGCACCATGCAAGATCTCACCTCGTGGGGCATCAATGATCATGAGGAAGGTGAGGGATCAGCCCAGAACTACACGGCAGTACCTGGTCAATGACCTGAAGAGAGCTGGGACCACAGTCTCAAAGAAAATCATTAGTAACACACTACGCCGTCATGGATTAAAATCCTGCAGCACATGCAAGGTCCCCCTGCTCAAGCCAGCGCATGTCCAGGCCCGTCTGAAGTTTGCCAATGACCATCTGGATGATCGAGAGGAAGAATGGGAGAAGGTCATATGGTCTGATGAGACAAAAATAGAGCTTTTTGGTCTAAACTCACTCGCCGTGTTTGGAGGAAGAAGAAGGATGAGTACAACCCCAAGAACACCATCCCAGCCGTGAAGCATGGAGGTGGAAACATCATTCTTTGGGGATGCTACAGGGGACAGGATAACTGCACCGTATTGAGGGGAGGATGGATGGGGCCATGTATCGCGAGATCTTGGCCAACAACCTCCTTCCCTCAGTAAGAGCAGTGAAGATGGGTCGTGGCTGGGTCTTCCAGCATGACAACGACCCGAAACACAGCCAGGGCAACTAAGGAGTGGCTCCATAAGAAGCATCTCAAGGTCCTGGAGTGGCCTATAGCCAGTCTCCAGACCTGAACCCAATAGAAAATCTTTGGAGGGAGCTGAAAGTCCGTATTGCCCAGCGACAGCCCCGAAACCTGAAGGATTTGGAGAAGTTCTGTATGGAGGAGTGGGCCAAAATCCCTGCTGCAGTGTGTGCAAACCTGGTCAAGAACTACAGGAAACGTATTATCTCTGTAATTGCAAACAAAGGTTTCTGTACCAAATATTAAGTTCTGCTTTTCTGATGTATCAAATACTTATGTCATGCAATAAAATGCAAATTAATTACTTAAAAATCATACAATGTGATTTTCTGGATTTTTGTTTTAGATTCCGTCACTCACAGTTGAAGTGTACCTATGATAAAAATTACAGACTTCTACATGTTTTGTAAGTCGGCAAACCTGCAAAATCGGCAGTGTATCAAATACTTGTTCTCCCCACTGTATAAAGATTACTGGAAAGTGACACTGGCCTAGGCATACAACAACTAGACAGGAAAGCACAAGACTGGAAAGAATGACGGAAGTTGGTCCATAAAATCACTGAGTCGGGTAAGACTAAATGGATAATCATCACTTCAAAATGTCACATTCAATTCAATGTGTTGCTATTATTTGAGAAAATAGTACACATGACATGGGACAAATATAGCAATCCTACTAGCTTAACAATTTTATAGTCAAAATCCCATGTAATAGATGTTGCACCTGTAAAGGGCACCTATTATGTTTGAACATAAATGTGTGTTGGCAGTGTGTGTACACAACAATGATAAAAATCCATCCAGTGCTTTTTTTTAAATTGCACAGGCCCCTCCCATGACTGTTGACGGACACTGCCATTTCAGCATAGATCCCACCCTGAGTGAGCTGTACACAGTCCGCCATTGTTTTGACGCCGGAGTTTAGGTTTGTTTATGTCTGCGCAAATCATTTCACTCCAGACTGCTTTGTGAACGAGGGCAATACAAGGCAGGCTTTGCTAAAAAGTTGTTACTCAAGGATGGATCAGTACCAACTGTTTGTAATCCAGCTTATAGTCTCCGGAGCGATACTGGTCACGACAGTAATGAAAGGGAGAGCACACACTTTATTACAGTTCATCGGAGTTGTTTTACGGATATAAAGTTTACCAGAATATTAAGCACCCCCTGAAAAGGTTTTTTTGATAATGCAAGGGAGAGAGAGTGTTTATGGACAAGACTTCTGACGCACTTCTTGTACTGTGTTTTATTCAGCTCTTACATTGATTTTGTGGAGTAAAATGGACGCTTCATCTTTTGTGTGAAGTACAATAAACTTCATAAAACTCATCAGTAAAGTTTTGGCCATCATTCGGACGGGGTCCTCTACAACAGGTTTGCACTAATAGTGGATAAAAGCAAGATGACAAATAAGTTATAACCGTAATTAAACAAAACTATACCTGTTCTATCTCACAGTATACATTCTCTGGCTCTGTAGGCATTATTGTCCGACTCCGGTTCGAACTGAACGCCGCTACCGGAGCATGAGCTCTTGAAGCTCCGCCCTCTTCTTGAAAGGGGGCCGGAGGCACCAGCTCATTTGCATTTAAAGGGATACACACAAAAAGGTCTTGGTTACTTATGTAACCCTCGTTCCCTGAAGGAGGGAACGGAGACGTACGTCGGAACTGACCGACGAATTGGGATCTATTTTCAGAGACCAATCTACTTTGAGTGTTATAAACGAGCCAATGAAGATTGGCATTCGGTTGACGCATTCCACGATCCACCCCGCATCGCGGGTATAAATACGGAAGTGGAAGTACCGCATATCGCTTTTCAACTGAGGAGCCGAGACGAGTGACTCGGGCCTTCAGCTGAAGCACAACACCTGGCGACGGGACGTACGTCTCCGTTCCATCCTTCAGGGAACGAGGGTTACATACGTAACCGAGACATTCCCTTTCAGTCGGTCACGTTCGACGTACGTCGGAACTGACTGACGAATTGGGATCCCTACCAACACGCCAGGGATGCTGGCCCTTCCAGCGCCCTGCCTGAGCTCACTGGACCACATCTATGTTGGAGTGGGAGTCAGGGCACCCGGCAGGGAAGGTCAGTCACTGCTGTTCCTGCAAGACCCACTCAGTATGACTATTGGATAATGCTGGGAAAGCGTGCCCGTCTCGTGGAGATGGTACGCTGCGGAGCCACGTCCTTCAATGGAAGGAGAGGTGGCGGAATACACATAAGGACTAACCTACCAGGGTAGTACTACATATGGCAGTCTCTGGGGTGGATCCAACCTGATCCCAGGGGGGAAAGAACACCACCAGAGACGACAGAGCGGGCTCTGTCAAGGGAAAGACACGGGGCTAGCCAAGTAGGGTAGCTGGTACCGTGGAGGATACACATATGGGGTTGCCGTTAGGGAACCGCTACATATGGACCCCAGCCTACACACACGTTCCACAAGCATACGGGTGCAGGCCTGGCACCGTCACACCGACACCGGAACTGGAGCGATCCTCTTCATGAGACTCACTTAGAAACACTCTTCGTAGGAACACACACAAAGGTACTGTTCGGCTCCGAAGTTGAAAGCGATATGCGGTACTTCCACTTCCGTATTTATACCCGCGATGAGGGGCGGATCGTGGAATGCGTCAACCGCATGCCAATCTTCATTGGCTCGTTTATAACACTCGAAGTAGATTGGTCTCTGAAAATAGATCCCAATTCGTCGGTCAGTTCCGACGTACGTCGAACGTGACCGACTGAAAGGGAACTACGCGTTTTTGCTCACCCCCAAAAGTGGCAATTTTAACATGCTGTAAAAAAATTATCTGTGGGGTATTTTCAGCTAAAACTTCACATACACACTCTGGGGACATCAGAGACCTATTTTACATCTTGTAAAAAGGGGCATAATAGGTTCCCTTTAACAGCTCTAGCTTTAACTCTACCTCTTGCCTTTTAAATGTCAATTTAATTTAATTTGAATGAATTTGGATTGAAACAGGATGTAGGATTCAAATTTAGATTTAAGGGAGTACAATTAAAATGGAATGAAATTCAAATAAATGAATTTATTCAAATGCATTTAATTTAATTAGTCATGAACAAGTTCATACACACATGGGTATTTTCAGAAACATTAGATGATATTATCAATCAATGTTTGAAATGCCATCTGCAGGTACATGTTTAACATGTTAACAATTTTATGACTATGCTGGAAAAACACTCTAGTTTATCCCCAATTTTTAAAAATGGAGCAATTCAACGTGAAGTGATGAAACAAGATGAAAACCGTGAAAATCTGTTCTGGTTTATTTTGTTGAACCAAAACAAAACTGCAATTCAGTAAATTTCTATTCCTGTCTTTCCAAATCAACATTAAATGTCATGCAGGGCATGTGACTAATTCATTTCCAAGCCAAATTCATGAAATGAAATGAGCCAAATATTAAATTTTCAGTTTTGCCCAACCCTGGTCTCCAATGTCTTTTATGCCAAGAACCACAAACTTCAAAATGAACAACCAAAGGTTAACCATTTAATTAATGCTTCAGAATGGAATCATATTGTTTTTCATTATTAACTTGCTTGTACAAAATTCACTAGAATTCACTATAAGCGTATTAAAAGCAGCAGATAACATTAGTGTTTTAGTCACTGCATTAAAGATTTTTTAGTATCAATGGTGTAATAATGAATATCATGAATATTAATTCATAATTAACTTTCTTTCTTTCATGTTTTTCTTTGTTTTTTGTAGGTAACTGTTCTTTCAGGCATGTCATTTCAAAGCCATGTGTCTAATCTGACAACCTGTGAGGAGGAAACTTCTCCCAATAGGACTAAAGAGAGGACATGCTCGCTGTGGCACATCTATGATGACAGCAGTGTGTGCTGACATACTCAAAGTTTAATCAAATACTACGTATGAAGTCACTTCACAAATGTCACAGTGCTATGCTTGACATTTCACTACAGATCAGCGTTGACCATTTTCTTTGACTGGTGTTTTATTCATTTGTTGTCATTAGGAGTTTTCCTGTCATTGGGAATATTTCTGGAAACATCAAAGTGACATTAACCCTCATATGCATGAATGTTTCGCCAATCATTATTACATATTCAGGTCTTTAGCGACCCGGATCTATATCTAACACGGATGGATCTCTACCTGTCGTGATAATATAAAACTCTCCTGATATTAGAGTAACAATTACAGAAGAATAAAATAAAGCATATTTTGTCATCTTTTGGTGCTTGGAAGGGTTCGGTTTGAGCAGATGTTTTATAGCATCATCACTGTTTTCATCAGAGCTCATTTCCCAAAACATTCAGCATCTGGCTCATATTCGCCATCTCAAACATATCTTCAAAATCAATATTTTGATCTCTGACAGCTTCTTCACCAGATCCACCATCAAGTGACAGTGACACTAATATTTGATTGCTCTGCAGTTTTTGCTGGTGATACTTCCTATTCTTTTGTTTTCTGCCTGCGGTAACTATGAGTGAAACGTCACTTCATCATTGAGTATCAGACATTGCCACCTTGTGGAATAAAGGTAAAAAATTGCACTTATTCAGTCATCAAAGACTCAATTATTGTTGTGCAGAAAAAATATACTTACACACCGCGGGTCATTAGCGACCCTATACAACTTTTACAAAAAATGAATGGGAAAACAGGCATTCTTATATAATTGTATTATTTTTTTCTTGTTATATTGTTTATAATAAATTGATTGAGGAATACTAAGAAGGTTGATGTCTAACTTTAAAAAATGAATGAGGAGGAGGGTAATGAATGACGTCCCGGGTCACTAAAGACCCGAGGTATGCGTTTAAGGGTTAAGACTCTTTCCTTCTGGATTGGGCAGCATACTGCCTTTTTGCTTAATACAAGGAACATGTAGTTTCTGAAACTTAAAGAGGGCATCATGGAGATTTTGGATAACTTTTTTTTTGTGGTGAAGAACACTTTCCAATTCAACTGATACACAATGTCATTGTTTGGTGATCTCAGCACAAATACAGTACAGAGTCAAATGACTGGAATATGTACATTTTATGATCATGGCACTGGCAGAAATGTTGAGGAGCCGTGTACAATGTCAAGATTGAGGGGCCGTTTACACAACACCGTTTTTAACAAAAAACTGAAAACTTTGTATGTGTTTTGGCCGTTCATTTACACAACAACAGCATTTGGTGGCCTAAAAAAGGCAAACTTTTGAAACAGGTTTCAAAGTGCAAGTTTAAAAAAAAACGATACTATTATCGTCTTATTATGTGTAAACTACAAAAACGTGAATTTGTGAAAAAAGTGATGTCATACACATGCGTATTACGTGTTCAGTCTAGAGGAGCGTAGTGTTTCTTTACCAAGTAACATCGCCATATACTGGCCTGGCATGAATAATACAGCGTTTTTTTGTCGTTTTCTCTGATTCGTGTGAACGGGGATCGTTTTGACAACGTCATCTGTACACGAAAAAAGGAAAGGAAAGACTTTTCTGTTTTTAGTACATTGTTATCGTGTAAACGTACCCTCAGATATTTGCTTTTGACTCTAAGAACTAACTTCTTGAAGTTTACCAATCAGTCAGGTTGAATGAAACGTTTCCATGTAATTAAGAATTTGAATTGAAACCTTTATTGTAAAGTGCTACTGAAAAAAAATCTAATAATTATAAACTGGTATTACTCATAATCATGAGTTAATGTCATAATTTTAATGTCATAATTATGCATTATAGCTAATAACTCATAATGAGAAATGTTCTCATAACTTAGTGTCTAATAATAATGATAAACTTAAAAAGTAATTACTATCTCATAATGAGTAAATTTCTCATAATTATGACTTGATATCTCATAATAATGAACTTTTCTCTTAATATGACATAACATTGATGGAAATATCATAATTATGGCTTAGTTTCTCATTATTATGAGATACTAAGTTAATATTTTGAGATTTTAATCAGATTATTAGTAGGTTACAGTGAACACTCTCCTGCACATTAAGTTTGGAGAAGCTTCCTCTGTATTACATTACATATGGTACTTATTCACAAAGTGCTGGGAAAAAAGTCAGCTATGACTAAAAGAGATATATTAATCATGACCGCAATAATCCCACACATACAGTATCTGTTCACAAACACACAATACAGAACTCAAGTGTTAATATACATCTATTTATCGCTGATCTTTTTAACGTTTTGGTTGTATACCTCACTTGCCTGGCAGGAGCAAAAATCAGCATTTTCTTTTACAATTACAAAGACCCAATCTTCTGTTTGAGACGAAAATGCAAATTACTGTTATTGCAATTTCCTCTCTTTGAATATTCGTGTCATCTTTTCATCCACTTCGGAAGCTTTTCATTACACAAATTAAATGAAGCAAAGGAATTCTGTTTGCTCATGAATTGTCACTAGACCTCTAAATGCAAATTCTTCAATCCATTATTCTTACCTATGTCAGACTGCAGAACAGAACAGGTCTACATATGTATGCTGAGGAGTGAAGTCTTCACACACACACACACACACACACACACACACACACACACACACACACACACACACACACACACACACACACACACATATATCCATGTCTGAGTATATGTAGCTTGCTAAAATTACAAATACAACAGCTGAAGTCAACTAATACCAGACTAAACACAACAATTATCAACACAGCAAATAATTGCTTTCTATTGGCAGTTGCAATGAAATCTCTCCTTCAGGTAAAAATGGAAAGTGATAAATAACCTATTTAATTTTCAGAAATGCCAGGCCAAAAACAAGCCACTTAGGCCAAATGCAAAACAGATTCAATACTACACCAGTTTTTAAAAAGAATTATAGTAGTTAATAGTCTCTTATTGGCCTGTTTAGCTGAGGCATCCATGGAACAATCAAAACAAGCCCTGAAAATTGATAAAAGTCAATTGTCAATATTAGTCACTTGATATTTAAACTTAATAGATAATTAATTGCATTTGGTAGATTTTACTTTCAGTAAAATATTTGCAATGGGTTTGTAAAAGGTGTTTTAATGCATGTTTGGTCTGAGTTTTTAGTTGCATTTACACTGTTCTGACTAGCAGGCATCACCAGCGTGTGGCGTTTCAAACGCTTCGAAACAGTGAATCATTTTGCGAAGCAATTGATTCAAAGCTTTTCCCATCACTAGTAAGTTCTACATACAGCCAGGTGCTCCAGTCTGCCCTGTTCTTTGTTTGGACTTTTGCTTTGTATTTTGTGCTCCATTTTGTGTTAACATGCCATTCTGGACTATAGTTTCCTTTCCTATTTGTAATCAGTTAATAGTTTTTCTAGTCTCTGCCGTTAGCCCTCATGTCTCTCACTTGTGCCTGATTTCCTTGATAAGTTCCCCAGTGTATTTATTCCTTGGTATCTGCTCGGTTTGGTGGTGTTTTCATTTGTGGATGTATCACATGTGTTGTTGTCAGTTCTGTTTTTCACCTATGCTTCCCCATGTCTGGATTTACTTTTTTTTGACAACACTTTAACATGTCTCTCACTTGTAACACTTTAGTTTAGGGTCCAATTATCACTATTAAGTTGCTTATTAGCATGCATATTACTAGGATATTGGCTGTTTATTATTACTTATAAAGCACATATTAATGCCTTATTCTGCATGACCATATTCTACATCCCTTAATCCTACCCAATACCTAAACTTAACAACTACCTTACTAACTATTAATAAGCAGTAATTAGGAGTTTATTGAGGCAAAAGTTGTAGTTAATAGTGAGAATTGGACCCTAATCTAAAGTGTGACCAAATTTGTAGTTGCACTTGGATCCAACTCTCTGGCTGTGTCCGCAATCGCCTCTATAGCCTTAAATAGGGTACTATTTGAGGGGACAGCCATTTGTAGTGGTGTCCGAAACCATAGTAGACATTATCGAGTGCACTCATTCAACCTAATATGACCACTCATTGACCACAAGATGGCGCTTGCATCTGAATCATCTATCCATCCATTTTCCAAACCGCTGCATAATATTATACAGGTATAAATTCCTTTTTAATTGATTATTAAATTGTTTATACATGCTAGTTTCCATGACAGAGTTCAAGATAAATCGTTTCATTTTACTACTGGAGCTGCCAGTTTGCTAAGTTTCAAATGATTGTTAAACAGCAAGCACAAAGACGTTTTTACAGTTATACTAAAACAGCTTTTACTGCTAAAATGTATAAACCATCAATCAGACAACAGAAGGCATGCGATTGTGTACAACAGGTTTTTCAGCAGAGTTTTGATCATTTAGAGGCCTTTAAATATTTTAAAGTAGGGTTAATGGGTTAACAAGTAGGAGGAGGCTTAATTTGGGAAGGAAGTTTTAAGTTCTGAAAGTTACAAATCAAAATAATTTATTTCAAAATAAGGAAAATTTGATTTCCCTTGGTAATATGACCATGATCAGTAAACATTTAGGTGTAGTTCTCTGGAAAAACATTGGGTTGCTCTGTAATCAGTAAAGCAACACCAGGATGACCAATGGATCCGACATGAATCGTCCTTGCAGATTTAGATTATAATCACTCCAACAGCTGCTGCTTCAAACCCGTGACGTGTTTTATGGACACTAGCAAGACAGACTCATCTCTACGTCTTTTACCCACAAGGACACGCTGAGATGCTATTAAAGCTAATGGTTCCATGTTGGGTCTTTATAAAGTCATCTTCTATGTGTTATTAATCAAGCTTGTGTCATCCCCATGTAGGAACCATAATTTATCATTAATTGAGCATTCAAAGCTCTACAAGCAACTTATGACCTTCAAACCACCATGAAGATTAATATTCAGTGGTGGAGGAAGGACTAATACGGTGAAGGGTGCACTGTTGTCATTTAGCATTTGTAGGAAATTGCAAATAGAGGCCAGACTCTGACGCATCTCCAGATATAGTTTGGATGCAGGTATGTGTCAGTCAGAAGAGTGAAGCAGATTAGGTTCAGAGAAGGGCGTTAGCCACATGGTAGCATCAAAGCTTTGATGGACAGCAGCAGAATGAGGGTCATAGTGTCCTGATAAGACGCTGGCGTGTGCAAATCGAACCCACGCCTATTAAAAACCAGAGCTGGTGGATGTGCTGACAATGGAGCCATCAGTCAGCGATCATTGTCTCTGATTATTTCAGGGGCTCATGGGAAAAACAAACAAAAAGCAAACACTGATAAAATATAGCCGTGTTGTGTTCTGACTAGACACTCTTCAGCCAGACTTTAAGATCAGCACTTTCCTTCATCTTCTCGTGCTCAGGGTAATTTGCATAATTACGTTGTCTTCCAATCAGATTGCAGAGTTGGTGTTTATGGTTGTTTTATATATATTGGCTGTGTATTAATGTAAGCAGCTCTGGAAAAACTCCTACATCTGGTGTTTACACTGAAAAGTTCACAGAGCAGACCAGCATCATCTTGTGTTTTATCAGTGTTTGCCAGTGCTTGACTTGAACAATGACGGCATTTGTGTCACAGGCTCTGGAGAGTTCAGAGAGAGCTCAAGGCAAGTGCACTCAACAATAAGCAAAAACAAGAAGAGTCTATGCTCTGTTCCGCCACAACCTCACACACACTCTCTTTATCTACAGGCTTGCTAAATGAGAAAAGCCATGGAGACAGACAGTAGCCTTAGGTGCATCTCGCAGGCATCCCAAAGTGCTAATTACACTTTAAAGCAGAGGATTTGTCCTTCTGCAGGCACTGCGACAGGTAAATATTGGGGTCGTCTTTCCATCCACTAATATTTCTTTTCTCTGCATGTCTGATTATTAAAGGAAGTGACATCTGGAGAGCAGTAGAGGGAGATGAGGCAAATCAAGGAAGATAGACCTCTTCCTTCATTTACACACACAGCTGTAGATTTGATGTTACCAAACATCTGTAGATATCACCTTTAACAACAGACTTTCTTTTGTTGTTTTCAACAGTTTAGAAAGGTTTTATGAATCATCTTTCCTCACCTTCCTCACCTCCTAGAATAGAGAGAATAGAGAATGACACATCCTCAACATCCTCATAAATGAAGTGCGTCATGTGACATCAAGGTCATGTAGATCTTACGAAGCTTGTCAACAATTAAACCTCTAGTTTCCAACCTCTTGTTAAAGTAGTTTTTAAACGAACAGCACAACTGTGTGTGTTGCCTGATTTCACCAAGTACAACATATTCCTGGAACAACATTCCAATCAATTAATCAGATTTGAGGAATACGTTTACAGTTTATGTCAAGTTTTGGCTTACAGCCAGGGTTAGGTGCTTCTACATCAGTGTTATTCATCATTTCCCTCTGCTTTTAGGGATAAGTTTTGGGTCTTTAAGTCAGCATAAAACAGAGCAATAGTCTTTTGAAACTGCTGTGAAACTGCTTCTCAAACAAGAAAAAAATGTTGGGCAGGGCTTCATTTTGTTTGTTTGATTGGATGGTTGGATGAAGGTGGTTTGCTATTGGTGGAACTCATTTGAGTGACAGGTTGTCCCGCCCTCACACCAGTAAACGTCATCAGAGAAGGGAAGAGATGTCGCCGCAAGAGGGAGGGGAAGTTAAATTCATTAAAGATTACGAGAGCACATAAATTGATGTGCATAAATCATTTATAAATACAGCAGTATTCCATAGGAATTGTCCAGTTTGATTCCATGGTGACTAAATTGTAGCGCATGGAATAAATGCATCTGCTATATGTATAAATGTCAATGAACAAGTGCAGTTGGTCAGTCTTAGAGGTTTAGAGGTCCTATTGTAATTGTTTGTTTGAAGATGATAAAGAGATCTGTGAATAAGAAACTATAGCAACTCTTATAGCAACTTTTTTCAATATTTGAAAGATACATCCAGCCTGCTGTGAGACATCATCCTGACGTACAGATATCACCACAAAGAGACAGTCTTCAGAAAGCTGCAGTCTAAATACAGCATCTCATATATGACAGTGGATGAATTACATATCAAACAGAATGACAGAGTCATATGGTCCATTTCCTCTGTTCATTACTCACGAGTCATCTCATCTCTTCATGTTTGCTGCCTGACTCACAAGAGAAGACAAACGTTTGTCATCAGAGCCATTGACATACTGAGATATAAATATCACAGCGATAATAGAGGTATTCAGAGGTAATAATGCTTTAAATTTGACTTCTTGATAATAAACTGCATCAATATGGGTTTTCAGTCGGATTACTGCTTTTATTTCCAAAATGAATGATGTCTGACCACCTACTACATGACAATATAGAACATATTAACATATATTAATTTAGCAGATGTAAATATTGCAGAAATCAAGCGTAGCGTCAGTTCTGGCAGGTCACGTTAGTCAAGCTCGCATCAGCTGACTGTCAGCTGATCACGTCTACCTATAGGAATACAACGTCTATCACAGCATACATACACTGAACAAAATTATAAACGCAACACTTTTGTTTTTGCCCCCATTTTTCATGAGCTGAACTCAAAGATCTAAGACTTTTTCTATGTACACAAAAGGCCTATTTCTCTCAAATATAGTGTTAGTGAGCACTTCTCCTTTGCCAAGATAATCCATCCACCTCACAGGTGTGGCATATCAAGATGCTATATTAAGTTCTTTACATGAAGATATCAACGACTTCAGAAGACTTGGAATGCAACATGAGTTAATACTTTTATACTGTCTTTGGTCATTTTTGCAATAAATACCTGTGACTGTACTTTTATTAGCCTGTTACGTGTTTTATATTGTTTAGAAGTGGGTAGGTTTAGGGTAGGAGTTGGGTTAGTTGCTCCAAAATATAAAAGTAGCCTATAAATATTCATAAAATCATGTCTGCTTTTACAAATGCAAAGAATTAAATGCGTCTGGATCTGATGCATTGGGCAAACAACTGAAATCAATGGAGTACCCTGCACGTCTATATAGTGACGCCTAGGGATACCTTTAGCGTCTTCATTGGAAGGCTAAAATTTTGACGCCTTGGGAGTGAGAATGGGTTGGCTATTCTTAAAGCCTTAGTGCTATTAGAAACACACTTGTTCTTAAAGCTGTAGTGCTATTGGAAACACGCTTGTTCTTAAAGCTGCAGTGCTATTAGAAACACGCTTGTTCTTAAAGCTGCAGTGCTATTAGAAACACGCTGTTCTTAAGCTGTAGTGCTATTGGAAACACGTTTGTTCTTAAAGCTGTAGTGCTATTGGAAACGCTATTCTTAAAGCTATAGTGCTATCGGAACGCTGTTCTTGAAGCTAGTGCTATTGGAAACACGCTTGTTCTTAAAGCTGTAGTGCTATTGGAAACACGCTGTTCTTAAAGCTGTAGTGCTATTGGAAACACGCTGTTCTTAAAGCTGTAGTGCTATTGGAAACACGCTGTTCTTAAAGCTGTAGTGCTATTGGAAACACGCTGTTCTTAAAGCTACATAGTTGCTATTGAAGCAGGTGTGTTAACGTTTTATAGTTTGCTATTGAAGCAGGGTGTTAACTCTAGTTGCTATTGGAAACACGCTTGTTCTTTAAGTATAGCTGCCATTTGAAACATGCTCATTCTAAAGGCTATCTGGTTGCTATTGGAAACATGCTGGTCTTAAGCTATAGTTGCTATTGGGAACACAATCATATTGCACATGCTATGTTAATGTTAGCAACATGCTTGTGGCTTTAGCCTATCTAGAGTATCAATAACATGTTGTGCTTAAATACACACAGCAGGTATGTTTCATCGCAGAGTTCTCTTATTCAACACTAACAACATTGTGGCTTGGTGATCCCATGAGGGAGTCGTGGGGGTCGTCGCCTTCTCCTCCAGCCGATGGAATCACCCCGACAGGAGCAGAATCATGATCATGAATAAGGAAGCACTGTATTTCATTGCTAGCTGCACGTTGCATCTACTTGGAGATGCTGCTGCAGGGTGTATGTCTCCCAGACAGACTACTAGTTAAGTTCTGTGATTACAACATCCTTGTTGTAGCAGATTTTGGGGTGTAAGCTTCCCCCAATAGATACCATACAGTGAATAAAAATTTGGGTACATGCTTGTTGCAAATATGTCCTTGCTTGCTGCAGCTTGGGGTGATGCTTCCCCCATAAGATTGGGAAAACCAAAAAACATGCTTGTATCATATTTTGCTGCCGCTAGGGGTGTACGCTTCCCCAATATATATTATTCAATGAATTTAAATTTGGTTACAGCAACATGCTTGTTGCAAATATGTCCTTGCTTGCTGCGGCTTGGGGTGATGCTTCCCCCCAAGATTTTCGCATCAGTCGTGTTTGGGGGATATTGGCACTGGTTTTGTTTTGGGGGTTTATTGCTGCTCTCCCTGCTCTTATCTATGCTAGGCTGCATGGATGCGCAGGGAGTTCTTGCCCAGAACAGAACAATACCGCCAATCCAAACTGTATGCTAATAGTCAATCAATCATCTTTGACGATAGTGGTCCTGACAGAAATCAAGCGTAGCGTCAGTTCTGGCAGGTCACGTTAGTCAAGCTCGCATCAGCTGACTGTCAGCTGATCATGTCTAGCTATAGGAATACAACGTTTAACACAGCATACATATATAAGCTCCTTCAGTACTATCAGCAGCTATCGCGTTCTCCAGAGCTCATTTACCCTTCTCCATCTCCAGCTCCTCCTCTCGTCCAGTCAGTATTTGGTATTCTGATTCCCCTTGAATCAGACTAAATTCCCGAATTATTTTGTACATTTAATATCGACATTAATGATATCTGCAATACATTATGTTGGTTCTGTTCTGTTTACCCTAAAGAGGGTTATTGCTGCTCTCCCTGCTCTTATCCATGGTAGGCTGCATGGATGCGCAGGGAGTTCTTGCCCAGAACAGAACCATACCACCAATCCAAACTGTATGCTAATAGTCAATCGATAGTTTGACGATAGTGGTCCTGACAGAAATGCAGTAAATGCTTTCAATAATTAATTACTCATTTGTCAAGAAAGCATCTTTAAGAAACAGTTAACAAAAAAATTAAAGTCGTCATGATTTAGGCCTACTCCCTTATGTTATTTCAAACCCATATGCTGGAAAGGTTTTTTTCACACTATACTGGTCGTTTTGGAACTGGCTTCAAGATGGTGAAAATGTACTCAATACAACTTTTGCACAATTTCAAGTCAAGTTTTGCAAAATATAAGTAGTCATTTACTGAAAATCTTGACATCTGCTCCAGCTCTCCTTGTCAGTTTCACGCACTAAAAAAAAAATGATGTTCTTAGTAGTATTTTTGTCTTGTTCTCCAGTACAAATATCTAAACATTCTTAAATCAAGGTACATTTACTTGAAAAGCAAAATTACTTTGTTGACTTGAAAAAATTTACTTGTTTTCTGAAAGAAATTATCAAAATTAAGTGAGTTTTTGTTTAAAACAATGGAGTAAGAAAAAAAAATAATTTCATTTTTCTGACCCCACTGGCAGATTTTTTGTTTTGTTTTAAGATTAAACTTTTTGATATTTATTCCGCATAAAACAAAGATATTTATAGATATATTTAGATATTTATACTAATAAAACAAGATAAAAATATGGAGGAAAAACCATCACTTTTTGCACTGTACCATTTTATTTAATGGACTTAAAAAAGTTATGACCAGTTTTAATTAATAAATAAAGATCGACCGTCCGACCACCCTGAAGTTCAGGTTGCTGACTAAGGCCACATCCACATGAAGCCAGAGATTTCCCTATCCAATCTTTTTTTTTCCTCGTTCTAAAAAAAAATAAACACGGCGTCGTCTTAGGAAATATCTGCGTACACACGAAACCACTGAAACTGACTTAAACCGATGTAGTATACATGCCAGACCAGTATGTGGCACTGTAATTCTGCCACAGAGATACACTAAAAACAGAGAAGAAGACTTGGCGCATGCGGTGTCTGAGGCTGCATCCCAAATGGCACCCTAAGCCCTCACAGTTTTCCTCTGAGTCCACACTTTCATGACGTAATGCCGCTTTGACTGCCGGGTAAAGTCCTCTGCGTAGGTCGCAAACTTGCGGGCTCAGCTGAAGTGCTCATTGAGGGCGCATAATGGCCGCAAAGGGGGTGCTCGTGATGGCAGGCATTGTAAGTCCACAAGACCGAAAGTGCATAGAAGTGTGCCATCTAGGGTCGAGACGTGGGGTGATGACATCATCGCTTCACAAAATATACGGATTGTCTGTACACACGAAAACGCAAGGGTGTCTTTTTCAGATTTATCCACTCTGAGACCCGGTTTTAAAAAAGGGGTTAGCGGTTTCAGGCTCCCAAAATGCCGGATTTGTCTGTACAAAATGCCGATACGTTACAAAATTTACAGTATACAGCTAAACGCGTCTCCGTGTGTATTGTGCCTAAATGAACTGGTAGCAGCGGCTCACAAGTGGGGGAAAGATTTTCAGTGAGTGTTTGATCATCTCTAAATTTCTTAAGTTTTTATTTTATGATATATATATATACAAATTAAATATGCAGTCTTGACATATGAATCACTTGTAAGAGGGTCATCGGTAGCCTTTCTGAATAAAGGATGAAAAGAAACTGGAGTTGAACTGAATAAGTCTGGAAGGCTGTTGTCTGCCGCCTGACATTCAGACCTCCATGTCAGACATCATTTAAAACTAGTTTATCAAGAGTGCCTGAGATGAATGCGTACCACCCTCAACACAAGATGAATAATTCATCTCATTCATTTCTTCATCTGCCAGCACTGAAACATTCGAAAAGTTGTGTGAAATATCTGCAAGGGCTCCTGATTTACTGATCTATGCCTTTAAAGATCTCCTGTCTGGATTTAAAAACTCTTTTTAAGAGATGTCTCCTTGATATGCGGGAGAGAACAGAAACAGTTGACAGGTGTTTGCTGTCCCTGAGGCAAGAACTAAAAATTTCCAAATTACCATTTTAAATATGCAAATGATTATATCTGTTCTCTAACTTGTGGCAATAGCAGAAATTGCTGACATGACAGCAGTGAAGGTAAAAAGTATGTAACTTATTTGGTGTTAGCTTTAAATTGCAGCGGAACCTACTGAAACGTGTATAACTTTTCAGCTCTAGATAAGCTTGGTGACAGTCATAAATTTGGAAGGAAAGCTACTCCTAAACCTAATACTTAAAGCTAATAAACTTAATATGATGCATATTTGTCAGTCATACATAAATGAAATGTCTCAGGTTAAGACTGTAACCATGGTTCCCTGGGAAGGGGCACAAGACACTGCGTCATGGAGTTGATGCTATGGGAATGCTCCTTGTGAGCCAGTGTCTGAAGCACGGCCAGTGTCTGAAGCACGTGTGCAACACACCAATCTTGATTGGCTACCACAGTCAGGTGATGTTACAGGTGCGGCGGTAAGGTATATCAGGGCACCTAGAAAAAACATCATCAACTTAATTTGTCTGAAGGAAGACACAAAGGCATGCCGGAAGTATGGCAACGAGACGCAGTGTTTTGTTACCCTTCTCAGGGAACCATGGTTACAGACGGAACCTGAGACGTTCCCTTTCGAAGCAGAACTTTACACTGCGCCATGCAGTTGACGCAATGAAAATAAAATACCCACTACACCACACTGACCAAATGCCTGCTCAATGTGTCCTGTGAAATTACTCCTCAAGCTAAGCTATAGCCAAAGCATTTCCATACAGCACACCCAGTGACCAAGGTCTAAGGACAGAGAGATGCCTCAGGAGGGAACCCTGTTTCCTCAACTGCCTTCTCTACTTATGGCAAATTTTCCAGGAGACCTGGCGAAAGAGTATCAGAGTGGAGCTTCATATCAGCTCCACATCCTCTTGCTCTCTATCACCGATCATCATGGGGCATAACTGCGCAACCTCTTCTGAGGACCGAAAATCTCTGCCGCTGAACCTCTAGGGAAGCGCTTCACCCAAAAGCAGGTGTCCTAGAAACTAATCGACATACAATCGTCTGACTATTACCTCCAGTATGAACTGGAGGGGCTACTGAGAGAACAGAGCACCATATCACTCTCATACCACCCTCTACCTACTAGCTCTTGTTTGCTGAACGTTGCCCATTCCTACAGAACACACTCTATAGATGAACATGCCAACTTTGCTTAAAAAGTGTGATTACAAGGGAAGCACAATAATCAGCTGAAAAAGGTGAGGCAATGTGCAGCCACTTATTTTCATATAAGCAACTGTGCTCCCCAGGCTCAGGGAAAGCTGCATATTTCAGGAAAAGAAGCCAAAAAGAGGACTCAAAGGGTTTGGCCTCTTTTGTCTTTTGGCCGAGATGACCTCCCTCAGATCTTCTTTTGGCTTCTTGCGAGGCTGCCTCCTCGAGCTCCAACTCCTCTGAGGTAGAGCACAAGCAGTGACACTCTCCTTCTGACCCTGTCTCCATGGTCGGGGCGGGGATGTAGGATCTTGTCTGCGGCGGGGGATGGACCGCTCAAACGCCGCTGACGTAACCCTCGCCTCCTTGAACTTCTGGGCCACTGCCTCAACAGTAGTGCCAAAAAGACGTAGGGGCGTCAAGAAGAAAAGCTCTTTCCTTTTCCATGAGTCCTAAAAAATAAAGACATAGGTGCCTCTCCGTGGCTACTGTGAGACAACGGGTCTTCGCAGGCCCGCTGTCAGGCGAAACTGGGTTTGCCCAAAAAAAAAAAAACCTCCAAAAAAAATGATGGCAATACTTGCAACAGATGTAAAAGTGTAAAAGTGATGTTTATTTTACAGTGTTCGAGAAGTGAAAACAGACCCAACACTATATACAAAATCAACAAAGAAACAAAACTGTGAACAAAATATAAATATATATATATAAATAAATATATAAAAATATAAATATATACACTCCAACTACTTCAAAGACAGACAAAAGAGGTCGCTCACGGCACCACACTTGCACGCTCGCTAGCCAGGTAAACTGACCCAGATCTTTCTCTGGGGCTCCTTCTTATAGGCCAAGCCCTGCCCCATTTTAGTTAAAACCATTAACAACACAAGAGGTAAGTAAACAGGTATGTACATTTACACAACACAACACAAATATATACACATATAACAACTAAATATTTATAGAAACCAAAATGTGGTCAAAATAACAAACACAAAAGATAGACATAAAAATAATAAACATAAAAATAACATTCAACTTTCTTATCCCCCCTGTAACAGACAAGACAATGGACGAGCCTGCTTCCGGCGGCTTGACGCCGACACGCCCACCCACAGCGGACCCGGCACTATTTATCCAGGCCGCTGGGTGGCGCTCGGGTTGACTGGCCGATGGTGGAGAAGCAACGCGAAAGACCGGCAACACAGATGCTGACAAACACTCACGACAGGTAGGTATAAACACAACAACAGGACAAAACATCAAAACGAAAGACAAAGCTAATGTGTATGTATGTTAGGGCAGTGTGAGTACGGTTGGGAATGGAGATGGAGTGGATATGTAAGCGTGTATGCGGACCAGATCAGCGTGCTATCGGCGTGCGTGTGCACCCGCCCGCCTCAGCAGGTATGGAGAATGAGGTAAGCTGGGGATGACTGTGTGTGTGTGTGTGTGTGAGTGCTGCACAGACCAACGGGCATAGGGACAGGTCACTCTGTCGCATCATCTCCCCCCTCTCCAGGCAGCTAACTGACCGGATTCCGGGACAGGTAGTCGGCAATCCTGTTCTGGACCCCAGGTCGATGTCTGACCTTGAACTGGTAGGGTTGCAGGGAAAGGTACCACCGAGTCACCCAAGAGTTGTGGTCCTTCATGGTATGGATCCATGTCAGAGCTCGGTGGTCAGTCTTTAAGGTGAATTCCCTTCCCAGCAGGTAATACCGGAGGCTCTCCAATGCCCACTTGATCGCCAGCCCTTCCTTCTCCATGGTAGAGTATCGGCTCTCTCGGGGTAACAGTTTCCTGCTCAGGTACGCTATGGGCCTTTCGTCACCCATCTCGCCCTGGGCCAGGACTGCTCCAATCCCCACATCCGAAGCATCTACCTGAACTGTGAACACCTTTTTGAAGTCTGGACTTAGGAGGACGGGCCCCGAACACATCTGCCTATTCAAGGTGGTGAAGGCCAGCTCACAATCCTCAGTCCAGACTATCGGGTTCTTCACACTCTTGCAGAGCAGGTTGGTCAATGGGACGGCAGTGGTCGAGAAGTTGGGAATGAATCGTCGATACCATCCCACCAGTCCCAAGAAGGATCGGACCTCCTTCTTTGTCCATGGTCTTGGGCTACGTCGAACGGCTTCTACCTTGTCCACCTGTGGCCTCAGCTCACCGTTTCCCAGATGGTACCCCAGGTAGTTGGTCTCCGCCTTCGCCCACTCACACTTTGCCACATTCAAGGATAGACCAGCCTCTTGGATCTTGGTCAGAGTGTCTCTGAGGTGCCGAAGATGATCCTCCCAAGTTGCACTGTAGATGACCACATCATCCAGGTATGCAGCTGACCACTCTTCGCAGCCTTCAAGGACTTGGTCCATGAGTCGCTGGAAAGTTGCAGGGGCCCCATGCAGCCCGAAAGGTAGGACCGTAAAGTGATACAGCCCCACTGGGGTCAGAAACGCCATGTAGGGTCTGAACGCCTCCTCCAGAGGGACTTGCCAGTATCCTTTACAAAGGTCCAGAGTTGTAATGTACCTGGCTTGACCAATCCGCTCCAGCAGGTCGTTGATGCGTGGCATGGGGTAGGCATCAAACCTTGACTGGGCATTCAGCTTCCGAAAGTCAATGCAGATACGTAATGTACCATCTTTCTTTGGGACGATCACAATGGGGCTGCTCCACTTGCTCTTCGAGGGTTCAATGACTCCCAAATCTAGCATCGTCCCAGTCTCTGCTTGCAGTGGTGCCACCAGCCTCTCAGGAACTCTGTATGGTCGCTGTCGTGAAGGTGTCTGGTTGAGCAGGTGGATCTGGTGTTGTACCAAGCTGGTCCGTCCAGGCCTCTGACGGAACAACGAGGGATATCGGCTCAGAAGAAGGTGCAGCTCAGCCTGTTTGTCCTCTCCCAGATGACGGAGATCAACCTCTGCTGGCTCTCACACCTTCGGCTCTGGTTGTTCGTCCTCCAGATCATCCTCCACCTCACGAATCAACAATGCAGTCTCTGGTTTGCTGGGTGCCTCCTTCCACTCCTTCAGTAGGTTGATGTGGTAGGTCTGCACCGTCTTACCCTTGTCTGGGTGATGAACTTCGTATGTTACCGGTCCCATTCTACGGACGACACTGTATGGGCCTTGCCACTTCATTAACAGTTTGTTTGCCGACGTGGGAAGCAGTAACAGTACCTTCTGTCCAGGTTGCAGCTCTCGGGATCTGGCATGCTGGTCGTACCAGGTCTTCTGTGCTTTCTGTGCCTGTCGGAGGTTCTCTTGGGCCTTCTCCCTGTAGCTCTCCAGGCAGTCTCTCATTTCAAGGACGTACTGGACTATGCCCTTCTCACTCTTCGTCCCGTCTCCAGACGAAGCGGCCTCCCACCCTTTCCGTAGGAGATCCAGAGGTCCTTGTACCCGCCATCCATACAGGAGCTTGAATGGAGAGAAGCCCGTTGATGCTTGAGGCACCTCCCGGTAGGCGAACAGCAAGAACGGTAGCCATTTATCCCAGTCCTTTCCAGTGTCCGACACGAACTTGCGTAGCATGTTCTTCAGCATTTGGTTAAAGCGCTCTACCAGTCCATCAGTCTGTGGGTGGTATGGGCTTGTCTTTAAGGCGGTGATGCCTAACTGCCGGTGCAGCAACTTCATCAGACGTGACGTGAAGTTAGTCCCTTGATCTGTGAGGATCTCCTCAGGTATCCCCACCCTGGAAAACAACTGGACAAGGGTATTGATGGTCTTTGGGGTTGTGATGGAACGAAGAAGAAAAGCTTCCGGATACCTTGTTGCATAGTCACTGATGACCAGGATGTACTGATGCCCCGCACTGCTCCTTTCCAGTGGCCCCACAATGTCCATGGCAATGCGCTGAAAGGGAACAGATATGACAGGCAAAGGGTGTAAGGGTGCCCTATCCCTTTGGCGCACAGCACTGGTCTTTTGGCATGTGTGGCATGTGGTGCAGTATGTTTGTACATCAGTATACATGGAAGGCCAAACAAATCGTGAGCTAATGCGTGCATAGGTTTTCTGGAGTGCCATATGCCCTGCCCATGGAATACTGTGACCTAGGTGTAACACGAGGGGACGACAACATGTAGGGACAACCAGATGGGTAGATTCATGGTTTAGCATGTACAATATATCATTGATAACAACATACTTTTCCCCACACAAGTCAGCTTGTTTCCCCTCTAACACCCTGGTAAACAGTGGTTTCAAAGACTCGTCAGCTTTTTGCAACTCTGCAATGTTCTCTGGGACCTGCCAGTCATGAATTCCCAGACCTTCAGTTTGAATCGTGGAAGCTGGTGTACCCAAACCTTTTTCCAGTCGCCGTTGGCGACGTGACTTTCTGGGGCCTTTAGTCCCGCCCTGCAACAGACTATGGTGTAAGTCTGGCAAGGGCTGCAGACCGGTTTTAACCTGCACCCGTTTCATTACCGGACAAGCAACATTGACAGCATTAGAGGTAGGTATGCACGGTTCAACAGAATGCAGTAATTCAGTGAGCACTGGTAAGTCTCTTCCTAAAATCATGTCAGCAGGTAAGTCATCTACAATTGCCACGTTTAACAGGTAAGTTTGGTCCTGCACACATACATTCACCTCAGTTTGGGGATACTGCTTAACATCCCCGTGAACACACTGTACACTGACCAACTGATCAAATGGAACATGTGACATATGACATTTCTTTAGCAATGGCAAGGAGCTGCCAGTGTCCAACAAAGCATTCAGATGTTGTCCATTCACAGTCACTTGCACATTCTGTGTTTTGCGCCCATTGTTCATATTGTCCTCCTCCCTTGGGACATAACAAAAACCAGTCAATTTTGCCTTACGAACTGGACACACTGTTGCCTTGTGACCCAGTTGTTGGCAGTAAAAACACACAAGTCTTTTCTCAGGTGCCTCTCTCTGTGCCTGAGTTGCATTAAAGTCAGTGTTAGGTTCCCCAGACCTATTGGAAGTGTTTTTAACATTACCTTTTACGGGTTGAGAGCGCTGACTACCACGGTGAGCGTTGAGATACTGCTGCGCCAGTTTAGCAGCATCCAGTCCAGTGGCTGGTTCATGTTCCTTGACCCATACCTGAATCTCGTAGGGTAGGACCCGCAGAAACTGCTCCAGGACCACTGTCCCATCGATTTCCTCCTTTGTGTGCAGCTCAGGTCTCACCCAGCGACGGTACAAGTTCCTCAGTCTGTTGTAGGTCTCTGTTGGCGATTCTCCAGCTGGAGTCGACGTGGCTCGGAACCGCTGAGCGCCTCCTTCAGCTCGGCATAAACCTCCACTTGGTCCTCGTCCATAGCCAGGTAGGCTTCCAGCGCTTGCCCAGACAGCAGTGGAACCAGATGATAGCTCCACTCCTCCTCTGGCCATCTCCAGGTTCTGGCGAGACGTTCGAAACGGTGCAAGAAGCTCTCAAAGTCCTCACCTTGCTGGAAGACTGGCAACCTCGGCTCCGTTCGTGGCGTCGGCTGGCGGTGGTACCCCATGTCGGTCAGTGAGTCTCGGTCTCTCTGACAAGCTGTGCTTCTCCGTTGAGCTGGTGTAGGAAGCTCCATACGTGGACTGTCGCCCTCAGTCAACTCCTCAGCTGGCCGAACAGCTTGCAGAATCGACTCTCGCAGACTCTTTATCTCCTTTACATAGCGTTCCTCCCTCTGCTCTTGTGCGCTCAGGAAGTCACGCATCACAGCATACATCTCACCTCTAGATGTCACCGCAGGGGAATCGGGTCGTCGGGGTGACGTAGACTTGGGACGCACTGGTGGAAGATCTCTCTCCTCCTCCGTAGACTCAACTGTGCAAAAGAACAAAAGAAAATAGAAATATATATACTCCAACTACTTCAAAGACAGACAAAAGAGGTCGCTCACGGCACCACACTTGCACGCTCGCTAGCCAGGTAAACTGACCCAGATCTTTCTCTGGGGCTCCTTCTTATAGGCCAAGCCCCGCCCCATTTTAGTTAAAACCATTAACAACACAAGAGGTAAGTAAACAGGTAAGTATGTACATTTACACAACACAACACAAATATATACACATATAACAACGAAATATTTATAGAAACCAAAATGTGGTCAAAATAACAAACACAAAAGATAGACAAAAATAATGAACACATAAAAATAACATTCAACTTTCTTATCCCCCCTGTAACAGACAAGACAATGGACGAGCCGGCTCCCGGCACTATTTATCCAGGCCGCTGGGTGGCGCTCAGGTTCGACCGGCCGATGGTGGAGAAGCAACGCGAAAGACCGGCAATACAGATGCTGGCAAACACTCACGACAGGTAGGTATAAACACAACAACAGGACAAAACATCAAAACGAAAGACAAAGTTAATGTGTATGTATGTTAGGGCAGTGTGAGTACGGTTGGGAATGGAGATGGAGTGGATATGTAAGCGTGTATGCGGACCAGACCAGCGTGCTATCGGCGTGCGTGTGCACCCGCCCGCCTCAGCAGGTACGGAGAATGAGGTAAGCTGGGGATGACTGTGTGTGTATGTGTGAGTGCTGCACAGACCAACGGGCATAGGGACAGGCCACTCTGTCACACTACCATGGCAGCAATCGAGCAGCCCACAGCACAAGCCACCTGCCTGACTGAGCCTCAGGACTGTGTCATGAAGAGCCTTCCACAAGGGCGCCGCACTGGGCATCTTCAACCCGGGGCATGACCATATAGCCGTGTTCATCAAGCCCCTTTACATTGGCATAACTAGTTGTTAAAGGGGCGATCAAGCAGCAAAAATGGTTTGTCCCACTATCTCGCAAACTCATCATGGAGATCGCCTAGGGGTGCCTATAGGACGCCTATGACCCAATAGGAATTGCTCATCAAATCTACTTAGTAGGGTTTCCTCCTTCTCCACTGATCAATCAAACTTCAATTTTGCCGTGGCACGGTTCATTACTACCAGCTCCACATATGTGGGGGCAAGGGAGGAAGGGCTTCCAGATCTGGCATGAGAGCTGAAGAGCTAGTGGGCGATGCTTGAGAAGGGTTAGACCCATCTCAAGCTCATCTGCTAACTCAAGCTGCGATCCCCACGGTCGCAGTCACCGACCTGATCTGCGAGGCGCAGGCACCTGGCTCCCATCTCCCTTGAAAATAGCCAGGCGGTAGCAGAGCTTCCTTACTGTGAAATGGTCACAGTGAGAGCAACCAGCCCCCTTGAGGGCTGATCTAGCGTGCTCCGCTCCGAGACACATAACACACAGATCACGTGAATCACCCCATGTTATGGATCTCTGACATGGTGTTACACACTTTCTGAATGCTTTGCTAGACATTTTCTTTTTTACTCCTAGTCACAAACACACAGAGAGTTTCACACTCACTGCGGTAGCCAATCAAGATTAGTGTGTAGCACACGCTTCGGACACTGGCTCACGAGGTCTGACGTTTCATGACACAGTGTTAAGTTCCACTTCGAAACGGAACAGGTAAGATTTCTGCATTAAACAGCATTTAACTTCTATTTGATTTTATTGAAATAAAAATAATATAAAAAAACTAAATCAGCATAAATCTGTTTATTGTCAAAACAATTCTATGAATTCAGTTAAAAAGCATGAACATGGTTAAAATATGGCTAGCGGTGGAACAAGCAATATTCAATTAGGTAAAATGTATGAGATTGAAACAAATTGGATTTATTGATAATACATTTAGAAACCTGGCTATTATATGTTTAAAACATACTCCCCCGGTTTCACAGACAAGGCTTAAGCCTAGTCCCAGACTAAAATGCATGTTAGAGCTGTTTTAAGTGATAGAAACTTGCACTGACATATCTTAAAATATGTCAGTGTCATTGTTTTGTCTCAAGATGCACACCAGCAGCACCTGCTATTTAAATGGCCAAAATTTAACTAAGGCCTAATCCTGGCTTAATCTAAACCCTGTCTGTGAAACCAGGCCACTATATTTTTATAGTAAATAATAAATACATTTATAACATAAATCTTACCTGTTTCTTACTCATTTATGTATGCATCACATTAAATGTATTAGTTTACTGCATGTTAACTGCATGTCGTGTAATTCGAAATCAAATACATAAATTTAGGCCTATTTTTTTTTTTTTTTTTTTGAGAGTAAATTAGTCTTTCACAGTTTGTGTTTTTTTCCTCGGACAATGTCTGGAAAGATTACAGAGTAAATAACCTATTATTATTTTTTTAGAACCATTCCTGTACATTCCTGCTTAATAATAATAATAATAATAATAATCTTAAGTGTCATTACTTCACATAGTGATATTATAATTTACTCCTGCTTGGAAGAATGAGTCACCCAGGTCCCATAAAACATCTGTTCTCAACGTCAATGGAATTTTTCAATCTCTCTCTCTTTTTTTCTTTTTGGATTGTGCTACCGGGACAGATGCTAAACTAAAGATAAGTTTATTTAGCAAAAATACAACTTTAGTGTATAGAGCTAAGATTCTTTTAAATTAATTAATTTCAAGAGTATAGTAACCTAATTAAAAGGGTCATATCATATTTTTTAGCATTTCATTTGTTTTTTGGAGATCCTGTTATAATGTCACTCAAGGGTTTTGTACCAGCAACTATTTAGTCTAATTTAGTTTTAACTGAACCTCTTTCTGATTTTTCTGAACCAATTTTCCAATTAAATTGATTGTTTTTAATATTTTTTTTATTATTATTAAATTGATTTTTTTTTTCTTTTACTGATGTATCTTAAATACTATTTAAACAGTTTATATTTTATGTGATTATAAACTTGATTTAGAAAAAAAAAAAACACAAACTGCTCACCACCTCCTCTTTTTACCATAAGATAAACCACATTTGACTTGCATTTATTTTACAGATAATAGAGAATCTATCTATAGTAAATGTCTGTCTTCGACCTTTAAAAACTAAATCATTGCATGACCTTGGGAAAGTTTCGGTCTTAACACTAATACACTGTTTCATAATTGTGTCACAGGACAGTTAACATTCCACACTGGCCTAAACTTAAAGTAGATGGAGCTTAATCAAGCGTGAGATATGAATGAAATTGTAAAGCTCAGTCCAGGGTTCGAGGAGGGGACAAGGCCTCATTACAAAGCGCTTGCTGCATAATTTATTTTCTTCAACATACGTGCTGCGATTTCAACTGTCTGTCCTCTGATGAATGGCGGCAACATGTCACAACACCTGAATGTTAATTGCTCTGTTGAAATGTCACATAGACAGAAACAATTAGAATATAACTGCATGAGACTCGGGAACAAACAACAGTTCTTCATGTTCAATGGTGCTCATGCCTTTCAGCTCTGACACATTTTTTGGGAGTTATGTTAGGTTCAAGTCAGATGAAAATTGCCAAACATCTGAGGCCACTGGTGAAAATGCATTAATTTGCAGTCCAAATTTCCACAATTCATTTGTACTGTATTAAACTCTCTAGAGATACCTTCATTATATTCTATTATATATTCTTATTGTACACTCTTGGATTCCAATTTGGCCTCTGCATACTATATATATATACTCTTCAACTCTGAGTGACGGAATCTAAAACAAAAATCCAGAAAATCACATCCTGTAGTTCTTGACCAGGTTTGCACACACTGCAGCAGGGATTTTGGCCCACTCCTCCATACAGACCTTCTCCAGATCCTTCAGGTTTCGGGGCTGTCGCTGGGCAATACGGACTTTCAGCTCCCTCCAAAGATTTTCTATTGGGTTCAGGTCTGGAGACTGGCTAGGCCACTCCAGGACCTTGAGATGCTTCTTACGGAGCCACTCCTTAGTTGCCCTGGCTGTGTGTTTCGGGTCGTTGTCATGCTGGAAGACCCAGCCACGACCCATCTTCAATGTTCTTACTGAGGGAAGGAGGTTGTTGGCCAAGATCTCGCGATACATGGCCCCATCCATCCTCCCCTCAATACGGTGCAGTCGTCCTGTCCCCTTTGCAGAAAAGGGGACAGGACGAAGTTTCCACCTCCATGCTTCACGGTTGGGATGGTGTTCTTGGGGTTGTACTCATCCTTCTTCTTCCTCCAAACACGGCGAGTGGAGTTTAGACCAAAAAGCTCTATTTTTGTCTCATTAGACCACATGACCTTCTCCCATTCCTCCTCTGGATCATCCAGATGGTCATTGGCAAACTTCAGACGGGCCTGGACATGCGCTGGCTTGAGCAGGGGGACCTTGCATGTGCTGCAGGATTTCAATCCATGACGTCGTAGTGTGTTACTAATGGTTTTCTTTGAGACTGTGGTCCCAGCTCTCTTCAGGTCATTGACCAGGTCCTGCCGTGTAGTTCTGGGCTGATCCCTCACCTTCCTCATGATCATTGATGCCCCACGAGGTGAGATCTTGCATGGTGCCCCAGACCGAGGGAGATTGACCGTCATCTTGAACTTCTTCCATTTTCTAATAATTGCGCCAACAGTTGTTGCCTTCTCCCCAAGCTGCTTGCCTATTGTCCTGTAGCCCATCCCAGCCTTGTGCAGGTCTACAATTTTATCCCTGATGTCCTTACACAGCTCTCTGGTCTTGGCCATTGTGGAGAGGTTGGAGTCTGTTTGATTGAGTGTGTGGACATGTGTCTTTTATACAGGTAACGAGTTCAAACAGGTGCAGTTAATACAGGTAATGAGTGGAGAACAGGAGGGCTTCTTAAAGAAAAACTAACAGTTCTGTGAGAGCAGGAATTCTTACTGGTTGGTAGGTGATCAAATACTTATGTCATGCAATAAAATGCAAATTAATTATTTAAAAATCATACAATGTGATTTTCTGGATTTTTGTTTTAGATTTCGTCTCTCACAGTTGAAGTGTACCTATGATAAAAATTACAGACCTCTACATGTTAAGTAGGAAAACCTGCAAAATCGGCAGTGTATCAAATACTTGTTCTCCCCACTGTATATCCCACCCACTAACAGGTGCCGTGATGAAGAGATAATCAGTGTTATTCACTTCACCTGTCAGTGGTCATAACGTTATGCCTGATGGGTGTATATACTGTATATACATAATTATTTTTTTTGTTTTTTTTGCATAAATCCTATCATTAGGATTCTTTATATTTGACACTATGCAAAATTCTATGCTGTGCATCCAGACGTTTTACATATGTTTTTTTTGTAATTGCCTTTTTTCTTAATGATGACTCTCATTGTAAAACTTTACTGTTAAACAGTTATTTTTCTAAATCAGTGTAGAGGTAGTACAAAAATTGTACCATAAATGTATAAATACTTAAATAAATAATTCATAATTGGTTTCATACGATTCTCCTTGCATTAAACATTCCACAAACGTTCATACAAGGATCCTGCACATATCAAATGTGTTCTTTATAATTGGGTCAAGGACTCTCCCCTCATGTTGAGTCGCCCCACAGGAAGTGTGTGAGAACTCAAAAGAATTGCTTCTGTGTTCAACACTTAACACAGTCCTTTATTCAAGTGTAAGGGCCAAAGGACACGAGACAAAGGCATGCCATAACCTAACCTTTCCTCCGAACGCTCTCGGCTTTCAGGGATTTAAGTGGCTGGGAGAATTTAAGGCCATTATATCAAAATGTACTCAAACACAAAGCCTCTGTCATTGCTGCGTGTAATATGCTTGACTGCTCAATGATAAATTGTCTCCAAAAAAAAAGAAAAGTCTTGTTGAAAGTCTTGGTGCCTTTCCATGACTACGGTGTATTAGGGGAATGATTTGTAATGTGGCATCATGTAGAGTTGTTTAGCAACAGACAAACCAATCATAACTGCTTATCTCATTAAATATTCATACACTTTCTTGCATTTAGTCTGAAGGAAACAGTTAGAAATGTTCAACAGTGACGGAGTAACATTAATTGGAGCGATAAAGAGACATCTATTATTTGTGCTGTATTTCGGAAGATTTAATACAGCCAGATTAATTTATGTGGTGACATTTCCACAAGCATTTTTAAAAACAGGTTGCATACTGGTCGCATGCATTTGTAAATGTTATTAACCTCATAAATATGCAAATGCAAGTGTTAACCCAAGGTTTACAAATGTGCAGTGTGAAATCTTGAAACCTGATAATAAAATATGAACAGTGGGAAACATGAAACAAGATACTTTGGATTGTGTTTACCCAGGTTTTAGCGTGACTCTGTGTTGAGTAAGAACACACTGGTCTGTGTAAATATGTAATGCTGTGGAAAACTTTGTTTAAAATATGCAGCTTTTCATTTTTAGCTTCCACCTTTCAATCCCAAGAGTGTCCTCAAACTCCTTTACCTACGGCAAAATCACTATGACACACAAACTTGAGTGAGTGGATTATTAATCTTTATAAAATTGCATAACAATTTTTAACATTTTTTTCAACTGTAATGTAATAAGAGACAGAACGATTTACAGCATGTTGGCTGGTTTGAAAACACTGGCGCTAGACTGATGATATAAAGGAGAGGAGAGAAAGCAAACAACTCACAATGTTGTGCCTTGAGCATGCATGGTTGCCATTTAAACCGGCACACTTGTCTTATAATGTGACTGCTTACTGAGGGTGACAGTCTAAAGTATCCAGACACATCTTAAATGCTTAAATCTGATGTAATGTTTCAAAACATGACAGTATATTGCATGGCTCATTTTGTGGCAGAACAATGACAATCACACATTGAACACAACTAAGGATTTTTTTTTTTTTTTCTGAGCCAAAACATGGATTGCTCTTGGCTGGAAATATCAAGCACCTGACCTCAATCCAAATGAGCATGTTTTACTTGCCTGAAGACAAGGCTGAAGGCAAACAGACTTTTAAGTAAGGGAATTTGGATGAAATAGTCTGGAACTGAAAGCAAGGCTTGCAGACATCTAACGTTTGACAATGCATGTATGGATCACATCCGTCAGGCTGCCCTCAGGTGCTTACTGAATGAAAAATATATAAAATTAAAAAATACTGCATTTAAAAGGACTTTAATTTTCCCATATTACCTTTGATATCCTAAAATTTGGGCATTATTGAGCAAACTGGGCTAGTTGTAGCATGAGGGAGTTGATACAAGGTATCTATATCTTAGTTATTTTGAGGTTTTGAGTTAAAAGTTTAAGTACATAATTGTGTGTTTTCGCTAGTAGTAACGTTGTATGTTTCTATGTACACTTATATAAATAAAAGGTTTTTTTTTTCTTTCCTCTGAAGTGATGCCATAGAAGAACCTTTCAAGGAACAGTTCTTAAAAGAATTATTTTACTTCTTAGTATAAAGAACTTTTTTTTTTTTGCCTTGGATGCCGGATCCGTGTTTACAGTGGACGAAGTGGAGGATGACAACAGCCTTGTCCAGCCACACCCCAGAGACATCTCACAAGCCGACCCAGAGCACAGCCCACCAACACTCCACACCACGGAGACGACAACGCCTGAGCCCCCCACAGACAGGAGCTTCAGCCCGCCGCTAGCACAGAACCTGTGACAACAGCGCCCACTAAAGCCCCGGTGCCGAAGTTCCCATGCGAGTCTGACCAGGGGTGTGAGCCAGCAACAGTCGTCCCTGTGGGAATATTGGTGGAGATTGACACAGGGGAAGGCTAATTGACTGGAACACAGAACTACTGATTCCACCCACCCCCACCCTAAATGACGACCTGTCAGCGTCACCTTGGCTCCTCCCACCCGCGTCTCCACCAGAGACTCTCAACCGTGAAGCTACACCAGGTTCTTTTGTCCTGCCAGCTCCCCCATGGTCAGTCGTCATCCCTCCGCCACGGACTTGCGATCCTCCCGCTGCGTTTCGCACCGGCTCCACCTCAGGCCTCAGGAGCTCTAATTTCAATTCGAGCGTTCGTCACCGCGGCTCTGCCCAGGCCTCCAGTGCCAGCTGTGTCGCTTGATCCCATCAGCTCTCCGTCATCGACTTGGGATCCCCTGTTATCGTCTCAGTCGGTCGTCCCGTGGAGGCCATTGACCACGCCTACTCCTTGGCTCCTCCCTCCATCTGCGCCACCATGGGCTGTCATCATCACCATGCTCTGGGTCAGTAGCATCTGGCCGCTCCTCCCGTCAATGCCTCCATGGTCCCCCATGGTCCTCCGTGGAGCCTCTGCCTGCTCCTTCTTCCCAGCCTTTTGCCAGCTCCTCGCTCTCCTCCTGATTTTTATATCTTGTGACATGACTGTCACACAGTGTCTCATTTCATAGAGATTACACAGACATTTCTAAATATCAATGTACCTCAAAACTGTAGATTATGTAAATTTTCAGTATGTAAGTCGTCTCACTACCTCTCTATCCAGAGCCATCACTTGAAATCACAGGACCTGGCACAAAATTTTTACGATGGGCTCTATAGCCACACATTCAGCAGCAAAAGATGCATTTAAGTATAGGTCCATTTATAACCCAGGACCGGGATGTGTTTTCAGTTTCCTCTGCTGGCGAGCAAACACACAAGTCCGTACAGCTGCCCAAAACTCTTGGTCCTTACAACATATCCTTAAACAAACTTCTGCATATTCCCATTAAATTTCCACATTTGGGTGGAGGATACAGTGATGGTTCTGGAACATTCAGATAAGGTTTCTAATTTTGCAAACCAGTGCACTTTGTGTTGCCACTAATGGCTAATGGAGTAAATAATTACAGAAGCAGGCTGCGATAAATCTGATTAGGCTTCTTCTCTGAGCTAAAGGAAGCTATGGGAAGACTGTTTAGCTGTAATTATATAGACTGCAGCATAATGTTAATCCATGGGTTTTTTTGGGAAAGTAGTGCAATCTGTCCAGAGCATTAGATTATCACTGTGAAAAAAAAAAGGTTGTAATTGTGATTTAGATTAATCATAATGACCTTCACCCTTAATAGATAGCATGGAGGAAGTCATATTATAACAAGTAAAGTTTGAATATTTGCCACAGCAGGAATTGCAAATGTAGTTTTCATACAAAGTTTAAGAAATGTAAATGTACAGTCATTTGCAATTTTCCTATAGCATATAATAGGTAAATCATAATGCATGCATATTTTTCTTCTCCTGGAGTTTAATGTGATTTTCTATTTTAGTTTCCAAAGGTTCGGTGACTCAAATATCTGTAATGACTCATACACATTATTTTAAGGCAGCTGCTATTTACGCCAAGTATAGCAACTAGATTCTATTTACACTCAGTGAAAATAACATATTTTCTTAGCGATAGATGATATTTACACTAAGTGCAAATAGCTGTAGATGCTATTTACTAAGTGAAATAGCACACTAAGTGAAAATAGTGATATATTCTATTTACACCATGTAAAAGTAGCAGTTCTTTGCAATATGTGTAAATAGTAACAACCCTCTACAATGCGAGTAAACTCCATTTGTTCCACTCCGCTCATGTTAATATTAAAAATTTCGCCCAGGAACACTCGGTAAGATGACGTAAAATTAGAACAGCCTTCTATCTGTACCGTTTTGACTTCTTTGCTCGCTGTTTTGCTCTTATTCTCGTGCACTGACTCATTCGCTAAGCTGAACAGCCAATCAGAGTTCTCTCTCTCACCAACGGCCCGAAGCCGATTCTACATGTTGAATCGGCCCAAAAAACCCAGACAGTGTCCGACTAGAGCCAACGGTGCGGAACACACCGAAAAACCTACGGGCCGACGCTCAAAAACGACCCGACGTTGCCCGACGGCCGATCGTCGGCTTGGTGTGTCCCGGGCTTAAGACATTTCCTGTCAGATGTTAAATAGACATTTAGAAAATGTCTTTAAAGAGATAGTTCATCCAAAAATGAAAATTTGCTGTTAATTTACTCACCTGCAGGCCATCCAAGATGTCATTTTTTCTTCAGTTGAAATGTAAAGAAGAAACCGTGGTTCTTGGTGATTTATATAATGCAAGTCAATGGCTATCACTTTGAGAGTAAAAAAAAAAAAATTATACAGGCAAAACAAAATTAATACCTGTGGCTCCTGGGTTTGGCACTGGGTACTGGGTTTTGGATCAGAGCCTGGATCTCTTATCACTGTAAAAGTAAAATCTCAGAGACACACGGCAAGAATGAGTAACAAAAGGACAAAGTGAATGAGAGAGAATATGGGCAAAAGGAGAAATGGGAGATGTAGAAAAGGGCACATAAGAGCTCTCCTAACCCTCGCACAAGCCCGAAGGCACCTCAACCTTTTCTCTACGGTGTGTGAGAAATTGTAGCCTTGGCAGTGGAAACTGGAGAGGAAGCGGTAAGCTCCTGTCTCTCGTCTCTCTCGATGCCACTGCGTTGTTTGCAGGGACTTGTGGGTGAAGAGGGCAGAATGCAATTTAGCATTTGAGTAGGCTCAAAAGAGTTGCTTCCGCCTGCAGACTCTCAGTAAGTGCATCAGTCCGAGTACCTGCTGGCAAACTGACATGGGAGAGAGTCACGGAGAATCAGTCCCAACTCTCCTACTACAGCCGCCTCGGGGTCAGCAGGGACAGAGAAAGACAGGATAGTGGATACCAATGTGTTGTGTCCTTCACAGTGTAGCCTTCAGTCATGCTAAAATAGACGGAGGAATGTTTAAATTATGTAACCTTGAAACTGCAAAACATCTCTTTGGAATTCACCTCAGCTTGAACAGATTATTCTGGGAGCAAACTGCATTTGGTTAAAACCAAGAGTTTTGTATTTAAGATTGCTGGCTTTTTAAAATAGATTCACTTTATTGTGCTGTAAAGTTATTCAACTGAGTCTGTTTTTACCATTTTAAAGACCGTATAAAAGTCTCGCTTGTAGTCTCTCATGCATATGTGTTCACAAACATCAGTAGTATGCATATACTCCTACATAATCCTTATGATTTTCTAGTGTTTCACCAGATCTAAAGGCAGATTTACCGCATGAATTTACCATACCCAGGTGAAAAGGAAATATATTTAAATTGTGCTTTTTTGAACATACTTAATATATTTAAATTATACTATACTAAATGCATATTAAATGTATTATTTTGAAACAACTTTAAGTATATTAAGTGCATTTTAAGATATGCTTAAGATCAATTTTAAGCTATTTGCAATATATTTTAATATATTAAATTGTGCTAAAATGGAACAACTTTAAGTACATTTAGTGCAATTGAAATGTATTTCTTTAAAATTCATTTAAAATATATTTTTAATTATTAATTTTAATGTGCTTAAAGAACATTTCAATAGCATTTTAGTTCATTAGAAATGCATTATTACACTACTAGTATATCATAAAGCTGTTTTTTTCAGTATTCAAAACGGTATAAAAAGTATGGAAGCCCGTTTCCGCCAATAAATAAAAAAATAAAAAGAGTAATTGCGACTTTTTATCTCAGAATTCTGACTTTTTTTCTCACAATTGCGAGTTATAAAGTCAGAATTCTGGGATATAAACTCGCAATTGCGTGATATAGTCACAATTCTGACTTTTTTTCCTCAGTCAGAATTGTGACTTTATATCACGCAATTGCGAGTTTATATATCAGAATTCTGACTTTATATTACGCAATTGCAAGTTTATATCTCAGAATTGTGACTTTATAACTCGCAATTGTGAGAAAAAAAGTCAGAATGGTGACTTTATATCACGCAATTGTGAGTTTATATCTCAGAATTCTGACTTTTCAACGGCTCTGGGTACGAGTATGAGCTCATTATCATAAGAACCAATCAGAGACGTTCAACCGCTCTGGAACCAATCAGGTTTAATCATGTGTGTCATGTGTTGTTTGAATTTAAACACAAGTAAAAACAGGAATCTTTGGAAAAATGATTTATGATGCATTTCAAATAATATGATGTTAAAATCCTTGTGGGAATTTCAGTAGTAGCCTATTACAAACGTATCATTTAATGGACAACAGCCTTTTAAGAAGTGAAGGTGAACAACATATTAATAAGTATGCATATTGCAATGCTTAATAATAGTTGACAAATGTTTATAATACATTATAATTTGGTACATTTTAAATATTAAATGTTTTTAAAAAATATCTTACTTTTGAACATATTAAAATGATAAATACGTAAATATTTAATATATATTGCATTATATATGTATTATATATTGCATAAATATATTGCATATATAAATACACTAAAACTTCACTAAAAGTACGCTTGTGTTTAGCATATTTCTTAAAAGTGTAATTAAGCATATATTTATTACCAAAGTATTTCTAGTATACTTTTTAGAAATATATTAAAAGTATGCTTGTGTTTAACATATTTCTTAAAAGTATAATTAAGCATATATTTATTACCAAAGTACTTATAGTATACTTTTTAGAAATATATTAAAAGTACGCTTGTGTTTAGATATTTCTTAAAAGTATAATTAAGCACATATTTATTACCAAAGTACTTCTAGTATACTTTTTAGAAATATATTAAAAAGCAATTCAGTATATTTTTAATGCACTTCAAATAAGCATGTTGGGAATACAAATGTATTATAAACATACTACTTGAATTTCAAGTATATTTTTAATATATTTAATAGTACGACTTTTTTACCTGGGTATGCATAGATGAAGTGAATGAATTCAGACATTGAGTGCGCCGGAAGGGATGCCGCTTTTCAGTTTGTGCTTGATGTTTATTAATCATTTGAAACTTAGCAAAATGGCAGCTCCAGTAGTACGATGAAAAGATTTATCTTGAACTCTGTCATGGAAAATATGTATAAACCTCAATTAAACAATTTAATAATCAATTAAAAAGGAATTTATACCTGTATGATACCTCCCTGGACCAGCGGTTTGGAAAATGGTTGGATCGATCAGATGTGGGCGCCACCTTCTGGTCAGACGCGGGAATTCATTCAGTGCATGACTCTCACAGTGCATTGTGGGTATTCTCTAGCCGCTGAGCTTACATCCACTGTACACTCATTATTGCGGTGCATTGTGGGATTTATTGAGTGCATTCGATAACGTCAACTATGTTTTCGGACACCACTACAAATGGTTGTCCCCTCAAATAGTGCCTATTTAAGGGCACAGAGGGCAATTTCAGACACAGCTAATGAGAAACCATGGAAACAAACACTAACATGGAAAATGAGCTGAAACCCACCCAAAACAGACATTAAACAAGATTGCTTGTTACAAGTAGATTAAATAATACACATTTTCCCCTTGTTGCTAAGTTTTCTTGGTGTTTGTCCTACAGCTGTTCCCTTACGCAAAGAAAATATATTTCCCATATGAATGATCAATATATTAAATTATTTAACGTTATTTTGGAAAATATACAAAATAATATATTGTGTTCAAATATTACAATATATTGAATAATACATAAGGAATTGCCACTCTTCATATATTGCAAAATATGTGACAATATATTTACTAATACATAATAATGTATGTAATTTTATATTCAGTAATACACTTCATAATGTGTGTGTGTGTGTGTGTGATCAGATATGGTACTGCATGTGTAATATATTGCAGATATATTAACTCATGCAGTATAAACACACATATATAGAGAAATATAAAATGTAATATATTTCTTCAATTTTATAATTATTTACATTATAAATCAACAAAAGCACAAGCACTCCTGTTTGTACTAAAGTATTTAGCAAAGAGATTACCACTGTGCTGAAGAGGACACAGCTGTTACTTTTTAAATATAGTAATATAGTCTTAATGGTGTTCGGCCAATCATCAACCTAACCACTCTCCAGCATAATGGTAACCCCAAAAACTCACACACACCAGAAACCCTTTTAAATTCCAAAATAATAGAACATGAAACACTAAAAGATCTCCCACTATATTAATACTGAGCAAAATACATGAAATAACACTTAATTTACTCTCCTTTAACAGTCAGAAGCAAAGCATGCTGGGAACTAGAAGTCTGTTGTACCCACTGATTGTAACTCATTCTGTGAATGTGTGTATATACACTATATTGCCAAAAGTTTTGGGACGTCTGCCTTTACATGCACATGAACTTTAATGACATCCCATTCTTAATATGGAGTTGGCCCACCCTTTGCAGCTATAACAGCTTCAACTCTTCTGGGAAGGCTTTCCACAAGGTTTAGGAGTGTGTTTATGGGAATTTTTGACCATTCTTCTATGGTCAATAATATTCTTCTTGTGAGGTCAGGCACTGATGTTGGACGAGAAGGCCTGGCTTGCAGTCTCCGCTCTTATTTATCCCAAAGGTGTTCTATCGGGTTGAGGTCAGGACTCTGTGCAGGCCAGTCAAGTTCCTCCACACCAAACTCGCTCATCCATGTCTTTATGGACCTTGCTTTGTGCACTGGTGCGCAGTCATGTTGGAACAGGAAGGGGCCATCCCCAAACTGTTCCCACAAAGTTGGGAGCATGAAATTGTCCAAAATGTCTTGGTATGCTGAAGCATTAAGAGTTCCTTTCACTGGAACTAAGGGGCCAAGCCCAACCCCTGAAAAACAACCCCACACCATAATCCCCCCTCCACCAAACTTTACACTTGGCACAATGCAGTCAGGCAAGTACCATTCTCCTGGAAACCACCAAACCCAGACTCGTCAATCGGATTGCCAGACAGAGAAGCGTGATTCGTCACTCCAGAGCACACGTCTCTACTGCTCTAGAGTCCAGTGGCGGCGTGCTTTACCCCACTGCATCCGACGCTTTGTATTGCACTTGGTGATGTAAGGCTTGGATGCAGCTGCTCATAGAAACCCATTCCATGAAGCTCTCTACGCACTGTTCTTAAACTAATCTGAAGGCCACACAGAGTTTGGAGGTCTGTAGCTATTGACTCTGCAGAAAGTTGGCGACTTCTGCTCACTGTGCGCCTCAGCATGCGCTGACCCCGCTCTGTGATTTTACGTGGCCTACCACTTCATGACTGAGTTGCTGTTGTTCCCAATTGCTTCCACTTTGTTATAATACCACTAACAGTTGACCGTGGAATATTTAGTAGTGAGGAAATTTCATGAATGGACTTATTGCACAGGTGGCAACCTATCACGGTACCGCGCTTGAATTCACTGAGCTCCTGAGAGCGACCCATTCTTTCACAAATGTTTGTAGAAGCAGTCTGCATGCCTAGGTGCTTGATTTTATACACCTATGGCCATGGAAGTGATTGGAACATCTGAATTTAATGATTTGGAGGGGTGTCCCAGTACTTTTGGCAATATAGTGTATGTGTGTACAATACATTAACATTTATATGGGAACATGAATGTGCAAGATATGTACACAATAAAGGATAAAACTTTATGAATATTACATGGAATGCTATTTAAATATTTTATATGTATCAATATATAGCCATACATGGTCAAGGCATATATTGCTGTATATTGAAAAATATAAGCACTAGTTTCCCATATATTATCCCATTTACCTGTCCCTAAATGGTCCACTAAGTTGCCGGTTCTTGGCCACAGTAAGCTAAAGAAAGTACCGGCTTTATACTGATGAAGTCAAAAGTCTAACTAGGTCGACTGTCAAACTGTTCTCTGTTAGTGAGAAGAGTCTTAATATTTCATGAAAGGCCAAATGACAGTAATTTGGGGGAAGAGGGTCATTTTGACCTGATCACGGCTGTCATGTGTCCATGAGTACAAGCCCAATTTATTGTAATGACCTATTCAAGAAGTAGAAGTAGCCTCTTGTATCTCAAAAAATAATATAAAAAAAACCCTCAGGTGGCAGATTTCACACTTTATCTGCCCTCAGCTGGGTAACCGTATTGGACTTTGTTGTTTCATGACGTTTTCAGTTCTACTTATAAACTTATAAGATCTTCTTTGAAACTTAATGTAACATTGGATTTGGGCAATTATTTCATGGTGGACTAGAAAGCATCTTTTTGTTTTGCTTCCTTTTGTTTACATCAACCTTTCTGTGACATTTCAAAAAGCAGACTTACTTAAACACTCTTTCCTCCATATTATATGTTCCCTTGTGGCATTATCAGAGGCAAATTCAGCGATTTATCGAGAACTTAAGCTCATATTCTGTTGTAATTGAGCTCTGGAATTGCCACAAAGCTCTTTGAATATGGACTCCATCCTTCTGTTTTAGAACAGATGTTTTATTATTGCTAATTATTCTGCAGAAACACTTCTTAGAGACCGCATCGTATTTCTTCTCTAGAGTGCTATAGCTCTGCATATGTTACCTTTTGTTTTACTGTTTTGCTTACCTTTCTCTTTTTATTATTTATTATATATTATTTGGAAAGTAGTGAAGCACAGCGGTTTCACAACGATTGTCACTAAGCTGAGCTGTGTTATTGGCCCTTGGTCTAACATTCTTCTAAAGTGTATTATGCTAATTCCGTGTCCACATAAAACATCTTATGTTGAATTGTTGTGCTCTGTTATACACATCTAAACAAAGAAAACATCTGTTGGATTCCAAAGGTATTTTATGATTGCTGTGCTGATAAAAATCCTCAGCCTACATTTGAAGAGTTGACCCATTTTCTCTAAAATGGCATCAGTGAGCTTTAAGTTAGGCTTAGTTGTACAATGAGAAATAAATCTGACCATAGAGTCTTTGTGCAATATGTTTATTATGGGGCATATCATTGCATGAGGGTAGAAAAAAAAAATTAGACATGTTTGAAATAAATCACGTGATATCAATTAACTCTTTCCCCGCCAGCATTTTAAAAAAACAAAAACAAAAACAAAAAATAAACAGATGGAGTAGATCGAGTCCATCAACAGCCCCAAAGCTTCACAGTCCTAGAGCTCATCCTGGGTAGACATTTCATTCAGTAACATTAGGCAGTTTTGATTAATATGCTGTTTAATGTTGATGATCGCGTTATTTTACATATGCATATAATTACATATGCTATCGCTTGTTTCTGCTTCTTTTTTCATGTGTTTTAATCTGGAGATTCAATACTCTTTCAGAAGATGTGTCATAGCGACTCCTACCTTATAACAGTGAAAACACGGAAAGCCGGAAATTTCTGTCACACGATGACAAGATTTTACATAAAACTATAAATAAAAAAAATATATAAATACTTATGTAAAAAAAAAAAAAGATTTTGCCACAAAACAGCCCACCAGTGTTTTATTATTACTATTAGTAAATGCAGTGTATTTAACTTGATTTTACTTACTTCATGAGATTCCAGTGAACAAAAGTCTACAGTGTTATGCTGCATTCACACCGAACGCGAATAGAGTGTCAAATTCACATCTAGTTGGACGCTTGAACATTTTGAATCCACTCGTGCGTCCACAGCGAATTGGACGCGCGTATAAATCGAGCGTTTGAAGCGAAATAGACACGCGTTCGAGACGAAATTTGCTTCTTGTGGGAGGGGCAAGTGCTAGGCGGTTGTCTGTTTGCAAGATGGCTGATGTTGATCGAGCATTCATCGAGAGAGTCACCGCTCTGTATTTGCCCTGGAGAGCAGAACAGCGGCGTAGGGGCAAGGCAGCTTGCTAGCTGGTTAGCAGGGTCGATAACGTGACTCAAAAGTGAAATGTGTATTTACAACTTATCAGGTTGCCCAATCTCCTCACTGACACTCTTCCAAGCGAGGTCCTTTTTATTCCTGTCTCTGTAGAAATATGAACTAGTGTCATAAAGTTCAGTGTGACTGCTCACCGCCAATATCAGTCGTTCCTCCATGCTGAATGAATGACTCCAGTCTCCGGGCAGGTCGCCGCCGTTTATCACGAGCAGGCTCCTGATTGGTTAACGCGGCGCGAACAGACGCCAAAGTTCAGATTTTTCAACTCGGGCGTAAGACGCGAATTTGCTTCAAACACGTGAATGCACAACAAGCACCAAATAAAATGACTCACGCGTATCGCGCAAGACGCTCAATTTGCGTCTTTCGTGCGAACTGGACGCGCGAATGAGGCGAAATCGCGTCCATCGCACAGCGCTAAACGTGTCTATCGCGCCGCAGGACCTCCAGACACGGGTCAACGTGTCTTTACATTGACTTAACATGGAAATCACTCGCTCCAGACGCTCTATTCGCGTTCGGTGTGAACGCAGCATAAGAATTTACTTTTGTGGCCGAGACTATACAGTTATGATACCCTTAAAACTGCAATATAGGAATGTCAAATATTCTGTGTGTGGGAGAAAGGCAGAGAATTTAACCACAATGTCATATGCAGATCATTTATGTGTCCACCGGGAGGGTATGGTATGATGTAACATCAGATAAACTTCAGGAACAGTGGGATATCTCCTCCCCTCCTGCTATACATACCCCAAAACCTTTTGTCCCAATACATCATGGCTTTTTCTACATACTATTGGTTTCCCTTACTAAAATGTCACGTTATTTCCAAAGGTCTTGAATCAGATAGCATGAAATGTAACTGACAGTAATGCAATGTTATCACTGAGCTGGAAGACCTTTAGTTTCCCATAAACTGTGTGTCAATATCAAGGATGTAACCAAATAGTGAAGATTGGGGAGTCCAGAAGTAAAAGTTCAAGAATCTGCCATTGAAAAACCCATCGAATCTGACATGTGCCCCTCAGTGTCTATGATGGTTACGGCCTCTGGTCAATATACATTAATTAAGAAAAATTAGGTGTCATTTTACACTGGAAATCATTCGATGGCAGAATAAATAGTGATAAAACTAATCTATATAGCTGCCATGTGACTTGTGAAAGAAATTGGAGAAAAAAAAAAACAGGTTTTATTTGCAGCGTTGCAGTTACTGGACAGGCAGGTAATCAATCAGATGAAAATGAGAACAGAATGGTTAACCAGAGTCTTTACTGTGTTACAGGTCGTGTTGGAGCTCTTGGATTCATGACAGGTGACGGTGGAGAGCACACACTTCCGTAGAAGATCCAAGGATGTGAGGAAGAGGGAAATAGAGAAATGGAGAAGGTAAGCGTCCAGGTAAGTAGTCCATAGTTCTTGTCGTAGACCAGACAATGATGTAGTAGGAAGTGTGTGTTCTTATAGTGCTCTTGATAAGTGCCTGATTTAAGACAGCACCGCAGCTCTCAGTACTTAAGTGATAGTTGTGAGGGAGTGACTGTGGAGCCTGCTGTAGCCATAACCCTGACCTTCATGCACGATTCAAGTGACGAAAAAGAATGTCCAAGTCTGGAAATGCTTCTTTGTTCCTCTGACTGAAAGAATAGAAAGAATAGGAATACAATAGTAGATTATATTCATTATTACCTGCTATCTATTGTGCATTTTAATCCAGTTATTAATCAATTATTAATCTGCTTACATTTATCAAACTGAAAATGGAAAGCCAAGTCAGGCACATTGTACCATGTCAAATAAAATTCCATGCAGCATTCTGCAGTTCCAAACAGAATATCATTCTTTGCACTACATCGTTACACCACTAGATGTTGGCAAGTAACTGGCTGCGTCTGAAATCACGTACTCTCTCGAATAGGTACTTATTTTGAATAATTACTTCACAACCGCTAAAAAAGTATGTTCTATATAGTATGAATGTGTGTAGTATGAATGTAATCTAGACGTACTACATTCGCCATGTTGTCATTATCATGTGACCTACCAGCGTCAGTTACGTCGTTTCACTGCCATTCACAAATCCTCTCCCGTGGCCTCATGGGACAGTAAAGTGTCCATCGTATGCACACTTCAGAATCTCGCCGGAAGAAGTAGGTCATCCGGGTACTTTTCGCCTACTCTTTTATGAGTACTGTGAATTCTGAGATATTTATTTTGTCACATACTGTTTTTCGCCTACTATATAGTAGGGAAGTATGCAATTTTGGATGCAGCCACTGTCTTTATGAGTGAATCATTGAATCATTCACTCAGCTGATTCATTCAAAAATGCTGATTGTTTTGCGTGATTTCCCCCAAACCTGTTCAGCGCAAATCCCGCCCTGCAGCCAATTTCTTTGGTTAAGGTTAGGGTGTAGGGTAGGATTAGGGGTTTGTTTTTGTTGTAGCATTGTGCTGGCAAACAGCACTGTGATTGACATGACCAATGAAATCTTTAGATTCAGCTGCGGGGTGGCGATTGCACTGAACTGGTTTGGGGGGTGGGGGGAAATCACGATTGTTTCAACCCATTTGTTAAACGTGGACTTATTCAGAAGAGAAATGTGTGATCTGTCTTTGAGTAAATCATTGAATCATTCATTCAACTGATTTGTTCAAAAATGCTGATTGTTTTAACCGATTTGTTAAACATGGATTGATTCAGGAGTGAAATATGTGCCCTGTCTTTATGAGGGAGTAATTGAATCCATCATTCAACTATTCAAAAAAACAACAACAACAAAAAAAACCCTGCTGTGCTGTGGCTTGTTTGGAACTATTTTCGTTGGCTATGCTAAAACAGATAAAATGGCAATATTGTGTCTAAAATGTAAGTGGCTCACTATTTATTGAACTCTTGTTCAGTGAAGCATCACACAATCGTACTTCCTACTAGTTATACTAATAAATTCTCAGAAACAGCTCAAGGCATTGGTAGTTCTAACGTGACTTTTTCGACTAATAACAGAGGAGACATTGTTCAAACTAGATCCTGAGTTTATTGCATAAGAATATATTTTCACACACAAATGGGTCTTTGCAACACTCATTGGTTTTCCTTATTTACATACATGTTTGTTGAACTGTTGTAGGAAAGCAATATCACACTCGCAAGAGTGAGTTATGGCCATATATCAACAGAGCTGTGATTACCTGCGGTGCTGATATACGGCCATAACACACTCTTGCAAGTGTGATATTGCTTCAACAGTAAGAGCAGAAAGATGCTATGCTATGCATGCAGTTTTCAGTTGTTTTAATAAAATTCTTGAGTCCTCAAAAAAGACAGGTTAAGCTGAAATTAAATAAAAATGTTGTTACAGAACCCCTGTAGTATATTATAATATATATATATACCCCTAGTTTCACACGAGGCTTAAGCCTATAGTCCCAGACTAAAATGCATGTTTAAGCTGTTTTAACTGAAAGAAACTTGCATTGATATATCTTAAAATATATCAGTGCCATTGTTTTGTCTCAAGATTCACACCAGTTTTTTTTCTAAGGCATGTTTATAAAAGTTACTTAAATGTCCTAATTGAACTAAGGTCTAATCTTGGCTTAATCTAAGCCCTGTCTCTGAAACCAGGCCATAATATAATATATAACTGTTAGAATGTGATTTGTTTTCAGTGTGATACAAAATTTCCAAAGCCCACCAAATTAATCTTTAGTTGGGTTATAGCAATCAATGTTCCTTTGCTTTGTGAACCAAAAGAAAAGGCATGATCATATTGCATAACTTGTCAGTGTCACACTTAGACACAATGACCAGAAACTGATGTAAGGTTTATTAGCAGAATTAGCAGGAACACATTGTGGAAACAGGCAAGGGATGAGTCTTGAGATTTATTGCAGATGAGATTGGCTTGAGATAGTTTGGAGTACTTGTCTTACAGATCTGTAGAGCGCACGCACACACACACACACACACACACAAATGAACAGACGTTGAGGGATGACTGAAAGATGACTTGGAAGACGACTTGGATGGATGGAGATCAACTTGGATGACTGGATCGAAGTAACAGCAGTATTGCGAGATATCTTCAGGAACATTTAGCAGGTAAGTAGTCTGTAGCATCAGTCGAAGCCAGAAAATGGCTGCATCTGAAATTGCATTCTTCCCTACTATATAGTAGGTGAAAAACAGTATGTGATAAAAGTAGTATGTCCGAATTCACACTACTCATAAAAGAGTAGGCAAAAACTACCCGGATGACCTACTACTTCCGGCGAGATTCTGAAATGTGCATACGATGGACACTTTACTATCCCATGAGGCCACGGGAGAGGATGTGTGAATGGCAGGTAGGCCACATGATAATGACAACATGGCGAATGTAGTACATCCAGATTAAATTCATACTACACACATTCATACTATATAGAACATACTTTTTTAGCGGTCGTGAAGTAATTACTTATTCAAAATAAGTACCTACTCAAGAGAGTATGTGATTTCTGACACAGCCTATGACTGGGTGTGAGTGTGTGCTCTATATCAGTGGTTTTCAAACCTGTCCTGGAGGCACCCCAGCCCTGCACATTTTGTATGTCTGCCTTATCAGACACACCCAATTTAGCTCTTGCAGTCTCTACTAACGAGCTGATGAGTTGAATCAAGTGTGATAAATGAGGGAGACACACAAAATGTGCAGGGCTTCGGTGCCTCCAGGACAGGTTTGAAAACCACTGCTCTATATAGTGCTCTTGATTAGTTCTTGATATAATCCAGGTGCATGTGATCAGTACTCTGATGATTGTGACGGTTGGGTGAGTGATGCCGAGTTCACACTGCCCGATTTTAGGGCCGATTTTGACTCGCCGACAGGTTTTGTGAAATCGCAGACAAATGCCCTGAATCATAGGCAAATCGGTGCTCGTGCACGTGAGTGACAATCACGCAATGTGAATTATCAAAGACGCGATCTGAGAGGATCGCAGAGGAGTCGCCGACGCCCGTGAGATATCTGGCATGCTAAATATCTGGACCTGTCGGCGATTCAAAATCCTGCTGTGTGAAATGTTTTCTGACTGAAAATGACATCGGCGACGACCTACAGCCAATGAGAGAGCAAGATACAGGGCAGCGGGACGTTCGGGGAGGAGTTATAGACCAGAATATCAGTATTTTAATAGATATATTTACAATTCTATCAAACAGAAACAAAGCACAAACATTTGCTTGTCCAGCCGCAACAGCAGCACATTGCAAAATTATTTATTTACCTCCAACTCTCTTTGCAGAACACAATCCTTGCTCCCTGTGTCTCCCCAACCATTTCCTCCTCCATAATCTTTTTTCTTTTTCTTCTTTTCGCTGCAAATCAGCAGACAGACAATTTGGATCGCAAACTTTATGCAGTTTATCATTTTTAATAACAATTCCAGTCTCGCGCGAGAACTCCAGTCTGATGCACGCGTGATCTCGCGTTGTTTCCTTGTCACTTCTCGCTTGTGTTTGGTTGTGAAGCGTAGTTTGCGCACCGGAGAGAGTTGTCGGTGATTCTTCCTATTGTAAAGTCATGCGATGTGAAACCCCGTTGCCGATCCATCTTGCAGTGTGAACACAGCAGCGACTGAATGCTGGCCCAGATAGTCATGCAGTGTGAAAAGAGCAGTGATCCGACGAGTTTGAAAATCGTGCAGTCTGAACTCGGCATGAGGGAGAGCCTGCCATGATCCTGACACACAGCAATTAGAAATTTAATTTGTTTTTAATTTGAGGTTTTTGTATTTGGGCTTTTGGATAAGAAGCTTTTGAATACAACTATTTCTAGATCCCTCATTTGAATGTTTAATAAAGAGCTGCTATGCAGTAACAACTGTTACTACCTTAATATTTGAAAGATGGAAATGCATTTTTTTTTAACTGTGAACTTTTATACATTTTGTTTAATGACTCTTTCAATGTTTTTGTCAGACTATAAAATAAATTAAAAAATGTAAACAGATGTTCTTTTTTTCCCTTTTCATAGTTGTACGTGAAGAACTATTCAGTCATCTGACATTTTCTTGTAGAATTACAGCAAAATGTGTCTAACACAGCAAGGTTAACACTCAGTCAGTGCAGAAATTACAGCATTGCCCAAACAGGAGTTGCATATCTGAAAATCAGTAATTGTTATATCAATCAATACGTCTTATAGTGGCTCAAAGAGTCACTTTCCAACACAACAATCAATGCAATTCTTGAGTGGCCAATTGTCTCTTTGACCTGAGACTCTTTGACTACAGAAAAGCCTTGTTTTGGTTTCCACATCATTAGGGCTGCATCATGGGACATGATATTTTACCTGATCATGAGCTGCCGTTTAATAGCTCTGAAATGTATGGGAGAATAATGCTGGCATCAATATCAAAATAAGCTCATGCAACAATCTAATTAACCAATTTATATTTATATTATATTGGTTATTAGTTATTCCTCCTTTGTTTGTCCCATCTGTACAGAATGTTGGTTCAACTGTGTTATTTTAAATTGGCTCAATAAATAGATAATAGATAATCTTGGTTATTTTGGTATTGAGAGTGCCTGTAGAGGTGATGGGGTAGAAATGCATTGTCTCTGACAGGCTCCTGATACACTAGCACTCTCAGAGTTGTGATGGAGATAGTGAGAATATGTCTTCTCAGCTAAGAATGAATACTTAAGTGTAAGGCCCTCACATTCTCTGAGCAAAAACATGCAAAAGTCATGAAGAATTAGGCGGGTGATACCTGTGACTAGAGTCTGTCCTCTCATATCTTTCCATATCTGTACTGGGCACGACACAGTAAGTTATGCATGAAAAATGAGAACACTTTTAAATGCTTCTTTAGAACGGAAGTAAAGGCAGCACTTAAGACTTGATTAATGTTGTGAATGTGACTGTGAATAGCTGATCTTTAGTAATGCTCCTGCATAAAGCTTGCAAGGAGGGCTAAATGTTGCTGTCGTCAAGGTTAGTGACAATTATGAAACATTCATTCTCACTAACAAGAATATGAGAAAACATAATAGATGGCTTGTAATAGGGTGTTTCTTTAGCTATGGGACTTTTAGAAAAATATAGATTTTTTTTTTTTTAGGTTATTATCATTCAAAAAATGCAATTTGTACATGGTAAAACATTTTAATGTGACCTTCATACAACAAAAAGAAACGTTTCTGAAAAGAAAATAAAAACTTGAAAAATCAACCCCTGGGATATAAAATTGCCTCAAGTTGAAGAAGCACCCATAAATGTAAAATAAGACAGAAAAGCATACATTCAAGACAAACTGACTAACTGCGGTATAGGAGTCAGATAGATTTGCTTGAAATAGCCAAGAATATGCACCATATGGAATATAGAGCCATTGCTTGTGTGTAATGAAAAATGCTTACATGTCCATCTTTATTTACAGTTGTTCACTGTACGTTTCAAATAGCAGAGGAATATCAATATGAGCTAGAGTGTCAGGCCATCTCTACGCAGTTTCGTCTCTCCTTTCCTTTGGTGGTATGAGATGAACTGTCTTCAGCAATATTATCAGAGCAAGTCCAAAATCAATAGACACCTGGGGAGTGTTTTACTCTCCAAATTCAATCTCAAACAGCAGTGGCAACAGAATCCAGCTCGATCTCTGTGATATTGAGGAACGGAGATTGTGTGCACTCTATTGTGAAGTCAAGCTTTATATGCAAGATAGTTTATATGGCATTACTTTATGAACTATATAGTTGTTCTTGTCAAGATGTTACATGGTACTATTTCAGTCTTTCTACTTCAGAATTTCACATTTAATTCAATTGACCTATCAGTAAGCCCTGCCCCCCTTAGTTACTGTTGCTAACTCGGACAAACAAACAGAGTTGCTAACTGTCTTACAATGACAGCTGTCAGTGTGAAAACCTTGTCCCAATATGTTTTTGGACACAGAAGGACCACCTCTCGCCGAGGAGCATTCAAGTGGGAATATGCCATGGAGGGATATATAAAATATTTTAAAATAAATATGGTGGGAGATTAATTTGGAAGCGAGGGTTTACAGATCACAATACAAGTGGGAGAAGCCTCATGTTACGGTCGTCATGATCGCAGATGACAACATCCAGGATCAACACTGTTCATGTACCGCAGGGTAAAATTAAATTAATTTACATTTAACCAGTTTAATATGGAGAGGCACTGAAATGTAGATCTTCGTTTATGTGTTTTTGACCTACAGTGTACATGATGTGAGAACAGTTAGCAATTTAGGTTTGTACGTTAGCATGGATTCACTAACTTTAATTGTAACTTAATGTGAGTATGACAACCAGGATACCTGGAATCAGGTACAAAAGTACTCCAGGCACATCGTTTTGCCATTTTTGTAGCATAAACACCATCAAACCGATGAGAGCTTCGGATCTTCCAATGTTTCTCTATGGCGCTGAAACCTAAAGATGTCCGAGTTCTGGTCCCCGTGCAACTGATACTCAACTGCCATTGGCTCATATGTGTTCGAGGGGAGGGGCTTACCGATAGGTCGATTGGTTACAGTTTCTTTGTAATTATTTGTGAAATTTACTAGCAATTTCTGATTGAAAATTGTTTTAAAGAAAATTCTCCACCGTTTTTTACAGTGTACTTCAGACTTAACAAGCTGCATTACTGTCTAGAGACAAATTCGTACAATCGCAACAATCTCCAACAAATATGGTGGTTGGGTCACTCTGTTTATCTGTTGATGTTTGTTGGGGTGTACTTCTAGGCTCTGTCTTAAGCCCATGTAAGTTTTCTTTTGGAGTTAATTGGTGCAACATCCTAAACATACAGTAAAGCAATTCTAACTTGATTAGTGATTACAGTTGATTTCTAATTTGGCATTAGACTGTTGCTAAACTAATGACAGGGTTTTATAGAAAGCACAAAAATTTTAATCACACACTGGGATTGTCATGTCCACGACACACACCTCAATATTGACGTCTGAAACATTTCTGTCATAGAATGGTGGCAGATAACTGGGTTCTGCAGCACAGCTTTCCTTCCAAACTTTATTTCCTTATCTCCTGCTCAAAATGTTTGACGGGAATTGTTAATTTATCAGGGTTGTATTTCTGTTCAGGTATACTCTACTGCAATAAGTGATTAAAACCAAACACTGTTTTTAAGATGGGCTTAATCACTACATTAATGGTGTTAGAGTTTTGTGACCTTCTCTTCCTCACGGACATTGCGGTAAATCTCTCACACGCTTATTAACAAAGATTAATATTCCTCTGCAACACAAGGTCATTGCACTGAGAACCCCATAAACAGCACTATACTCAATGGATTTATAGCATCCAGCAGTGTGAAACTGTTAAACTTAACTGCTGTATGTTGTACATATTATACATATATTGTACATATTATATAATCAGCAGACTTTGTTACACAGGAGAACATTAGACATTTACGATGTAGTGACACTCATTAATGAGATATGAAATGTAATTCACAGAGTTGAACATTACTATTTTTCCCCATAAGAAAATAAAGAGACCCTTGTGAAAAAATAAGTACATTTTTAGCATACTTTAAGAGTACATATTACAGAAATAGTATACTTTACAAGAATATACGCTAGTGTGAACTGAAAGAAATGTTTTCGGACACTTTGCATGTTATTTGCATATTTGAACCCTCTCCAGCAGTGACTGTATGAATTTGAGATCCATCTTTTCACACTGAGGACAATTAAGGGACTCAAACACAAAAAAGGTTCAAACATTCATTGATACCCCAGAAGGAAACACGATGCATTAAGAGCCTGGGGGTGAAAACTTTGGAACAGGATGAAGATGTCAAATTTTTTCTTATTTTGTTTAAATATCTATCTATCTATATATATATATATATATATTTTTTTTTTTTATATATAGTACTGCCCTTTAGAAGCAACAGAAGATGTTTCCCGGAAGACAAATTAAGCACAATTTACCTTGATCTTCAAATTCAAAAAGTTTTCACCCCCCGGCTCTTAATGAATCGTGTTTCCTTCTGGAGCATCAGTGAATGTTTGAACCTTTTTTATGTAATATGTAAACATCTTTTATATAAAATATTTTATTCAGGACAGTTCTAAATAAAAAATAACATGCATTTTGTATGATCCTTCTTATTTTGTTAAAATTATTCACATTTTCACAGATTCTGCAAGCTCTTTAAAAACCTCAGAGCTCACAAGGCCTGGCTTGACTAAAAGGCCTGTTTACGCAAAAAAAAAAAATCAGTTATACAAAAAATTAATGGGGTTTTACTTCCAGAACCCATCTGTTGCCTTTCTGTAAATCCACTTATAGCAAGTACAACTTTTTTCTGCTTCCTGACAATGTTGTAATATTTTCTTTAATGCATCATAGGTTTGCATGCATCCTGTTTCTACGGAGCCCCTAAAGGGACCTTTGCAAAAATAAAAATATACAGACAATTGCGTGCGCACAAGAAGCTATCGCATGCGCACAGGATTTCTTTTGTGTGCTCACGCGTTACAATTTCCGGTTTATGTATACTCAGTGTTGGGCAAGTTACTGAAAATTAGTAATTAGTTAGAGTTACTAGTTACTTCTTTTAAAAGTAATTGAATTACTTTACCAATTACTGTATATCAAAAGTAATTAGTTACTAGGGAAAGTAACTTTTAAGTTACTTTTACGTCTGCTTTTTAAATGTAAATATGAACAGTACTGAACAGTCAAACCTATTTATTGTAATCAACAAGGCAACAGGCCTTCAAATCAAGCAGTAGTACAAAAGTCCCTTTTAATACTTGAAACGAAATAACAACTGTCTCAGTCATTTAACAGTGTTTTTTTTACCACATTAGGCCCAATGAAATAAAAGTGATTGGCCTACAGTATTAACACTAATTAAACAAGAAAACAAAGGTGCCTTGAGGTGCTGCATATAATTGAATATGTGATTTAACAAAAGCTTAACAAAACGGTTTAACAAACATGCATCGTAAGGCAAAGCTAAATAGAGATAAGAGATGAGATTCTCAACAAACGTTAAAATGGGCTAACAAGTCTCATCTCTCAAAGCTCATCGATCTGAAAAGCACGGTGTGCTCTGATTGGCCAGCGATCTAGTGCATTGTGATTGGCCCGAATACCTAATGCGTCTGACGGAAATGTCACGCTTCTTACCATATTTGGAACATCAACTCCCAAAGCAAAGCAATATTGACAGATGATAATATCGGTTCTACCTTATCAATTCGAGCCCGAATCTGATCCGGATGATGCAGATGACCAAGCTGATCGATCAACGTCCCCAGCGTGACTGGACCAGAAAGTGTCAGATTGGTAAGTTTGCATTTGTTATCGTAGAAACGACAAAGACGTAGAAATGGTCTGTGCTCTCCCAGGTGCTAGAAACAGTCCTCCAAAAAATGTGCAGCACACAGTCGAATATTTGGGTTGTACTGTTCTGGAACAGTGTTGTAACTAAAGCTTAGCCACTGTTTTCTAATTGTCCCCTCTTTTGGAAGGCCAAATAAAGTAGACATGGCGGTGCGGGCGGCAACAATACTACAGCGAGAATGAGCTTCTTGTCTGCAGGCGTTCATTTTTCACAAAAGAGAGTAACGCGAGGAACAAACTCATTTAAATGTCAGTAAGGATACTTAAGGATACTATCTTCTAAGGATACTTTTTTTTTTTCGACTTCTCTGGCACTTTTAGGGCCCTTACCATGCTCGAAAACTCTTGAAACTTTGCACACACGTCGGAATCTGGGGCCCTCAGGGCCGGGCCAAAGCTGGTACCCAGGAGTGGCAGGGGGGCTCAACAGCGCCCCCTTAAGCTGGGTCGGAAAACTTGGTCCATATATCAAACACACTTGCACGTAGATGTATGAAACTGGGTACACATATAGACCTCATCGGGCCGAACAACTTTCGTGCTCTAAGTTATACGTCAGCCCAACAGGAAGTCGGCTATTATGAGCTGTTCGGAAAACGCATGCTCTGGAATTTGATATACTCCTCCTAGGCGATTCACCCGATCAGTGCCAAACTCGGTCAGCATAAAGTCAAGACATTGAGGATGCTAAATTGCGAGCGGATTTTTGATATCTCGAACGGTTTGACTGTGGTGAGGAGACAAATTTATGGCGAGAAAAGGGAAACAGGAAGTGTGTTATAACTTCTGCATACATTGATTCATTTTGATGAAACTTCAGCTGTGTGTTCGTTGTAAGAGGCCGATCACATGGATGTGACTATTGTGAGTCAAATGTATAGCGCCACCAACTGGCAGCAGGAAGTGTGTCATTTTCAAAATGCTTTGAAATCACCATCTTATTTTTACCCTATTTGCTTCAAACTTCATCAGTATCATGTCAAAACATAGCAGATGTAAACCTGGTAAGCACTTCTTGATATTGTAAATATTGTTGCCATGGCAACACTTCAAACTATAATATTCTTTTTCAGTGCTTTTGAGACTCTTACAATGCTTCAAATTGCATGAAACTCGACACACACATCAGAGATGCCGTCCAGTAGATACGGGCAAAGACTTAAAAATGGGCGTGGTGGAGGGGCTCAGTAGCGCCATCTTTTGACAAAAGTGGGGGGGTTAGTTTTATCTACAGTCACCAAACTCGGTATATATATTGTTCTCTTTGAGCTGGACAACTTTCTAATTTACAGTCATTAGCTCTGACCAACAGGAAATCAGATATTTAGGGCCCGAGGTGTGAGGACCCTATTGTAATTGCTCAGCCTATTATTCTTCTTCTCCAAAATTAATCACATTTTTGAGGGCCTAAACATGCTCGAAAACTCATGTGACTTTGCACACGCATCAGAAGTGGTGAAAATTTACATCTGATATGGGTTTCAGAATTAGGCGGGGCAAAATGGTTCGATAGCGCCACCTACAAAATTTCAATTAAGCCCCATTCGCGCTACTTTTCATGTATGAGTATGAAAATTCGGTAGACGCATTTAACAGCCCAATACCTACAAAAAAGTCACTGGGTGCCAAATCTGAAAACCCAACAGGAAGTGAGATATTTTGAATTTTCTCTGCAATATTGTTGCAAATTTTGCCATTTCCAGATGTTGTACTTTAACGAACTCCTCCTGGAGATTTAATCAGATCAACATCATATTTGCACAGTCTAATCTAAAGGCCTTTGTGATATTAAATTGTGAAGATCTTGAGTTTTCCCTGAAGGGCGTGTCCGTGGCGGCCTCACAAAGTTTGATGTTTCACCATGAAACAGGAAGTTGTTGTAACTCGGGCATACAATGTCCAATCTGCCCCAAACTTCACATGTTTTATTAGAGTCCTGGCCTGAACACATCTACATGTCAATATTCAGTTACAGTTATAGCGCCACCTGCATGCAAAAGGAAAATCCTTGTTTTACATTGTGATTAACTCCTCCTAGAGATTTAACCAGAACAACATCATATTTGCACAGTCTAATCTAAAGGCCTTGGTGATGTTAAATTGAGAAGATCTTGAGTTTTCCATGAAGGGCGTGTCAGTGACGGCCTGACAAAGTCTGATGTTTCGCCATGAAAGAGGAAGTTGTTGTAACTCAGTAATACAATGTCCGATCTGCCCCAAACCTCACATGTTTGATAAGAGTCCTGAAGACATCTACATGCCAATATTCAGTTAGTCATAGCATCAGTTAGTCATATTTTGAATAATCAGGCTCTGAGTTTTTATAAACTCCTCGTAGGAGATGCATGAAATCGACACCAAACTCAGTCAACATGAAACAAAGACACTGAAGATGCTATATTGAGAATGATTATAGGATATCTCACACGGTGCTGCTATGGTGAGGGATTAAAGTAATGACAAAAAGGGAAACAGGAAGAGTCTCATTTCGTCTAAAATCATTGTTTGATGTAAATTCAATTATGATTTTATGTTTGGTTATTGACCCTGAATTAATTTTAAAATGAATGTACTATATTTTAGATCAATATATTGTTTTTCTTTAACATTCTGTATTTGGAGATTAATTCTTGACACTAAAAATATTCTCTGAATTATACATATTTTATTTCTATAAAAAAAAAAATACTAACAATAGAAAAAACACATTTGAGTTTGTTTTTCAAACAATGAAGTGTGTGTAATTTAAAAATAAGCAGATTAATGCTTTTTGTTTGAGGACAAAAAAATGAGAGCCAATGTGATACATAGAATAACCAGTGTGGGAGTATAGCCTTATTTATGAACCAGGTTGGATAAGTCCTTGAGAACAAAGTTTTAAAGATAAAACTATTGTTTAGTTTTTCTCTACAGTCACCAAACTCGGTACATATATTGATCTCATCGAGCCGGACAACTTTCTAATTTACAGTCATTTTACAGACCAACAGAAAGTAAGATATTTTGTGGATTTTTTGATAAATCAGGCTCTGAGTTTTTACGTTTCTCCTTGTAGGGGATTCATTCAATCTTCACCAAACTCGGTCAACATGAAACAAAGATACGGAAGATGCTAAATTGCGAACGGATATTGGATATCTCAAATGGTGCTGCTATGGCGAGGGATCAAATAAGGACAAAAAGGGAAACAGAAATTGTCTCATATCTTGTAAAATCATTGTTTGATTTAAATTAAATTAAGATTGTATGTTCGGTAATTTAACCTGGATGAATTTAAAATGAATGTACTATTTTTCAGATCAATATATTTATCTCTTTAAAATATTTCTTCTGAATCTTACTCTCTCTCTCTGTCGGTCCTTCCCCTCCCCCTATCTCTCACTCTCTCAGGCTCACTCTCTGTGTGTGTGTGTGTGTGTGTGTGTGTGTGTCACTTTCTCTCTTGGTGATAATTTAACCCTTTCATATCATAGGCTACCACAAATAACTATCACTTTAGTGTGAAAAATAAGTTGAAAAAATAAATAAATAAAAATGAAAAATATATACAAATACCTTGAATTAAATACTGGCATTCTGGACTTACAAAATTTTGAGCCGCAAAAGATAACTTTGCACATATTTAAAAAGTGACCTATTATATCCTATGACATTAAAATTAATCTATATTTAAATGACATCATGGGTGTGGCTTGTGGTCAGAGTGGCACCAGTTGCCCTGAAGCCACCGGGGTGGCGGTGCCACCAGCTTGGGCCCGTCATCGCTGCTTGCAGCTTTAATTGTAATTGCGTTACTTGATTAAAAAAAATATTTAGTTACATGCGCGTTACCGCTAAAAGTAGTGGAATTACAGTAACGCGTTACTTTGTAGCGCATTACTCCCAACACTGTGCACTATAACTACATACTATAACCAATTTCAATTGTGCGTCATGAAGAAAGTGAGAGTATGAATACACCTGAATTAATAAAGCTGTATTTACTCAAAATGTGGCTTTTGTTACAGCAGTAGTATAGGCTATCTCTAATATCGCGGCCGTATGCGCGCTTTAACGCATTCTCTGACGGCGCAGTGAAATGCGCTGATGGCGCAATACAGCTGTGTGCATTGGGCTGATAATATGGGATCAAATTTACATTTTGTTAGAGCAGTTCATCTAGTATGAGGATGAATCCAGCTACTTATTCATTTGTATACCATCTCTAAGGATGCGTTAAATCCGACAAAGTGATTTAATAAAGGGGCTTTTGATCTTGCAAAATATGAAATTTTAGTACAGTTGAAATAATTTTTATATGGGACAATATAAATATATTGCCCTAACGAAATATCTTTATTAATTCATGCGCATCCATGCTCTCATTTTCTTATAGATCTTTATTAATTCATGCACATCCATGCTCTCATTTTCTTAAAAGATCTATTTGCTCAAAATTATGAAGAAAATTAGAGTATGGATGCACATGAATTAATAAAGATTATTAATTGTATTAAAATTATGAAGAAAATGAGAGTATGAATGTACACGAATTAATAAAGAAAGTATCTTGTGTGCACACAAAAGTATATTGTGCACATGCGATAGTTTCTTGTGCGCATGCGAAAGTCTGTATATTTTTATTTTTGCAAAGGTCCCTTCAGGGGCTCCGTATGTTTCACTTTTCTTTTAGTATTTGTTAAACTATTGAGCCTTACTTAAGAGTTTCTCTCCTAGGGGAGAAGCTCAAGAAGTTTTCAGAGACCTTTGTCAATAGAATTCTCCACATAAACATAATTGAATAGAGAAAGTGCGGCCCTTTTATCTGAATGTCAAGTCCTACCGACCGATGGATACAGTTGCAACTCTAGCAGATACCACTAAACGTTCTCCCATCGATAGCTGCCGAACACATAGCACTGGTCCAGCAAAACAGACTGGTCTAGCCCGTGCCAATGCATAACAAATAGTTTTTTCTTTATCTTTACCTTCTCCCTTTTTGTTACCTGGGAAGCAAAGGGGACTGCATTATAAAGTTTGCAGTTCTCCAAACAAGCGAAAACAAACAGGTCATTCGGTCAGTTGCAAATGGGAATGGTCGTATCTAAGACGTAATGTGTTTTTCCTTCACATAAAACGCAACTGTTTGTTTTCAAAAGACGTTTCCCTGGTGCCCAACGCTGATAAATATCCTATTTACCTTCTCTACTCTATTTGTGAGCCGTATTCTAATGGGACGGAGTTTCGTGACTTCCCCACACGCAAAGTCTATTTAATGTACTACTTGCTGCTTGTTGTATAATGTCTACCAGCAATGTCAAACCTCCTTTTACCTACTTTAGTAAATAATAAAGAGTCAGCCTGGAGGCAGACCCATTCGCTGGCTGATTACACTCCTTTATACAAAATGATACCATGGTCTCAGTTTGCTAAAAAGCGTGCGTACTGTAGAGAAAAGGCACCCGACAGCGTCTGCCACTGCACTAAATGTGGCCCATATTTCAACCATCATTTATCTTTGGAGCATTTTGGAGAAAAAGCAAATTAATTTCGGAGGCCTCCTTTCTAGGAAACATCAAATAGCAAAAGCTTCCAATGTTTTTCGTGATTTCTTCGCGCATTGTTTCATGGAGATATGAAAGTCTTCATCAAGGAATGGATTGCAAATTTTTATTCATTTCTAAAAAGCCGAAAGGGGAAGGGGAGGGGGGGGGGACATAATGCTAAGCCATAAAAAAGCTGCTGCAATGCTCCATAAAGAATGATAATGAGGAAAAGAGTAACATATGTCACAGCTGACTAAATATATGCAAGATCTGGGGCAAATTTATGATCTGAAATAAAAGAGAAGAAAAAGCATTTCCTATAAACTTTATGCGAGGTTTATTATGGCAGAAAGTCACTCCAAAAAAAAGTTTAATTTGGCAGACTTAGCACCTAGTTATTAATGACAGGGAAAATGACTCATTTAATCAAGGTTTAAGCCCTGCTGGAAGTGCGCATACACTTAAAAACATGCAGTTATGGATAAAAAAAATTAAATAAAAACTGAATAGATATTTTGGTTCCTCTTAATCCCTCTAATATGTTTAATAAAAACATGTCTTTTCTTTCTACTCTGCTGTTTTTATGATACGCTAAGCTCTTAAGTGCTTGTTCTCATAGAAAAAAGAAAAACATGAAACTACTTTTCATTCTCATGGCTGCATTAAAAAGCTCGTGTGTTTTTTAGTGTGTCCTTCTATCTTTTTCGGACCTCAAAAGAAGAAATTTTGAAAAACGTCCTGCACACGCTCCTCCAAATAATGGCAGTGAATGGTGACCAGGCTAAAACTTTACAAAAAGGATAAAGTATCACGTAATGATACAGTGAGACGCGCGCCATATATGGAAAGTGTTCAGGAGGCAAACTATAAGGTTTTGCGAGAAAGAAACCTTATTATTCAGTCGAAATACTGAGCTTGGCCGTTACTCTGTGTGCGTTCCTGGGAGTGCGTGTGAGCCGTCATGAGCCGCTCATGCTTACTCGCAATGTTGTCATGACAACTGGTACACAAAATTTACTTCAAGAGGTTTACCTTATTATTAGTATTATTTTTTATTATTTAGCGTTTGTTTTTATTGAGCCTGATTTCTCAAAACGGTGCGTGTGTGCTTATCCTGGCTGCCATGACAACAGTGCGAGATATAGTAAGCATGAGCGGCAGCTGACGGCTCGCACACACTCAAAGGAACGTGCACAAACGGCCAAGCTCAGTATTTTGACTAAATAATAAGGTTTCTTTCTCGTAAAACCTTATAGTATGCATCCTGAACAATTTCCATATATGGTGCGCATCTCACCGTATCATTACGTGATACTTTTGTATCCTTTTTGTAATGTTTTAGCCTAGTCGCCATTCACTGCCATTATATGGAGGAGCAGGCGCAGGACGTTTTTCAGAATTTCTCCTTTTGAGGTCCGAAAAAGACAGAAGGACATAGGGCATTAGTACAACAGCAGGGTGAGTAAAAGGTGACTTTATTTTCATTTCAGGGTGAACTATCCCTTTAATTACATGTTAATACTCTTAGAAGTTCACTGCTAGGCCAGTGTCACTTTGTAAAGAAACACTATGCACCTGTAGACTGAACACGCATGCACATGACGTCACCGTTTTCACAGATTCATGTTTTTGTAGTTTACACAGAGACCAGAACCAGTATTGTTTTCAAAAACTTGCGTTTGAAACCATTTTCAAAATCCCCCAAAACAGTTGTCGTGTAAATGAATGGCCAAAACGCATAAAATGTTTTCCGTTTTTACTTGAATATGGTCTAAATGGCCCACTTCTGTCACACTTGTTATCTGAATATCATTGCATTGAATATAGAGATATCAAACCAAGTGGCATTTCATTCAAGTTAGCAGAAGTACACTTTTCAAGCAAAAATAAATACATTTAAAAAAAATTATTTGATGTTAAGGTTGGGAGTTATTTTAGCATTATTTTAGTATTTTTATATATTATTTACAGTTATTTTATAGTTATTTTTATATTCTATTTACAGTTTTTGTTAATATTTTGAATCAGATTTTATTTTATATTTTTTGTTTTCATTTTTGTTAAAGTTATTGTAATTTTATTGTTTTTGTCATTTTGTCAAGTTTTTTTTTTAATATGTCTGTATAGTTTTGTCTGTATAGTTATAGTTTAAAGGGGTCATGAACTGAGAAATCAAATTTTCCTTTAGCTCAGATAACAACTCATTGTGGAATGTGCCTATGACAGATAGAATGACCGCATCTGCAGAAGAAAATCAACTCCTACTTCATCATCACAACTTTGGCCCCGCCTACTGGCGTGTTAGTGAGATGACGAGGAGAGAAGAGCGATCAGTGGATCACTGGACTATAATAACATTACCTTCCAAAGGATCCTAATGCTAGGAATGTGGTTATTTATTTTCAACAATGTGAATGTCTCAGTTGAGCATTATTTATTTGTATGCAGTACCTTTCAGGCTTTGCAAACAGACTTATCGAAATATCGCATTATTACCTCACTGACCAAAGTGCGCATATCCTCGGTTCAACACGGATGCGTGTGTTCACACAACTTCATGAATGAACTCTGTGACATTATTCTGAAGTTTTCTCTTCTCCAACCCGCTGGGCAGTCTCTGCTCCGTATCTTCATCCAGATGGCACAAAGAATGTGATGGCAGCGTAGGCAAACCTGGCATTGCGATGTTCATCACAGCGGCGAATAATATCCAGTATGTCTATAAAAATGTATTTTGAATTTGATGTGAGTAGATTAAAACAGTGGCTGGTAACGTGCATACTGTATGCCTATCTATCTGAGCGTGGTATAACTATGCTTATTAGCGAATAATCAGAATAATGAAAATTGCATGTAAACTGAGAGTTTAGAAAGAGTTCTGCTCGTGTCATGCAAACATTATTGGTGCACATGTTCTTTGGCGATATCGGATATATGGCCTCGGTTATGTCTGCAAATTTAAACCCTGTGTGTTCATTCTCTCGTTGTGAAGTCTTGTTGGTGTTACACTGCATTTCTGAGTGCTATTTCTGGTTTCTGTTTCATGGTCTTGATCTTCTGCCTTTCTCCCAGGATTTCCCTGTTTGCCTGTGCCTTGGACTTTAGTTATTATTTGGATGGTTTGTTCTGTGGCTTTGACCTGTTTTATGGATTGCGACTATGGATTACACTCAATAAAGCTTGCACTTGGATCTTCAAACCAAGTCTTGGAGCAGGACGTAACAATAATATCTTGTATTTCGATATAATACTATACATATTTTATTACCTTATTGTTTTATAATTGCAGACACTTTTATACATAATTTTATATGAACCTGACATTGCCGTTTTTAAAGCCATGCTCTACTGTTTGAGCTAAAATATTCACATGTAGTGTAAATACAGTACACAGTACAGTACAGTACAAATTGGGTTATTTCGGGAACTTTTTGCCCTACGTACACAAGAAGTCATTTAGACATTTGCAACAGTTTATTTTTTTTACACAAAGGTTGGTTTTATGCGGTCAACCTGTTTTTCAGTTCTTGACTCTGTTGTTTTCGCTTGTAAATCGCTGTTCACAGGCTTGCAATGCTTTTGGCCGCATTTTGGTGAAAAAAAACGTGCCAACAGTGTAAGCGTGGAAAAAAGGAAGTCAGAAGAATACAGATCACATTTATTTTGCTTTAGCATGAAGCTGCAGTTTCCCAATACATGAAATACACTTACGAATAACAGTGAAATGCTGCAAATCTTTTTTTCTTACACTTGATACGGGATTTGCACCTTTGCAAAGCTTCTCTTGCACATGCAAGTTTAATTTACATTTGCAATCTTATGTACACTTTCACAAATCTGCGCATATGATTCTTTACAGCATCATTTTACCTTCATACACTCTTAGATGGTTAGATAAAAAAGGGAAGGGAGGTGATGCAACTTGGGCATTATAAGAGAGTCTGTGTGATCTGGAAGGAAAATTTTCTGCTTAGATTTCTAAGAAATCAAACTATATATTCAAACAGAGATGTCCAATTTCAGCAGCCGTTTGAGGTGAATTCATACAAATTTCCAGGCCCTCGCTGTGAGATATCACGCTGATAAAGCTGGCACCCTGCAAAGAAAGCATTTACTGCATATTTACACTGGGGGTTCTTTAGTAATGAGTTCGTTTTTCATCCAGCGGGGAAATTAAGAAGATCAGATTCCTTCCCTTACGGTTCAGGCACCTGCCAATTAACAGCTCATTAAAGCTTGTAAAAAAAGAAAAATACATGCTCTCGAAGCAAGTCATTTTTTTCTGTGTTACAAATAAAGCTAGATGATTCATTTTCTCTTCCTCATCTGAATATGTTTCTTTGTGTGCATGTGTGCATAGTATATTTGCATTAATAAAGATTCACTGGATGTGTGCTACTTTGTGTGTGTGTAATGCATAAGAAATCTGCTCATCCATAGCAATTTAGAACAAAGACATGTAAAAGTAGAAACCTCAAAAATACAACATCAGTTCACTAAAAATGCAACATTTTTCACTTCAAAGACTGCAAAAGATGAAATCTTGACAAAAATGGCACATCCAGTTGTTTCACAGGAGCAAAAAATCTTTCAAAACTAATTCATGAGATTTGGCCTGTCATGTAGTAATTTAGAAAGTGGTATGTCTGGTAACATGGATCTTTTCTCATTTAACTTGCTGTCCGTTTGGCTGGCACACTGCTGAGTTTGCTATCGGTTAATATGCTCTTTTTAGCATCAAAGCAGCAATTATTAGCAATCTCAGTGGGTATCCCAGACTCATGGAGTCATTCATTCACCTTCAGCAATGTCAACTGCTCACTTTATGCAAACTGGAGAACAGTTACAACTATAAGAATTTTTTTTAAGCCTCTGTAATGCATATTTTATACATAATGCATCCATAATACCTTCTAAAACACCTTAAAAATGTAATATATTTAACATTATATTTACATTATATTTATATTTATATTAACAATATATTTAACATGTAATATATTTAACAACTTTCCTTACTTTTCGAACTGCTGTGAGCCGCGGCCATCTCCCATGCGTGCTTCAGCACTTCCAGAGCGGTTTTTCCTTTTCTAAAAGAGCTACACGGTTTGACCCTCGTCTTTTTCAAGATGTCATTCAAACCGTGTTTCTGGATGCAGTCGATTTCTGTCCCCAGTTGACAGTCATGATCGTTGTCTCACGTGTTTGGGCATTCAGCACGCTGAGGCAGCTTTTGTGAATGACTCATGTTCCCACTGCAGGAACATGACCATCGCGGTGCTTAGGTCAAGGCTCGAATGCCTCAAACGGGGTGGAGTCCCTTTGCGTATCCCCCGATCTAGTGGCCCTCCCAATGCAAAGCAGAGGGCTGCTACTTCGGTTGATAGCTTTGGTGGTGACCTGAGGATAACAGTGAGGTCAACCCCCTCGGGCCCCTCCATCCTCCGCACCTGCGCCGGTAGAGTTTCCGAGAGAGCGCGCTGGTCCTTCCCATGGGGGGCCAGCCGTTACTTTCGGGGCTCCGGCTGAGGATACAATGTCGATTGCTGCATCGGGGGACGAGCTAATGTCCTCTGGAGATGAAGATTCAGCTGCGTTGCCCCCTTCGGGTGTGGTAGCGTTGCCCGAGTCTGATCCAGAGCTCACGGCTATGCTTTCCTGGGCCGCCGCAAGTGTCAGGCTCGAGTGGAACCCTCCACCGTGTCCAGAACCTTCGCGGCTGGACGATTGGTTTCTAGGGATGGCCCGTGCTGGTTCTCAGCGCCCCGCCCCGGTTCCTTTCTTTCCGGAAGTGCATCAGGAGATCACTAAATTGTGGACAGCGCCTTATAATGCTCGAAACCGGTCTACTGACTCTTCCGTCCTCACTACCCTCGATGGCAGCGCGGCTAAGGGGTACATGGAGATCCCCCCGGTGGAGCGGTCTGTGGCAATGCAGCTGTTGCTTATGCTTATTGTCTCCAGTTGTGTTCCCCAGAAATGGCTAACCCTGTCGAGCTCCTCCGCTACCCTCGGCGGTCAGATGTTGCGGGCGTCTGACCCCAGGTCTCCACTCGTATGCATGTGGAACGTGTGTGTAGGCTGGGTATCCATATGTAGCGGTCCCTACGGTGACCCCATATGTGTATTCCTCCACGGTTCAAGCTACCCTACTCTGATGGTGTTCTTTCCCCCCTAGAACTGGGTTGGAACCACCCCAGAGACTGCCATATGTTGTACTCCCCTGTTGGTTAGTCCTTATGTGTAACTGCCACCTCTCCTTCCTTAGAAGGATGTGGCTCCGCAGCATTCCATCTCCCGAGACGGGCACGCTTTCCCAGCGTTATCCAATAGTCACACTGAGTGGGTCTTGCAGATCGGCAGTGACTGACCTTCTCCGCTTAAAACCCTGACTTGCCGCTCCAACATATGGGCGGGCCAGGGAGCTCAGTGTCGCAAGTGTCAGGCTCAAGTGGAACCCTCCACCGTGTCCAGAACCTTCGCGGCTGGACGATTGGTTTCTAGGGATGGCCTGTGCTGGTTCTCAGCGCCCCGCCCCAGTTCCTTTCTTTCCGGAAGTGCATCAGGAGATCACTAAATCGTGGACAGCGCCTTACAATGCTCGAAAGCGGTCTACTGACTCTTCCGTCCTCACTACCCTCGATGGCAGCGCGGCTAAGGGGTACATGGAGATCCCCCCAGTGGAGCGGTCTGTGGCAATGCAGCTGTGTCCCAAGACCGCTACCACTTGGTGGGGTAATCCGCGTCTCCCCTCCGCGTCTCCCCTACGTCTGTGGTCCCGTTGGTCCCGCTTGTTCGGTCTCTGGGGGCCTGGGTAGCGCTCCCCAGGCCGTCGCTGGCTCATCCGTACCATCAGACTCCCAATCAGTCGCCGGCCTCCCAAGTTCAAGGGCATCCACTTCCCCTCCGTGCGAAGCAGTGATGCTCATGTCTTGCGGTCAGAGATCGATGTCTTGCTGGCGAAGGATGCGGTCGAGCCGGTTCCTCCAGCCGATATGAGGTCAGGGTTTTACAGCCCCTACTTCATTGTACCCAAGAAAGGTGGTGGATTACGACCAATCTTGGACCTGTGTGTCCTGAATCGTGCCCTGCACAAGCTCCCGTTCAAGATGTTAACGCAGAAACACATTTTCGAATGCATCCGTCCCCGAGATTGTTTCACAGCGATCGACCTGAAGGACGCGTACTTTCATGTCTCCATCCTCCCTCGACACAGACCGTTCCTACTCTTTGCTTTCGAAGGGAAGGCATATCAGTACAAAGTCCTCTCCTTCGGGCTGTCCCTGTCGCCTCGTGTCTTCACGAAGGTCGCTGAGGCAGCCACTGTTCCGCTCAGAGAACACGGCGTTCGCATCCTCAACTATCTCGACGACTAGCTTATACTGGCTCAGTCTCGGGATCAGTTGTGTGAACACAGGGACATGGTGCTCAGTCACCTCAGCATGTTGGGACTTCGGGTCAACCGAGAGAAGAGCAAACTCTGCCCCACGCAGATGATCTCTTATCTCTGTATGGAGCTGGATTCGGTCAACCAGACTGCGCGCCTCACAGAGGAGCGAGTCCGGTCAGTGTTGAACTGCTTGAATACGTTCAATGGCAGGACAGTGGTCCCACTGAAATTTTTTCAGAGGCTCCTGGGGCATATGGCATCTGCAGCCGCGGTAACGCCGCTCAGATTGCTTCATATGAGACCGCTTCAGCACTGGCTTCACGGCCGATTCCCGAGATGGGCGTGGCAGAGTGGCAAGTATCGGGTGCCAGTTACTCCGTACTGTCGCCAAACCTTCAGCCCATGGTCGGACCCTTAGTTTCTACGGGCAGGAGTTCCCCTGGAACAAGTGTCCAGGTATGCTGTGGTCTTCACGGATGCCCACTGGCTGGGGGGCCACGTACAACGGGCATGCAGTTTCGGGTCTGTGGACGGGGCCCCAACTGCATTGGCACATCAACTGCCTCGAGTTGCTAGTAGTACGTCTTGCGCTGGGCCACCTCAAAAAGCCGCTACATGGCAAGCACGTACTGGTCCGTACAGACAGCACTGCGACCGTTGCGTACATCAACCGACAGGGTGGTCTGCACTCCCGCCGCATGTTGCAACTCACCCGCCATCTCCTCCTTTGGAGTCAGAAGCATCTGAGGTCGCTTCGGGCCATTCACATCCCTGGTGCGCTCAGTTGGACAGCCGACGAGCTCTCACGACAGTTGACACCTCCGGGAGAGTGGCGACTCCATCCCCAGGCGGTCCAGCTGATATGGGACCTCTTCGGAGCTGCACAGGTAGACCTGTTTGCCTCTCCAGACTTGACTCATTGCCGGTTGTACTATTCCCTGACCGGGGGAACCCTCGGCACGGATGCACTGGTGCACAGCTGGCCCCGGGACCTGCAGAAGTATGCGTTTCCCCCAGTGAGCCTTCTTGCACAGACTCTGTGCAAAGTCAGGGAGGACGAGGATCAGGTCTTGTTAGTTGCACCCTATTGGCCCAACTGGACCTGGTTCCCCGAACTCACATTCCTCGCAACAGCCCCTCCCTGACCCATTCCTCTGAGGAAGGACCTACTTTCTCAGAGACGGGGCACTCTATGGCACCCGTGTCCAGACCTCTGGAAACTCCATGTCTGGTCCCTGTACAGGACGCGGAGGTTCTAGGTGGCCTGCCACAAGCTGTGGTAGACACCATCACTTCTGTGAGAGCTCCCTCTACGAGGCGCCTCTATGCGCTGAAGTGGAACCTGTTCGTTGAATGGTGCTCTTCCCGCTGGGAAGACCCCTGAAGGTGTTGGGTTAGAGTCGTGCTTTCTTTCCTGCAAGATGGGCTGGAGCGAAGGCTGTCTCCCTCCACCCTCAAAGTGTACGTCGCAGCAATTGCTGCGTATCACGACGCAGTTGAAGGTAAGTCTTTAGGAAAGCACGACCTAATCGTCAGGTTCCTCAAAGGTGCGAGGAGACAAAATCCTCCTCGTCCTAACTCGTTACCCTCTTGGGACTTAGCTCTGGTGCTTAGGGCACTTCAGAGTCCTCCCTTTGAGCCTTTACAGTCTATAGAGTTAAAGATCCTGTCCATAAAGACAGTGCTCTTGACTGCATTGGCCTCTATCAAGAGGGTAGGGGACCTGCACGCACTTTCGGTCAGCAAATCGTGCCTAGAATTCGGGCCGGCTAACTCTCACGTCATCCCGAGTCCCCGGCCTGGATATGTGCCCAAGGTTCCCACCACTCCCTTCAGGGACCAGGTGCTGAACCTGCAAGCGCTGCCTTCGGAGGAGGGAAACCCAGCCCTAGCTTTGCTCTGTCCCGTCTGCGCTCTTCGCGCCTACGTGGATCGAACTTAAAGCTTTAGGACCTCAGAGCAGCTCTTCGTCTGTTACGGAGGCCAGCAGAAGGGAAAGGCTATCTCCAAGCAGAGGTTAGCCCACTGGATAGTGGATGCTATCGTCTTGGCGAACCAATCCCAAGACGTGCCTTGCCCGTTCGGGTTGCGAGCACACTCAACTAGAAGTGTAGCTTCCTCCTGGGCGCTGGCTCAAGGTGCCTCACTGACAGATATCTGTAGAGCTGCGGGCTGGGCGACACCTAACACGTTCGCTAGATTCTATAGCCTCCGTGTAGAGCCAGTATCTTTCCATATACTCGCCCCCAGTGGCCAGAATCACGGTGTCTGCTTGCAACGCCACTCCCGCCCGCTGGGCCGGATACGTGCGTTTATTGTCTCCAGTTGTGTTCCCCAGAAATGGCTAACCCTGTCGAGCTCCTCCGCTACCCTCGGCGGTCAGACGTTGCAGGCGTCTGACCCCAGGTCTCCACCCGTATGCATGTGGAACGTGTGTGTAGGCTGGGTATCCATATGTAGCGGTCCCTACAGCGACCCCATATGTGTATTCCTCCACGGTACAAGCTACCCTACTCTGATGGTGTTCTTTCCCCCCTAGAACTGGGTTGGAACCACCCCAGAGACTGCCATATGTTGTACTCCCCTGTTGGTTAGTCCTTATGTGTAACTGTCACCTCTCCTTCCTTAGAAGGATGTGGCTCCGCAGCATTCCATCTCCCGAGACGGGCACGCTTTCCCAGCGTTATCCAATAGTCACACTGATGGGTCTTGCAGAGCGGCAGTGACTGACCTTCTCCGCTTAGAACCCTGACTTGCCTCTCCAACATATGGGCGGGCTAGGGAGCTCAGGCAGAGCGCTGGAAGGGCCAGCGCCGTGGCGTGTTGGTAGGATCCCCAATTCGCCGGTCAGTTCCGACCTACGTCGAACGTGACCGACTGAAAGGGAACATCTCGGTTATGTATGTAACGTCCCGTCGCCACAGGCGCTGTGCTTCCGCTGAAGGCCGAGTCACTAGTTCGGCTCCTCAGCAGAAAAAGCAAGGATGCGGTATTCCACTTCCTTATTTATACCCACGCTGCGGGGAGGAGCGTGGAATGCGTGAACTGCATGCCAATGTCCATTGGCTCGTTTTTAAACACTCGAAGTAGATTGGTCTCTGAAAATGATCCCCAATTCATCGGTCAATTCCGACGTGCGTCTCCATTCCCTCCTTCAGGGAACGAGTGTTACATATACGTAACCGAGACGTTTTCTTTTACATCACGTGGATGGCCGGGTGCGTGTGCGTCGCTTACCTGAGGAACACATGGCACCAGGATGCACTATGGGAAGAAGGCAATCTGGCAGAGGTAGTATGATGCTTTGGGCAATATTCTTCTGGGAAACCTTGGGTCCTGCCATCCATGTGGATGTTACTTTGACACGTACCACCTACCTAAGCATTGTTGCAGACCATGTAAACCCTTTCATGGAAACGGTATTCCCTGGTGGCTGTGGCCTCTTTCAGCAGGATAATGCGCCCTGCCATAAAGCAAAAATGATTCAGGAATGGTTTGAGGAGCACAACGAGTTTGAGGTGTTGACTTGGCCTTCAAATTCCCCAGATCTCAATCCAATCGAGCGTCTGTGGGATGTGCTGAACAAACAAGTCCGATCCATGGAGGCCCTGCCTCGCAAATTACAGGATTTAAAGGATTTGCTGCTAACATCTTGGTGCCAGATACCTGTAACGTACTGCTCCGAGAGACACAGGTAGAGGATCCAAACGCAGCTTTATTGAAAGGGTAATCCACAATCGTAGTCAAGAGTTCAGGCAAGGTCAAAACACAGGCAAGCAGTCCAAACAGGCAAACAAGACAGGAGAGACAGGCAAAAGGGTAATCCACGGAACGGGCAAGTAATCCAAAACCAAGAGACAAGAAACCAGGGAAAATGCTCAGAAATGCAGTAATACAACAAACAAGACTTTGCAGTGAATGACAGACATGACCAGGCTTATAAAGTGTGAGCTAACAAGGTAATGGGGTGCAGGTGGATGTAATCAGGAAGGAAGTCCGGGTAGTGAGTGATGTGGGAATTGTAGTCCTTAGATGAAGTGACAGTCCGGGATGGAGTGCCCTCTGGTGGTAACCAAGGGCACTCTCATTTGTGATTGTGACATAGCCCCCCCTCAAAGGAGCGGCTTCCAGACGCTCCTAAACTGTCTAGGAGGGAGGTGGAACGGAGGCGGAACCGGGGGGCGGGATGGAGGGCCAGGCCCGTGGAGCGGAAGAGGGCCTGGAGACTCAGGCAGAGCAGGTGACCAGGGTGGCTCAGGCCAGGCAGACGGCCAGGGCAGAGAAGGATGGGCAGATGACCAGGGTGGTGCGGGCCAGGCAGATGACCAGGGTAAAAGGGCTGACCACCACGGGCTGGAGCCCTCTCTGGACTCTGTTCACGGGCTGGAGCCCTCTCTGGACTCTGTTCACGGGCTAGAGCCCTCTCTGGACTCTGGTCAGTGGCTGGAGCCATCTCTGGACGCTGGAACTTTGCAGCGTGTAATTGGCCATCGTTCCTCTTAGCAGCATGAAAAATAATACTTTTATTCAATGGATTATAGCTATATAGCCTCGAAAGCACGAAAGCAAGCTCACAATTAAGCTGTCACTCATCTCAGTTGAGAGCGAGCAGAACTCAGCACTGAATAAAAACTCAGGCGTTTTGAGCGGTGAGTGGATTCCAACTTAAACACCTCTGATTGGCCATTGCGTTACAGAGATCAACAAGCATGTCTATGATTGGCTACATTTCTCACCGCTGCAAAACACACTGTAAATGTGTGAACATTTCACGTTCTCCAGAGCGCAAACTCAAATGCAATGTTTGCCAAATCTGTTTCGCCAATAATATTATGCTATTACAGTGTCAACGGAGGGTGCTCTGCTTTCGTTTCAGGGTGCTCATATTTGAATTTGACTTTGTGATGTTTTTTCCCCATGTTATAATTTTTTTTATCAAAAAATGATTTGTGATCAAACATTAATTGGCGGACCCCCTGCAGTACCGCTGTGGACCCCCGGTTGAAGACCCATGTTCTATTGAATGATTCTTCAAATTACTTATACCTTTATATAATTTGGATACAGTCTTACTCGTGCCTTTCTTATATGCCTGTATAATAACCTGCTCGATCTGATTAATTTCAGCATTGTCCTTTATTTCCTTTATTTCTTTCAAATAATATTGACAAACCTTGTCTTTTAAAGTTTGAAAGCTCTCCATGTTACCATTGTTTATAATTGTGCAGAGTGCAGAAATTCCTAAATAAATCCACTGCGTAAACCTATGATTCATTGTCCCTGGTTTAAAATCTGGATTGTATGCCAACCAATTCAAAATCTGGATTTGTTTCTCCAAGCGAAGTTCCTTTACCATTGTAAACCAATTGGTAAATTGAGTTATTAGGGTAACATATTGGATTTGACTTTGAAAATGAGATTTTTTACCTATTACAGCTTGAACTGGTATCCCTTGAAACTCGCTTTCTATTTCCTTTCATTTTGTCTCTAAATCACACCAAAACACCAATGGTCTCAGCTGAGCGGCATAATAATAATCTTTAAAATTGGGGAGTGACATACTTTTATCCAATTGCAATGTTTTATATCGAATTCTTGGTTTGCTTCCATTCTAAATTCTTGAAACTGTTTAGATCAACAGGAAGTGATTGGAAGAGGTATAACAGTCTCAGAAGTATTCATTTTTATGTTTTCAATTCTTGAACTAAAATCCAAGTGTGGTAAAAAAGACCAACGGTTAAGATCTTCTTTAATTTTTCCATTGGTTATATTATAGTCCTTATATAACTTTGCTAAATCTTGTGTTAACCATACACCCAAATACTTAATTGATTTTTGATTCCAATTAATATTTAATCTTTGTCTAAGTTATTTTATTGGATTGAAAACAAATGACAGTTTACAGACTTTCTTTTTTGTTTAATTTATGTCCAGAGAACCGTCCATACTCTTCAAGAAAGTCAAATAATTTAAGAAGTGATACATCTGGATTAGAAAGATAAACGAACACATCGTCAGCATATAATGCCATTTTATGTTCTACTTTATTAACAGTAATCCCTCTAATTGTATTGTTTTCTCTTATTGCCAAGGCAAGAGTCTCAATATAAATTGCAAATAATAAGGGAGAAAGAGGGCAGCCCTGTTGAGTTCCCCTTTCTAATTTTTTTATTTTTTGTAAGGCCACCATTCATTTTAATCCTAGCTTCTGGTTTGAAATACAGGGATTGAAAACTTCTAATTGAGTTTTCTGAAAAACCAAACCTCAACAGAACCCGAAATAAATATACCCAATTCACACAATCAAATGCATTTTCTGCATCCACGCTAACTAAAGTTGCTTTAATGTGATCTTTTTTTATTTGTTGTATTACATTCTTCTAATATTATCATGAGTCTGACGTCCTCTAATAAACTTCTCAAGTCTTTTCACTAAAACGAAGGCAAATAACTTGTAGTCTACATTCAAAACTGATACAGATCTATATGAACTACACAGGGTTTTTGTGTTCGCTCGCAAAACGTTTTGCATTTCCTCAAGAAACTTTGTGTTTGCCCGCAAAATGTTTACTTTGTGTTCGCTCGCCACACATTTTGCGTTCCCTCGAGAAACTTTGTATTCGTTCGCCAAACGTTTTGCGTTCCCCCGAGAAACTTTGTGTTCGCTCGCCAAACATTTTGCGTTCCCTTGAGAAACTTTGTGTTCGCTCGCAAATCGTATTGCGTTCCCTCGAGAAACTTTGTGTCCGCTCGCAAAACGTTTACTTTGTGTTCGCTCACAAAGCGTTTTGCGTTCCCTTGAGAAATGTTGTGTTCGTTCGCCAAACGTTTTTTGCATTCCCCCGAGAAACGAGCGAACACAAAGTAAATGTTTTGCGAACGAACACAAAGTTTCTTGAGGGAACGCAAAACGTTTACTTTGTGTTCGCTTGCAAAACGTTTTGCGTTCCCCCAAGAAACTTTGTGTTCGCTCGCAAAACATTTTGCGCTCCCCCAAGAAACTTTGTTTTCGCTCGCAAAATGTTTTGCTTTCCCTTGAGAAACATTGTGTTCACTCGCAAAATGTTAAAGGGATAGTTACTCAAAAATAAAAAAATTATCCCATGATTTACTCACCCTCAAGCCATCCTAGGTGTATATGACTTTCTTCTTTCAGACGAATACAATCGGAGTTATATTAAATAATATCCTGGCTCTTCCCAGTTTTATAATGGCAGTGAATAGAGGATATACACTGCCATTATAGACTTATAGACTGAAGGTTATTTTGTTCAGTATTCCACCTGGTGAAGAGGATGCCCCTGTACTTGGGCGGCCGGCACGCAAACTGAATCGCGTAGCCGAGTCTGATGGTACGGATGAGCCAGCAAGACGGCCTGGGGAGACCCCCAGAAACCGAGCAAGCGGGACCAACGGCACCACAGACGTACCCAGGGTGGGGCAGCGAGGTGGAGTACGTAGACCCGTCCCCGAGATTGGTTCGCAGCGATCGACCTGAAGGACGCGTACTTTCATGTCTCCATTCTCCCTCGACACAGACCGTTCCTACGCTTTGCGCCTCACAGATGAGCGAGTCCGGTCAGTGTTGAACTGCTTGAATATGTTCAAAGGCAGGACAGCAGTCCCACTGAACTTTTTTCAGAGGCTCCTGGGGCATATGGCATCTGCAGCCGCGGTAACGCCACTCGGATTGCTTCATATGAGACCACTTCAACGCTGGCTTCACGACCGAGTCCCGTGATGGGCGTGGCAGAGCGGCAAGTACCGGGTCTCAGTTACTCCTTACTGTCGCCAAACCTTCAACCCGTGGGCGGACCCTTCGTTTCTACGGGCGGGAGTGTCCTTAGAACAGGTGTCCAGGCAAGCTGTGGTCTTCACGGATGCCGCATCCACGGGCTGGGGGGCCACATACAACGGGCATGCATATCAATTGCCTATAGATATTGGCAGTACGTCTCGCCCTGGGTCGCCTCAAAAGCCCGCTACAGGGCAAGCACGTGCTGGTCCGTACGGACAGTACTGCGGCCGTTGCATACATCAACCGTCAGGGTGGTCTACGCTCCCGTTGCATGCTCCAACTTGCCAGCCATCTCCTCCTGTGGAGTCAGAAGCGTCTGAGGTCGCTTCGGGCCGTTCACATCCTAGGTGCGCTGAACCAGACAGCCGACGAGCTCTCTCGTCAGTCAACACCTCCGGGAGAGTGGCGACCCCACCCCCGGAGCGTCCAGCTGATATGAGACCTCTTCGGAGCCACGCGGGTAGACCTATTCGCCTCTCCGGACTCGACCCATTGCCAGTTATACTATTCCCTGACCGGGGGCACCCTCGGCATGGATGCACTGGCACACAGCTGGCCCCGGGACCTACACAAATATGCGTTTCCCCCAGTGAGCCTTCTCGCACAGACACTTCTGTGCAAGGTCAGGGAGGACGAGGAGCAGGTCTTGTTAGTTGTGCCCTACTGGCCCAACCGGACCTGGTTCTCCGAACTCACACTCCTCACGACAGCCCCTCCCTGGCCGATCCCCCTGAGGAAGGACCTGCTTTCTCAGGGGCAGGGCACTCTATGGCACCCGCGTCCAAACCTCTGGAAACTCCATGTCTGGTCCCTGGACGGGACGTGGAGGTTCTAGGTGACCTGCCACAAGCAGTGGTAGACACCATCACTTCTGCTAGAGCCCCCTCTACGAGGCGCCTCTACGCACTGAAGTGGAACCTGTTCGTTGAGTGGTGTTCTTCCCGCCGGGAAGACCCCCGAAGGTGTTCAATTAATGTCGTGCTTTCTTTCCTGCAAGATGGGCTGGAGCGAAGGCTGTCTCCCTCCACCCTCAAAGTGTACGTCGCCGCAATAGCGGCGTATCACGATGCAGTGGAAGGTAAGTCCTTAGGGAAGCACGGCTTAATCGTCAGGTTCCTCAGAGGTGCGAGGAGACAGAATCCTCCTAGTTCAACCTCGGTACCCTTTTGGGACCTAGCCCTGGTTCTCAGAGCACTTCAGTGTCCTCCCTTTGAGCCTTTACAGTCTGCAGAGTTAAACATCCTGTCCATGAAGACAGTGCTCCTGACTGCATTGGCCTCAATCAAAAGGGTAGGGGACCTGCATGCACTTTCGGTCAACGAATCGTGCCTAGAATTCGGGCCGGCCAACTCTCACGTTGTCCTGAGACCCCGGCCTGGATATGTGCCCAAGGTTCCCACCACTCCCTTCCGGTGGTGAACCTGCAAGCGCTGCCCTCGGAGGAGGCAGACCCAGCCCTGGCTTTGTTGTGTCCCGTCCGCGTTCTTCGCGCTTACGTTGACCGGACCCAAAGCTTTAGAACCTCAGAGCAGCTCTTCGTCTGTTACGGAGGCCAGCAGAAGGGAAAGGCTGTCTCCAAGCAGAGGTTAGCCCACTGGAGAGTGGATGCTATCGTCTTGGCTTACCAGTCCCAAGACGTGCCTTGCCCGTTCGGGGTGCGAGCGCACTCCACAAGGAGTGTAGCTTCCTCCTGGGCGCTGGCTCAAGGCGCCTCGCTGACAGATATATGTAGAGCTGCGGGCTGGGCGACACATAACACGTTGGCTAGATTTTATAGCCTCCGTGTAGAGCCGGTATCTTCCCGCATCCTCGCCCCCAGTGGCCAGTAGCGCTAAGTGCCCGTTCTAGTGTCGGCTTGCAACACCACTCCCGCCCTCTGGGCCGGATACGTGCGTTTATTCTCTCCAGTTGTGTTCCCCGGAAACGGCTAACCCTGTGAGCTCCTCCGTCACCCCTTCGGTGTCAGACGTTGCGGCCGTCTGACTCCAGGCCTGCACCCGTATGCTTGTAGAACGTGTGTGTAGGCTGGGGTCCATATGTAGAGGTTTCCTAACAGCAACCCCATATGTGTATCCTCCACGGTACCAGCTTTTCAGGCAGGGCGCTGGAAGGGCCAGCATCCCTGGCGTGTTGGTAGGGATCCCAATTCGTCGGTCAGTTCCGACGTACGTCGTCAGACCGACGTTGGAAACGACGTACATCAGAACTGACCGACGAATTTGGATCTATTTTCAGAGACCAATCTATTTCGAGTGTTTAGAAACGATCCAATGAAGATTGGCATGCGGTTGACGCATTCCACGATCCGCCCCGCATTGCGGGTATAAATACGGAAGTGGAAGTACCGCATATCGTTTTTCAACTGAGGAGCCGAGACGAGTGACTCGGGCCTTCAACTGAAGCACAGCACCTGACGACGGGACGTACGTCTCTGTTCCCTCCTTCAGGGAATGAGGGTTACATACGTAACTGAGACATTTCCTGTTCAGTTCTCATTGTCTTATGTATTTAAACCCTCATGGTGGTTCTCTCTTTGTTCAGTGTTGTCTTTGTTTTACAAAGCTGTCATGCTCCTTGCGTTTGGATTATCTTCTTAGTTTTTGTGTTAAATAAGATTATATTGCTGCCTGACCTGTTGTAATAATCATATTAAAGATTGTCACCTAGTTTGAAAATCCTGGGCTGTTTTGAATGCAAATAAAAGTAAAGAGACTTGACTTAAATAATAGGGTGAACAAAAAGGGGGACTGACCCCAAAAAACAAGAATGTACTGTATGGTCCACCGTATATTAATGTATGAATTTATGATGCATTATATAAAGGCTTCCAGTAAAGTGTTGCTAAAGTTGAATTATTACAATTGATTTGTTTGAATTTGTAGTGAAATGTGTGAATTCAGTTTATTCATTTTTTTTTACAAAAAAAAAGTTCTCTCCGGATTCCTTTTGTGTGTGATATTTAAATGGTTGTCACACACAATAGTAAGCGTGTGCTTACACATGTCTGTGGCTAACTGGATTAACTCACTTCATGTATTTCAAGGAAACCAGGGAAACGCAGATCCAAGCAGGTCCCTCTGTACAGACTTCAATGTAAACTCCACTGGACTCTGTCACAGGGCCTGTATCACTGGGCTATTTCTTCATCTCTGCCGGCATGTGTCTAATATGGGGATTAGCCAGTGATGGCAGCTAGCCTGATCACTGGAGCGGAGGTCAAATCACTAACCCTGTTTTTTTAAGGCTGGGGCCTGTGAGGGCCGGCCATGTAATTGCATTAGGCTAGTCACAATCTGCTGGCATCAAACTTGCTAAGCTTGACTGCTACTGCTCCCAACCAACCCAAGCCTATAACCTCCTGGCAGGAATGGGCTGTTCTAGCTGGGGTCCCAAAAACCTGGGCATTTTCAGACCTGTAGATCACTTGCTTTGTTCCGAAACAGGGACTTAATCTGTTACAGTGTTGCATTTTCTTCTTGGTTCGGTTTACTTTCACAAGGCAACATTTGCGTCATCCATCAAGATTTATTGACAAGTTCGCTCTGCAAGCTTATTGTGGCTTTATTTGTAGCTGTCGTGACACTGGCAAACACTAACATGAATGTAGCTGTCATTCCCGCTCTAACTGATTATAGGGTACAATGGGACTAAAGACGCACCTAAAATGTGCTTTTCACTACTCCTTTATATTCTGAAAGCATTGAATGATTTCCCATAATAAATTAAAATAGCTATACAATAGTAAAAAATAAATATGAAATTTTTTATATGATATGATTAATATCATATTTTTAAATATGATGTTTCATTATAAATATGGTGATTATCTCTAAAGTGGACACCGAACTTGATACGTGACATTTACCATCTGAATCTAACCATGTCAGGTCAACAAATGGAAAAGTCAACTGGCTGTTTATTATCATGTTAATTATTGTGCCTTTTACCCCAAATACCATACTTTTACATATTCTTCCATTATTGACAAACTGTTTGTTAGATTATTGCCCCTTTTGCGTGCCTCATCCCAGTCCTCTTAATTGGCAATTGAATGAACAATTTCTCAGCGCTGGGGGAGAGTATAAAGTCTCATTTTTATTTAGCAGGGGAAGAGATTATATAGAAAGAGTACAAGGGGTGTAGTATGGTTTTAACCAATGAGAGAGAGAATACATTATATAGCTCATGGTATAGGAATGGGATACATATAGAAAAACAAGTCTACATATGGTCATCTTCCGGTCAGGTACCCAGGCTTTCCTAGGGAGCCCAAAGACCTTATCCTATACTTGCAATACAAAAGCAGGGACCATTCCCTGTCTCCCCTTCAATCCTAGTAGAGCCTTGTTCCTTATATTGAAACGGTTCCGGTACATAAAGAAACCATATGTTAAAACATAGAATATATCTTCAACCCAGGGCAAAAGACCCTCTGTCCACTTTCCTTCCATGCTGAGACCAACATAAAATCTATCAGTTGCCCCTTTTGGCAATAAAATTGCCACACCCAAATCTCAGCATTACTTTTCTTATACACAAATACAATCACTTTCTTGACCTTCATAATATTCTTCAGAAAACATTTCCTTCATTTTTTTTTCATCATTTTCCTTCGAAAGTACTAACACTTGACAGTTCTATTCATCAAAGCATATTGAGAGGATACAAAGTTATTCATAGCACGATTAATCAAAGCTCTAATAAATGGAATAATACAACAGATAATAAATGTGATAATTAATAGGATTACACCTATAGGAATTAAGGCAGATACAAGCATTTGTTGCCATCCTGTGAGCCATGCTAAGAACCCACTTTGATTATCCTCAACCTCTCGTCCTTGTAATTCTTGAGCAATTCTAGTCATATTTTTTAAACCCTCTGAGATTAAATGACCATCTGCGTCATTCTCAGGAATATAGGTACAACAAGAGGTTCTAACCATAACACACACTCCTCCTCTCGCCGCAGTTAACTGATCTAAGACCAGCCTGTTTTGCAGGGCAGTTAAACAGAGCCCTCGAAGTTCCTGTTGGACACCAGCCAATGTGTCTCTTGTAGTATTGATAAATGAAATTAATTCATATCTTGTAACCTCTACTTCAATCTGAAGACTAGAAACACCTACCCCTGGGAGCATTGCTTCAAAGAATCTTTCAGTACCGGTCCAAAGTCGATGTTGCATTGGTACTGGATTATCTCTGCTCAAACTACCAGTTGAACTGTGGTCAGAGAGGGAGCGTTTCTTTTTCTGTTTTTGTTTTATCATAACGTGAGGTTTGTGTGGTCTAATAACCGTGGAATATTCTTCCAAAGCTACTAGAGCACATCTTCCACTCCAATCTTCTGGAAGAATAGTGTAGACTCTATGTCCACACAGCCAAAACCAATCTTTGACAGCTCTAGTTCCCCGTGAAGCAGGAGCATATCTATGGCAATTTTGACCTGGCGTAAGTGCACAAGAACTATAACATACGTCCTGAATAAAAGGATTAACCCATCCATAAGCAATCATAGTAGATATAGGACGTGGTGTTTCTTTAGAACACTCAGTCATATTAGATTTTCCATAATGCAAAAGACAACCCATACAACATGGCATATTTTTTATCTCACAATGATGGTATGTTCAATTACATTTACTTTTAGGAATTACCCCCAGTCTCACTGTTCCAGTTTCTCTTTCCATACACAACAGTGAGTCTGGAACAGAGCCAATGGTTGTCACTTTAGCCTGTACTTGCGTTGCAAGCCTCATTATTCTACCTTTTCCACAACTCCATATTGCGGTTCTATTTGGAGCCATCATTCCAGTAATGCTAACAAAAAGAGGGCATTCTAATTCTTCTTCTGTTATTGGTGATTTAACCTCTACATGTGGTCCAGAAGCACTATGTGGCATTTTTGTGCAAACATAACAGTCACCTGTTTTTCCTTCAGATTTGGCAGTGTAGTTGGCTAATCGCCACCACATATTAGTTGCGAAAGCATGTGCATTATTCTTCATAATGTACCCAAGTTTCATTACCAGTGCTAACAGCAGCTTGTATATGAATAAATACATTTGTCAGCACAACCAGGTAAAATATCAATTTAGCAATCATGGCTTGAGAGCTTCAATGATAATTATTGCTAGTTCTAGATCTCTAGCAATTTCTTTCTTCTTTTCCTCTTCGAACGTCTTGGTTCACCTTCCGTCGGATCTTTCCTTGGCTCACTGGCTTCCACCTCCGCCTCGACCAGAACGTTCCCTTGAGATGGAGCTGCTTTCAGTCAACTGGCATGGATCCACTGCGGCTTGAAGTCAGTCAGCACTCCTGTTCTCGTCACAGCATTCACCGTGGCGGGCCCCAGATACTTCGGCTCTCCCAGTTTTGTGGGCTTCAGACACTTTATCAGCACCTGTTGTCCTGGAACGAAAGGATGAGTGGGCTTTTCTGCAGGAAGAGGGAGAGAGAGAGAGACACATCACCATTGATGCTATTCAAAGTTTTAACTAGGGAATCCACATAGTCCGTGATGATCACCTCTGTGTTACCTGTGGAAAAATTGCCAGCGCGACCTTTGACCCATGGGCCGGGAAAGGTCTACCTATAAGGATTTCAAACGGAGACATCTTTGTTGTTGCTGATGGTGACATTCTAATTTCTGTCAATACGGCAGGCAGCAGATCAACCCAATTTCTGCCTGTATCAATACACGCTTTATTAAGCCGATCTTTGATAATACGATTCAGATTCTCGACCTGTCCACTTGATTGTGGAGTATAGGGTATGTGAAATTTCCAGGTAATATTAAGCTCTTTGGCTAACAATTGTGTGACTTTGGAAGCGAACGGTGTTCCATTATCACTGTCTATGACCGATGGTATGCCAAAACGCGGTATAATGTCTTTAGCCAGAGCTTTAACTACCGTCTGTGCATTTTCTCTTCCACACGGAAAAGCTTCAGGCCATTTAGAAAATCGGTCAACAATCACAAGCAAATATTTATTATTTCCGCAAGGAGGCATGTGCGTAAAATCAATTTGCAAGTGTTGGAATGGTAGCTCGGGATGTGGTAAAGAGTCATGTTTAGTTGCCTTGTGCTTGTTGGTTTGAGCACACACCAGGCAAGCATCCAATATCAACAGAGTATTTCTTCGAACATTTGCTATGCAGTAAGATCGATTCAACATTTGTATCACTTTCTTTTTTGACACATGTGATACACCATGATAATGTCTACATAGCATAACAATCGTAGATGCAGGTAGTGCAAGTCTACCCTGTTTGTCTCTTAAAATTCCAGCTTGATCTGGTTTTACTTCATTATCTGACCAATGAGTCAAATCCGCTTGCGTAGGGTTAGCTTGTAATATTTTAATGTCCAAATCATTAGTCAATGATGAATTCATCATAGGCACATCTGTGCCCCTTTTGCTTACATGTGGACTTAATATCACTTCTTTAGCAGCCCATTTCTCTATTTCATCTACAAATCTGTTTCCTTTGGCCTCATCTGTTTCTCCTGACGCATGTCCTGCTACTTTGATAACAGCGAGTTTCGATGGTTGTTGTACTGCGTTAATGAGCTCCGCTACAATGCTATAATGAGCAATTGGCTTTCCATCTGAGGTTTTAAAATTTCTTTCTTCCCACAATTTAGCAAAATCATGGACTATGCTATATGCATATTTGGAGTCAGTGTATATATTAACACACTGATCTTTTGCCAATTGACAAGCTCTCGTTAAAGCAATTAATTCTGCAACTTGTGCTGACTTGTATGGCAAAGAGTATGCCTCAACTACACGATCAGGTAATTCAACAATAGCATACCCACACAAGTATACATTATCATTTGGCTTGAAACAGGATCCATCAATATACCAATTCTTCCCCTCCTCCAGGACAGATGTAGAAACATCTGGCCTGCAGGCAGTCGAAATCTGGATTCTGGTCAGGCAATCGTGGTCGTCACTCTCAAATTCACCTTGCGTCAGCAACCTGTGCAAATGTACAGTAGGGCCATGAATAACAGAAGTTGGTTTCAGAATCAAATTAGCAGTAGCTAATAATATAGCCTCATAGCCAGAGCTGTGTTGAGCAGTCATATGTTGAGTAGAAATATTACTCATAATGACTCCTACCTGATGAGAGGTGTGCACTATCAATTTATGTGATAACACACTGTTGCTTTAATTACCTTGAACAAAATTGAAAATCATTAAGAAGACCTTTGTCTCAAAATATGGTCAATAATTTTATCAATTCTCCTTTGCAACATAAATCTACAACATTTTTAAAAACATTAAATATTAGATAAAATTAGAGCAGAATCAATTTTGTATTACTGTACGCAATCACGTCAAGAATCAGCCAAATTTCCACATGCGTCATCAAAAGTGGTTAAGAAAAGTGCTGAGCTGAATTTTTGTGCCATCTAGTGGTTTACAAGAGAATAAAGTCAAATGCTCCTTTTACCCCGGTGCGACTTTAGCCCTGTTGTACCCTACATATTTAATTGTATTTAAAATTATATATAATTTATAATGCAGTTAGAGCGGGAATCAAGGCTTTGTCTGGACAGCATTCTTGCAATGCACGGAGAAAAGCATTTTAAGATGAATAGGCGCTCTGGTTTTGAACTACCATAACTAATGTGCTCACTCAAAGAATCAGACACTGCTGCTTTTTATACAACAAATTTAAATTATGATACTGCTTGGTTTGTTGGTCCGTTGGGTCGGATTGCTTTCTCACCTCAACCGAACCACCCCAGAGTTTGTTTTCAATCGGGCTGAGACCACCTAATTGTTTTGGTGCGGATCCGAGCACGATTGCGTGTTCATGCCTAAACAATCCGAACTAAGGGAGAAAACGCACCAGATTCTGAAACAAACGCTCCAAAATGAGCCAGGTGTAAAAACAGCCTAAATCTGACTTAACCACACAGATTTCACAGTCTTCTTCGTGTTGCTTTGATAAATAGTTGCATAGATAATATGGTTGCCTCTGCCATTTCCTTCTGCAAAGTAAAGGTAAAGTCTTTTACAGACCAAATGACTAAGGTAAAATATTATTGATTCTGTATTAACTCTTTCCCCGCCATTGACAGAATTTGTCTGTGTTTTCACTGTTATACGGGGGCGCTATGACACATCTTCTGAAAGAGTACTGAATCTCCTGATCAAAACACAGGCGAGGAAGTTGCAGAAACAAGCAAATGCATATGTAAAATAATGCGATCATCAACATTAAACGGCACATAAATCAAAATGTTACTGAATGAAATGTCAACCCAGGACGAGATATAGGACTGTGAAGCATTAGGACTCGATCTACTCTCTGTGTGTTTTGATCATCTTTCTGAATCTGATCCAGATATAGTCTTTGACAAAAACGCAATTTTTTGTCTCAGCTTTTGCTCAAAATGTTGCTTTTTTTATGAAACTTACCCACATTCAAGTGTTGATAAAAAGAGAATGCATGAAGCTAGAATAAAACCGTATTTTTTTGTTTAAAAAGCAGAGGGTCTGTTCTTTCTTTTGATATATTGCATGTTCAGATACAACAAAATATTCTGTGGGCCATGAAATTGTGTGAAAATGATCAAAAATGCTGGCAGGGGAAGAGTTAAATAGCACAGTTTTTACATTCCTTTTATTTAGAATAACCGCAAACCCAACTAAAAGTGCTTTATTTTGATTATTGATTATTTTTATTAGTATTAGTAGTAGTATTTTACATTTAAATGGTTCACAATTATACAAATAACAACAACAATAAAAATATGTGTATGGGCTATATATTTGTAAGCAGCAATTATCAGCACTTTTAAAACCTTTGAGTTTAGGCATACAAATATATTATGTATTACTTAGCAAGCCTGTAAAGACATAAATCAGTGATGGAAAAAAAGGACAATTTGTGCATATGACCTCAGATTTAACCCATACATGAATATGTCAAGTTTTTGTGAAAATATCTCATGCCGTTAATGAGTTATAGCCATTTAAGTAAAAGCGACCATGTATACTTTAAACTTTTTGATGTGCAGTCAAGACTATAAATTGAAATCCTATATTGTGGATTTTTTTTTTTTTTCATGATGGAAATTATACATTTTGGTCAGCTTGAGCCAAGGATACAAATAATTATAAGACACGTGAATCAGATATGGTTCATAAGTTATGGCCTTTTTTGTTATGATCACTGTTGTGTATAACTATGAACAGGAAAGCATTATAAATGCACAAGACCTGTCATTATCATTCACGTCCACTACCCACCAGGTGACTCACGAAACCCATTTTAAGGCACTGTGTTTAATGTGTTATGGATGGGTCATGTTATAGAGCACAAGGCTATAGTGGTCGTGTAAAGCTATAATAGGGGCCGTGGACAGCCTTTCTTTTGTCAAAAATAGGACAGGCACTTGAACTTCACAGAGAAACAAGAATCGTAATGGTTTGTCTTGAAAGCTTATGACTCATTCAAATGTGTCAAAGACATTGGTGGCTCACTGCTGTTGCCCCCAGATGGCCAGTGTGAATGAAATAGTGTCTTAAAATAAAAAAATAATTCAGTTTTCTAAAATAATACATCAAGGCTTTAAATAGGTAATTTTTTGGCATTTTGGTGTACACCACAAGAACTGGGCACTGTTGCTATTTCTCGATTAATGCTCATTTTTACGACCACTTAGTGATAAATGACTCTTAAGGGAGTAACTAACCAGTTGCAAATTTTCATAATGCATGTAGCATCTGTGCCTGAATTCATATTCCTGTTTTACGTAAAGTATGTCTTTGTGATTGGCAGAGAGCCTAACCATGTGGTACTCCACCAAAGCTCCACCCCTGGGAGCGACTGCCCAATAATTGCCTTTTGTGATCATATAAATCCACAGCCATTACAGTTAATTAGGGCTTTTTGTCACCTGGGTTTCAGCGATTTTTTTCCCTCCTGTGTTCTTGTTCCCCAGGCTTATTCTCCTGCTGAATCCTCTGTAAATACACAGACACACAAAAGATACACACCCCAGGTCTCTCAAAAAAGCAATTTCTCACTGGCCATCTCAGCGGTATTGATCAGAGGAGAGCGGTCGATCCGCAGCATGCTCCAATCAGACCAATAAGATCTGTTTAAGCGAGGCCTGGTCTCAGTATGTCCATTGACAGCCATTGATCATTGTTAGCAGGGAAAAATAATGAATTTTCCCAGCACTGATTCTGAACTCCTGCGCCGTTCACGGTGTTCGATGAAAGGATTGGACATGATCTTGTTATCACTGCTGCTTGCTTTGGAGCGCCGCAGTGTTCCTGAAGCAAAACTGAAACCCCCTAATTGTGTTCACTCAGTGGAGTAATAGAAATCTCTCCCACTCAGGAACTCACAGACCTGCCTGCATTTCATGTTGTGAAATAAATTCTCTTTTCACAATGGGAAAGCATTATCTATCATTTGAAATTCCAGTCTCTGCTATACAATATATAATGTTATTATATTTTACACATTATCATGTAATAATTCACACTGCCATTTTCAATAACATGCTGTTCTAATACAGAACTGGTGGTATTAGAGTGTAATATCTTTCTGTAGCAGTGTAGAGTAAGTTTTAAACCTGTATTAGAAAAGACACTGGACCAGGACTGTAGCTTTGAGTCTTTTCTCAATATTTCTAAATGTTTTGTTAATGGTAAATAAATGAAACACAAAACTTTATTTTTGATTAATAGACAAGCCGATAATACATAGCTGACAGCCCTAAATGATAATACTTCTCGACATTCATAACGTTGTAACATGTATGTTGTTTTAGTTTCACTTTCACTCTGTTTCCGTTCTCCTTAGTCCTCTTTTGTTTCTACTCCTGTGTGCTTCATAACAGCTGCACACCTAACAAACATTTCTTGGTAACACTTTAGAATAATGGTCCGTCATTAATAGGTAACTATGTAAGAAGGACAAATGAGTAGTACTAGATTAACACTCCAGCTACTACTACACTGTAAAATCGAATTAGTTAGACTTACTTAAAAAAAGCATGCAAACCGGTTGCCTTTAAAAAACGTGAAATAGGGACAGTATGTTGTACTGACAAAAGATTAGTTAGTATAGTTCACTTACACAAGAGTTCTAGTAACTGAATAAATAATAAATAACATTTAATTGTTACCATTGTTGTGTTTTGCATCTTGAATGTTGAAAATAGACTAGTCTATGATTTCTTTAGAAGATATGTCACCTTTTAAAAGCAGCTAATTTATTACTTTCCTTCCTTCGAATCCAAATAACTGTGATTTCTTGTTGCAACACTGATCACCATAATGGTGAGTTCAAACAAAAACATTTAGAAAAATCGACATCAATTTATGAAGTCAGCTTATGTGATGTTCTCTTATATTTTTTAGCTGTATTGACAATTCAGCATTTAAGATGACTTTGGGAAATGAGTGAATGCAACTAGAGAAAGATAAAAGATAGTAAAAAGTCTATTAAGATTTTTTTTTTGCTTGACAAAATGGCATTCAAACCAATCAATTATCATGTTTGCAGCAGATTTTATTACAGGTAACATAAGTAAGTCAATAAATAATAAATTAGATGTAATGTCAGGTAATACTTTATTTTACAGTGTGCCTGTTACACGTTACATGCACTTACAATAGTAATAAGTTAACAGTAAATTGTGCAGAACTACAAGCAACTAGTCCTAAACCAAGTCTGGTAGCACTTTATTTTACAGTCCTGTTCCCTATGTACACGTTATGTACTTATTATAGTAATTACAATAACTGGGTAATAACTAGATACTAACCCTGAAACTACACCTAAACTTAACCGTAACACATGCAATTACCTTATATTAACCAGTACTTTCTTAGTTAAGTACACTGTAAGTGCACATACTGTAAAATAAAGTGCAATCCCAAGTCTCCTATTCTAACCAATATCCCATAGTGAGTACATGTTGTTAATTAATATTACTCAGTACTTGTCTGTGTAATTACAGTGTAACAAGGACACCTTCAAATAAAGTGTGACCTAATGTCATAAAATCACCATGTTCTACTGAAATACAGTGAATTCATATATCAGGTTTTATGTCACAAAAGTTTGCTGATAATATTTCCAGATCAGTATTTTCTTTAGTCTGATAGATACAGTCAGAAATGTGTCTGGGAAATTATTATAAGTATTAATGTACCTATAGCACTGCAATAATGTATTTTCATTACAGGTTTATTTTAGCTATAATAAAATCAGAAATGTTAAGCATTCCGCAGACACGTAAATGTTCAGACGTGTGATTCCACGGCAGAAAAACACAATTTATTTATAGATGAATAATGTCACAGCAACTCTAAAAGGCATCACCAATTATTATCACCACTTCTGTGTGGAGTGCAAACTCTTTTTTTGTGATCAACTTTTTGTGTTTAGCTATAACAAAATAACATATCTTCAAACAAACAAAATTATTGACATATTATCAATAATTTAACAATCTGAAAGAAAAAAAAGAAAAAAAATTACATTATATGGTCATTCCTTTATATAATCCAATATGTTGGAAGAAAAACATTTCCATGCATCAATGGTATTAGGTTTAGCCTTATTAATTTGTGCTGTTGTACATTCACAAGTCACTTTTTTAAGGAGGCTATGAATCCAATATGTTTTTGCACACATGGACGGAGTGAACCAGTTCTGAATTATTTAAATTCACGGCTTCTTTGCAGCTGTAAAGCCAGCAAACAACATTCTCTTCTGTAATGAACTAATACAGGAGTCAGAATCATCATTAAGAAGACATAGACCTGGATTAGACATGTAATCAATTTGTAGTAAGGAGGACAAAACAAAGTTTACATGAGTCCATAGGTTGACAACAATTGGACACTCCCAAAACGTGAAGAAAAGTACCTGAAGATACAGTGTTACAGTTATAGGTTGATTGCAATTTTATTTTGAACCTCTTGTAAGGGGTTATATATGCTCTATGGATGACTTTGAAATGGATAAGACGATAAGCCAAGTTTTTAGAAGTTAAAATGAGATTAGACCACACCCTCTCCCAGTCGACAGATAAGTTAAAATCAGATAATTCACGATTCCAAATAGATGTAATAAAAAAAGGCTTTGCAAATGTGATCATTAAGTTTGGAGTGCAAACTCTTGATGATCTAGACATACTGCTTGCACCACCCTTTAAAACCATTTTTACCCTTTTACGCAGCTGCTGGTTTGAAGGCAAAATCTCAGAATACACAGCAATGTTGACTTTGGAAAAAGCCAAAACTACTCTAGATCTTGAAAGATCTCACAAACCCAATATTGGAGAAACCAGAGAACACAATGAATCACAACTGTGTCCTCTCAAGTCCAAGAAGAAAGTAGGTAGCTGAGTCCTGATCCAGAAAAAGTGAAAAGTTTGACTGCTGGACCCCGTCCCAAACCAAACCATTAAGATGAAGCGACCCATGTCTAAATTAAATAGCAAAATAATGATTTAATAATGATTTTTTCAAACAGGTTTCCCACCATTGCCTTTCCCACCAACCTGATTGGATGTTGCACATCACTTGACTTCATGGCACAAGAACCAGTGAAGTTTGATGATTTGAAGTATGATTTTTTTTTTGCCGTTTTTGCCTATATTTAGAAAGTATAGTTGGAGAGAGGACAGGAAGTGAAGTGGCAGTGAGAGGGGGTGGGGGCGGAAAAGAACCACAAGCTGAGACTCAAACTCGGGTCACCCGAAGTGCAACCACGCTACAGATCGGAGCACTGCCCATAAGGCAATATGAGCCATAAGACTCTGACAAAGTTTAATGTTTTTGTCTGCCCCATCCCGTCCCGTATTCCACCATGAGAAATCTGGTCACCCTATTAGTAACTAAAGCACAAATGTCAGGGCATGTCAAAACATCTCCAGGGCCCAAAAAACACCTCAGACTCCAGAGGGTTAATCCACATGCATAAACACATCTCTTCCTCTGGGCTTCAGTAAGTGTTTAAGTAAGGAAGCAATCTGCCCGTTGTGCTCTCTCAGATCTCATGAGTGGCTGACCTGAAGGCTGCAGACCAGTAGGGCCTGGAATTTAAAAAGGGGTTCATCTGACCCAAGGTCTTCACAAAAACCCCAATTATCTTGCAAGCCGCGCCGTCTTAATTAGCCTTGTCTGATGTGCGGCAGATCCATTATGTTTCTAATTAAGTTCCTATCAGCTTCCCAGAAATAATGGGATACTGCACATCAAAAACGAGACATTACCACTCCAACAAGATTACGCAACTATCACCAGGCAATCTGCCCGACATTGGGATGGGTGGAGTAGGGCATCCTTTAAGGATTTGAATGGGCTCAACAGAGGAGCTCTATCAGCGAGCGGGGTCCTAAATGCATTCAGGGCTTGAATTAGACTTATCTCCACAGCACAGAGGAAAGACCTCCATTACTTTCTCTATCTCTGCAGCACAGTGAGCCAGAGAACGAGGGGAAAGAAGAAAGACAAGCATCCAGCTCCCTAGGAGACACACACGTCTAATTTAATGCAAACACAGCGTTCGGTTTACCCAGAGAGCTCACTGAGTGAGACTTAGACACTTGGACTGCTCTCCTCCCATGAGCGACTGATCAATACAAGGTGACATGGAGGTGGAGAAAAACAAGTAATAGATGGAGTCCCAGTCTAAGCACAGAGCGGTTTAAAATATGGCACTGTTTACTGGTTTTAAAACAAGCAGGACAAGTGGCAATACGCAATGAAAACACAATCAAAACTGTCACACATTCATTGTCATTTCTTTTTTATTAAACTTTGTGTCCTCATAAACCGCATACACACACACACACACACACAATCTGTAAAACGATGTAAACAAAACAAACATGCAAAAACTCAACAGCAATATTTACAGGGTTGCCAACTTTTAAGTTCAGGTTGGAGTGAGATTTTTTTTTTTGCCACAAATATCGATTTCGATCTTGATTCAGTATCAATTCATATGTGTAGCCTAATGTACATATATAAGGAAAAATAAGTTTGCCTTTTTAGCACTATTTTAAACTTTTCTTGGGTTAAATTATATTTGCTCGCATTCATTAATATTCACTTGTGTGTGCTTATATAAGAATCATTAAAAATATTAGGATGTAAGTTATTAACGTTTTAAAATGTCACATTTAAACAAATCTAGTGTTTGATCATGTCTAAATATTTATTTAAATGCAAAACCTAAAAATAAGTAAGCAGTTATGATCTGCAATACTTTGAGCAACTAGATAGGCCTACATGTATATTTATTAAAAGAGCCATACAGGCACCTAATGGTAATGGCATTACAAATGAAAATTATTATTTTTCCAGCCACAAAATGACTATTTTGCCTCTTTGCATTGGAATTCTCTATTTTAACCTTAATTACTACACTAATTGTAATATAAATAATACAAATATTAGAAGAAAAATATTTTAAGTGGTCATTAATGGACCATAATTATTGCACAAATAGTATTTAGTACCAAAAGATCTCCTCAAAATATTCAATAAATATTATTGAACTAAAATATAGAACATTTATTTAATTTAAAAATAGTTAATGTATGGTCACATTTGACCACCAATGAGTATGAGTGTGACCAATTAGTAAGGAATACCTGAGGGCTAAATACAAGAAAAACATTAACATTAATGTTAACAACGTTGCATCTCCATCACTCTCCATAATAAAATGATACTGTAAATGTGGTTGACGTAATAATCAATGCACACTATGCTGTACTGTTTACCAAAAATTGCTGCAAATACCTGTATAGTGAGGCTGTTGTCTATTCAAATGTATTGACAGCGCTGGTTTGTTTAGAACTATTGAGAGCTCCATGAACCACGTGACCACGTGCGCCGCCGGGAGATGAAAGCATGTCACAACCGGTCGCAACTCTGTTTTTCAACGGCTCTTACTTTAACTGTTATACCACATTAAGTGCGCCAAAACGGTATTTATTGTTTGAATTTCGTATTAAAACTTAAATTTAAAAGCTTAGACTTTGTTTCATATCAAAAGCAGGTTTGGCAATTTGGCGTGAGATTTACTTGGGCAGAGTGAGAGCGTGAGACAGAGCCTGAAAGCGTGTGTTTCACGCCAAATGCGTGAGAGTTGGCAACCCTGTATTTATGTAGGAAATGTATGTATGTTTTTCTTCAAATGCATTGTTAAAGTGAAACACAAAGAAAGTCTTTCAGAAAGATTGAGTAAAGAGAATGTAAGGGGGTTAAACTCCAGAGTGAAGATATTCTGATGAGGATACAAGCAGGATTCTCTGACAGTGATGGGTACAGAGCACACTCAGAAGTGTTTTTTTTTTTTTTTTTTTGCTTGCTTAGTTTAGGGACCAAGGATCCTTTTGGTGGATAGAAGAATGGAGCCACCAAAAAACTGAGGGTTGAGATTTAGTTGAACTTTAACTCTAGTTTTTATTGAACATTTCATTTCATTGAAATCTAGGGGTGTAAAGATACACTCCTGTCACGATACGATACTATCGCGATACTAAACTCATGATACGATATTTATCGCAATATATTAAGTCAAAATAAAAAAAGAGATTTTCCCGGTGCTCGCTATGTTCTGCCTCTCCTGCTATTAATGCACTATACATATAAGAATAACGCTTTGAATAATCATACTACTAAAACTAAATGTGATATGGTGATTTAAATGATGTTTGCACTTTCACTATAAGGAGTGCCGCTTTAAATTATGTTTACGCTTCCACTTTGAGGAGTTTCATTCCGGCAGCTTGTGTGCTTCAGAATATCAATGCAATCAGTTACATTTCTAATCGCAAGAAAGCGTGTCAAAATGACTATTCCCAAACTGTAAATGGTTAGTTCTGCATTTACTCTCTCATGTTGTTTCCGCACGTCACATTTGAATGTCCGTGTTTACTACAGTATGCGCGTCGTTGTAAATCTGTTCATCATAAAAAGCCATTGTTTCTCTTCAGAAGACTTGGATTTGGATTAGACCACTGGATTGATTATTTTTACGATGCCTTTATGACATTTTTTGGATCTTTTAAGTTTGAGAGGAATGGACTTTAAATGGAGTGTAACGACTGAGATCAGTCGCAAATCAGACGCAATTATTCATTCATTATATTTAATGAATGATCCAGCAAACTTACTCTCCCAACAAAGTTTGGTGAAAACATCCCCCAGAAGAGCAGGGAAGGTCTCTGTTACCATGGCTACCATCAGATAAGACTTGGTTTACGACTTAAAGGAATTTCCAGAGAGCTGTGACTCTAAATTGATTCTTTTTGAAAAGGGACCCAATGCCCTTAAAAAAGGACTTTCCTGCATTAATTTATAGATAACTGTTCTATAAATGAACATGCACCCTAGGACATTGCGTGTACAATTTAAACTTTTGTAAAGGGTCTCTTGTATGGTATTTCGTTTATGCATGTCTTATGAGCAACTTACTAGTTCATGTAACCTCATATACACTCACCTAAAGGATTATTAGGAACACCTGTTCAATTTCTCATTAATGCAATTATCTAATCAACCAATCACATGGCAGTTGCTTCAATGCATTTAGGGGTGTGGTCCTGGTCAAGACAATCTCCTGAACTCCAAACTGAATGTCAGAATGGGAAAGAAAGGTGATTTAAGCAATTTTGAGCGTGGCATGGTTGTTGGTGCCAGACGGGCCGGTCTGAGTATTTCACAATCTGCTCAGTTACTGGGATTTTCACGCACAACCATTTCTAGAGTTTACAAAGAATGGTGTGAAAAGGGAAAAACATCCAGTATGCGGCAGTCCTGTGGGCGAAAATGCCTTGTTGATGCTAGAGGTCAGAGGAGAATGGGCCGACTGATTCAAGCTGATAGAAGAGCAACTTTGACTGAAATAACCACTCGTTACAACCGAGGTATGCAGCAAAGCATTTGTGAAGCCACAACACGCACAACCTTGAGGCGGATGGGCTACAACAGCAGAAGACCCCACCGGGTACCACTCATCTCCACTACAAATAGGAAAAAGAGGCTACAATTTGCACGAGCTCACCAAAATTGGACAGTTGAAGACTGGAAAAATGTTGCCTGGTCTGATGAGTCTCGATTTCTGTTGAGACATTCAGATGGTAGAGTCAGAATTTGGCGTAAACAGAATGAGAACATGGATCCATCATGCCTTGTTACCACTGTGCAGGCTGGTGGTGGTGGTGTAATGGTGTGGGGGATGTTTTCTTGGCACACTTTAGGCCCCTTAGTGCTAATTGGGCATCGTTTAAATGCCACGGCCTACCTGAGCATTGTTTCTGACCATGTCCATCCCTTTATGACCACCATGTACCCATCCTCTGATGGCTACTTCCAGCAGGATAATGCACCATGTCACAAAGCTCGAATCATTTCAAACTGGTTTCTTGAACATGACAATGAGTTCACTGTACTAAAATGGCCCCCACAGTCACCAGATCTCAACCCAATAGAGCATCTTTGGGATGTGGTGGAACGGGAGCTTCGTGCCCTGGATGTGCATCCCACAAATCTCCATCAACTGCAAGATGCTATCCTATCAATATGGGCCAACATTTCTAAAGAATGCTTTCAGCACCTTGTTGAATCAATGCCACGTAGAATTAAGGCAGTTCTGAAGGCGAAAGGGGGTCAAACACAGTATTAGTATGGTGTTCCTAATAATCCTTTAGGTGAGTGTATGTCTTGTCTCCTATCAAATCAGTGCTCATTTCACGACTTACACTTTTATGCATGTCCCTTCTTCAGAGGATGCAGTGTGTGTTTGTTGCATTAATTGAAGTATAAATGGGCACAGACCCATTAAATCATGCTTGAAACAAAGAGCCATAAATCTCCCACAGAGGAATTTCCCGCTGGGAAATCCCAACAATCCCATTGGTCAACTCAATCACAAAGGGTGGGACTTCTTGCAGACTTTTAAGGTGAGACGCACAGATCCACCTCTCTCTTCTCTCTCTGCTCAGTGACTATTGGATAACACTGGGAAAGCCTGCCCTAGTGGAAGGGAACGCTGCGGAACCCACACCGTACCCGAAGGAGTTATGTGGAGTACAATGCTGAGCCGTAGCCCGCAACAGAGAGGGGGCTCCAGCCCCACTGAAGGGGGGGCTCTCCCAAGGGAAAGACACAGGCTTCCGTAGGAGCGACCGTGGAAAAACATATGGGATCCCTGCAGGGTCACTCATATAACCCCAGCCCAGTACTGGTTCTCAAGGATTCAGCGGCAAAGGGCCTGATGCCAGACGCTCCGCACGTCCGGCACCAAGGGTGATGGAGGACTCGACAGAGTTTGCTTCTGGAGAATATAAGCGCCGTAGCGCAGCAAGCCGACAAGAGCCAGGGCCTCTCGGTGCTTCCACTATCCAGTGGGCCATCCTCTGCTTGGAGACAGCCTTTCCCTTCTGCTGGCGTCCGTGACAGACAAAGAGCTGATCTGAGGTCCTGAAGCTTTGCGTTCTATCCATGTAGATCCGCAGAGCGCGGACAAGACAGAGCAAAGCTAGGACTGGGTCTGCCTCCTCCAAGGGCAGCGCTTGCAGGTTCACCACCTGATCCCTGAAGGGAGTGGTAGGAACCTTGGGCACATAGCCAGGCCGGGGTCTCAGTACCACGTGGGTGTCACCCGGCCCGAACTCTAGGCACAATTCGACGACCGAAAATACCTGCAGGTCCCCTACCCTCTTGATGGAGGCCAGTGCAGCCAACAGCAAAGTCTTCATAGACAGAATCTTTAGCTATGCCGACTGCAAAGGCTCAAATGGGGCATTCTGAAGTGCTCGGAGCACCAGAGCAAGATCCCAAGAGGGTATGGAGGGAGGTCGAGGAGGATTTAACCGTCTCGCCCCCCTGAGGAACCTGACGACCAGGTCATGCTTCCCAACCGACTTACCTTCTACGTGATCGTGATAAGCAGATATTGCAGCAACATGGAATTTGAGGGTGGAGGGCGACAGCCTACGTTCCAACCCCTGTTGCAGGAAGGAAAGCACAGACGCGATCGAACATCTTCGGGGGTCTTCTCGGCGAGAAGAACACCACTCGACGAACAGGTTCCACTTCGAGGCATAAGCCTGTCTCGTAGACGGTGCTCGTGCCGAAGTGATGGTGTTAACTACCTCTTGGGGTAAGTCACCTAGAACCTAGAGTGTGCCCTCGGTCAGCGAATAAACCCACTGGCAATGGGACGTTTCTGGGGAAGCAAACAGGTCGACCTGTGCCACCCTGAACTGTCTCCAGATCAGCTGGACCACCTGGGGGTGAAGTCGCCATTCTCCCGGGAGCGCAGCTCATGACAGCTCGTCGGCCACACGGTTGCGCACACCAGGGACATGAATGGCCCGAAGCGACCTCAGACACTTCTGACTCCAGAGGAGGAGATGGCGGGCGAGTTGCGACATACGACGGGAGCGCAGACCACCTTGTTGGTTGATGTACGCAACGGTCGCAGTGTTGTCCGTACGGACCAATACATCTTTGCCCCGTAATAGCCTTTTGAGGCGGCTCAGTGCAAGATGTACTGCTAGCAACTCGAGGCAGGTGATGTGCCAATGCAGGTGCGGGCCCGTCCAAAACCCTGACACTGCATGCCCGTTGTACGTGGCCCCCCAGCCCATGTCAGAGGCATCTGTGAAAACCACAGCATGCCTGGACACCTGTTCCAAGGGCACCCCGGCCCGAAGGAACAAGGGGTCTGACCACGGGCTGAAGGTTTGGCGGCAGGCCGGTGTGATACTCACCCGGTGAGTGCCGCGTTGCCACGCCCATCTCGGGACCCGGCCGTGAAGCCAATGCTGAAGCGGTCTCATATGAAGCAGGCCGAGTGGTGTTACTGCCGCCGCGGCCACCATATGCCATATGAAATTGTTTCAGTGGGACCGCCATCCTGCCTTGAAACGTGTTCAGGCAGTTCAGTATCGACTGGATGCGCTTCTCTGTGAGGCGCGCCGTCCGTTTGACCGAATCCAACTCCATACCGAGAAAAGAGATCCTCTGCACGGGGGCGAGTTTGCTCTTTTCCCAGTTGACCCGAAGACCCAGCTGGCTGAGGTGTCTGAGCACCAGGTCCCTGTGTTCGCACAACTGATCCCTGGACTGTGCTAGAATGAGCCAGTCGTCGAGATAGTTGAGGATGCGAACGCCCTGTTCTCTCATGGGCACAAGGGCCCCCTCCGTGACCTTCGTAAAGACACGGGGGGACAGGGACAGCCCGAAGGGCAGGACTTTGTACTGATATGCTCGACCCTCGAACGCAAAGCACAGAAATGGCCTGTGTCGAGGGAGAATCGAGACATGAAAGTACGCGTCCTTCAGGTCGATCGCTGCAAACCAATCTCGGGGACGGATGCACTCGAAAAATGTTTCTGCATAAGCATCTTGAACGGTATCTTGTGAAGGCTCCGATTCAGAACCCGCAGGTCCAAGATTGGCCGTAACCCACCGATTTACTTGGGTACAATGAAGTACTGGCTGTAGAAGCGTGTCTTCATATCGGCTGGAGGGACCGGCTCTATCGCGTCCTTCGCCAGTAGGACTGCAATCTCCGCACGCAGGACATGGGCATCTGCAGCATTCACCGAAGTGAAGCGGACGCCCATGAACCTGGGGGGATGCAGGGGTGAACTGAATCGCATAGCCGAGCCTGATGGTTCGAATGAGCCAGCGAGACGGACTGGGGAGCGCTAGCCAGGCACGCAGAGACCGTACAAGCGGGACCAAAGGAACGACCGGCATACCCACCATGGGGCAGCAAGGTGGAACGCAGGTACCTGGCTGGGGCGGCTGTCTCGTGGAGGCGGCCAGCAACGAGGTGAGAGTGTGCTGTGCAACACTTACCTGATTCCATGAGTGGGCAGGGGGTACGTGACGAGGCTTGGTTGCGTCCTCGAGCCGTCCACTGCTGCCCGCTGGTGAAGGGGGAGGATGAGTGTGGTCCGGCATTTGACCGGCCACAGCTCTCCGAGCCCCCTGAGGACCCGGAGATAGAGGAAACTGCTCTTTTATCGAAAATTTGGCGGAACACAAAGAAAACGGAACCAAAGATTCTCCGCCTGGCCCTTCTCCGGGGGATGGAGCGGTGCGATCAGCGTCTCCTGAAGAGCAGTCCTCCCCATCTCCAGGCCTGGACGGGCGGGGCGGCCTGCTTGCGCCCGGCTCCTCGATGTCGCTTGGGTGGAGGCTGCTGCTGCGACGCGGGAGCGGAGGCAGACGCAAGCGGCTGCCCTCGGCGACGAGCAGGCTGAGGCGCTGCCGGCGGCGGGGTGGAGACAGCAGCTGACCGCCGTGGCAGGATGTGACTGATCACCTCAGTCTGCTTCTGTGCGGCCGAGAACTACTGGGCGAAGTTCTGGACTGCGTCGCCGAAGAGGCCGGTCTGGGACACAGGGGAATTAAGGAACCTGATCTTGTCGGTTTCCCTCATGTCAGCCAGACACAGCCAGAGATGGCATTCCTGGACCACCATCGTGGACATCGCACGACCCACTGCCCGCGCCGTAACCTTCGTCGCACGAAGCACGAGGTCCGTTGCGGTTCTCAGTCCGTGCAGAACTGCGGAATTGTGACCACCCTCGTGCAAGGTCTTCAGTGCCTGGGCCTGATGGACCTGCAACAACGCCATGGTGTGTAAGGCGGACCCAGCATCTCCACAAGCCTGGTAGGCCTTTCCGATCAGACCAGACGAGTACCTACAGGCCCGGGAGGGAAGACACGGGTTCCCCCTGGATGTGGAGTTAGGGCACAGTTGCATAGCAACAGCCTGTTCCACGGGAGGAACCTGCGTGTAACCCTTTGCAGGTCCGCCATCGAGGGTGGTGAGGGAGGAGGATCCACCAGGCCGGTTTCGGGCAGTAAAAGGTGCCATCCACGACTTGGTGAGCTCCTCGTGCACCTCCGGAAGAAAGGAACCGGGGTGGAGCACTGAGAACCAGCACGGGCCACCCCGAGAAACCAATCGTCCAGCCTTGAGGGTTCGGGACACAGTGGAGGATTCCACGCGAGCCCGACTCTCTCAGCGGCCCGGGAAAGCATGGCCATCATTTCTGGATCTGTATCGGGCACAGCGGATCTTCCCGAAGGAGCCCCCTGCGCCGACACGTCATCTCCCTCCGATGCAGCGATGGACATCTGATCATCGAGAGGAGCCCCGAAGGATATGGATGGTACACACCTCGTGGGTGGCCCACCGCGTTCCGACGGCAGCTCTACTGGCTGTGAAGTGCGGGAGGGGTGAGGGTTCCCCAGGGGTTGGGTCCCTGGGGGAAGCGCGCTCACCGTAACCCTCAAATCACCCGTGCTACTGCCTGAAGTAACCCTCTGTGGAGGGTTAGATCGAGGTAGAGGCACAGGGACTCCACCCCTTGCGAGATGGAGTCTCGACCACAACTCCGAGATGGTCATGTTCCCGCAGTGAGAACATGAGTCATCCACCAGCGCTGCCTCAGCGTGCTGAACGCCCAAACACGAGATACAGCGCTGGTGACCATCCCTCGGTGACAGGTAACCACTGCATCCAGAAACACACAGATAGAATGTCATCTTGAAAAAGAAGCAAGCTCTATCTGTGTAAGCTCTTTTAGAAGGATCCTCTCCTTGGTGCTGAAGCACGCAGGGGGAAGGGTCGCGGCGACACAGTCAGGGAATAGTGCAGCCTGACGTGCGCGCTCTCTCTCACAAAGGCGCTCTCTTACCAGCCGTAGGAACGGCTTTTCAGCGCTCTCCACCTAGCGCACCGAACCAGCTGTGAGAACAGCCTTGTGTTTGCTCTATCAAACAAAAAAGAGAGATGATCAAAGAACCACACGACCTGCTGCAGCGCTATCACACCAACACCGACTGAAGAGATCACTTCAAAAAGGCAGGCTTCAGTCAGTTCCACTGCATAGAAGAGAGTGATATCTGGACGAAACCATTCACCACTCGGCTCTGAAGCAAAAAGCTAATTTGATGCAAGCACCTGTGTCTCATTTATACCCGTGCTGCGTGGCATGAGCACCTGGTGCAATCATTGCATGCCAATGTGCATTGGCTCGTTTAGTTACACTCGAAGTAGATTGGCTCTCGCGAGCGAGATTCCTATTCGTCAGTCTCCGACGTGGCGTCGGAAGTGACCGACTGAATGGGAACTTAAAATACTCCGTCAATTTTGGCCTCACAGACATGAACGATATGTCTTTACAAAGCTTAAAGTGTCTACTTTTTTTATGTACACTCAAAATAAAAACTAAATGTTGTGCTTTTCGCTAAATAAAGAAAACAAACAGGATGCGCGTTCTCCCGTCTTTCTCCCTGTGATGTCTACTCTGAAATGCGTCTGAAAATACTTGTCACACAGACACGACAGATATATCTTTATAAAGCTTGGAATGTCTACTTTTAAATGAAGTCATTTATATAAAAAACAAATATTCTCTGTTTATGTAATCCGTATGAAAACAGCGAGAGGTACAGTTCCTCCAGCGGCGCTTCATTAACTTTAATGTGACCACACCCACGCGCGCGCAAAAAAAAAATTCACATGCAAATCGTCCACGAGGAAGGAACGCGAACCTGTAAACGCCCCCCATCACCTCAAAACAAAGAATCAGCTTCTTCATTCTTCTGATTTTCATCGAGTTTGGAAGACACGCTGTGAGTTTACCTTGGATTTACCTCAGAAGAAACAGAACGCGATTTATTTGAATTTTAAGGTAAAACATTACTTCTCAGTTATATTAGCGTTATTGCTGCATAAACTTCACATTGTAGGCTACTAGTTGAACTATTGCCAGACTAAAATGTGTGAAATCAACTGAAACATGTTGAAATATGAAATAGGTAGGCAACCTTTCAGTGCTAAATAAAGATACACGTATGACATTGGGATATTTTATGCTCTATAATATTAAACACAGCATGATATAAAAGTAGGGTTGCCAACTGTCCCGTATTAGCCCGGACGTCCCGTTTATTGGGCCTAAATGTCCCGTACATGACTGTCCCGTTTACTGACTGCTACGCTGATGTAACCACTGTCTAATGGGCCGTTCACATATGTTGCGTCTTTTGCGCGCTCAAGTTCGTTATTTTAAATGTAGACGCGCGACAAGCGCGCTCAAATAGAGAGACTAATTCGTTTTCGTTCATCTTGCACTGTCCCTGTTTGCACTTTTGCCCTCAACGTCTCTTTTGCGCTGTATTTTTTTACCACTGCTCTATGTGTTGTTTTCATGTGTAAATCCAAGTATACACTACCATTCAAAAGTTTTAGATTTTCTAATGTTTTCAAAAAAAATTCTTCTGCTTAACAAGGCTGCATTTATTTGATCCAAAATACAGCAAAAACAGTAATATTGTGAAGTATTTTTAAAATTTAAAATAATTGTTTTCTATTTGGATATATTTTTAAAATTTCCTTCAGAAATCATTGTAATATGCTGATTTGCTGCTCAAGAAACATTTCTTATTATTATGAATGTTGAAAACATTTGTGTACAATTTATTTCAGGATTCTTTGATAAATAGAAAGTTCAAAACAACAGCATTTATCTGAAATAGAAATTTATTGTAACATTATACACTACCGTTCTGAGTAAGAGTTTAGTTTTTTTGTTGTTGTCTTGTTTTTTTGTTTTTTGAAAGAAATTAATACTTTTATTCACAAAGATGCCTTATATTGATCAAAAAACACAGTAAAGACATTTATAATGTTACAAAATCTTTTTATTTCAGATAAATGTTATTCTTTTGAACTTTCCGTTCCCTCTGGGTTAAATATTTGATTTATCAAAGAATCCTGAAAAAAATTACACAACTGTTTTCAACATTCATAATTATAAGAAATGTTTTTGAGCAAATAATCATAATGATTTCTGAAGGATCATGTAACACTGAAGACTGGAGTAATGATGCTGAAAATTCAGCTTTGACATCACAGGAATAAATTACACTTTACCATGTATTCACATAGAAAACATTTATTTTAAATTGTAAAAATATTTCACAATATTACTGTTTTTACTATTTTGGATCAAATAAATCCAGCCTTGGTGAGCAGAAGAGACTTATTTAAAAAAAAAAAAAAACATACAGATCTAAAACTTTTGAACGGTACTGTAGGTCTAAAGACTTTATGTAAAGAAAATGTATAGTCAGATTACTTCTTTTAAATTAAACGTGATTTTGTGAATAAGCTACAAACAATACATTCAGTCATGAAGTCTCCTCACATGCATTCTCTATAGTTCCCTCTGTCACATTCCTCATTGATATTCAGGGAAGGAGTCGTTGACGCCTCAGGTGTGAATCACAGCATTATTCATGATGGTCCACACCCTCCCGGCATACAGCCATTCTGACAATAAGTGCCTTACAAAAGTTAAATGACTATATTGTTTTGTATGAATGAGTGATCAAAATGGTTTTCACATTGTTTTGAAGAAAAAAACTCTAGGCAACAACATCCAGTTCTGAAAAGCCTTGTGAACAAATGTTTACCGTGTGTTATATGGCCTTATTTCGGTGATTTAACATTTAAGTTTTTTCAAAAACTACGCATAAACATTATTTTCTCAAAACTACAAACTTTTATGTACATGTTGCTCACATATTACTGTAGCCCTGTTTGTGCTGAATACAGTGTAATCAGACTTTATCCATTAATATGTTTTAAAGCAACTGAAAAAAACACAAATGTCAGAGCATGTCAAACTTCTTCAGGGCCACAAAATATCCTTAGGGTCCAGAGGGTTAACTTTGCCTCTTACCATGTATGTGTGATGTGTGTTTTATGTTAGATTTAGTCTTGTCCGTGATTTAGTTAATAAAATTTGTGCACCATATATGTTTGGTTCTGACTCCCTGCCTGCAAACAAACTGTCACTTAAATGATCGATCTTGTTATGCGCTCTAAGCGCTTATGTTAATACAAAGGAAGAACTATTTTTCTGTGGCCATGAAAAATATCCTTTTCTTAGAATTAATTAATAATCAATACTGAGCGTTCACAGGATGAACTGATTGATTGATTGGAATGTTAATGTAGCCACATCAAGTTAATCTCATTAACTGATTCAAATATTCATAATTAATCACAATGAATAATCATAAGGAGTTATGAATAATTATTAATATTTCCCCTCTGAGCTAATTCGCTACAGGAGGTACAGAAATCTTTCTCTGCTTTCTTGAAAAATATCTTCATTTGTGTTTTGAAGTTAAATGAAAATCGTATAGGTTTGAAACGACATGTGGGTGAGTACATGATGACAGAATTTACATTTTTGAGTGAATTATACTTTATAAATACAGTAAGCTGAGCCTTGGATAAAACGAACTCTATATCGCGAATGATATCATTTACATCAACGCTATATATCATAACATTTTTATATCGTGATATTTCGATATACAATGTATCGTTACATCCCTATTGAATACATATTTTCATTTTTAACTCTTTCCTCGCCAAACACGTAATTTTCCGGGTTTTCACTGTTATACTAGGGGGCGCTATTATGCATCTTCTGAATGAGTTCAGACTCTCCTGATCAAAACACAGGCGAAGAAGACGCAGAAACGAGCGATCTCATATGTAAGCAGATGCATATGTAAAATAACGCAACATTAAACAGCATACAGTTGTGGTCAGAATTATTGGCACCAGTGGTAAATATGATCAAATATGGCTGTAAAAAATAAATCTGCATTGTTTATCCTTTTGATCTTTTATTCAAAAAATTCACAAAAAACTTTCATTGAAGTAAAATAATTGAAAGTGGGGGGTAAATCACATTATGAAATAAATGCTTTTCTCCAAAACACGTTGGCCACAATTATTGGCAGCCCTAGAATTTTTTATGAGTAAAATATCTCTGAAGTATATTCCCATTAATATTTAAATTTTTTAGCACACCAGGGTGACTAGGAACATGAAATTGTCCAGCTATGATGTCTTGTTCCACAGGAGTATAAATATGAGGAAACACAAAGGCCAAATTCCCTTAATCATTCATCACAATGAGTAAAGCCAAAGAATATAGTTCTGATGTGCAGCAAAAGATTGTTGAGCTTCACAAAATAGAAAGTGGCTGTAAGAAAATAGCTAAAGCATTGAAAATCCCTATGTCCACCACCAGGGCAATAATTAAGAAGTTCCCATCAACTAAAGATGTTACGAATCTGCCTGAAAGAGGACGTGTGTCTGTATTGTCTTAATGCACGGCGAGGAGGAACGTTTGAGTGGCCAAAGACTCTCCAAGGATCACAGATGGAGAATCGCATAAATTAGTTGAGTCTTGGGGTCAGAAAGCCTAAAAAAAAAAAATCTAACAACCCCTACATCACCTCATGTTGTTTGGGAGGGATTCAAGAAAAATCCTTCTTGCTCATCTAGAAACAAACTCCAGCATATTCAGTTCAGACACAACTGGAAATTCAAAAGGGACCTGGTTCTGTGGTCAGATGAAACTATAAAAAGAGCTTTTTGGCAGCAAATCCACCAGATGTGTTTGGTGCAAACAGGGATAAAAAGTACCCCATGCCCACGGTTAAAAATACCGCTGGATCTTTAATGTTGTGGGCCTATTTTTTTTGCTGGAGGTCCTGGACATCTTGTTCAGATACATGGTATCATGGATTCTAGCAAATACCAACAGATAAAAAATCTAAACCTGACGGCCTCTGCTAGAAATCTTATAATGGGCCATGGTTGGATCTTCCATCAGGACAATGATCCAACACAAACATCAAAATCAACACACAAATGTGTCACTGAACACAAAATGAAGCTTCTGCCATGACCATCCCAGTCCCCTGACCTGAACCCTATAGAAAATGAGTGGCTGAACTGAAGAGAAGAAGCACCAACATGGATCTGGGAATCTGAAGGATCTGGAGAGATTCTGTATGGAGGAATGGTCTCTGATCTCTTGTCAGGTGTTCGCCAAACTCATCAGGCATTATAGAAGAAGACTCAGAGCTGTTATCTTGGCAAAAGGAGGTTGCAAAAAGTATTTAATAAAAGGGTGCCAATAATTGTGGCCAACGTGTTTTGGAGAAAAGCACTTATTTCATAATGTGATTTACCCCCCACTTTCAATTATTTTACTTCAATGAAAGTTTAGATTTTTGTGAATTTTTTGAATAAAAGATCAAAAGGATAAACAATGCAGATTTATTTTTTACAGCCATATTTGATCATATTTACCAGGGGTGCCAATAATTCTGACCACCACTGGCCTACTGCCACAGAGCCCTGGTTTATTTAAAGGTACAATTTTCTTGTTCAAACTAAACAAAATTTAATTGATTGCCAAGTACACCAAACGTCTGTCTTACAAATTGAAGTTGTGTATTACTCTGATTCACCACGCCAAGCTTAAAATAATGATTTATACTTTCGAACTGTAGGGACGAATAATGTAGTAATATTATAAAAAGCAATAATATTATTAATGTGCAGTTATCGATATGTGGTGTTACATTTTCATTGCATCATGCATTTTTTTTCATACAGCTAGAACTAATCCGTTACAAAAAATGATGTGTTATTAAAGACAAGGCTGAATTTAATTCTGGGGAAAACGTATACTTTGATTTAAGTTTTTATATTTTTATTTTAATTTTTCAAATGTATAGCTGCTGGACCTGTGAGTAAAATCACCAGCAAGTGTTTCAAATGATGATTTCAACCTTAACCATCATCATTGTGATGGAGAGCCCTTGAAAATTAGGCTACCATAGCTCCAGAATGGTGCTTCATTCAACATATACAATTCATCAGTTTACAGACACTTGTAATCAAGAAAGATGTGCTCCTTCAAGGGCACTGAGCTGAATGGGACAGCCTGAAGACCTTACGATGTCTTGCAGGGGACGGGAAAATGAATGCATTGTCTCTATGGTTGATAGAGTCTTGCGCATAGATGATAATATGTGTACGCACATAAATAAGCATCCCCCATCACTCAGGTATGCTTATATGAACAAGGATACATGCAGCCCTTCGGAATTGTTTGGGTGAGGCTCGTAGGGGGATTTCACCGCCATTTTGCTGGTCTACATACAGTGGTTGGCTTTCACCCACCATTGCACATTGTCAGAATTGGCTAAACATTTATATTCTCAGAACACAGGCTGTTTCTGTATGAGCCGCTGCATTCGAGAACCTTTTTATTGCCGTTTGTACCTTGCAGAGCCGAAGTCTATTGTGTAGCCAAGCAGACTTACTTCAAACTACAGGGGAGACATTCGCTTCTGAGGTGCTTAATTTGTCATGCATAGCTTTGCCTCTAAATCACTCTGACCCAAATTAAAAGGCTACTGGAAAGGCAGTGCAGCCTGGAACGGCAAGCGCTGAGGCTGAGTCTAGAGCTGCGGGCCAGCAGGACATTTATTTAACTCTCCACTGGAGCAGAAATATCAAAAAGAGGCAGAAGTCCAATCTGTTGAGGGACAGTACATTAGGCCAGACAGGATTCCCTCTGGATAAGACTAGTGTATGATAGAGCCAGATGAGAGAGAGAGAGAGAGAGAGAGAGAAGTTGAAGCAGCCCTAGTATCACATGATTCCTCTACTATGTATGCCATTTAATAAATGATGGGGAATTATATTTAAACAATATCCAACATAGGCTCGTTCGAAAAACGTGCCTCTACTTACATTTTTGCAAAACTCCAGAAATGCACCTCTATACAGTTCACTGCAGATTACAGTTGGAATGAACACTAGTGGCAATAAAACACCAACAACTGTTATTTATTTTCATACAAATTATGATTATACAGGGGCAGATTATCAATTAACTCTTTCCCCGTTTTTTTTTTTTTTTTACTGTTATACGCTAAGGGGCGCCATGAAACATCTTCTGAAAGAGTACTGAATTTCCTGATCAAAACACAGGTGAAGAAGACGCAGAAACAAGTGATAGCATATGCATATGTAAAATAACAGGATCATCAACATTAAACAGCATATAAATCAAAACTGTCTAATGTTACTGAATGAAATGTTGACGAGGTATAGGACTGTGAAGCTTTGGAGGTGATTGCTGATGGACTCTATCTACCCCATCTGTGTTTTGATCATCCTTCTGAATCTGATCCAGATGTTGATCGCATATTTTCAATTCAAAACGGCGGAATTTCATAAAAAGACACATGTTTTGCATCATAGGCTATGACTGTCGTTCGCTGAACATTTCTATCGTAAAAAAAAAAAAAGTTGTCTAACACCGTGTCCTAACTACACGCGACGCTGCGACACGCGATAAAAGGTATCTTTTCCATGTTAAGTACAGTTTTTGTTCTAACCAGCCACGATGGCGACACGCGATGATACTATTTTAGAAACGGTTTCTATTTCTGCCACTTTGCGGCTGGAACAACACAAAACATGGCAATGATAATCTCAGGTAGTGTTTATGTGCTTTATTTAATGTTAAAAGCGTGTAATGTGACTTTGAATATCATTTAGCGCTCCCAGTTTTGTAACTTAGTCGTACTAAAAGCAACAATGGATAATTCACCTCAGATCTTGAAATTAAACAAATGGAAACAAGAACGTTCAAACTGTGAACAAACAAGTATATTCTATGACAAAGATTGTATTAGTAACTCAGTATGTATTTTTAGTAATGTTTAAATGGTGTAATATTTGTGAATTTGATTATGCACTTATCCATTTCCTTGCGAGTGCCGTCGAGATTAATCTCTGGTGCCGTACACTTGCCACGAGAGCCCGCCCACACACTGTTCTGATTGGCTGTGTTTTTTGATTGATTTGTCGCACCTCGTAGTCACGTCGCGTCCGGTGTGGACAGACAAGTTGCTTGTCGCTGGAATCTTATCGCATTGCGTGTAGTTAGGGCATGGTGTAATACTTACATCTTTCCACAAATTCTTGTTGCGTTGTGACAGTTACAGTAAGCCCGGCCTTCTTTGATTTGATTGGCTATTGCAATCATTTTGACATTGACGAGCACATTTAGACATATTCACTTAATATGAATTCTATTTTTTTTAATTTTTTTTTATTCATAGCTCAGACAAAACCATTGCAATAGCTCATAGCTCAGCAAAAAATGGCATGGTTGCTTCAGCAAATGCATATTCATACAGTATTTATATCACATATGCTTTTGTTTAGGGTTTAGTGTAGGTGATACATTATTTTCAAATGAGATACAGCATTAATTTTAGTGCCAGTCACCAGACATTTTACATCCAAACTGCCGTGATATGTGCAACAAAAAACATAAATGTTTCCAGATTCACATTCATCTGTTTCAGATAAAACTGAACATACTTTTAGCGTCACCTACTGGACATGTCACGTTAGGACTGTCACGATATTAGATTTTTCACACCATGGTTATTGTGGCCAAAAGAATTCACGATGTCGATATATCGCGATATCTATAGAAATTTAATGTAGCAATGTGGTCGCACAGTTTTTCTAGATCAGTTTTAATCGTATAATAGATTTGATTAAAAAAAAAAAAAAATCAAGTGCTACGAACAGGCTGTATTGGCCATGACTAGATTGCAAATACAAATACAAATACAAAAATATACATTATGTAAATAGACATTCATTAATTAAAAGAAACTATGAGATGTGCTGCACTGGTGGAAACAACACGAGACCATGCTACCGCGACCGTCAAGACTGGCTCTGACTGGTGTTTAGAGTCCCCGCAGCAGCAGTAGCGAGCGTTCCTTCAGCGCAGGTGCAAGAGTTGTGGCCTTTTTACACCTGTTCACTTCATTCGTTTTCTCTGATCAGATAGCTACCATATTGTAAAAAGATCAGGAGTAAATCTCTTCCAAAATTCTTTCGAGGCGGATTTAAATCTGATCACTCAAACAAATCAGTTCAGAAGGTGGTCTAGCTGGGACGCATTTCAGATGAAACTGGACAAGTGTGAATGCATCTGGTTGTTTAAACCACATATATACATTTTACTCCTGGCAAATTGTTAAAAATAAACGTGTGAGAGTGTGTTATAGGCTATATATGACATAGTGACACTGCAACACGCATCACCGCAAATGAGTAGCCTATCACTAAAGCATTAAGCCAACACGCAAATGGCCGCCAGTGAAACTGAAAGTAGCCTAAGTCTCAGAGGCTCAAAAACACAATCATCTTCATTAAAACTAATGAGACTAAATGCTCTTACCAGTGCTTAGGTCGCTCTTTCTCCTATTGCGGCCTTTGATCTTGAAATGAGCTGATGATAAATAAAATGCAGCTCAAATATTTTGCTTTCGCTGACGTGAACTCCGTTAAATTTATAGCGCGGGAATTGAAGATCCGATTTATATTCATTTTGCGGAGAGGTGTAAGGTAAGACAACCTGCATGTTTTTTTTTATTTTTATTTTTTTATATATATATATTGTTTATTAGTTTAGGTTGTAGCTATAGCCCATTTCGTTTGCGAGCAGCATCAGCCTGCCTCAGCCTGCCTCAGCTTGTCAAAAATGCCTTTTTACTGTGGTGGTGATTTTAAACATTTAAACTAACATTGTGATATGCTTTAAGTGTTTTATATCTATGGATTTTATTATAGGTAAGACAAGTCAAGTGTTTATTTGAGAGGCTAAATTGATCAAACGTGGTTAACTCACTGTCGGCCGCTGGCCGCTTGGTCGTTATCCTACTTTAAAAAACAAAAACTTTAATTTAACAAACAAAAATTGCTCCAAACATTTTTCTAAATTAACTTAATAAAGAAACGAAACGAAATATAATTACTTTGACATTAAAAACAAAGCTGAACTATTTTTTTATGGCTGCAACAGTCTGTAATAGGGAGGGAGAAAAAAAAAAAAACACGGGCTTCAGTCGGACTCGGGCAGAGATTTTTGATAAATTGTCGGACACAGGCCGGGCTAGGGCCTAAGCCTCTCGGGCCAGGGCCGGGCTAGGGCCTAGATTTGAGGCCCGTGCAGGGCTCTATCTGAGAGGTCAACCAGGTATTGGCACTGGAGTATTTACATGTCATGTTATCAGTCCTATTCATTTTAATTATTGTGATTATCGCCAATACCGTTATATTGTCACACCCTAAATTAACACGATGTCGATATTTCGTTCTTTTTCGTTCAACAAGCAACATAATATGATTTTGCAGAAATGTCGCTCCAGGCAACAGATTTGAAAGTATCTCTGTTGCCCCATTGAGTACTGTGGTTTGTTATGATGAAGGAGTTTGTTACCCTATTAGCATTAGCATTAGCCACTGCGGGCTGACGCTGAAACTACATCTTGTATTGCTAAAAAGCATCTTTCTCCATTGACAGTCATTCAAAAGTAGCTGCGTATTCTGACCAAATACATCTGCAAGTAACACATAAGTCACAAGTATTTCATTACACAGAAATGCAAAGAAGCAGTGTTCGTGTATAGATGCACTTGCAATGTGACCAGGTAAGTCTGCATTTGTGTATTTGTGTAAAGTGTGTTTCTGGCCTACACTCTAAAAAATGCTGGGTTGCTTTAACCCAAATTTGGGTCAAATATGGACAAACCCAACCATTGGGTTAAATTTTTACATTACATTTTTAACCCAAAGGTTGAGTTTGTCCATATTTGACCCAAATTTGGGTTAAAGCAACCCAGCAGTTTTTAGAGTGTATGTCTTTTCCTGTATTTCTTTGAGGATGGCACGTTTGAGAAGGTTTTGAAGTAGTCTATTTGAGATCTACTGTTCTGATTTTTCACACTCTGTACCATGTACTCTGTATTCTACCAAACACAATGAGAAACAGGCAATTTATTTATGTTTTTCCAGAGCAGAGCTTTGAACGTTGTTTGCCATCGGATTCAAATTCACATATTTTATGCCTTTCATGTGGAGGCCAGCTCTTTGAGTCAGAGCATGCATCATTCATGAAAGGATCTAAGGCCATCTGACTCTGAAATTTCCAGAGACAACGCACATCAAGTCACAGACTATGTCTGTTTCCTATTGGGTGAAAGTGTGAGTGGACAAATCTTATGCCTGCTACAGACTGTGCGATTTCGGCAATCCTATAAGATCATTACAAATCACACTGTACGACATGAATCTAATAAACTTGGGTACGACATTTATATAGACATGATGATGACACCGATTGAATCGTAGGCTATGACACAAGTTAGTATAGAAGAATAAAACGTCATCAGCATACGCTAGCGTTAAACAAATAGAGCAAGATAAATTGCACTTTGGCAATTGTGTTTTTTATGTGCGATGAAAAAAGAGTAAGCGAAAGAGAAGAATATGGACGCGTTCATGGAGCTTGAGGTAAAAAGTTTTAAGTTTTAGCGAAATGTCGCATTGATCAGAATGCCATTTCATGTAATTTTTACTGGCTAGTCAGTAGACGTAGGTCGTAGCTGCAAACACACTGTGAGATGATCATGCTAAACATCGGACACTGTCAGAAAATTATCGCAGGCTATCTTTGGTCACAAGACCATCACAATGGCCGTGTTTGAAACTCTCTCACTGTATGACGAAGGACAGCCCAAAATCGTGCAATGTGTACCGGGGATTAGAAACTGGAAAGAGGTTTCATTCTGCTTAGCATGCTGGAGAGGGCTGTCAAAATTAACGCGTTAATGCATGCGATTAATTTTTTCAGAACCCTTTTTTTTTTTTTCTGGCATTCTTTGGCTAGCATTACATTATATGATGACTATCATTTATTCAAGTGCTCTTAAACCATTCAAAAGCGACAAGAAGATAAAAGAAAGAACTTAAGCGTCTGTGAAGCACCTCTTTGTGAACAAACACCTGAAACGCGCACAGAAATCCACTTCAGAGAACGCGCCAATGCCACATTGAGTTCTCTTTCATGCTTGAACGGACAAAGACACACAAAATTGTCAAAATGCCCATCATTGGCAAGTATCCTCGTAAGCAGAGTCTTAAATGAGTTAAAAAGTGTTAAATGAACGTAAAGGGTTGTGAGAAAATAGTGTGTCAGGTCGGGGGTCAGGTTTTTAAAGTGACAGCAGCCTAATAAACCCGCTGCTGTTTGTCATTAATGAAAATCAAAGAACAAAAGACAAAAAAAGAAAATCACTCACTGCTCTTGACTGAATCATTTTTCTAGCTTTAATAAGGATTAATTCAATTTATAATTTATGCAGTGACGACTTTATTAACTGCACAGATTATTCAATTTCTGTATATTTACCTGTTAGACCTAAAATCTTAAAGCACTGTTTACACAAGGTTAAGCATGGGTTAAAAACAACGAAAACAATTACTTTTTTGTGCCTTTTAGCAGGGCAGGTAAAAATCCATCCCGACTTGGCCAGTAGAAAAAAAAACCTTAGCGTTGAGCCCTGATATATTAAAGCCATATCTAAATGTGACATTTATTACAAGGCATTTAATGTGAAGATGGTTTTAAGTTCACTTATATTAAAATGCTTTATATTTTTAAAGCCTATTAAATGTTTAAAACGATAGCTTTCAATTACACTGTAATGTTGAATAGCTATAATTAATTGCTAAAATCTAGAAAAAAAATCCATTTAATATAGACATCAGTATCAGTACTGGTATCAGTGATACTGGCCTTCATTCATAGTGCTTAGTAAAAAGATGCCATTAAACAAATATTTAAAATATACCACCTTTTTTTTGTTTCTATATTATTTTGGATATTCATTGTGAAAATGTTACAAAATAAAAATAGGTTAAAACTTTTTAAGTAGTACGTTTTTATAAGGGTACCACTCCAGTGATAGCTTTTTTTTTCTTTTGCAGAACTGTCAAAAAATCTCTGGGTTATATTTTACCCCAAAATCAAAAGAAACAGAAATGACATTCTGCATGAGTAAATGTCTATTTCAGTTGACACTGGTATTAGTCATGCAAAGTAATCCCTTGAAATGCAAAATATACCAAATTCCTCTCTTCAGATCTCGGGAGAGACATTTTTGTTTTTGTTATATTACAATGCATTCCTTTTATCATGTTCTCTTGGGTTGACAAAATAAAGCCGAAATATATAATTATATTATAGCTATTATACATCTGTAAGTTTTCTTTTGCATAAAGAAAATACATCCTATTCTTAGGACCAATATTTGTTGTCTTGTGAAATGTTCATGATGTGGTCCAGGTTCAGATTTTCAGTAAAACAGCTTTCGGTGAGCAGAACTGGCTCTCAGCCCCAGTTGTGCACAAGTCTGGAACCCCAGAGTGACTTCTTACACAGAATGAAAGGGACAGAGAGGAAGTGAGTTTGCTGGAAGCAGGAAATGGATGATGAAGTGATGCTTCAGAGACCCCAATTAGCAACATCGTAGAGATGCTTGAAAAAACTTCACGTTTGACTTTATATTTTAGAATTTTTTAAAAATAATTTCTTAGTGGATTAGTATGTCACAATCCAAAAATGGGTCACAGGATAGAACAACTATGCTAAATGTGAACAATAAAATGTAACCAGTCGTATAGTTGTGCACACATATTTAAAAAGTACAATAAAAATGTAGGCTTTAAAAGTAATGCTTCCCATAGCTTTTAGCGTTCACATCATACCCTTGTGAAAAAGAAAAGCATACTGTTAATATATAATGTTAATGTACTGAATATAATGTTTCGGACATGTTATTTACAATTAAATGAAGAAAAAAAAATCTATTATTGTTGAACTTAAGAGTGCTTTACTTTGACCTACTTAAGTAGGAATTAAGTATATCTTTACACATCAAAATAAGTGTACTTCTTTAAATCACAACAAAAGATTATTAAAAGATAATGATTTAAAATGTACTTTTAAAAAAACGTTTAATTTGAAATTTTTACAAAGTGCACTTTTTTAAAAGTCTAAGGGCCCTATTTTAAAGATCTGAGCACATGGTCTAAAGCGCACGGCACAAGTGCACTTAGGGCGTGTCCGAATCCACTTTTGCTAGTTTAACGACAGGAAAAATGGTCTGCTCGCCTGGCGCATGGTCTAAAAGGGTTGTACCTAGTCTCTTAATGAGTCATGGGTGTGTTTTGGGCGTAATGTGCAATAAACCAATCAGAGTCTCATCTCCCATTCCCTTTAAAAGCCAGTTGCGCTCGCGCCATTACACAATGATAATCTTTTACATTTTAATCCTTTAATTTTTCATATTTAAAAATGTTTGCATGCTGCTGCACATCCCTGTGTTTGGAATAAGCAGAGTGTACGCGCGTTGTGGACCCGCCTATAGGTGCATATTACTAACGCGCTCTTTAAATAACAAAAAAATATTGCGCTATTGACTTTAGACCAGGTTTCAGTTGGTCAATGGTGCAGTCGTTTTCAGTTGCCTCAAAATAGCAACGCGCCAACAATGCGCCTGAACACACCTCGTTTTCAGACCAGCATGCCCATGGGCGCACAAATGGGCGCAAATGCATTTGCTATTTAAACAACGTGGCACAGAATGTGAAAATGATAACTGCGTCTGGCTGAAACTAGCAAAAAATACTTGCGTCACGCCTGGTGTCACATTGCGCCGGGTGTATGATAGGGCCCTATGTGTCTTAAGTCTTAAGTGTGTCAAAAACAGGCATGAAAGTGTACTCTCTTTAAGTACACTTAATATTCAGTAATATTATATTATCTGCAAGTACAGTTTTGTTTAAAAATATGCTTTTATATGGAAGTTTGTTGCCGCCATGGAATAAAACATTTTAAAAGGTAATTGCGACTTTTTATCTCACAATTCTGACTTTACAACTCGCAAAGAATCCAGAGATTCTGTGCTAGAAGATGTTTAATAGCGCCTCCGGTAACACTTTAGAATACTGTTCCGGCATTAATGAATAACTACACAGGAACAAGTGAGTAATGCATTATTAACACTCTAGTAACTACTATTAACTAATAGGAAACTGATTAATAAATTAGTAAGTAAAAGTGCTTAGTTGAATGTGGTAGTTCACTATTAGCTAATCAGTAACTACTATTTTTTTTATTTTATTACTAAGAACTATTGCATACAGATTCATAATTAATGTGAATAATGTATAATTAATTCTAAAGTAAAGATCATGGTAACCCACTAGTAATTACTCAAGTGTTACTACATCCTTCAGAAGGAATTACTAGTTATTTGGATCAGTATTCTAAAGTTAAAAGCATGATAACTCTCTAGTAATGACTTATGTGTTACTATCCAAAACCTTACAAAAACCTCAAAAGCTTACAATGATATCAGTAATTACTACAGAGTTATAGGGCCCTATCATACACCAGGTGCAATGCAGCGCCAGGCGCGACGCAAGTGTTTTTTGCTAGTTTCAGCCCAACGCGGTTATCATTTTCACGTCCTGCGCCACGTTGTTTAAATAGCAAAACGAGGTGTGTTCAGGCGCATTGTTGGTGCGTTGCTATTTTGAGGCAACTGAAATTTTTTTTTGTTATTTAAAGGGTGCGTTAGTAATATGCGCCTATAGGCGGGTCCACAGCGCGAGTACACTTTGCTTTTTACAGGGACGTGAAAAATAAAAGGATTCCTCTCTGGAGAAGCATTCAGTTTTCTGCTTGCAAATTCCACCATGTAAATAGCGAATCTGTCATGGTGCAAGTTCAACTGGCTTTTAAAGGGAATGGGAGATGAGACTCTGATTGGTTTATTGCACATTACGCCCAAAACACAACCATGACTCATTAAGAGAATAGGGACAACCCTTTTAGACCATGCGCCGGGTGCACTGGCCATTTTTCCCGTCGTTAAACTAGCAAAAGTGGATTTAGACATGCCCTAAGTGCACCTGCACCGTGCGCTTTAGACCATGCACTTAGATCGTCAAAATAGGGCTCATTATTTTTCCACTTTAGAATACTGATCCAAATCATTAGTAGTTCCTTCTGAAGGATGTAGTAACACTTGAGTCATTACTAGTGGGTTACCATTACCTTCACTTTAATTATATATTATGCATTATTCATGTTAATTATGAACCTGTATATAGTAGTTCTTAGCAGTCCTCTGGGAGTTATGAAAAAAATAGTAGTTATTGATTAGCTAATAGTGAACTACCTTATTCAACTGAGCGCTATTACTAACTAATTCATTAATCAGAGTTTCTTGTTAGTTAATAGTAGTTACTAGAATGTTAATATTGCGTTACTCATTTGTTCCTGTGTAGTTATTCATTAATGACGGAACAGTATTCTAAAGTGTTACCGCGCCTCCTACCGTATAACAGTGAAAACATGGATAGCCGGAAAATTCAGTCAGTGACGGGAAAAAGTAAAGTAGATTTGAAGAAAATTCCTATGTACACCTATTGTAATACCCTAAATGACTCTTAAAAGTTGAACAGATTTTAAAACGTAGTCCTCTACACAAAAAATCATATCCCCAGAATTAAAAAAATCAATATTTTCAAACAATATAAGTTTATAAGACAGTATGTAAAACCATGTGAAAAAAGTATTTAATAGGCTACTCAATCAAAAGAGTAAACACAACTACAAGCCAAATATACCTAGAATACTTAATTATACTTTTAAGTATATCTCGATCAAGTATATGCCAAATATACTTGGACTTTTCTGTCAGTACAAGTCAAGTATACTTAAGTGCAATTTTAAGTATATTTCTGAAAAGTATAAAAAATAGACTGAAAGTATAAGTTCTTATTTTTAGTTTAAAAGAGTTTACTAATAGCACACTTGAATGAACTTCTTTTTCGTAAGGGTAGGCCATGTGTTTAATCAAACTTTAGCTCTAAAACATGCCTTAGCAAAGGTTTTACTCAACTAGCAGTCTCCATGTGTCCCTGATGTGTTTATGTTCTCTTGCAGGACATGATGCACTCTTATGATGCATTTGAGAATTTTGCTGTAAAATATTTGTGCCAGAACTCATATCTGCAGCAATAGGAATATCAGGGGACCGCTCTGGCAATATTGTGTGTATATGATGGAGAACATAACAGAGAGACTTCAATTTTCTACAGCTGTAGCCATGCAGCTACAGCTTGGTTGCATTAAAAACATGATTATCTCAGTTATGGTTCAAGGGTCATCAATAAGATCACATCCCAGAAAAAAAAGGGGTAAAAAATCATTTTCTAGTGCCCAATGGCTCTAGCCCACAATTTAGCTCTCATCTGGCCTTTTGTGAGTGATTGAGAGCCAGACGGTGCAGTTGGCACTATTTAATAGCAAGGGTTTAACACTTTAACCAGAAATCATTAAACTATTATCAGAGCCACTGAGAAGTTTCAATTACATCATGTTGTTCACTATTGTGTTTTATCTTTCATCTTACATTTATTTAAACTATAAATTAGTTTAAAGTATTCCCTTGTGAAAAAGAAGTGTGCTTTATGTTATTTAATGTGCACTTAGTGCTCTTCAATTCTTGAAAGTATATATTTTTTTTAAAAACTGTACTTGCAGATAATATTATACTAATGAAATAAAAGGGCCACTTAAGTTAAGTCATTACTGTTTTTTTGGACACACTTAAGTACACTTTGCAAAAGTGCACTTATAATGTAAAATTAAAGTTTTACTTTAAAGTACATTTTAAATCATTATATAGTATGCTTTAAAGAAGTGCACTTATTTTGATGTGTTGACTAACATACTAAAAGCACATGTAATACTTGATTATAATTTTAATTGTAGTGAGTTATTTAAAGCTGATAATATTTTAAAATTATGTATTTTAAGTGAATTCAATTACATCTTCATCATTACATATATTTAAATATATGTCATACTGTACAAGGTTCAATAGAAGTGACATTAAAGTATATTTTAGTTTACCATTTTTGCTTGTCTACGTTCAGCAGTACACTTTATCCATATTTCAAATACAATTAGTTAGCACTTAAGTATATATTTTTTAAAGTATAACATTTCCATAATAAATACTCTTTTAAAAAGTATGGTCCATGCGCACAGACTGAAATTCTTGACAAAACAAAGTTTCAATGCAGCAGCCTGTATGTTAAGTCTAAATATAGGCTCTATGCACTATGCTGTAATGTGATCGTGTTAGTATGTTCTAATAGTATTCCTCTGTGAACAATAGTTTGCCCTCTTTTAGAGTGTTTCTTACAGGCACATTGTTAAAAATGTGAGACAGACACTCCCTCAGTCAGACTGTGGTTCCCCTCCTTTGTTAAGATCCCCTTGTGGTGTTAGCAAGCAAACTTGACATTATCTCCGTCTGGGCTTTTATTAGCTTTCTATCTCAGTCTATCATCACCTCTCACTTTTACCTGTAATGACAGCTTACGGAGGAAGCTCCGCCCTGTCTCGGCTAGCGCTGAACACACACCTCCAGTACATATGGCACATTAAACAGGCCTCACTGTAATTACTGCTGTCAGTCACGCTTGAGTCTGACACCACCATTAATAGATTATTTGCTGTTTTAGGAGGCCTGTGCCAGTTTTCAACCACTGCAATGACAGTAGTAGCTATATGTAAGTTAACAATGTTTACTTTTTCCTCTGTTACTTGCACTGAGATATCCAACTATTTGTCAGAAAAGTCAGTAAAACACATCATCCAGTGTCAAACTACAGATCTTACTTCCGCATTTTTGTATCCCCTCTCACAGACCGTTGGATCGAGCCCAGTACATTGTGCTGAAGTTCTCCTTCCTTTTGGCAAAAGAGAAGGCCACAGCCTGTTTTCAGTTTTCTAAGGAAGCTTGTGTCCTCCACAGAATAAAAAATTAAAAAGGTAATTACAATTCTGACTTTTTTATCGCAATTGCAATACTTTTTTTCTTAGAATTGCGTGATATAAACTCGCAATTGTGAGTTATAAAGTCAGAATTATATTTCTGATTTTATTTCTTGCAATTGCGGAAACAAGCTTCCATAGTTTTCTCTTGTAGCACCATTTTTTTAAAATGCCTTTCTACTTACATAGGCAGCCAAGTTTTATTAAAAGCCCATCTTGTCGTGACTGTGTTGCCACGTTAATAACATAACATAAGATAAAGAAATAGAACATAGTATACATGAAAACTACTGCATGGTGAATTGGTGAAAGAACTGCGATTCTATATACATTTATAGTAATTTAGCAGACAATTCTTACCAAAGCAACTAACACATATTTCAAGGACAAGTGCAAATGGACAGTTCACGCAAAAATGAAAATCTCATAATTTATTCATCCTCATGTCGTTCCAGACCTGTATAACTTTCTATATTCTGTGGAATAAAACAAGGTATTTTTAAAGTGAAATAATATTGGACCCCATTGACTTTCATCATATGGATATTTTTTTAATATTTTGGAACAACATGATGTTACGGTTAGGTTCTGTTATGTTGTCTTTTATTTTGAAATTCCTTTTCCTTTAGTTCCTGTTTCCCCGCTCTGTTTAGTTTCGGTTTCCTTGGCTGCGTCTGAAATCGCATACTCTCTTGAGTAGGTACTTATTTTGAATAAGTAATTACTTCACAACCGCTATGTTGTATGAGTGTGTGTAGTATGAATGTAATTTGGACGTAATACATTAGCCATGTTGTCATTATCATGTGACCTATGCATCCCTTCACTGCCATTCACAAATCCTCTCCCGTGGCCTCATGGGATAGTAAAGTGTCAATCATATGCACATTTCAGAATCTCGCGGGAAGTAGGTCATTTGGTACTTTTTGCCTACTCTTTTATGAGTACTGTGAATTCAGACATACTGCTGTTTTTTACCTACAGTATGGAAGTATGCGATTTTGGATGCAGCCCTTGGTTGCTGTTTATATCCTTGTTTGTTTCCATGATTACCTTGTATGTGCAGTCAAATCGATTAATCGATTAAAAGATCATTCTGCATCAAGCATCTTGGATTACCACACAAATTGTGACATTTGAGTGCAGGTAAAGGTTGTAATACGCTAAACGACTCTTAAAAGTTGAACAGATTTTAAAACGCTAGGCATCATACAGTTGCCAACTTTGTAAATGGCTACAGAGGAAAAACTGGGCCATATACATTAAACAACAGAGGATCACACGCTGGTAGATTTTCAGGTCGGTCTGAACACAACAGACTCATGCAGAAACATGCACCTCGTTGCTGGGAATGAATATAATGTGTTCTAAAATCACCTCAAAATATCAAAGAAGTTTAATGTCCTCAGACTGGATGGAATCAAAATCCAAAGCTAAACATTGGAGTCTGTGCTCATCATACACTATGCGATTTACTGTGAAACTCAAATCTGCAGACTGGCTCTGAGCATTGACTCATCCAAACTGTAAATCTGGACAAAAGGGGTGTAGTGTATTCCAGCCTTAAATTATTTAATTTTCAGTTTTGGGTGAACTATCCCTTTAAGTGCTCAAAAGCACACAGGTGGTAGCTCATGAATTTCCCATTCTGGGGTTCAATCCTACGTATCTTTGTTTACTAGCTCAGATATTTAACCACTAAGCCAGCCACCACATTCTATATTAAATGTGGTATCAAATAAAGGAGAGTGTGCTTTCTCTTAACATCAGTGAGTATTATCTGAGGATGTTATTGCTGCGTGTTTTATCTTGTAGCACTAGAAGCGTGTCGGAGCATCTCGTGAGAGAATGTGGCTATCAAACTGCCATTACTCTTCTGGAATTGAACACCTCATCCTGCAGCCTGACATACATGTTAAACAAATTATAACAAATGCTTGGCCCAGCGGAGAATGGGCTGGAGAAATGATGGCTTTTAAATGTTTGTTCTCTGCTCTTGGTATTGTGCCCTTGTCATTATTATTGATTGCTGTTAAGGTTTTAGTGCTTTTAGGTCTGACATGAAAAACTAATAAAAATCTAGATAGACAGGATATTGATGTGGGAACCAAGTACTTGCAGCAACCCAGCGCTCCTGATATCTGTGTAGAGATATTGGCCCCTCACTAATAATAATAAACACTACAAATATTACAGTAGATGGAGGCGACCAAATGTTTCCCTTGGGACTGAAGAGAAGCACAGGGATAGAATAAACACATTTTTAGAGGAAAAAGCCTACAATTAGTCAAAGCTGGGAGTAGCCTGTCAGAACGCACAACACTGTAATCAGTCTGTCAAAAGTACACATTAAAATCTACATAGCTATACTATCATTATGGGAACATAACGTCTTTAAATTATGCAATGACTTTGCGGTAAAAATAATGTATAATCAATTGCCCATTAACATGGGTCAATGACATACAGTGTCCACGATAAAGACAAAGACATACAAATTGTTTAAAACAAAGTGCAAAGTTCTTAAAGGGGCCCTTTTTACAAAATGTAAAATATGTCTCTGATGTCCCCAGAGTGTGTATGTAAAGTTTTAATACCCCACAGATAATTTTTAATAGCATGTTAAAATTGCCATTTGGGGGGTGAGCAAAATTGCTAATTGTGGGGGAGAAAAAAACGTGTTTGTGTTTTTTGTGTTTGTCCCTTTAAATGCAAATGAGCTGGTATTCCCGGCCCCCGGCAACAACAAAATAGGACAATCTCACGCACTGAAAATGTCAGAAACTGTCAGTAGCGATGTTCAGCCTTATATCGTGAGACAATAATGGAGAGACTCAAGAAGAAGAAACAACATGTAGATTGCAACAGGACATTTCTGGGTTAATTGATGAATTTATATAGTTGATGTGGAGTTAACTTTTTTCCCTCCTTCGGGAGGGTGGAGTCCCCTTACCTATGCCCCGATCTAGTGCTATTCCTGCCCAGCAGAATACACCTACTTCGGCGAATAGCCAGGGTGACCTGAGGATCACGTTTAGGGCACACCCGCCGAGCCAGCCTCCGTGGGCCCCTAAACCCTCTGAAGCGCCGCAGCCGGAGAAGTCGCTGGCCCCTCCCGGGGCGGTCCAGCGGTGACCTTTGGAGCTCCAGCAGATGATAGGATGTCGATCGCTGCATCGGAGGGGGAGTTTCAGTCCTCGGGGGATGAAGACTCGGCTGCGTTGCCTCCCTCTGGGAGAGTGGCGTTGCCCGAGACGGACCCCGAGCTGACGGCTATGCTTTCCCGGGCCGCCAAAAAGGTCGGGCTCGCGTGGAACCCTCCACCGTGTCCCGAGCCTTCTAGGCTGGATGATTGGTTTCGGTGCCCTTCTTCCCGGAAGTGCATGAGGAGCTCACAAAGTCGTGGACGGCACCTTTTTCTGCCAGAAACCGGCCGAGTGGCTCCTCCCTCCTCACTACCCTCGACGGCGGGCCAGCCAAAGGGTACGTGGGGATCCCGCTTGGCGGTGTACAACGCTCCCATGCCTTGTCACCCTCCGGTGCCTCTCTTATCGCCAGCAGGGGGTGCTGGCTGTGTCCAGGACGCACACAAGAGGCTTCCGCACACCCGTGCGCCCCCTCAGCGGAAGCAGGTAAGTGTTGCATTGCACACTCAGACCCCACTTCGGGCCGCTATGCCGTCCGAGTCGGGTCCCTGCACTCCGCTACGCTGCCCCGCTGCGGGTACGTCTGTGGTGCCGTTGGTCCCGCTGGTTCAGTCGCTGGGAGCCTGGTTAGCGCTTCCCAGCCCGTCCCGCTGGCTCATCCGTACTATCAGACTCTGCTATGCGATTCAGTTCACCCGGCGGCCCCCCAAATTCCGGGGCGTTCACTTCACCTCCGTGTCGAAGGAGAGTGGCGAAGGACACGATAGAGCCGGTCTCTCCAGCCAATATGAAGACAGGCTTCTACAGCCCATACTTCATTGTACCCAAGAAAGGCGGCGGGTTACGGCCAATCTTGGACCTGCGGTTCTTGAATCGGTCCCTTCACAGGCTGCCGTTCAGAATGCTAATGCAGAAACGCATCTTCAGGTGCATCCGTCCCCAAGATTGGTTTGCAGCGATCGACCTGAAGGACGCGTACTTTCATGTCTCGATTCTCCCTCGACACAGACCGTTCCTACGCTTTGCGTTCGAGGGACGGGCATATCAGTACAGAGTCCTACCCTTCGGGCTGTCCCTGTCGCCCCGCATCTTCACGAAAGTCGCGGAGGCGGCCATTGCTCCCATGAGAGAGCGTGGTGTTCGCATCCTCAACTACCTCGACGACTGGCTGATCCTGGCTCAGTCGCAGGAGCAGTTGTGCGAACACAGGGACATGGTGCTCAGTCACCTCAGCCTTGACTTTGGGTCAACTGGGAGAAGAGCAAACTCTGCCCCGTGCAGAGGATCTCTTTTCTCGGTATGGAGCTGGACTCGGTCAATCTGACAGCGCGACTCACAGAGGAGCGCGTCTAGTCGGTGTTGAACTGCTTGAATTCATTCAAATGCAGGACAGCGGTACCACTGAAACATTTTCAGAGGCTCCTGGGGCATATGGCATCCGCAGCCACAGTGACGCCGCTCGGATTGCTTCATATGAGGCCGCTTCAACAATGGCTACACGACCGAGTCCCGAGATGGGCGTGGCAGAGCGGCTCGTTCCGTGTCTCAGTAACACCAAAGTGCCACCAAACCTTCAGTCCGTGGTCGGACCCTTCGTTTCTACGGGCAGGAGTTCCCCTAGAACAAGTGTCCAGGCATGCTGTTGTCTCCACGGATGCCTCATCCACCGGCTGGGGGGCCATGTACAACGGGCTTGCAGTTTCGGGTCTGTGGACGGGGCCCCAAGTTGCCTCGAGTTGTTAGCAGTTCGTCTTGCGCTGGGCCGCCTCAAAGGGCCGCTACGAGGCAAGCACGTTCTGGTCTGTACGGACAACACTGCGGCCGTTGTGTACATCAACAAACAGGGTGGTCTACGCTCCCGCCGCATGTCACAACTCGCCCGACATCTCCTCCTCTGGAGTCAGAAGCATCTGAGGTCGCTTTGTGCCACTCACATACCGGGCCTGCTCAATCGTGCAGCCGACTAGCTCTCACGACAGCAAGTGCTCCCGGGAGAGTGGCAACTCCATCTCCAGGTGGTCCAGCTGATCTGGAGTCGCTTCGGGACCGCACAGGTAGACCTGTTTACCTGCCGTCTACCTGACCGCACAGGTAGACGGCAAGTTGTTCTATTCCCTGACCGGGGGGACCCTCGGCTCGGATGCACTGGCACACAGCTGGCCCCGGGGCCTACGCAAATATGCGTTTCCCCCAGTGAGCCTTCTCGCGCAGACACTGTGCAAGGTCAGGGAGGACGAGGAGCAGGTCTTGTTAGTTGCGCCGTATTGGCCCAACCGGACCTGGTTCCCGGAACTAGTGCTCCTCGCGACAGCACCTCCTTGGCCCATTCCTCTGAGGAAGGACCTTCTGACTCAGAGACGGGGCACCCTATGGTTTTCCTCTGGACGGGACACAGAGATTCTAGGTGACCTACCACAGACTGTGGTAGACACCATCACTTCCGCCAGAGCCCCCTCTACGAGGCACCTCTATGCGTTGAAGTGGAACCTGTTCGTCGAGTGGTGTTCGTCGAGTGGTGTTCTTCTCAACGAGAAGACCCCCGAAGATGGTCGATCAGTTCTGTGCTTTCCTTCCTGCAAGAAGGGTTGGAGCGAAGGCTGTCTCCCTCCACCCTCAAAGTGTATGTTGCCGCTATTGCCGCAAATCACGACATGGTTGACGGTAAGTCCTTAGGGAAGCACAATCTGGTCGTCAGGTTCCTGAGGGGGGCGAAGAGATTAAATCCGCCTCGCCCTCACTCTATACCCTCTTGGGACTTATCTCTGGTGCTAACCGCACTGCAGAGGGCTCCCTTTGAACCTTTGCAGTCAGCAGAGTTGAAAATCCTGTCTTGGAAGACAGTACTCCTGACTGCATTGGCTTCCATCAAGAGGGTAGGGGACCTGCAGGCATTTTCGGTCGACGAATCGTGCCTGGAATTCGGGGCGGGTAACTCTCATGTAATACTGAGACCCCGGCCCGGATATGTGCCCAAGGTTCCCACCACTCCCTTTCGGGACCAGGTGGTGAACCTGCAAGCGCTGCCTTCGGAGGAGGCAGACCCAGCCCTGGCTTTTCTCTGTCCCGTTCGCGCTCTGCAGACTTACGTGGACAGAACGCAAAGCTTCAGGACCTCAGAACAGCTCTTCATCTGTTACGGAGGCCAGCAGAAGGGAAAGGCTGTCTCCAAGCAGAGGATGGCTCACTGGATAGTGGATGCCATTGCCTTGGCGTATGAAGCTCAAGGCATGCCTTGCCCGCTCGGGTTGGCGCACGGCGCCTCGCTGACAGAGATATGTAGAGCTGCGGGCTGGGCGACACCTAACACGTTCGCTAGATTCTATAGCCTCCGTGTAGAGCCGGTTTCTTCCCGTGTGCTCGCTTCAAATAGCCAGTAACACCGAAGTGCCCGTTCTAGTGTCGGCTTGCTGCGTCATTCCCCTCCTCATGGACCGTATACGTGCGCTGATATGCTCCAGTCGAGTTCCCCAGAACGGCGAACCCTGTTGAGTCCTCCGCAACCCGCGGCAATCAGACGTGACGGAGCGTCCGACGCCAGGTCTAACACTCGTATGCATGGGTGGAACTTGTGTTAGGCTGGGTATCCATATGTTGTGACCCCTATGGCGGTCCCATATGTGTATTCTTCCACGGTACGGCTCCCTACGGCGAGCCCGTGTCTTTCCCTTGGCAGAGCTCGCTCTGCCGTCTCTGTGCGGTGTAGTCTCCCGCCTGCATTGGCCGGGGCCACCCCTGGGACTTCCATATGTTGTACTGCCCACAGCCAGTCCATACGTGTATATTCCACATGATACCTCCCTACGGGTAGGATGTGGCTTCCGCAGTGGCCCCCCTGGGCACTCTTTCCCAGCGTTATCCAATACTCTGCTGAGTGGGTCTTGCGGAACAGCAGCAGTGACTCCCTGCGTAAGTTCCCCGCCCCGAACAGACGGGGGTCTGAGGGGCTTTCGCTGGGCGCTGGAAGTGGTAGTAACTGTGGCGTTTTCCATAGGGATCCCAATTTGTTGGTGACGTCTGACGTACGTCGAACGTGACCGACTGAAAGGGAACGTCTCGGTTACGTATGTAACCCTCGTTCCCTGAAGGAGGGAACGGAGACGTACGTCCCGTCGCCACAGTTGCTGTACCATCACTGCATGACCGAGTCACTAGTTCGGCTCTGCATCCGTGTGCGCTGCATCCGCTTCCTGTTTATACCCGCGGTGCGGGGCGGAGCGCGAGATGCAGATCTCGCACGCCAATGGCCATTGGCCCGTTCTCTATACACTCGAAGCTGATAGGGGCTCCCAGAAGTGATCCCAATTCGTCGGTGACGTCCGACGTACGTCTCCATTCCCTCCTTCAGGGAACGAGGGTTACATACGTAACCGAGACGTTTTTTGTGCATGTCCGATTGAAATCCGATCAGATTTAGCAAGTGTGAACAGCAAAAAAAATCATATGAAATGCAATTTTTACAAATCCGTTTCAAGCTACATTCATATGTGGTTTGAAATCCTATTTAAATCGCATTTCTGGAAATCTGTTTCAGTCTGACCGCTCTGATCGGATTTCACGTGGTTTAAGTGACTTTCTCATGCCACATAAACATCAGACGTTGTTAGGGAACATACTGAAAGTCAGACTGACAGTGTGAACGTATCCTTAGAAATGTACTCCTTGTATTCATGTTGGCTTCATATGTCTTTGAAAATGCAAGAAATGCACATCATCATTTAAACAAAAAAAAAAAAAAAAGATTTTTAAAAATATCGTTTTCAAGGTAAAAAGATTCAAAACAGTGTATGTACAAATTGTATTTACTATTTATTTTTAAACAACATATTGGGAAAAAATTAGCATCATGTCATCAGAGCATTCAAATTTAAGGGTAGGTTTACACGACAACGATGTTGTGTACAACGTACTAAAAACCGAAACGTTTTTCCTTTGCATTTTTTTCGTGTACAGACGACAGCGTTGTCAAACGATCCCCGCTCACATGGATCTGCAAAAACGACTAAAAACACTGTATTATTCATACCAGGCCAGTAGATGGCGATGTGACTTTGTAAAGAAACACCACGTGCCTATAGACAAAACACATAATACGCATGCGCACAAAGTTTTTGTAATTTACATAGAGACGATAACGATATCGTTTTCAAAAACTTGCACTTTGAAACCCGATTTCAAAAGTTAGCATTTTCAGTTCCCCAAAACGCTGTTGTTGTGTAAATGAACGACCAAACGCATAAAAAGTTTTCCGTTTTTAGTTGAAAACAGTTTCGTGCAAATGGCCCCTCAGTCTAAAATGTCTTTCAAGCTTTAAAGCAAATTGCACATTCAACAAGGGCCTATGATGCAATGTGGAACAGCGCCTCTATTATGTGCAAAATGTATACTTTTTCTGTACAAATTTTATGTGTAGATAAAAAATAGTAAATGGCTACTTTTCTTTAACTATGTTGAGTTTAAACAAATCCGTTTAAAAAAAGCAGCTCTGGCTATGATCTAAGTATTGAAAACCATATGATTAATCTAAACTTTTGTTTTTGATTAAAAAGATTTTGGAATCAATATCAAGCCCTGTCTGTTGAACCAAGTTAATGTTGATTCATTTAGCAAACATGGCTGTCTGCTGCTTAAGAAATAGCTTTAAGTATGAAAAACAAATCATGTGCCATTTCATTTTACACCTCATTTAACAGGCTAAGCATATAACCCATTATTGCCTTGTGGCAGAAGGCGGTTTCAGAAGAGAATGCCTCTCTAATGGCGTTGGAATTAGCGCAGCTAAGTGCTTCACACTCCAAAGGTCAGGGCTAGCAGTGATGGAATATTAGCTTGTGTTGCACAAATGAAATCAATTACCTATGCACTCTTAAGGAGAGATTAGGTTTGAAAATGAGAAGAAAGTGGAAACATGTTTAACTGGTACTGTGTGGTCAGCGTGTGTCACTTCATTCTGTCCAAGAGGACTGCTTGAAAGCATCACAATTTCATAGTCGGCTGATTTTAACATTGACTGTAATGCATGAGTGTTTTAAGATATTACAAGTATTTCAGTATATGAAACAGTTCTGCCTCAGCATTATATGACATATTGGACACAACAAATCTGTAACACTGAACAACCTGATATATACAGATTTCTGTCACAACGGGAGATGAAGGAGAGAGACGAAAGTCGGTTTCCACAATAATATACAAGGTTTAATGCAATAGGCATGTGAACAGGAACGTAACAGCGTGTTAACAGGTATACACGAACAATAACCGACAAGGTTATTATATACACAGGGTAGATGAGGGAACTAAACGAAAACAGCTGGAGAGGATAAATATAATCAGAACATGACAGACACGGAACTACACAGAAGACACGTGACATTAGGAGGAGGCGGAGGCTTCGGTGGAGGGTGTGGAGCAGGGGACAAACTGTAACCTGGGGACGTAGGTACCAGGCACCATGGTGGCGCAGACGGAGGGAGGAGCCAGGGTGGACCTTGAACAGACGGGCAGGGCAACACCCAGGAGAGGAACTACGGCTGGACGAGGAACCCGCGGAGCTGAGTGGGTGACGGACCGTGACGACTGCTCCGGAAGATGGGAGCTGAGCCGCTGACTCGCAGGACCGAGATGGTGACGTGAGGACGGATGACCGGGGTGACGATGTGGTGAGGGAGGCCGACAGGGAGGTCGGAGGAAGGGAGGAGTCCAGTGATGACGAAGGGGTGCAGGGTGAGGGTGCAGCCCGAATCCCGGAAGTCCGTGGCTGCAGCTGTGTGTCGACCACCAAAGGCCGACCTGGAGTGCCGATCGAGCCCAGCAGAGCTTCCGGGCAGACGGACCGCGGAGGAGATGGAGGAGTGGTGGGTCGAGATGAAGGCGACGGGGCTCTGAAGATTTCCGGCTCTGGCATAACCTTGGTGGGCGCCTCGGGCTCGCTGGCTGGAGAAGAGAGGCCGCCATTCTGGAGCATCCATGCAATAGGCGTGTTAACAGGTATACACGAACAATAACTGACAAGGGAAGGAACTGCATAGTTAAATGCAAACTGAATGTAATGTTTTTAGAAACTTAATTGCATAGACGACCCGAGGTGAGTAACAGTGTAAGTATATTTTTTTCTGCACAACAATAATTGAATCTTTGATGACTGAATACGTGCAGTTCACCTTTATTCCACAAGGTGGCAATGTCTGATACACAATGATGATGTCAGGGCTGTGTGCAGGTAGGAAGACGACGGAAGAATGAAGTTCAAAAGGGAGTTTAATCACAGGAACAGGCAGGTAGGTACACAACGGAGTTCGGACAAGGACTGAGTGAAAGGGGAGAACTAAATAGCAAACAGAAACGAGATAATTAACAGGACACAGCTGAACAGAACTTAACTAACGATGGTAACCATGGGAACTGATGAGTGGCAGGAAACAGAACAAAGAACCATGTGACAAATGAAAACCCATTGAAAGTCCATGAATAAAACAGAACGTGGCTGTGACATTACGCCCCCTCCAACAAGGCGCGACCTCGCGCCATAACGGGATGAAGAGGGCTGTTGAAGGGGGACCTGAGGAGGCCTTGGATGAGGACGATGTGCAGGTGAGGGGCTAGCAGAAAACACTGGAGGGACCAGGGCGGAGCTGACGGAGGGAGGGACCATGGAGTAGAAAGGACCGACGGTTTCAGGGGCCCGAGTGACGGAGGTGGAGCAAGTGTCGGTGGAGGCCAGGGTGTCGCCGTAGAGCCGAAGAGCCATGACGACACTGAAGAGCCGGCGGGGCCAGGCGATGCCCACGGCTCTGGCGACTGAAGCACCGGCGGGGATCCAGAAGGCCACGGTGGAGCAGGAGCGACCGAGGCCCAAGATGGAGCTGGAGGGAGTGAGGAGCCCAACCGAGCCAGGGGACAAAGGGACGAGGCGAAGCCAGAGGAATGTAGTCCCAAAGCGAGGGCGGATCGACGAACGACCAAGACGACATCGGAGGGGCGAGGGAGACCAGCGTAGCTGGTGGACTGATGGGCCACGGTGGCGCTGAGGGAGGTGAGAGCCAGGGTAGAACTGGTGGCTCGACGGACTGAGGTGGAGTTTTGGTCACTGAGGCCGGAGGCGGAAACCATGGATCCACCAGCCATGATGGATCTGAGAGCTGGCAGACCCACGGCGAACACACCTCTCCAATGGTGGACTGAGGGTGAGCGGAAGGGCTGACAGGAATTGGCGGAGGTGAGGATAAGGAGTAGATGATGGTGGGAGAAGGTGGGAGAGGGAGGCTGGGTGGGAGTCCAGGACGCTCTGGCGGTGCCGGTGCCTTCACTGGATTCTGGACGGAGGAAGAAGTCCCATTGGGACTCTGAACGGAGGAAGAAGTCCTCTCTGGACTCTGGACAGAGGAAGAAGTCTTCTCTGGACTCTGGACAGAGGAAGAAGTCTTCTCTGGACTTTGTATGGAGAAAGAAGTCCTCTCTGGATACCCTTCGTGGGCTAAATCCCTCACTGGACTCTCGTTGTGGGCTGGAGCCTTCACTGGACACTCGTCGCGGACTGGAGCCTTCACTGGACACTTGTCGCGGGCTGAAGCCCTCACTGGACACTCGTCGAGGACAGGAGACATCATAGGACACTGGACGGGGACGTGAGACGGTTCTGTCCAGAAATCAATGAGCCAGTGGTCCTCCACTGGGCTCTGGACAGAGACAGGAGACGTCACTGGGCTCTGGATGGAGACAGGGGACGTCACAGGGCTCTGGACGGAGACAGGGAGTGTCCAGGACCGGGGCGCGACGCTCTCCAGACACCGGATGATAGCCTCTCTCCAGCTCATTCCCGTGGTATCTGGGAGGTCCACGGGGTGATGAATAGTAGCCCCGATCCTGAACAGAGTTTTCAGTGTCTCGTCCTCGAGTGCACTGGTGATGACAACGGAAACAAAACGGGGAATAAAAGAAAGAAGGTCTTGGCTCTCCTGAGCCAGGACGATAATTCTAGCCCTATCGTCCATTTTGGGCGGTCCGATCTTCTGTCAGGGCTGTGTGCAGGTAGGAAGACGACGGAAGAAGAATGAAGTTCAAAGGGGAGTTTAATCACAGGAAAAGGCAGGTAGGTAGGTAGGTAGGTACACACAACGTAACACAACGGAGTTCTGACAAGGACTGAGTGAAAGGGGAGAACTAAATAGCAAACAGAAACGAGATAATTAACAGGACACAGCTGAACAGAACTTAACTAACGATGGTAACCATGGGAACTGATGAGTGGCGGGAAACAGAACAAAGAACCATGTGACAAATAAAAACCCATTGAAAGTCCATGAACAAAACAGAATGTGGCTGTGACAGATGAAGTGACGTTTCACTCATATTTACCGCAGGCAGAAAACAAAAAAATAGGAAGTATCATCAGCAAAACTTGACTCTGCAAAAAACTGCAGAGCAAGTACTGAACGTAATCAAATATAGTGTCACTGTTACTTGATGGTGGATCTGGTGAAGAAGCTGTCAGCGATCAAAACATTGATTTTGAAGATGTTAAAAATTATAGAATTGAGAATATATTTGAGATCGCGAATATGAGCCAGATGCTGAACTGGGAAATGAGCTCTGACGAAAACAGTGATGATGCTATAAAACATCTGCTCAAACTGAACCCTTTCAAACTCCAAAAGGTTACAAAATATGCTTTATTTTATTCTTCTGTAATTGTTACTCTAATATCAGGAGAGTTTTATATTACCACGAAAGGCAGAGATCCATCCATGTTAGATATAAATCTGGGTCGCTAAAGACCCGAATATGTAATAATGATTGCCGAAACATTCATGCATGTAAGGGTTAATGTCATTTCTATTGAAGCTTGTATGTCATGTATTTAAATATACACTATATTGCCAAAAGTATTGGGACACCCCTCCAAATCATTGAATTCAAGTGTTCCAATCACTTCCATGGCCAAAGGTGTATAAAATCAAGTGCCTAGGCATGCAGACTGCTTCTACAAACATTTGTGAAAGAATGGGTCGCTCTCAGGAGCTCAGTGAAAGCGTGGTATCGTGATAGGTTGCCACCTGTGCAATAAGTCCATTCATGAAATTTCCTCACTACTAAATATTCCACAGTCAACTGTTAGTGGTATTATAACAAAGTGGAAGCAACTGGGAACAACAGCCACTCAGCCACTAAGTGGTAGGCCACGTAAAATCACAGAGCGGGGTCAGCACATGCTGAGGCACACAGTGCGCGGAAGTCGCCAACTTTCTGCAGAGCCAATAGCTACAGACCTCCAAACTTCGTGTGGCCTTCAGATCACCAAGTGCAATGCAAAGCGTCGGATGCAGTGGTGTAAAGCACGCCGCCACAGGACTCTAGAGCAGTAGAGACGTGTTCTCTGGAGTGACGAAACGCTTCTCTGTCTGGCAATCCGATGGACGAGTCTGGGTTTGGCGGTTGCCAGGAGAACGGTACTTGCCTGACTGTATTGTGCCAAGTGTAAAGTTTGGTGAAGGGGGGATTATGGTGTGGGGTTTTTTTTTAGGGGTTGGGCTTGGCCCCTTAGTTCCAGTAAAAGGAACTCTTAATCCTTCAGCATACCAAGACATTTTGGACAATTTCATGCTTCCAACTTTGTGGGACCAGTTTGGGGATGGCCCTTTCCTGTTCCAACATGACTGCGCACCAGTGCACAAAGCAAGGTCCATAAAGACATGGATGAGCGAGTTTGGTGTGGAGGAACTTGACTGGCCTGCACAGAGTCCTGACCTCAACCCGATAGAACACCTTTGGGATGAATTAGAGCGGAGACTGCGAGCCAGGCCTTCTCGTCCAATATCAATGCCTGACCTCACAAGAAGAATATCATTGACCATAGAAGAATAGTCAAAAATTCCCATAAACACACTCCTAAACCTTGTGGAAAGCCTTCCCAGAAGAGTTGAAGGTGTTATAGCTGCAAAGGGTGGGCCAACTCCATATTAAACCCTACGGATTAAGAATGTGATGTCATTAAAGTTCATGTGCATGTATAGGCAGGCATCCCAAAACTTTTGGCAATATAGTGTATTTATAATTACACAACTGTAATGATGAAACTGCAATTTAGTATGTTTAAAATTAAAAAAAAAAAAACTTTAATATTGAAAAAACAAACTACAGTTGTAATTATTATTATTAGCTACTTTGAATTGATTGAGAAGAAGGTTTAAAAAATGAATGAGGAGGCGGGTAGTGAATGACGTCCTGGGTCACTAAAGACAAGAGGTATGCATTAAAGGGTTAAATCTGCCAGATGAATGATTGCTTTTTTTCTCTGCTGGATTTGGTTGTCTGTTTTATTAATTGTCTTATTGATTCAGATACCAGTGTTTTGTTACAACTCTGATCCATTTACAACGGTAAACTGGAGGGAAAACTTATCAGTAAATAACAACTTAGATTTCAGTCTGCCGCACAAAGATATCAAATGAATTCAAATGATTTGGAATGTAGTGCATGAGTCATAATACAGCTTTTTTGAATCCTTTTCGAACTTTGTGACTTCATTAAAAGGACCATGGAAAACAGTTTTCAAATGTTCTCCTTTTGGGTTCTGTGGAAGAAAGAAAATCAAATGGTTTTGGAACAACACAAGGATGAGCATACAATAACAGAATTTTAATTTCTGAATGAACTAATCCTTTAATAATCCAGTTTGGACACATTACAGACCTTTTTAACAAGCCTGTTTGCTTTGCACCCTGGAAAAAAAGCCTTTAAAATCCATCCAGTTTTTATTTCCAGAATCCCTAAATCTGGTGGAGCGCTACAAAAGAACAGTCCATTTGGATATTTGGTTTCATACAATGGATTTGACAAAAGTCTCAATAAAATAAAAAATGCATTACCCCACATCTGCAAAAATTACAGCTTTGACCTTGATGTGATAGGTAAAAATGTAGGAGATGGGGCTTTCAGCTCTTTGAGAGCCACTTAAGATCACGAGACTCTGGGGCACAGGCATCAGACAATGATAGTGGCTGACATTTAGTCATGAGAGTAACACCAACAGCGGTCAATACTCACGTATCCAGACATGGATTATAAGTCACATTTTTAACGTCCAATTACATCCCCAGCAGAATGGTGTGAATGGATTAGCGGCTTGGGAACACAATGGAACTTGACAGCGGCCTCCAGAACATATATTTAATTCTCCACACTGTCAGTCTCACGGACACACAGGCACTGAGATCTACAAAGCCAGCGCAGAGAACTCAATTCCTATGCATTAGAGAACAAAGGCATTATGTAAAGAGAAACCATTTAGTGCTAAAAAAAAGAAGCAAAGAAAGTGGTTACTAGACCAGGTTGGTTGGATTAATCACTAATAAAAAATATGCCACAATTCATTCGAAAATTTTAACATTAGCTCAATGTATTAAAAAAAAAAATAGGTCACTCAAAAATTTTAATTCTGTGGAACGAAAACTTTTCTTTAAAGAATATCCTGGCTGCTTTTTCCATATATCTCAACAAGAGGCTATCAATCTCTAAAATGACAAAAAAAATTAAAAATAAATAATTCATACAACTCGTGCAGCATTTTCTATGATGTCTGATGTCATATGATAACGTGAGGAACAGACCAAAATTTGTTGTTATTTACCTATAAGTTTATTATTCTTGGGACGTTTATGAGAGAAGTTGCAAGGTCCAATGCGAATGAATCAATCTTTTAAGTAATATCTTTTAACTCTTTCCCCTCCAGCATTTTTGAAAAAAATTGCCAGCCACCACCAGCGATTTTGATCATTTTCACGAAATTTTCATGGCTCCCAGAATATTTTGTTGTATGAATATCTGAACCTGCAATATGTCAAAAGAAAGAACTCTGCTTTTAAACAAAACAAAAAAAAATGCTTCATGCGTTCTTTATTTATCAACACTTGAATGTGGTAAGTTTCATAAAAAAGCAACATTTTGAACAAAAAGCTGAGAAAATCACGTTTTTGTCAAAGACTGCATCCGCATCAGATTCAACGATGATCAAAACACAGATGGAGTAGATCAACACCTCCAAAGCTTCACAGTCCTAGAGCTCGTCCTGGGTCGACATTTCATTTAGTAACATTAGACAATTTTTTTTTATTTATATGCTGCTTAATGTTGATGATCTCGTTATTTTACATCTGTGTAACCCCTCCTGTTCGAACCACCCACTCCAAGCGGGACTCGAACCCAGGTTCGCCAGCATGAGAGTCGGACGCTCTAACAAGGAGGCTAGAGCATCTCTTGAGATCAGAGGAGTGAGGTTTACTCACACAGTGACTACTAGCTGGCCTCTGTTACATATGCATATGCTTATATATTATATCACTTGTTTCTGCTTCTTCGCATGTGTTCTGATCAGGAGATTCAGTAAGTACAAGTACTTATAGAAATATTTACTCAAAGTAAAAGTGAAAGTAACAAACTTAATAGTTACTTGAGGATGAGTAAAAAATATCCAATGAAAAAACTACTCAAGTAGTTAGTTACTAGTTACTTTGTAACTATATATATATATATATATACTGTATATATAACAACAATACAATAGCATGCTATTATTTAGATAGATATTTAATTTAAATTATTATTATATTATTATCATAATTAGATATCTTTGCAATAAACACAGAAGAGACAAGCATTATTTCTGGCATCTGTAGCCCGAATATCATTGCATATACTTTGCTTTGTATAATAATAATGTTTACAGCTACATTTGAAAGAAGAAAGAGTGAAAACTCTTCACATATGCTCGCGCTCATAACCGCTACTGAACATCTGAACACAAACAATGATCAAATGCACACTGACAGACCTTCTTTCATCTGTTCTCCAAAATGTAATCACATGTGTATTTCTGCAGGTTAACTGTGTCTAAGCAAAGGCGTTTGTTTCCAAGACGAACAGGTCGCCGGCGCTGCCACTGCGCAATACCCACAAATTACCACGGGACGGCGGGTAATCATTTCATACTCTGTGAACAATGGTAGCTTATTTAATGTATAAATTAAGATATATGTCAAAAAAATGGTTAAAGAAATGCTACGTACTTTGTAGTGGTGTTATCGTGGCGTAATACTCTGGTTGTAAAATGTATTAGCTGTATGAATTGGAATCGAATCTATAGGCCTACCTGTGGAATCTTTCACAGACAGCTCACGCAGTTCAACTAATAAATATCTTCATCGCTGGCAAACAATAGGATGCATTTGAAGATTTGCTTTTAATTGACTGTAGGTTCACTGCCACTTCGTCCAACGCTCAGAAGATTGAACTGAACTGAACAAATCATTCAAACTGATTCGCGAACCAATTCAGACAATTTTGCCAACTTGTTTGATCAAGTCTTTGAACAGAATCGACTCAAAAGAGTGATTCATTTGTGAATAGGGCATCGCTCATGTCCCAGAAAAAAAGATTCCAGCGCGCTTGGAATAAACTACGCATTTCTTAACATGTTTTGCATTAAACTAAAGTAACGAGAGGAACGTCGCCCAGCGTAACGAAGTAAAAGTACAGTTTTTTCATTAGAAATTTACTCCAGTTAAAGTAAAAGTACCCACAAAACAATCTACTCTTAAAAGTACAATTTTTCCAAAATAATACTCAAATAAATGTAACGAAGTAAATGTACTTCGTTACCCCCACAGCGTTATCTCACAAATGACGAAAATTTTTCGTCAATGGCGGGGAAATAGTTAAATTAATCAATTTATCCAGTTTACAAAATTATTTTTCCCATTGGAGATGGATTATGTAAGTAAATAATTGGCGACGGGCCATTGAATTATTAGAAAAATTATGCATACCCGAGGTGGTAATGCGGCCACGATGCGAAGTGGATTCATTTTTTTTTAAATAATTCAATGCCTTGTTCCTTGAGCCTTGTTCAGATGATGTATTTCAAGACATTTGTCAGGTTTTTGTCCTTAAAGGGCACCTATTATGCCCCTTTTTACAAGATGTAATATAAGTCTCAGGTGTCCCCAGAGTGTGTCTGTGAAGTTTCAGATCAAAATTCCTAACAGATCATTTAATATACCATTTTGAAAATGCCAATTTTTGGGTTTGAGAAAAATTAGCTGTTTTGTGTGTGTCTCCTTTAAATGCAAATGAGCTGCTGCTCCCCACCGCAGAGGGCGGAGCCTTCACAGCTCCTGAACACCAGTGAACACGCGAATGAAAACTGAAACATGATACATCTGTTTGGCTTTGATTATCATCTCTATCACGGACACGCTCACGTGACATTGCAGTTCTTCATCATCATGAAATATTATCATCTGCATGCGTTTTAAAGCCATATCACTCTCAACCTTACAGTCTATGCTCTCAACTTGAGCACACACACTCAGCACATGCAGACTAGTTCTCTTTCATGTGTTATTGCGATTAAACTGTCAAATGCACACAAGGTTATGTCAGAAACACACAAAGTTCACATGAAAACAGTTGGTTATGTATGTGCATGTATGCAACAAGTACAGAAATCCCGTGTGTATACTAGATCTGTGTAACGTTACTAAAGTGAAAGCAGTGTAATATACAGCACCTACTGCTATATATGCTGTTAATATGAATCAAACAACAGAAGATAAACAGAAAATCACTCACTGCTCTTGACTGAATGAACTTTAGTAGCTTTGTTAAGAACACATTTCTTACTTGAATGCTGCTGTTAAATGCTCTGGCAAGGAGATTCACATGGCGGACTTTGTACAGCTCTCTGAGGGCGGGGTCTATGCTAATATGGCAGTGTCCATCAACACTCGTGGGCGGGGCCTGTGAAATGTGACGTCACTTTGCCAGGAATCTGCAAACGGCTTGTTCTGAGACACTGCTTATGATTTATGGGGATTAAAAAAAAAGGAGTGGGTGGATTTTTACCATTATAGGGTGGTTGTGTACACACACTGCCAACACACATTTATGTTCAAACACCATGTAAAAGTGAATTTTGCATAATAGGTGCCCTTTAAAACGCTCTTGTGTGCAGGACTAATTTCTTACGCATCTAATCCCAAGCCTCCGTTGCTAATTCCAAAACTTCATTTTAGAGCTAGTAACGGAGGTTTGAGCCACTGATAGCATACTAATGCAGTTATTAATGCAGTTATTAGAGAGAGATATTAAGCGTGTGTGAATTAATTACCTCAGTCTGTGCGTCTCTCAACAATTTTCTCTATTAATAGCGAAAACTGTAAGTTCATCTGCTCCAAGAACAGCATCGTGATTACCTTGCTAGTGAGAAATGTCATGTAGCTTTTAAGTTGTTAAGCAGCGCTGGCAACACGTTTCTGTGCGAGTGTGTTTCTGTATTGTATGTGTGTTGAGTGGGAGAGAGAGCAGGAGAATATGATTATGTGCTGTCCGTACATATAATTTTATGGCAAAAATATGGAAATAATTTGTCGTTTTTATCCTATTGTTTACTATATTTATTTGCTTGGTCAGTGTCGTTTGGATTTTGGTTATTTTGCTATTGTAGTCTGATAAATGAAATCATTTGGCGAGGTGATATGGAACTGTAATGCGGTCAAGACCTGCCTGGTACTTTAGCCGTGCGTTTCCCTGAAAATAATTGCAGACCTTAGAACATCTGTCAACCAATCAGATTCAAGCATTCAACAGCCCCGTAGTAGTACAACTGTGAATAACAGCTTAAATTTCTGTCTGTTCATCACTCAGTGGTATCAAATGAATTGAGAAGACTTAGATCATATATAGATCACGAGTCATGTGGAATACTTTTAAAATACTCTTGTGATACTTTTATGGTCTTTTTTCACGGACAAAAAAAGAGATTGATTGAAAGAGATTGATTGTGATTTTCCTTTGGGCAAAGCTTTGCTTAGCATACATTAAATCCTGTTAAACCCCCAAAAAATCACATTATCAGGGCACATTAAGAATCGTAAGCACCATTTTAGGTCCAGAGCAGACACACTTAAAACCATTAAAATGAACATCAAATGTTAGCGATAAAATTTCATGGGCCAATAGTTTTATCAAATTCCGCCATTATTCCGATCACCATGGCTTACGCTCACAATCACTCTTCTAAATTACCATCCAATGTGATAAGGATATCAGATGAGACTCACTCAACAACAATGGGTACATCTTGTAGCCTCAGCTACAAAACATATTTCCTACAATTTCCCTGGCAGTCTTCACTTGAGACCTCTAATTGCCCTCCTCTACCCATAAGTAAAGGGACATTCACCCATTTATCACACAAAGAACTGGATCTGTTTGTGTTGCACATCATCATGCAGAATAAATGAGTTACAGACCCATTTAGACCCTCGACTTGTTCCAAAATGGCCAGAGTTGTGAACTCAATGAACAGAAAACAGAAAAATCCCTGCAAATTACCCAACCTAGCAAATACCAACAGATAAAAAAATCAAAACCTGACCGCTTCTGCTAGAAATCTTATAATGGGCCATGGTTGGATCTTCCATCAGGACAACGATCCAAAACAAACACTAAAATCAACACACAAATGTGTCACTGAACACAAAATGAAGCTTCTGCCATGACCATCCCAGTCCCCTGACCTGAACCCTATAGAAAATGAGTGGCTGAACTGAAGAGAAGAAGCACCAACATGGAACTGGGAATCTGAAGGATCTTGTCAGGTGTTCTCCAAACTCATCAGGCATTATAGAAGAAGACTCAGAGCTGTTCTCTTGGAAAAAGGATGTTGCAAAATGTATTTCACAAAAGGGTGCCAATAATTGTGGCCAACATGTTTTGGAGAAAAACATTTATTTCATAATGTGATTTACCCCACACTTTCAATTCTTTTACTTCAATGAAAGGTTAGATTTTTGCGTTTTTTTTTTTTTTTTTTAATGAAAGATCAAAAGGATAAACAATGCAGATTAATTTTTACAGCCGTCTTTGATCATATTTACCAGGGGTTGCAATAATTCTGACCACAACTGTACACTGATAAAATAAAGACTCATATCAGCGGCCTAAAAAGTTGTGTTATCCATGGAGTGAGTTGTCTCACGAGAGCCAACACATTAAGATCATATAAACAGCGGAATAATACTTGTTTTATTTTAGTAACCCTCCCTGTAGTTGGACACTTTTGCTTGGGGAATAAATTAATAATGCAAATAGGGCATTTATACAGTGCAGTCAATAGCTGAAAACTGATGCTGCATCCACATCAACAGATGCCGCTGACCACAGAAAATGATTGCCCGGCAATTCACAACACATTATCACAGCAAGTTGTATATCATGTTTTATTTGACACAACGTAAATGGCAAATCATCACATTTGTGTCTATTTTCATTTTTCCCAAGGAATTTCAGGAGAAATATCAGAGACAGCAACTCAAATTAGCTATAGCCATTGAGTACTTCTGAGCTATGAAAGACCACCCTCAAAATGATAACATTTACTTTGAGTTGTTCTCATTTAGATGAGCTCTAGACACTCTCTTTTCTTTCTTTCTTTCTCTCTCTTTCCTCAACATTTAAATTTGCTCCCACACATCACCTCTCTTTACAGTGACATTTGTTGCTACCATAACTCTGTACTTTCCAGCTGGGCTCTTCAGCGCCGAAACTGACCCCATCCAAGTCACGAGGCGGAACCAGACGTGGGGCGGAAATGCCAGCGTGCAGGGGCGAGTCGCATCAATCAACTGCCCCCTGTGTAATTAGGAGAAAAGCTGCTGCCTCCACTGCTATCGCTTCCCGTGTCTCCATGTTCCCCATCTCATCTACAAAGACAACAGAACGGTCAACCTTCCAGCCAACAGAAAACCAAAGGGGGCATTTTTTTCAATTCCTTGCACCTCCCATTGACGTTAAAACCGATGCCGCTCTTTCACCGGCTGTGGTAAATATCATGCCATTCCAAGGCCTCTTTCTGAAAGCTGCTTTTATCCCCCTGGCAGCATGCGGTGGACAAATGCCAGGGAAAGTAAAGGCAAGTTTTCCTCGAGGCAGAAGTTTAGATGAAGCGAAGGAGGGGAAATCCACAAGTTACCACAGCTGACCACTCACGCCCACTCGTCTGCATTCCTGTCCTGAACCTCAGACCTCAAAGTGACCAGGAACATAAACAGAAAAACATAGACACACATGCATTACACTCCTAGATATTAAAAAAACATCATATTTTCACCACCCCCGGTAAAATGTACATACATGTATAGACAGGTTCCAAAATGAACACTCGCCAAACGCCAATGACGTGTAAAAATGGCTTTAGCTGGTAGCTTTATTAGAAACTTGTGCATAATGCATGCTTTATCGTACAAATTATAGTCTAGATAATGCATGTGACATGAAAGGTTACAATACAGTTACAGTCACTGACAGGAGCGGCAAAAGTCAACTGTGGATCCTGATATAGTGTACACACAGCAAACACACTTCCTGTCAAACAGTGATGTGAAGGGGTCAGAGGGGATGACTGAATGTGAACAGAGCCCCATGACATCTGTCAGTGTTCAGATATTCAAAATCAGCACTTTTAGCATTGGCCCCCACAGCAGTGTTTAAATGTACAGCACTGCAACATTCACAAGTGCTGAACATGCACAAAGTCCTGACAAATTAATTAGTATCATGCAGTATAATTCCACATGAGACTCTCATCTCCAGCATCTGACTTCTCACAAAGACATTGTTTGGTTTCCATGAAATATTTATTGCTGTGTTGCTGATGGTACTGTGAAACTGATAGTGTTGTGTTTTATCTGTGAAAGTGTTTGGCTTAAAGCAAAACAGAAGAACATCTCTTTTCCACACCTGAAAGGCCTGTAGCTCATGCTCTTTGAGGATCTGATCTGCTTTTATTATAGAAGTGAATTACTGCTCTAAAAAAAGTACAGCTTCTAAACTGTTTTACAACCAAATACCCCACATCCCTGTTAAGTTATTACGCCATGAGGACATGCCTTCTGGGATGAGGGAGTAATGTCAGAGTTACGTTTGTTTTTCTTCAGTCACATGTGTTTCTTTGTCTTTGTGTTTTCTGTCACTCATTTCTTTCCATGGTTACCATCATTATTAGTTCAGTTGTTTTAGCTGTGTTATTAATCATCTCGTTTGTCTGTGATTTAACCTGCACCCTTCCCTGCACTCTTTGTCCAGTCACCGTTGTGTTAGTATGTGTTTCCTTGCGCGTCTGCCTGTTCCTGAGCATTATAATTAAAGTTTTCATTTGGATTTGATCTTCTGATTCTTCAGTTTGTTCCTAAGATTACCACACCGTGACAATGGGTTCAGGCCCCGATATACTTCAAGTGAAATCGAAGAACGAACTGATGTGACGTCATTTCGAACAAAATCAGGCCAAAATGAAGTTCTTTTGGAGTTCGTTTTGGGAGTTTGCAAAAGGCTTGCCAAAGCTAACTTTCCAGAAAAGTTTGCTACGGCTGGTAGCAAATCACCTTTGTACTACACTGAAAAAAGTAAAATTTACTTAAAAAGTTTTTGCATGCATTTTGTTTTTAGTAGATTTCACATATTGAATTAAGTAAACTCTACTTGACTAAGTTAAGTAAAATTAACAAAGAAAATAAGTAATTTTAACTTGGCCAGTAAAAGGTTGAGTAATTTCTACTTAATTGAAGTTTCCTTTGAAATACTTTTTACTCAAGCAATATAACACTGAATTAAACCACACTTTTAAAGTATATGCTTTACTTAGAAACATCTCAGTAAATAACACAATAGATATTATGTAGACATCATATCTAGATAATAGTAGTACCGTGACACCTGAACACAGAGACCTCAATACAAAATACATAGTGACGGTAACATTCGACGCATCGGTTTTGAGTATGAATGTGTCATTTTGAGTAGAAAATGAACTCCAAATGTCAAAAAATGGCAAGTTACTAAACCTAACAACAAAAGCAATGATAAAACTGTGTAAATACAGCTGGAAAACAGCGGAAAATCAACCTAATTAATTATTCAAACCCCAGTGCATGATGGGAACACCAGTCTAGAGTAGTTTTAATTTTATAACGTTGATATTTACGCTTTAATTTCTACAAGTTGAATGATTAAATCACATTGGTTATTTTAAGGTGTCCTTGTTACAGTGTAATTATACATTTAAGTACTGAGTGATATTAATTAAATACATGTACTCACTATTGGATTACGGTCAGTTGCATGTAATATGCAAAATTTACTGTTATTTCTATTGTAAATACATGCAACATGCGTAACAAGAACACTGTAAAATAGAGTGTTACCCTAACCTTTGTAAGTTCATGTTGTTGGAAAACCAAAAGAAGTTCCCATTTTATTGAAGATCCATAATAAATTCCTATAACACCTTTGAAGTTCTTATGATGTCAATTGAGATGCTTTTAGGGTTCTTACGACGCCATGCATGGGATAATGTTATTAGTTTTTATTTTAGAGTTGATTCTTCACACTCTAAAATGTTCTGTGGACTTTTCTATATAACCAAATGTGCATAATGTGCTACAGTAAGACAGTGGATTCATTACTTAGCAGATCTGCTTAGCCAATCTTGTGAACTCCATGGAGGATGTAATGGCTTTACAAATCAAATTGGATAAAACAGAAAAACTTAATATTTTCTTTTGCTTGCTGCAGTGTTATAGTATATCTGGAGTAAATAAATTGCAGTTGGGCTTAGCTTTCCTCTCTTACTTCTCTATGCAAATATTCCCCTTTGAAACCCCCTGCTTTGTACTTTATCAGCACAACGAGGCAGGAAAGGTCCTTGCTTTTGTCATTTACACTTTCTAAGACCTGTCATTATCACTTTATAGGTAGATTAGAAGCAAACCATTTAAATGCACTTTCTTATAATATGAAATATTGGGGAACAATCATCGCTGTACAGTGCTGCTTCCTAGCACAAACCCAAAGGGAGGCTATTTTTGGCTTCTCAACAATTTCAGCCCCAGCATGTAGGATCACTGTGAGCTTGAGTTTTCTCCCCAGGGCTTCGACAGAAGCACACACACCAAACAAGAAAAGCCTCGGGGATACGGAAACAACTTTAAAGACAAAGCCGTGGAATCAGCCTCAATAGCAGGCTAATAGCAAAGAAAAGAGATGTAGGAGTCGTGTGTGTATGTAATGCAGATGGGTATCACACAGAACTGAGAAATTCATTAACCTTGTGTTTACAGAGCTTATTTCAAACATACTTAAGACATTCTATATGTTTCTTTTCATCAAATGGCTCCTGTAAATCACACACACGATCAGGCATTCAGAAACACTTACTGAATCTAGCCGAAAACTGTCAAGTTATCGCAATATGTTCAGCGGGTGACACATTAACAGCAACAGCTCCTCTACCAGATAATCAGCCCTCCAGCAAGCAGGGAAGAGGAGAAAAAATAGACTACAGTGTCAAAGCGACACCAAGAACTTTACCAGGAAAACTTAAACTTCATATACTGTCACAGCACCCATGACAACAGCAACAGCAATACCTGGCTCTAATAATGATTATTGTATCTTATACAATGTATGAATGCTATTCCTCATAATAAAAGATGTAATAATTTTCACAATGACCAAAATTACAGTTGTCCCCAAAATTATTTGTATATAAATTCAAATAGATATCAAAGCATGTGGCATCTGTGCTCAAATGCTGCTAGAACTTACATTTTCTAAGCCATTTTTGCTCAATTAACTCTTGTGAAAAAAGAAGTGAGCTTAATTGTATTGAATTGAAATGCATACTTTGAAGTAATATTTCATATTCTTTTGTCATGCTTTAAAGAAGTACACTTAACATACTAAAGCACATATAAAGTACATAACCCTCATCCTTCCCTCGCACTTTGTAACAAATCCCTCCCTCGCGGGTCAAAATGACCCGAAGCTTATTTCATTTCATTTTGAGAATTTTTTTTTTCTATTTTTTAATGCAATTTTTTTGTAGTTTTTTTTTTTATTTTTAATTACTAGATTTTGTCAATAAATAATAAATAAATAGTAATTTAAGCAATTTCCTTACATTATTTCAACTTAAATTCAAAATAACTCACAATTTCATGCATAACCCTTTTAATTCAGGTCAAAATATCTTACATTGGATGTCTGTGCTGACCTCTTGGGGAAAAAAGATAGCATAACATAATATTTCATGACTCTTGCCACTAGATGGCCTTACAGAGCAAATGAGCTGTTCCGCTGGGTCCTAAAGTCATTTCTCTTTGGTATGCATTCAGATACATATGTAGACATTATAAAATATTTTTTTGGTAAAGTTTTAGCATTTTTAGTTTGAATTTTGTACACTATGTGTACTTAAGCATTCCTCGCATTCTATTCACTCTTAAGGGGGTCCAATTGACCCGCGAGGGAAGGATTTGCTACTTTTTTTTAAATTTCAACCACAAAACTCCTTGAATCTAGTACATTTTTTTCATGCATTCGTGGTTTAAATGTGACAAAAGTCTTAGGGTCTTGGACCACTCAGATGAACACTCAATTTTTTTTTTTTTTTAAATTTAAAAATGAGCTTCAGGTCAAAAGGACCAGAGGGAAGGATGAAAAATGTAACTGTAGTGTTATTCAGTATTACATTTAAAGTGAATATACTTTAACTTCATTACATATGCATAATTAGAAATATATTTAAAGGCATACAAGCTTCAGTAGAAATGACATTGAAGTGTATTTTATTTTATCATAAATGCTTGTCAGGACATTCAGCAGAAACTTTAACCATATTTCAAAGACAATAGAAGTACTTATAAAATTACATACAAAGATGGACTTAAGTCCTACTTAAGTGGGTCAAAAAAACTTTCTAAATTTCAGCTTATTGCATTTAATATGAATTCAAACTATAACACATTTTCATTTCATTGCAAATAACATGCTGTTAATAAACAGTAAGTGTCCAAAAACATTACAGTTTATGCTTCAGTATATTATTTTAGTATATTATTTCCATAGTGTTTTTAAATTTTACTAAAGATACTTCTTTTTCACAAGGGAAGTTCTGTCAATCAAACATCTGCCGATCAGATACAGATTCACTTCTCTTTTGTCAGTGTTGTCAGAAACATTGAGCAAGATTACAGTTTGAGAGATGCCAATGGAGAAAAAGGATAAACATTTGTCATATGCTATTCCTCCATTATTGTGTAGAAGATGTATAAACTGTAACACATAACCAGTCACAGCAGTTCTAATCCACCTTACCAGTAATAAAAGCCTCCCTATCTTGCAGTTCTACAATCATAGATATTCTACAGCTGTGGCAAATAACGGGATCCTTTGACTTAGGGGTGTATTCAGAAGTCAAGCAGACAGCTGTTTGGTTTTTTCCACTTTCAAACCTCTAGAGTGCATTAGCCAGCATCTCCTGCAGTCCTTATCTTTATTTACTCATGAGCGATAAGATTTTCAGCAAGCTGAGCAATATTGAATATCACTTTTCACCCTTATCAGCATCATTGTGTGTTTGTGTATGGTGGAGGAATCTGTATGGCATAAAGCGTTTAAGGATTTCACACACACTACGTTTTGACAGTATTGAGTATAAAAACGAACTGCTGGCCCAACATTTCCCCTATCCACTTTCAAACAAGTGGAAATCAGCAAGCTGTGATGTGGAATGGAATACTAGCTTACTATTTTTTTTTTTTTTTAAATAATAAGTAAATAGTTTAAGTAAAACAGCAGGCCTTATTCCTCAATAACCATGATAACATTAGCAGAGTGTCATTATTTTTACAGTTCTGAAATAGTATACAGCATGCTAGTACATTATTATATCATTATGTATACAGCATGCTGAACATAGCTGCTAAATGTACTAAAAGTCAATCTGGCCAATTTAATTTGGATTCACATTCATGTTTTTTTTTTTTTTTTCCTTCAGAAGAGAGATGGACGGTTTTCATCAGACCATGTAATGCTGCATGCATAATAAGAATGATTTAATTTGGCAAATCAAATGTAATGTTAGAAACTATAGAAACGAGTCAAACAATATCACTGAAGTACAATACCTGCATCAATCCAGTAAGCCCAGCTCTATGGCAACCATTCTAGAGATATTTTTTGCACTGAATTCAACACCTACAGAAAGGGAGATTAGACGGTGAAACACAATTTAGCTTAAAGGGATAGTTCACCCTAAATTGAAAATTAAGTCATCATTTACTCACCCTGGTTTTGTTCTAATCCCGCATACCCTTCTTTCTTTTAATGAACACAAAAAGAGAATTTTTTTAAAAATGACTCGACTTGACACGACTTGAATTGATTTGACACGACTTGACCCAACCCGACTTGACACGACTAGTCTTGACACGACTTGACTTAACTTGACTTGACTCGATTTGACTCGACTTGACACGACTTGACTCAACTTGGCACAACTTGACACGACCTGACTTGACACGACTTGACTTGACTCGACTTGACACGACTAGTCTTGACACGACTTGACTTAACTTGACTTGACTCGATTTGACTCGACTTGACACGACTTGACTCAACTTGGCACAACTTGACACGACCTGACTTGACACGACTTGACTTGACTCGACTTGACACGACTAGTCTTGACACGACTTGACTTAACTTGACTTGACTCGATTTGACTCGACTTGACACGACTTGACTCAACTTGGCACAACTTGACACAACTTGACACGACCTGACTTGACACGACTTGACTTGACTCGACTTGACACGACTTGACACAACTTGAAATTACTTGACTCGACTTGGCACGACTTGGCAAATTTTGACACGACTTGAAATGACTTCACTCGACTTGGCACAACTTGACACGACTTGACTTGACTCGACTCGACTCGACTCGACTTGACACGACTTGACATGGCATGACACGACATGACATGACACGACTTGACATGACACGAGACGACATGACATGACTTGACATGACATGACTTGACATGACACAAGACGACATGACATGACATGACATGACTTGACTTGACTTGACATGACATGACATGACTTGACACGACTTGACTCGACTTGACACGACTTGGCAAAACTTGACATGACTAGACTCGACTTGACATGACTTGACACAACCTGACTTGACTTGACACAACTTGACGTGACACAAGACGACATGACATGACATGACATGACACGACTTGAATTGAATTGAATTGAATTGAATTGAATTGAATTGAATTGACTTGAATTGACTTGACTTGACACGACTTGACATGGCATGACTTGAATTGAATTGAATTGAATTGACTTGAATTGACTTGATTTGACTCAACTTGACACGACTTGGCACAACTTGACATGACCCGACTTGACATGACTTGACTTGATTCGACTTGATATGACTTGACACAACCTGACTTGACTTGACTTGACTTGACTTGACATGGCATGACACGACTTGACATGACACGAGACGACATGACATGACATGACATGACTTGACTGGACATGACATGACTTGACTTGACACGACTTGACATGGCATGACTTGAATTGAATTGACTTGAATTGACTTGATTTGACTCGACTTGACACGACTTGGCACAACTTGACATGACCCAACTTGACATGACTTGACATGACACGAGACGACATGACATGACTTGACTGGACATGACATGACTTGACATGACACGAGACGACATGACATGACATGACATGACATGACATGACATGACATGACATGACTTGACTTGACTTGACATGACATGACATGACTTGACATGACTTGACTCGACTTGACACGACTTGGCAAAACTTGACATGACTTGACTCGACTTAACATGACTTGACACAACCTGACTTGACTTGACACAACTTGACATGACACAAGATGACATGACATGACATGACATGACATGACATGACTTGAATTGAATTGAATTGAATTGACTTGACTTGATTTGACTTGACTCGACTTGACACGACTTGGCACAACTTGACATGACCCGACTTGACATGACTTGACTTGACTCGACTTGATATGACTTGACTTGACACGACTTGACATGACACGAGACGACATGACATGACATGACATGACTTGAATTGACACGACTTGATATGGCATGACATGACATGACATGACTTGACATGACTTGAAATGACGACTCGACTTGGCACGACTTGACTCGACTTGACACGACTTGACACGACTTGGCACAACTTGATATGACACGACTTGGCAAAACTTGACATGACTTGACTCGACTTGACATGACTTGACTCGACTTGACATGACTTGACTTGACACAACCTGACTTGACACAACTTGACATGACACAAGACGACATGACATGACATGACATAACTTGACTTGACTTGACTTGACTTGACTTGACTTGAATTGACTTGACACGACTTGATTTGACTCGACTTGACACGACATGACCCGACTTGACACGACTTGACTTGACTCGACTTGATATGACTTGACACAACCTGACTTGACTTGACTTGACACGACTTGACATGACACGAGATGACATGACATGACATGACTTGAATTGACTTGACTTGACACGACTTGATATGGCATGACATGACTTGACACGACTTGGAACAACTTGATATGACCCGACTTGATACGATTTGACTTGACACGACTTGACTCGACTTGGCACAACTTGACATGACCCAACTTGACACGATCTGACTTGTTTCAACTTGACATGACTTGATACAACCTGACTTGACTTGACTTGACTCGACTCGACTCGACTCGACACGACTTGACATGTCACGAGACGACATGACACGACATGACTTGACTTGACATTACTTGACACGACTTTGGTATGACATGACCTGACTTGACTTGACTTGACTTGACTTGACACGACACGACACAACATGACATGAGCTGACTTTACACGACTTGACTTGACTCGACTTGACACGACTTGGCACAACTTGACATGACCCGACTTGACACGACTTGACTCAACTTGACACAACCTGACTTGACTTGACTTGACTTGACTAGACTTGACATGACTTGACATGACACAAGACAACATGACATGACACGAGACAACATGACATGACTTGACTTGACACGACTTGACACAACTTGACATGACACGACTTGACATGACATGACATGACATGACTTGACACGACTTGACATGACATGACATGACATGACATGACTTGACTTGACACCACTTGACTTGTCATGACATGACATGACATGACATGACTTGACTTGACTTGACTTGACTTGACTCGACTCGACTTGACACGACTTGACACAACCTGACTTGACTTGACTTGACATGACATGACATGATTTAACACAACTTGACATGACACAAAACGACTTGACTTGACTTGACTTGACTTGACTTGACTTGACTTGACTTGACACGACCTGACCTGACCTGACCTGACTTGACACGACTTGACACGATTTGACTCGACTTGGCACAACTTGACATGACACGACTTGACACAACTTGACTTGACTTGACTTGACTTGACTTGACTTGACTTGAGATGACATGACTTGACACAACTTGACATGACACGAGACGACATGACATGACATGACATGACATGACTTGACATGATATGACATGACATGTCGTCTCATTGTCTCGTCTGCTCTTTTGTGTGTGTGTGTGTGTGTGTGTGTGTGTGTGTGTGTGTGTGTGTGTCTGTGTGTGCCTGGACTTCCTGTAAGACAAACCCAGTCATCATCTGCATATTCATTCAAAGACTCTATTGTTATTGATTCTCCTGCTCTTCATTACTCACTTCATTATTGTGTTCTTACTGCTTCTAACAATAAATGTACCCGTTCGTTGTTCATCTGACTCTCCTATCATCATTGTGTCCAAACCTATGACAGCGAGGAGGTGAGGAATGAGGAATGAGGAACGAGGAACGAGGAAGCTTCAAGAGGAGCTATGAGCGAGGATGTCAAAAAACCTGACGCACATACAAATTCTCCTTCACCTTCAAATCTGTCACAATAATTTTAATTGATGTTTTACCTTTGCAGTTTAAATAAACCATACAGCTCACATATTTCGACAGGGCATCTTGCTTTATTATTATTTATTATGAATTTCTTGAATAACCAAACTTCAACAACATATGGGCAGATCACTTGATCGTAGCTAATGATGCTTTGAAGTGACGATTAAGTGATCAAAAATATTCAAGTATACTAATAAGATTTCCTTGTATTCCTCCTTCCTCATTTTCTTTCCTTGCATCCTTCCCTTGCATCCTAAGTGGGGTGGATTTGGGAGGAAGTGAGGAAAATAAGCAAGGAAAGGACGTGAGGATGCACAAATAAGAAATGAGAAGCATCCTTTATTTTAAAATGTCCTTGTTACAGTGACAGATATTACAGAGAGTAATATTAATTAACTATGTACTTACTATAGAATTTGAGTTAGTTGCATGTAATTATGCATCATTTATATTTATTACTATAGTAACTTCATGCAATGTGCAAGGCACACTGTAAACATGTTATCAATATTATAAACTTTATCATTACAAATGTGTAATTACAAATATGTTTAAATACATGACATACAAGCCTCAATAGAAATGACATTAAAGTATATATATATATATAGTATAGTTATATAATGTATAGACATACACATGTATGTCTCAGGAGTAGATTGATTGATTGATTGATTGACTGATGACCTGGCATTTTTTTTTTTTAAAGATCATATTAAAATGGCCATCTTTTTCTTGGCCATTTTGTATGGAAGCTTATGGGTAGCAATATGATTTTTGCTTGAACATGTTAAACATATCTAATCATTTCTGTAACACATTTTCATTTTAATTTTGCAACTTATAAAACATTAATATACACTATATTGTCAAAAGTATTGGGACACCCCTCCAAATCATTGAATTCAGGTGTTCCAATCACTTCCATGGCCACAGGTGTATAAAATAAAGCCCCTAGGCATGCAGACGCTTCTACAAACATTTGTGAAAGAATGGGTCGCTCTCAGGAGCTCAGTGAATTCAAGCGTGGTACCGTGATAGGTTGCCACCTTGTGCAATAAGTCCATTCGTGAAATTTCCTCGCTACTAAATATTCCACGGTCAACTGTTAGTGTTATTATAACAAAATTGGGAACAACAGCAACTCAGCCACGAAGTGGTAGGCCACGTAAAATCACAGAGCGGGGTCAGCGCATGCTGAGGCGCACAGTGCGCAGAAGTCGCCAACTTTCTGGAGAGTCAATAGCTACAGACCTCCAAACTTCTTGTGGCCTTCAGAGTAGCTCAAGAACAGTGCGTAGAGAGCTTCATGGAATGGGTTTCCATGGCCAAGCAGCTGCATCCAAGCCTTACATCACAAGTGCAATGCAAAGCGTCGGAAGCCTTTATAGCTGCAAAGGGTGGGCCAACTCCATATTAAACCCCACGGATTAAGAATGGGATGTCATTAAAGTTCATGTGCATGTAAAGGCAGGCGTCCCAAAACTTTTGGTAATATAGTGTACACTCACCTAAAGGATTATTAGGAACACCTGTTCAATTTCTCATTAATGCAATTATCTAATCAACCAATCACATGGCAGTTGCTTCAACGCATTTAGGGGTGTGGTCCTGGTCAAGACAATCTCCTGAACTCCAAACTGAATGTCAGAATGGGAAAGAAAGGTGATTTAAGCAATTTTGAGCGTGGCATGGTTGTTGGTGCCAGACGGGCCGGTCTGAGTATTTCACAATCTGCTCAGTTACTGGGATTTTCACGCACAACCATTTCTAGAGTTTACAAAGAATGGTGTGAAAAGGGAAAAACATCCAGTATGCGGCAGTCCTGTGGGCGAAAATGCCTTGTTGATGCTAGAGGTCAGAGGAGAATGGGCCGACTGATTCAAGCTGATAGAAGAGCAACTTTGACTGAAATAACCACTCGTTACAACCGAGGTATGCAGCAAAGCATTTGTGAAGCCACAACACGCACAACCTTGAGGCGGATGGGCTACAACAGCAGAAGACCCCACCGGGTACCACTCATCTCCACTACAAATAGGAAAAAGAGGCTACAATTTGCACGAGCTCACCAAAATTTGGCGTAAACAGAATGAGAACATGGATCCATCATGCCTTGTTACCACTGTGCAGGCTGGTGGTGGTGGTGTAATGGTGTGGGGGATGTTTTCTTGGCACACTTTAGGCCCCTTAGTGCCAATTGGGCATCGTTTAAATGCCACGGCCTACCTGAGCATTGTTTCTGACCATGTCCATCCCTTTATGACCACCATGTACCCATCCTCTGATGGCTACTTCCAGCAGGATAATGCACCATGTCACAAAGCTCGAATCATTTCAAATTGGTTTCTTGAACATGACAATGAGTTCACTGTACTAAAATGGCCCCCACAGTCACCAGATCTCAACCCAATAGAGCATCTTTGGGATGTGGTGGAACGGGAGCTTCGTGCCCTGGATGTGCATCCCACAAATCTCCATCAACTGCAAGATGCTATCCTATCAATATGGGCCAACATTTCTAAAGAATGCTTTCAGCACCTTGTTGAATCAATGCCACGTAGAATTAAGGCAGTTCTGAAGGCGAAAGGGGGTCAAACACAGTATTAGTATGGTGTTCCTAATAATCCTTTAGGTGAGTGTATATATATATATGTTTAAATTATATGTTAAAACTAGTGTAGGAAATAGCAAATGTAAATTATATTATTGATTTTGAATTAGCATTTTGCTCCAAACATAACACATTTCGTATGGAAAATGTAAATTTGAATACAGAAATACATTGCCATTTTACATATTGCATTTCCATTTTGAATATTACATTTCAAATTGAATATTACTACCCATAAGCTTCCATAATTTTGTTCAAGAAATGTTTAAAATGTAAATTTCTTTCACTGTAATTTCATCACAATGTTATTTTATAATACTGTACATAATTTGAGGTGTAATAATAAATACTGCTGTTATATTAAATATAAAAAAATATTATTTGAAATGTAATTTTAATAAATATTATTTTTTTAAGGATGTGGCAGGAGCACGAAGAAAGAAAAATGTGTATATAAAGAAGGTTGTGGAATATGGAACAGGATTAATGGCTTTGCTCTTAACACAATTAAGGCCATTAACCATATTCACAGCATGCTAATCTGAACCAATTAGCCTTTAATAAGCCGCCCAAAGACGTCCTTCTTAAATTATGCTTGACCTTTTTGTAGTTTATGAGAACAATTTAGGGCAAACATTAAAGAACCCTCAGTGTGCACATAAGAAGTCATCAGGATTTACCATTAAATGCATCATGATTAACAAAGACTTACAATGTGTTTATAAATCAGAATGTTTGATAATTGAGTAATGTTCAAATTGTCCACCTCTGAAAGGGCACAGCATTTGAAAACTCTCCAGTGTATCTTGATGTGGGCTTTGAAATGAATTTTCAAGAAAGGAGGCGCATGTCATTGTGCACTAACAGAATGCTGAATCAGACAGAACAAGCCAAATTTTTTTCTCCATTTTTCATAAATATTGAAAGCCGAAATAGCTTGCCTTGACATTACCATATTTCAATATCAACCTTTTCAACCTCCTTTTGCTACTTTGATGAATATGTCAAAGCTTCACTTCTTTCCTCTAACTTTCGATTTGGCTCTTCACTTTTGGCTCGTTGAAGCTGTCGCTCACATGTTTATCCAATACCTCAACAGATTCCCTCTGATTGAACAGGAACAACAGCTGCTGGTGCATTTGAACACAACCGAGCGTTGAACCATTATGAAGAAAATATTAACCTCAATATAGCCTTTACATTTTAACATGCTTATTTCTCTGACATAATAATTTCTCATTACACTCCCAGAGGTAAACATGAAAACGAGAGGGGACACATAAACTGCACGCTTTCAAACCATAGCTTAATTCACTTTGATTGATTGTTTGATGCTGAAAAGGGTTAGAGTTAGGCTACACAAAAGATGAAACAATCACTGGAAACAGACTGTTATTTATTTAAATGCATGATTAACTAGTCTTACAAGTCTATCTTCTAAATATCAAAATATTAGTCTCTGGTAAGAAATAGGCCTATTCACAATCCATTTTAACCATGGCCGGGTCACTTCTGTTGTCCACATGTGATAAAAAGTGAAGGCTATCCCCAGCAGTTTTAAGAGAAACTCAAATGTAGCACTGAAAAGGGGTAATGTATTCAGACCTTGCTTGTATCAGAATCCTTTGAACCAGCATGACCTTGTGGTTAATGAGTTACACTTGACTGCCAGCGTACTTTCACCTACAGGGCGCCATATTGGGCAGAATCCAGCATTGTAAGAGTCTCAGTGTCCTTTCTCAAAAGCTCCAATTAGACTCTGTATTGCACATTTATTCTGCTAGTATGAAGAACTTAGAAAAATTAAATACCCTGAAGCCTATGGCTCTGACATATTTTAAACAGTTAAGGAGCAGTCACTGTCAGTGTTATGTTTTGATAATTGTGTTTTGGTTCTGTTATCTCCCTGCCATGTTTATCCTGACCTAGTGTCCTAGGCTGCGTCCGAAAACTGGAAAACGCTGCCTTCAGAGGACACATTTCAAGGTAGGAAGGCATCAAGGCACGTCCGAATCCACTGTTAGCTTCACTTCCTGCCTCCTGAGAGTCCGTCATCTGATGGATTTTTGAAGGCAGCATAGATGCATCCTTCATCGCCTTTGATATCCCACAATCCTATGTGTTCCATTTGGTGACAGTTGAGCCAGAAAAAGAAAGATGGCGTCTGAAAGTTGCGGTTGCTGGTCAGTTTGTGTGTAAATGTATTTTTTTGACCAACGTTTTCCACTTCTGATGTCATTTCTAGCGAGAAATTACTACTGTAGTAATTAAATATTTGTTTAGTTATCACCAAAGCTCTATTTTGCTGTAGATCATTAAACTGTTACGCAGCATCAGAAGTCAGTTTCGTGCGGTACCTCAGCTGCCTAGGTTTTCGGAAGCAGCCCTAGTGTGTCCTTAGTTACTAGTTACATTCACCTGTCGGTCATTTGTTCCCTCATTTCTCCCTCTGTATTTAAGCCCTTAGGCCTAGTCCACACATACACGGGTATTTTTATAAACTGAGTTTTTCCTCCTCTGTTTAAAAAAAAAAATCACGTCCACATGAAAACGCATGAACACACTATGAAGCGCTGTCAAGAGCATGCCAAACCAACAGGTGGCAATATAACCCTAACCGTAAAGCCATGTTGGCCAATCAGAAACCTGTAAAAAAGGTTATTGCCAGTTCCGGTTCTGACTTAACAAGCCAAAATCTCCAGTTTCACTGTCCACACGACAACACTACTACCAGAGTTTCTAAAAATCTTCACCCTGGCAGGAGTTTTCAAAAAAGTTCTGTTTCAGAGACCGGATACTGCGTTTGCGTGTGGACAAAATAGAAAAAGATGCGGTTTTGAAAATACCCGTGTTGGTGTGGACAGGGCCTTAGTTTCCTCAGTTCACTGTTCTGTGTTGTCAGTGTGTAATGTGGTTGTGAATTCTAGCTCCTGAGTTTTCCCAAGTTTTCCCTGTTGGATTTATTAGAAAACTGTTTATTTTGTATTTTTTTGTCTTCGTGCGTTCATTACAGCCACAGTATGTGACAGTCACATTAGCAAAATTTCATTCAAATTTTTATGCAGGCAAAAAATATCCCAACAGTGTAGTGGAGTTTGAAGCAGAACTCACAGAAAAGTCCATTTAAAACCAAGCAGCTGGTGGAAAAAATACGGGATGGGAGGAAAAAATATTTTTCAAAGCTTTTGCGTTTTCTCGCAAATATATTTCTGTTCTCTCGCATAACCTGTTGTGAGTTCGGACCATAGGCGTAATTTGCGGGTGGGACGGGTGGGACATGTCCCCACCACTTTTTGTCAGGGTCGATATTGTCCCCACCACTTTTTGAAACATCTCGCGGACTGGATGAACCTACCTAATACAAACAAAACATCTCCAGTTAACTAACAGGGCATAATTTTGTTCGTTTGTTAAATAAGAGGCGATCTGGCACTCGTGGCCGCTGTTATCATTTGTCTTGTGGCTCGTGCACACTGTGGAGTCTTCACACTGACAAGCGCTTTTAACGCCGTTGCAGAGACTTTCTATTTTTTCCAGTGAAATCACAAAACAAAGTGCACAAAAAACTCTCATTGCTTTTGATATACAGTCACTGATGTTCGGTTCGGTTTTGATGAGAGAAAAAAAACTATACGAGGGCAGAATAGAACCCAGAAACTCTGACACGCTTAACAAAAGTTCTACTACTAGACCATTAGGGAATACAAAAGGTTTTTGCGAATCTATGCATTTATTCATGTGAAAACTCTCTGCACTAACAATATATTGTGTTTAGATGCAAGAATGAAATCCCAACGTAAACCCAATGTACTACTGAAGTTGATTTCTGGACATCTTAATATTATCTTTTGTTATTGTACATATTAGCATTAATATAAATTGATCTCTATGAGCAGCAGGCTAAAGCCCCGAGTACACTTCAATTTCTGCGTCCGGGCGCGTCTCGCGCGCCATCATGTCCACACAGCTTTCAAAGTATACTCAACACATGCGCAGTACAGTTTTTTTTATACTCTACCAGACATCGGAGGGCAGAACTGAGTCATGTCATCAACAGGACATTCACTCGGCAGGATCGAAGAAGAAAAGTAGTGGATCAACCATTGCAACATACACTCACCTAAAGGATTATTAGGAACACCATACTAATACTGTGTTTGACCCCCTTTCGCCTTCAGAACTGCCTTAATTCTACGTGGCATTGATTCAACAAGGTGCTGAAAGCATTCTTTAGAAATGTTGGCCCATATTGATAGGATAGCATCTTGCAGTTGATGGAGATTTGTGGGATGCACATCCAGGGCACGAAGCTCCCGTTCCACCACATCCCAAAGATGCTCTATTGGGTTGAGATCTGGTGACTGTGGGGGCCATTTTAGTTTGTTCAAGAAACTAATTTGAAATGATTCGAGCTTTGTGACATGGTGCATTATCCTGCTGGAAGTAGTCATCAGAGGATGGGTACATGGTGGTCATAAAGGGATGGACATGGTCAGAAACAATGCTCAGGTAGGCCGTGGCATTTAAACGATGCCCAATTGGCACTAAGGGGCCTAAAGTGTGCCAAGAAAACATCCCCCACACCATTACACCACCACCACCAGCCTGCACAGTGGTAACAAGGCATGATGGATCCATGTTCTCATTCTGTTTACGCCAAATTCTGACTCTACTATCTGAATGTCTCAACAGAAATCGAGACTCATCAGACCAGGCAACATTTTTCCAGTCTTCAACTGTCCAATTTTGGTGAGCTTGTGCAAATTGTAGCCTCTTTTTCCTATTTGTAGTGGAGATGAGTGGTACCCGGTGGGGTCTTCTGCTGTTGTAGCCCATCCGCCTCAAGGTTGTGCGTGTTGTGGCTTCACAAATGCTTTGCTGCATACCTCGGTTGTAACGAGTGGTTATTTCAGTCAAAGTTGCTCTTCTATCAGCTTGAATCAGTCGGCCCATTCTCCTCTGACCTCTAGCATCAACAAGGCATTTTCGCCCACAGGACTGCCGCATACTGGATGTTTTTCCCTTTTCACACCATTCTTTGTAAACTCTAGAAAGGGTTGTGTGTGAAAATCCCAGTAACTGAGCAGATTGTGAAATACTCAGACCGGCCCGTCTGGCACCAACAACCATGCCACGCTCAAAATTGCTTAAATTACCTTTCTTTCCCATTCTGACATTCAGTTTGGAGTTCAGGAGATTGTCTTGACCAGGACCACACCCCTAAATGCATTGAAGCAACTGCCATGTGATTGGTTGATTAGATAATTGCATTAATGAGAAATTGAACAGGTGTTCCTAATAATCCTTTAGGTGAGTGTAGTTCAGAAGAAACAACAACGCACAAACGCTCGTCAAGTTCGCCGTCCATTGTAGTGTTTTCCTCCTCCTGTTTCAAATGTGTTGTTTTTGAATCGCTCTTTCCACACTGTTCTTCAACGACTGCACACTGTGCACACTGTGCGTATTGTCACCTAGTGGACTCTTCTGTCTTTCTTGCGCATGCGCTGTTGTACGTGCACCGTCTGCGCGGTCTTGGGCTGCACGCGGACGGGGTGTGCAGACATCCGCGAACCCTCAAAAAAACTGCATGAGAAATTAATCAATATTACAAAAATAAAACAAAGCAAATATTACAAAATTTGACGATTACAATTGTAAAAGCCACTTGTTTTTATAAAGTAATACTGTCCAACAGTGACACCCACAGGTGAAGTTAAAGCGCGAGGCGTGCTGGGTAATAGAAATGAATGGGGAAAAGTCACGTGAGAGGAGGCAATGCCTCCATCGCACTATGATTGGATATGATGGGTTATTATTGGATATGATTTCATGCGATAAATCCCGCCTCTTGTTTTCGTGCGCGTTCACGGATCGGCCTGAATAAAGATGATGCAGTTAATAGAAGACTGAAAAAGTAAGTAAACAACACAGCCATTTAGATATCACCGCATTATGTCACGTCAAAGTCAAACTTGAAATGACCTGAAAACATGATGACTGTGGGGGTTTTAGTGAGCAAACAGCTTGGGGAAATTAAAGGTACATCGTCGTGTCTGTGTACAGTGTAACCTACATGTACAAGCTTGATGATGACTGATGAAAATAAGTTGACTATTAAAAAGAAAAGCTGAACATTAGTTCACAAATAATATATATTGTTTAAATTGTTACTGCATTTAGTTTTTATTTTGGAATAAAAATAAAAATGTGTAAAAATATAACTTGATGAAATTTATACTTGATTTTAAATAGAATTATTAGATTAAATAGAAAATAACATAAAGATACAAAATAGAACTGTATTTGGTCTCTCTTTTTTATGTGATGTTTATTTAACCAGTAAAATTAAGTGTAACAGGGACATAAATTTACATTTAATGTATATAAAAAAACATAAGGACTTTGCCTCCTCAATTTAAAACACCACCGCACATCACTGGTGCACACGGATGGCCGAAGTACACTTTGGGCTTAAGAGACAAGTCCTAAGGGGCCGTCTGCAAAGTGCAAACCTTAAAAAGCGTTACTACAAAAATAGTAATTAACTTCAGTGTTACACTGTGTAGTGTAACCAAATTCAGTTTACACATCAATGGTCTCCTACTAGTCATACTACAACACTTAGTTAAAACGTCTTTTTTCATGATTATTTATTATTAAATAAAATCAATAACTTCATTGTTATTAGAAAAAATATTCAATAACAGTGTTATACAGTGTAATGCCATAAAATTCAGTAAGCAGTTATCATGCAAAAGCTATTGTTGTAACTAGTATGTTAGCTGGGTACCAACATCATTTGTGTTAAGAATAGGCCTTCTTATTTTTATGTGCTATTACTTGCCAAACTAAGTGTTGAATATAACCAGCAGGAGTTTGGTGACAGTACGGTGTGTTACAGTGGAGATATTGAATATTTTTCATGATAAAAATTCATAAAAAATTATTCAAAAGCACATTTTATCTAAGTGTGGCAAACAGTCGAGGCCGAGGGTCAATATCCTTTAGATTTAAATCCAGTGTCGAGTAAAAACGAGCGGAACCCAGCTGATCAAGCAGTTCGTCAACCCGGGGCATTAGATACATTCACCTTGTGATAATCCACACAGAATCGGACAGAGCCGGCAAATCAGGTTCGCCCAATCACTGTTGGATTCTTCTATTACTCCCATATCTAGCATCACCTCTAATTCAGTCTGAACCACCTTTTTTTTTGTGTTCAGGTAAACGACAGGGCCGGCTGCGCACCACCACGCCCGGCTCGGCCTCAATGTGGTGCTGAATGAGATTTGTTCGACCAGGCAGGGGAGAGAATACATCTGCAAATTCTGCCTGCAACCTGGCTACATCAGTGAGCTGCGAGGGCAAGAGATGATCTCCTCCCGGGCTCAGAGCGAGAGATTGGACTTTGGTGCTCACTTCTGGCCCTCGGCCTTGACTGCTTGCCAAGTGTTGTAGTAAGACCAGTAGGAGACCATAGATGTGTAAACTGAATTTGGTGACACTAGTGTGTAACATTGAAGTTAAGTCTATTTTTGTGGTAATGCTTTTCGGGTCTTGCACTTTGCAGATGGTCCCTTAGGACTTGTCTCTCAGCCACCTGCTCATACAGATCCATTTATATTATAAGGCTTGTTTTGAGGAAAATTACTTTGTAGCTCGTTGTCTTACTATAGAGGTGTCATTTGTGTTTTAACAACGTTTAGCTCACGAGTTTGAATCTGTGAATATTGCCAACTTTACTGAACTCCTTGAACTAAGCACTGACCGTATTTCTTTATACTTAAGTCCAAGTTCAAAATAAAACTTTATGAACCTCTCCATTGTTAACGTATGGAACTGTCTGAAACACTGCCAGTGGGACATTAAACAGAAAGTGTTTGTCCGAACTCACAACAGGTTTTGCAAGAGAACCCAAACGTTTTGTGAGAGAACCAAATATCTTTGCAAGAGAATGTAAAAGTTTTGAAAAATATTTTTTCCTCCCATACCATATTTTTTCCACCACCATGTCCCTTTAGGGGCGCCGTAGCTTTCTGTTGGTCAATGAAATTAATTCACATGACCAACTTAAACCTGTTGTGGAATTTGCATGTGGAAATTTTGCTGTCATGCGTAATTCCTAATCATTTGGATTATTATTGAATTGAATGGATTTTGCCTGGCAAAATTTGGCAAAAGAGTGTAAATGTGAATGTTATTAAATGACAGAATACTAATTGCTAAACACTGTGAAAAGCTTTCAAGCTGCAAAAAGTGGTAACCTAAAATTGTTAACTTTTTAGTTAATTGTTAACCATTTTTACCAGATTTAAGCCATAAAAACAGTTTTGTTGGAATACATTTTTTTAGTTTACTGGCGTATGCTTTACAAGAAAATACTACTTAAATGGGTACTTCACCCCAGGCTTTCAGTAAAACTTGGCTGCCTATGCAGTAGAAAGGTAAAACAACTTTTGAAATTGATGCTACCTGACTAGAGAAAACAGAGAAAAAAGGCTGTTGACTTCCCTTTTGACAAATAGGTAGGAAAATTTCAACACCCATAATGCACTGGGCATGTTGCCGTCCAAGGCCACTCCACCAGTCTGACCAGAGTTAAATATCACCTTGTAGGAAAATATAAATATCACCTCTATCTAAATATCTCAAATAAATATCACCTCTAGTAGGAAATACTCCTTAGCAAACTTTTAGTCATAATTGTCTCAACCTGTATTGTTCCTGGGTGCACGAATTCAAAGAGTAAACGTTTAGCAGGAGTGAGTTACTTTCAGTTTCAAGTGAAGGATCCAGTGTGTTGTAGGCAGCGGCTAAAGGTGGCAAAGAATCGTAATGGAGAGAACGCTGTGCCGGAACAGCTGAAAAACTTCAGTGTTTGTAGTCAACATTTCAAACTGGATGAACAGTGTTTGAGGCCAAACCGAGGGGAAAAACTAAAAGAAACTGACATTTTCACAAAAGTCCTAGGACGGTCCCTTGCATTACGATTGCAAGCAGTATAAACAGTGTTGGGTTACTTTGGAAATGTAATAGGTTACAAATTACCCTATTTAAAATGTAATTATACCATATAAGGCCTAATATTGATTTCTCACTAACAGAAGCAAGAATAGATTCTAGTTTCATATTCACTGGCAACCCAAACCAAGGCCGTAACCATGTCTTGAACATTCGGGGGGACAATTTTTTTTTTTTTTTTTGAAGGGGTCTTTTTAATTAAAGAAATTAAGTAATTAGAAAATTAAAAGGGATTTAAGGAAATAAAGAAATAAGAATGGTAAAAGAAGTTCCTGGTCTAATTATAACCTATATATTAGTTAAGTAATCTATTTATACTCTTTGCAAATACTATTTTATTTAAAAATATGCACACATTCACTCTTGTTTGTATGTCTAATATGTCAAAAATGTCAAAAAAATAAAAAATAAATAAATCTTAATAAAAAATAAACCTTTCTTGTCTCATTACATTCAGTTATGAATGACATTTTAAATTATAGCATATTTTCAATTCAAAATGGCGAAATTACATTAAAAATGTTCAGTAGTTGAGTAGTTTGCATCGCTGTATGTTACTGTGGGTCGTTAAACATATCCATTGTAAAACAGTTGTCAAATATTAAATGTTTAGCTATGTATATCTTATCACGCATGCACACTTTCACTGTAAAAACTAAAAGTGTCACGTTGGAATTCACACTCGTCTTCAGTGAACATTAATTACGGTGGCTGAGAGAGCTCAACGCGCTGCAGCTGAAGAAAACACATGCAAATAGAAAAAACACCAGCAAATAAAGCAAATAATCTTCATCAGTTTGACAACACATGCGCTGCAAAAGTCCACAACACATGCAAATACAAAAACGCGCTGCAAAAGTTCACAACACATGCAAATACAGAAACGCGCTGCAAAAGTTCACAACACATGCAAATACAGAAACGCGCTGCAAATACTCACAACACATGCAAATACAGAAACACGCTGCAAATACTCACAACACATGCAAATACAAAAACACGCTGCAAATACTCACAACACATGCAAATACAGAAACGCTGCAAATACTCACAACACATGCAAATACAGAAACACGCTGCAAAAGTTGCAAAAGTCGCTGCAAAAGTTTTCTTCGCGCTGAAGAAAACACATGCAAATAGAAAAAACACCAGCAAATAAAGCAAATAATCTTCATCAGTTTGACAACACATGCGCTGCAAAAGTCCACAACACATGCAAATACAAAAACGCGCTGCAAAAGTTCACAACACATGCAAATACAGAAACGCGCTGCAAAAGTTCACAACACATGCAAATACAGAAACGCGCTGCAAATACTCACAACACATGCAAATACAGAAACACGCTGCAAATACTCACAACACATGCAAATACAAAAACACGCTGCAAATACTCACAACACATGCAAATACAGAAACGCTGCAAATACTCACAACACATGCAAATACAGAAACACGCTGCAAATACTCACAACACATGCAAATACAGAAACACGCTGCAAATACTCACAACACATGCAAATACAGAAACGCGCTGCAAAAGTTCACAACACATGCAAATACAGAAACGCGCTGCAAATACTCACAACACATGCAAATACAGAAACACGCTGCAAATACTCACAACACATGCAAATACAAAAACACGCTGCAAATACTCACAACACATGCAAATACAGAAACGCTGCAAATACTCACAACACATGCAAATACAGAAACACGCTGCAAATACTCACAACACATGCAAATACAGAAACACGCTGCAAATACTCACAACACATGCAAATACAAAAACACGCTGCAAATACTCACAACACATGCAAATACAGAAACGCTGCAAATACTCACAACACATGCAAATACAGAAACACGCTGCAAATACTCACAACACATGCAAATACAGAAACACGCTGCAAATACTCACAACACATGCAAATACAGAAACGCGCTGCAAATACTCACAACACATGCAAATACAGAAACACGCTGCAAATACTCACAACACATGCAAATACAAAAACACGCTGCAAATACTCACAACACATGCAAATACAGAAACACGCTGCAAATACTCACAACACATGCAAATACAGAAACGCGCTGCAAATACTCACAACACATGCAAATACAGAAACGCCCTGCAAATACTCACAACACATGCAAATACAGAAACACGCTGCAAATACTCACAACACATGCAAATACAGAAACGCCCTGCAAATACTCACAACACATGCAAATACAGAAACGCCCTGCAAATACTCACAACACATGCAAATACAGAAACGCCCTGCAAATACTCACAACACACGCAAATACAGAAACGCGCTGCAAATACTCACAACACATGCAAATACAGAAACGCGCTGCAAATACTCACAACACATGCAAATACAGAAACGCGCTGCAAATACTCACAACACATGCAAATACAGACACGCCCTGCAAATACTCACAACACATGCAAATACAGAAACACGCTGCAAATACTCACAACACATGCAAATACAAAAACACGTTGCAAATACTCACAACACATACAAATACAAAAACACGCTGCAAATACTCACAACACATGCAAATACAGAAACACGTTGCAAATACTCACAACACATGCAAATACAAAAACACGCTGCAAATACTCACAACACATGCAAATATAAAAACACGCTGCAAATACTCACAACACATGCAAATACAGAAACGCCCTGCAAATACTCACAACACATGCAAATACAGAAACACGCTGCAAATACTCACAACACATGCAAATACAAAAACACGTTGCAAATACTCACAACACATACAAATACAAAAACACGCTGCAAATACTCACAACACATGCAAATACAGAAACACGTTGCAAATACTCACAACACATGCAAATACAAAAACACGCTGCAAATACTCACAACACATGCAAATATAAAAACACGCTGCAAATACTCACAACACATGCAAATACAGAAACGCGCTGCAAATACTCACAACATGCAAATACAGAAACACGCTGCAAATACTCACAACACATGCAAATACAGAAACACGCTGCAAATACTCACAACACATGCAAATACAAAAACGTGCTGCAAATACTCACAACACATGCAAATACAGAAACGCGCTGCAAATACTCACAACATGCAAATACAGAAACGCGCTGCAAATACTCACAACACATGCAAATAGAGAAGTTATGTATTGTGTAGTTAAATAGCTCTATTTTGCAAGTCAAAACGGGACAAACTAATAGAGGGATTTGTCCATTAGGTGGCGCTTCAGGTTAACATTCATCATAGGAGATGCTTCCTCAGGTTCAACATTGAAACCTTCGATGTCGATAGCATTTTAATAGTTTGCAAACATATTTTGCACTGAACTGTTATATTTGCGCCCTTTTCTGATTTCTGATTTTAAATTTTCAGCACTGGAACGCATTTTTATCACTCGCCATGGTAGCAACTCTCTTCAATTGTCAGATGTGGTGCTCTGCAAATTCAAACAAGAGAACCAATCAAAAGCATCAGAAAAGCATCGCTTTACTAAACGGCCTTTAAATGGCAGGAGGCATCGTGCACAAAAGCAGGCAAAGCAACAAATTAATATTATTCAACATATCCTAGCTTTTTACGGAAAATATTCAGATGTAACCCCCTTTAATTACACATTTTTTCTCAGTAACTATAACGGATTACAGTTACATTTATTTTGTAATTAAATTACGTAACTCCATTACATGTAGCTAGTTACTCCCCAACTGAGTATCAGTAATGTAAAAAATGTGACGTGCAGTGAAATGTCCCGGTGTGTATGTTGTTTAAACGAGTGCCGTTTTTTTTTAACCCAAATGCTGGGTTCAGCCTGCTGGGTCATTTTATTGGGTTATTTTTAACATTTTTACTCAGTGCTGGGTAGTTTTTCTGTAACTCAGCTGCTGGGACATCACATACTTACCCAGCGCTAGGTCAATGTAACCCAATGTTGGGTAGTCTGTGCCAAACCGGTTAAAACTGGATACGTTTGTCAACGGTCATTTTGTGTTCTGTTCTAAGAGAAAAAATCCTGAATGAAATTAAGGTTTGTATTACATTGTATTCCTGTCAAATTATTACTGTACAAAGAGGAAAATGCCTGTAGTCTCACAGTTTAACTTTTCTGTTTACATGTAAGTCACAGCTAAAGTCTGCTGGGAACGCTAGACAAACAACACGCCAGCACCACCAGGAAGTTTCACCTCCCGCCAAACAAATGAACGACCAGGGCTGAAACACGATGCGACATCGCTGTCCTAAACTATGGCAAGCCAAAACGGTCAGAATTACGCTATAGATTAATCGCGTTTACAGTCAAACGGCATAAAATACGGCGCTTTAAACACTATTTGCGCTGCAAAGTACGCTGTTGTGATTACGAACGCCGTAAAAATCGCACGAAATACATCAATGACGCCGTATTTGACGGCGTTTTAGTGTGCCTGAAAAGCGCCGCTTTTTACTCTGTTCATCTTTATGGCAAGCCAAAGTGTTCATATACGCTTGGGCGGGCGTCTGATTGCGCACTCACACATCAAAAGCATGCGATTTGACAGCAAAACGCGCGTCCTCGACGCGTGATTTACCATACCAATCCTGCAGCGCACGCAAGGTCCCCCTGCTCAAGTCAGCGCATGTCCAGGCCCGTCTGAAGTTTGCCAATGACCATCTGGATGATCCAGAGGAGGAATGGGAGAGGGTCATGTGGTCTGATGAGACAAAAATAGAGCTTTTTGGTCTAAACTCCACTCGCCGTGTTTGGAGGAAGAAAACCTGAAAAGTCCCAGCCCCGAAACCTGAAGGATCTGGAGAAGGTCTGTATGGAGGAGTGGGCCAAAATCCCTGCTGCAGTGTGTGCAAACCTGGTCAAGAACTACAGGAAACGTATGATCTCTGTAATTGCAAATAAAGGTTTCTGTACCAAATATTAAGTTCTGCTTTTCTGATGTATCAAATACTTATGTCATGCAATAAAATGCAAATTAATTACTTAAAAATCATACAATGTGATTTTCTGGATTTTTGTTTTAGATTGCGTCTCTCACAGTTGAAGAGTACCTATGATAACAATTACAGACTTCTACATGCTTTGTAAGTGGGCAAACCTGCAAAATCGGCAGTGTATCAAATACTTGTTCTCCCCACTGTAAATTCCTCTTTAATTACTTTCAAACGAATGTTTATTTTTTTGTTCGTTATTAGGCTATTTTTAATGAAAATACAACAACAAAATAGGCCTAGTACAATAAAAAACTTGCGTAGGCTATATTAAACTTTTGTTTAAAAAAAACGAATAAGACGGATTACATAAAATAGATACCTGCATTTTAAAGATATTTGGAAATGTCCCTTTAAAACGAATGCTCAGTTTGTGGTTTGTGTTTTTATAAACAAAATGTCAATCATCTCGCTCGCGGCTATGATTAGCTACAGCTACAGTAAAATTTAAATTCTGTTGTATTTACACTTGACTGAACATTGGTCTGTGCTTTACACCCGCTCTTTGCTGTCTAGCGCAGCTTCACCACACAGATTTAACTCCACACAGTTAAATAAAACAGGCTGAGTGCTGATTAATATTTGATATTTCTGATATAAGTTTTTCTGTGAAACGCGTTAAGTTGCACAGAAGAAAGCCCAAAGGACCTGCCCTGTACAGTTTAAGAAGCGGTATCCTGCTGCTGTAGAGGACTATTATTTTGTTGATAATGCTCAGATTTGCTTGACCCTTATATGAGTTAAGCAATATCATACGAGCAAGAGGATAATCTAAATCATAAATCTAAAAATCTCATTACATTATTGTAGTTACAGTGTAAGTGGATTTTGATAAATGTTAAGATGGATTTTGTTGATACTGATTTCATTTAATTCTTATGACAGCCATATAGTGTATCGTGGTAAATAATTACTTAAAAAGATGGTCAACAATATGTAACTTTACTTTATAAGAGGTGTGCCCTAAAAATGAGCATGCACATTTGAGAACACCAAGGAAAGAGCACGTTCTTTTCGCCTGTTTGGATACTTCAAACACAAGTTTGCACTGCCTGTTTGGTTTACCTGTTTACACGTTAATAACGTGCATTTTGTCCGACTCAAAGCGCGCGTCCTCTATGCGTGATTCACCATATAAACACGTGTTCTTAACGTGCGCTTTGGGGTCACGGAAAACGCGCATCGGAAACGCGCGTTTTTTAAAATAGCAAATCACGCGTCGAGGACGCTTGTTTTGTTGTCAAATCACAAGCTTTTGATGTGTGAGTGCGCAATCAGACGCCCGCCCAAGTGTATATAAACACTTTGGCTTGCCATACATCTTGCCATATGACGGCGTAAAAAACGCCATTTTGGTTGCACAGAGCGCGCGTTATTTACGGCGTTTTGCTTTTAGTATAATGAGCCACTCCCACTGATTTCCACAGCCAGTAAATTTGAACTGTTCTCACCCAATCAATGATGAACTGAGTCAGACCAGACAAATTCAGCATGGATCATTTTAGCCAAAGGAGTGCCTATGAATTGATAGGGTATATTTATCTACAATAGCCTATAACTTTTTGGATATTTTCATCTCTACTAACATTAAACATATTAATTAAAGATCACACCTCTTTATCATACTTTAATGTAATTGCTAAGATTTTGTAAATAACTGAACAAAAACTTTGAGTAGCCTAATGTTTCCAAAACGAGAAATCGTCCCCAATATAACAGAAGCTAAATATGCTATAGGCTATTTTAGTTGACCCTCACTCTAGAACAAATCCTTTAAAATTAATGGTATTCAGAACAGAACAAGAAAGAAAAATGTATCTATAGGCTAGCCTATGAAGCCAAAACGAATTTGTTTAAAGCTGAACTGAAACAGAAACGCGCGTTATAGCCTACCTCTCTCGTTTGTCCCAAATATTTCCATATTCACGATGTATTTAGATGCTAAACTACACTCACCTAAAGGATTATTAGGAACACCTGTTCAATTTCTCATTAATGCAATTATCTAATCAACCAATCACATGGCAGTTGCTTCAATGCATTTAGGGGTGTGGTCCTGGTCAAGACAATCTCCTGAACTCCAAACTGAATGTCAGAATGGGAAAGAAAGGTGATTTAAGCAATTTTGAGCGTGACATGGTTGTTGGTGCCAGACGGGGCGGTCTGAGTATTTCACAATCTGCTCAGTTACTGGGATTTTCACGCACAACCATTTCTAGAGTTTACAAAGAATGGTGTGAAAAGGGAAAAACATCCAGTATGCAGCAGTCCTGTGGGCGAAAATGCCTTGTTGATGCTAGAGGTCAGAGGAGAATGGGCCGACTGATTCAAGCTGATAGAAGAGCAACTTTGACTGAAATAACCACTCGTTACAACCGAGGTATGCAGCAAAGCATTTGTGAAGCCACAACACGCACAACCTTGAGGCGGATGGGCTACAACAGCAGAAGACCCCACCGGGTACCACTCATCTCCACTACAAATAGGAAAAAGAGGCTACAATTTGCACGAGCTCACCAAAATTGGACAGTTGAAGACTGGAAAAATGTTGCCTGGTCTGATGAGTCTCGATTTCTGTTGAGACATTCAGATGGTAGAGTCAGAATTTGGCGTAAACAGAATGAGAACATGGATCCATCATGCCTTGTTACCACTGTGCAGGCTGGTGGTGGTGGTGTAATGGTGTGGGGGATGTTTTCTTGGCACACTTTAGGCCCCTTAGTGCCAATTGGGCATCGTTTAAATGCCACGGCCTACCTGAGCATTGTTTCTGACCATGTCCATCCCTTTATGACCACCATGTACCCATCCTCTGATGGCTACTTCCAGCAGGATAATGCACCATGTCACAAAGCTCGAATCATTTCAAATTGGTTTCTTGAACATGACAATGAGTTCACTGTACTAAAATGGCCCCCACAGTCACCAGATCTCAACCCAATAGAGCATCTTTGGGATGTGGTGGAACGGGAGCTTTGTGCCCTGGATGTGCATCCCACAAATCTCCATCAACTGCAAGATGCTATCCTATCAATATGGGCCAACATTTCTAAAGAATGCTTTCAGCACCTTGTTGAATCAATGCCACGTAGAATTAAGGCAGTTCTGAAGGCGAAAGGGGGTCAAACACAGTATTAGTATGGTGTTCCTAATAATCCTTTAGGTGAGTGTATATTTATTATTTACAAGTTTTGTACCTCATGTTCCAATACTACGGTGACGCATTGCTGCCACATACATTATTTTTTCCACTCAATTATGGCGTAATAACAAGATGTTATGTCATTTTAACATCTTTTCTCGTAATAACGAGATGTTATGTCATAAAAACGACATATATTTTCTCCTAATAAGGACATATGTTGTATAGTGATGTGTACAAAATATGCCTTTATCCACATTAGAGAATTTATATAGCCTGTGTGCCTTTGTCACACTTCCATGTTTGAAAAGCAGAAGCAAGCTCAGCGTAAAATCTTCCGCTGCCTGTATTAGTGGCAGTGCCCATAGCGCGAAATTGTTGTAATTTATTGATGTAGATACAGTTCATAACAGATAGCCTTCATCTAAATCAAAATTTCTCAAACTTTTTGGGGCCATGGACCGCTCATGATTAGCCTCAGTGGCGTAACTTTAACCTAGTAATGACGGACCCCGGTGCAGCCACAAATATCATAACAATCTATAGGCCTACTGTAGTTAAGACATACAAAGTATATTCAAGAAATGTGTTAAAAACAGAAAGACGCTATAGTTTCAGCCTTACTCACTGTTGAAACAGGAAAACGTTACGCACGTCAATCCATTCCCGACGTTCTTGGGTTGCTTCTTATTTTTAAATATACAGGCAATTACAAACCCGATTCCAAAAAAGTTGGGACACTGTACAAATTGTGAATAAAAAAGGAATGCAATAATTTACAAATCTCATAAACTTATATTTTATTCACAATAGAATATAGATAACATATCAAATGTTGAAAGTGAGACATTTTGAAATGTCATGCCAAATATTGGCTCATTTTGGATTTCATGAGAGCTACACATTCCAAAAAAGTTGGGACAGGTAGCAATAAGAGGCCGGAAAAGTTAAATGTACATATAAGAAAAAGCTGGAGGACCAGTTTGCAACTTATTAGGTCAATTGGCAACATGATTGGCTATAAAAAGAGCCTCTCAGAGTGGCAGTGTCTCTCAGAAGTCAAGATGGGCAGAGGATCACCAATTCCCCCAATGCTGCGGCAAAAAATAGTGGAGCAATATCAGAAAGGAGTTTCTCAGAGAAAAATTGCAAAGAGTTTGAAGTTATCATCATCTACAGTGCATAATATCATCCAAAGATTCAGAGAATCTGGAACAATCTCTGTGCGTAAGGGTCAAGGCCGAAAAACCATACTGGATGCCCGTGATCTTCGGGCCCTTAGATGGAACTGCATCACATACAGGAATGCTACTGTAATGGAAATCACAACATGGGCTCAGGAATACTTCCAGAAAACATTGTCGGTGAACACAATCCACCGTGCCATTCGCCGTTGCTGGCTAAAACTCTATAGGTCAAAAAAGAAGCCATATCTAAACATGATCCAGAAGCGCAGGCGTTTTCCGTGGGCCAAGGCTCATTTAAAATGGACCATGGCAAAGTGGAAAACTGTTCTGTGGTCAGACGAATCAAAATTTGAAGTTCTTTTTGGAAAACTGGGACACCATGTCATCCGGACTAAAGAGGACAAGGACAACCCAAGTTGTTATCAGCGCTCAGTTCAGAAGCCTGCATCTCTGATGGTATGGGGTTGTATGAGTGCGTGTGGCATGGGCAGCTTACACATCTGGAAAGGCACCATCAATGCTGAAAGGTATATCCAAGTTCTAGAACAACATATGCTCCCATCCAGATGTCGTCTCTTTCAGGGAAGACCTTGCATTTTCCAACATGACAATGCCAGACCACATACTGCATCAATTACAACATCATGGCTGCGTAGAAGAAGGATCCGGGTACTGAAATGGCCAGCCTTACACACACAAGATACCCATACCACCAGGTAGTCTCGCGATAATGACGTCACACAGTATGTTGTACTCAGTGTAACTGAGGTATTAATAACATCAGGATGTTACATCTCCCTCTTTAAAGAAACATGACATGATCTCTAAGTGTGTATATATTTACTAAAACAATTTTACATAACTCAAACAAGCTTTAAACATGACTCAACATCAAATTGGGTTTGAATTATTAACAACCCTTGATAGAAATGAAAGCCTTCAAATGGTTAAGTCAAATGCGTCTGATATAACAACAAGGGTATGAAATGCTCCCTTTGGCTCCTTAAGGCTTTGAACGCATTTAGATGCCAACCTGGTTGACTAACTTGGAAACGTAACTTTCCACTTTTGTATTGCTTAGGGACAGTATACCATGAACGATTCATATTAACATGGCATGAACGTATAATAGCGGTTTTGTTCTGCGTGACTGGTGAGTCTTGTGATTATAGGTCAAGAGTTTGTCTGGGCTTGATTGCACGGCCAAATCTTGTGGTATAGCCAGGTTGTTCCTGTTGTGGCTGGCTAATTGGCTGTTGAACGAGTTCAGGTTGCGGGTCTGGGGTAGCACTGTGGGGTGGTGTAGGCTGGTGGTTCTCTGTACTTGGGCTCTCACTCGTTTTGCGGAGGTGTCGTCTGTTGCGTCAAAGCATTTGTCCGTCCTCGGTTTGGATATGGTAACTCCTGGGTGTGCTAGCAGGTTCTATTATCTTGGCTGGCTGCCATGAGCCATCCTGTTGGTGGAAATGGATGTGTGTCCCTGCCGCTAAGGGGGGTAGAGCTTTGACAGACCTGTTGTAGTATAACTGTTGTCTGCGCTGACATGCTCCTCTGCGGTTCCGGAGTACGTGCTGAGGGGTGACTTGGGGCTGGAGTCGTGCAGCAGTTATGGGAAGAATTGATCGTAACCTGCGGCTCATCAAGAGTTGAGCTGGGGAATATCCACGGGGGTGTTCCAGTATTCTAATAGTCCAAGGTAGTAGTCTTTGTCATCAGCTCTCGCTTTCCCAAGGATGCGCTTTGCAGTTTGGACGGTTTTCTCCGCTAGGCCGTTGCTTTGAGGATATCTGGGGATCGTGGTGGTATGTTGGAAATCCCATGCCACTGCAAATCTGTAAAACTCCTCTGCGCTGTAGCATGGGCCGTTGTCGCTGATGACACGCTCGGGTATGCCATGGCGCGCAAAGGCTGCCTTGAGTTTGGTGATGACAGCTGTTGCAGTGCAGCTGTGGAGCCCTTCCATCTCAAAGTATCGACTATAGTAGTCCACTATGACGATGTAGTTCTGTTCGTTCCATGTGAACAGGTCAGTTCCTACCACTTGCCATGGTCTTTCAGGGATGATGTGTGATAGTAAGGGTTGTTTGGTGTTGGCACTGCGTCGTTCCTGACAAATGTTACATTGTCCCACCATTGTTTCAATCTCCTGTCCCATTCGCGGCCAGAATAAAAGGTCTCGTGCTCTGTTCTTGCATTTCTCCATGCCCATATGTCCCATGTGAATGCGGTCTAGCATGTCCTTTCGTAAGTTCTGGGGGACTATGATTTTCTCTCCTTTTAACATTATGCCATCAATTTCGGAAATTTCACATCGGTGGTTCCAATACTCTCGAATGAGTAGTGGGAATTGTCTGCATTTGTCGGGCCAGCCGGTCTTTGTGGCCTGCTTCAGTGCCATAAGCTGGGTGTCTTGTGCTGTCACTGCTATTATTTCCTTCAGTTTGTTGTCACTTACTTGGATGTTGGTTATCAGGGTGTGTATCTGTGTGTATCGATATTCGATAGCTTTACGTGATAGAGTGTCGGCCACTGGTATTGTATATTGTACTTTTGGAGTTGGAGTATCATCCTCTGGAGACGAGGGGGGGCTGAGGCGAGAGGCTTCCTGAGTATCGCCTCCAGTGGCTTGTGGTCGGATTCCACAGTTACTGTTCTGCCGTACATGTACTCATGGAAACGCTTACACCCGAACAGCATACAGCTCCTTCTCTATTTGGACATAATTCTGTTCTGTACTTTTAAGTGATTTGGATGCGTAGGCGACCGGCTTATCGTGCTGGAGTAGAACTGCACCTAGCCCACTCTTTGAGGTGTCTACTTGCAATGTGAGTTCCTTCTTTGGGTTGAAGTATGTCAATACTGGGTGATTTGTGATTAGTTCTTTGATCTGCTTGAACGCTGTGTCGTGGACAGCATCCCATACGAACTCGCAATCTTGTTTTAGCAATTTTCTGAGCGGTGCGTTCACCTCTGAGAGGTGCGGCATGAATCTGGCCAAGTAGTTGACCATGCCGAGCAAGGTCTCTAGCTCAGGCTTGGACTGTGGTGGCTGCATATCTTGTATGGCTTTTACCTTTTGTGGGTCTGGGCTAATGCCTTCACATGAGAGCCTGTGGCCAAAATAGCTGACCTCTTGGACGCCGACACGGCATTTGTCAGGGTTCAGTTTTAGTCCTCTTTCTCTCGTGCGTTGTAACATGGCTCTTAGGTTAGTGTCATGTTCCTCTTTGTCCTTACTGAATACAAGGATGTCGTCAACTATGGCAGCAACACCTTTGAGGCCTTCGTACGTTTCATTCACACGCCTCTGGAATTCGTCCTGCGCCGAATTGATCCCAAAGGGCAGTCGGAGAGCCTGTACCTGCCAAACGGTGTATTAAATGTGGTCAGCATTGATGATTCTGTGCTTAACTTAATGGCCCAGTAACCTGACCTGGCGTCTAGGACACTGAAGTAGCGGGCTCCCGTGAGCTTTGTGGTGACATCTTCGAGTGTGGGGAGTGGGTAGTGGGGCCGCTGGATAGCCTTACTGAGGTCTCTGGGGTCTAGACACACTCGCAGATTTTGGCTTTTAGGTTTCTCGACTACCACTAGGGCATTAACCCATTCAGTGGGTTCGGTTGCCTTGACAATGATGTTGTTGTCCTCCATTTTGTCGAGCTCCTCCTTCAGCCAAGCTCGTAGTGCGATGGGGACTCTGCGTGGAGGGTAGACCACTGGCGTTGCGTGTGGGCTGACCCGGAATGTGCATTCTCCAGCGAATTCTCCAATGCCCTGGAAAACATCTGCATACTCCTTTAGTATGGTCTCCGGGTCATTGTATGTATTTGTTTCCTCTTTACTTACTCCCATTATTAGTTGAATGAGGTTTAGGTCTAAGCTGGCACTTAAACCTAAGATGGGCGTTGCTTTGGCCTTGACAATGTGGAACTCTAGCAGCGCAGAGTGCTTGTCGTGCTCACATTCTAGTATGCAGGTGCCTCGGACTTCCAATGCGTTGCCTCCATGGGCTGTAACAGATTGTGCGGGTGGCGCTATGGGCACTCTTTTAAATAATGCATTAAAAGTGTTATTTGGTATTGCATTAATTTCCGCACCCGAGTCTATTTTGAACCTGATTGTTTGCTGCCTAGGTCCAACTTTAATGTCTGCATAAGCCTGTACATTGCTTTTGTTTGTATTCACAGTTGTGATGCTGTCAATATACAATTCACACTGCTCCTCTTCGTTATTTTGCTCTATAGCATGCACAGGTCTCCTCTGAGGCTTTGGTGGAGCGGCATTCTTGGTCTTGCAGGCTTTTGCAAAATGGTTGTACTTTTTACATTTCATACACTGTTTGCCTTTAGCTGGGCACGTTTCTCTTGGGCTGTGTGAGCCTGCACATCTGTCACTTTCTCTGTGCACTGATGTATGATCTTTCGTTTTAATGTATCTGTGTGCATTTTGTCGTTGTTTTGTTGCATTCACAGCATCAATTTTTTTGGCATCTTTTGATCCAGTCATCTCTTTTAATTGCATCTGTGCGAGCTCGTGGGAACGGGCGATATCTATGGCTTTATCTAATGTTAGTTCGGCTCCCTGGCTTAACAGCTTTTCGCGGACCCGCGGGGAGTTCGTGGTGAACACAATGCGGTCCCTGACCATTTCGTCACTGTTTGGGTAACCGCAGTCTTTTACGAGTAGCTTCAGCTCAGTTATAAAATGTTCAAATGTTTCGCCGTCGGCCTGCATTTTCTCATGGAAGCGATATCTGGCATATATCGGGTTGGATTTGGGAATAATATAAGCTGCATACTTATCGTAGTATGTCTGTAGCTTTTTAGTTTCGTCTTCGGAAAGTGACCAGGTGTTGTATATGTCCTGTCCCTTGTCCCCGATCCATAAAAGAAGGTAACTGCACTTCTCTGATTCGCATTTCTCCCGCAATGGGCCAGAAAACATCAGCTCGGCTTGTTGTTTGAACCGCCTCCATGCTTCGGGCAAGTTGGCCGAATTCCAATCCATCCGCGGTGCTGGAATGCCATACGTCTCCATGATCTTCGCTGTGGGTGGGTCTTCGTTACTCTGACACCATGTTATGGTTGCCCTTTGGCAAGTTATTAACTTTTATATAAAATAAAGAGAAGAGACTGGTGTAACTTCGATCACTATTTACTCAGACCTCCTTGCACACACAAAATACCCATACCACCAGGTAGTCTCGCGATAATGACGTCACACAGTATGTTGTATTCAGTGTAACTGAGGTATTAATAACATCAGGATGTTACACTCACTTTTCATAATCAACATATGAAATTTAAAAAATAATATCATAGGCTAATATTTAACTAATATTTAGCCTAACTATGAAACTAAATAGGCTACTGTTAACCCTCTGTCCGACGAATGCGCATTTTTCCTTTATGACAGCGGAAACAACTCACAATACTCCGTCATTTTTAGCCATACAGATAAGTGCAAGACAAAATTATAAACTATAAACTGTCTACTTTTATTTGTGTACATTCACAATAACAACAAAGGCCATGGTTTCAGGGAACAGATTATTTTGCATGCACTCCACTCCAAATGCTGTCTTCATGTATTTTGTTTATTAAACGCAAAGTTTTTCTCTCAACAACTTAAGTCTTACCCAGTGCACTCAGGTGCGGCTCAGTGTGACAAAGGCACATAGGCTATATAAATTCTCTAATGTGGATAAAGGCATATTTTGTACACAACACTATACAACATGTCCTTATTAGGAGAAAATACATGTCGTTTTAACGAGAAAAATATGTCGTTTTAACAACATAACCTCCTTATTACGAGAAAATATGTCGTTAAAACGACATATCTCCTTATTACGACATAATTGAGTGGAAAAAATAATATGTATGTGGCAGCAATGCGTCACCGTACAATACCGACGACAAAAAACATGCGCAAAAAATACGCTTGGCATAACAGCACAGTGAACGGCACAGATTGTACACACGGACTATTTCAAATGAGCAGTGTAACTTTTTATACATTAAGTTGACTATTTTATTTTAACAACGAACAGGCTGCGATGTCAAATAGAACTGTTGTGTGTGCGCGTGAAGCGCCGCCGCGATCACTTGAATTTTCTTAAAACAGCGGAAACAATTTAAAATACTCCGTAATTTATGGTCATAAGAGTGTCATTCAAATCTGTGAAGGGTAAACTATTAAAACAATGAAAACAAAACATTGCTTGTATAAAGAAAACAAACAACTGCCACTTCTTTTCCATGAACTTGCTTCTAAAAAATGAACCGACACTCAGCATTTAGCCTATTACTTGTCTCAGTTTCTTTCATTCATTCAATCTGTTAATTATTTAAGTGAAATAAATTTTGCGTATAGACATAGGCTATTTACTCCTTTTATATGATTTTATCCTGTTTTTTCTCCGTTCACAGAAGCGCTGCAGGTGCGTGATGATGATGAAAATATGTTTTGTTGTTTATGATGCTATTTGTGCATGTAGGCTAAAATTAACCCCTGGAAAAAATGTTTGGGTATTTTTAATGGGTCACAGACACTTATCCATTCTAATTTAAATTTAATTCTAATTTAACATAATCTTGTCGGTTAATGAATTGAGAATGATCGCGTCGGTTGAAGGTCGCAGGAAAAAAAAATCCCGAAATAAATACAGTTTATTGATAAAAGGAAACATTTCTAATTTTCGGTTTAAGTTTTTCAACTAGGCTAATATTTATATTTTCTTTTATTTCATAAATGTTTTTAATAATTTTTGTTTTTGTTTTAGTTAACTATAATAACACTGCATGCAAAACATCCACAGAACTGCACTGTTCAATTTTCCAGCTGTTTTAAGCCACGAATATTTACAAATATTTACGAATTATTTAATGACCGGGTGTCTGACTCAGACAGGGAGTCTCACACTCATCTAGGTCAATAAACAGCGATTGTTGCTAACATAATTTACATTACTTTTAAGAATAATGACACAAATGTTGGGAAAGTAGCCTAATAACAATGTAGGCCTCTTTCGATTAAGTGTCTCCACTTTCTTTTATCAGTTTTATTTTGATAAATATGACAATATTCTACAGCATTAATGTTACATGAAAAGAGTTTTTAGTCCTATAAAAGGTTTTGTAAACATTAGTGGAACGGAATGTGTCAGAATAAACATGAAATGCATGAATAAGCTGTTGTCATCAGAGTTCGTGCAGCCACCCTGGAGAAACTGCGAGTAAGTAAATCGCTCCAGTGGTATAATGGCACACATTGCTTAAGTCAGAAGCTGATAAAGTGGAACACACACCTTATGAATTAGCTGCGTACTCAGACCGAACTACTATACTCACAAATGGTGGACTTTTTTCAAGTCGTTTACTTTACTATAAACGGGACGATCGAAAGGGCAAAATATTTTAGTCCTCATATTACAAAAATATATTGGATATAACGAAATGTTATGTTATTTAAGCTATATAATCAATGTAATATGAATAAAACATGAATTTAAGTAAACAATCGGAACACTATTTAATCCCGGAAGGAGAAGTTCCCTTTCAAGGGAACTCGCGCTGTGTCAAGCGCTGCGGGAACGCCTCTGCGTGAACGCCTCTGCGTGATTGCCTCATGAAGCACTCGTGAAATCAGTCCAATGGCGTGACGGGTCAAAGGCGGGTGACGTCATTGACCAGGAAACTATAAAGCACCCCTGAACCAGACAATGTCAGCTTCTGCGTCTTCACAAGCGCTCTGTGTCAAATCGTTTGTCCAAAAATTGTGTGTGTCAAAAAAAAAAAAAAGAAAAATATAATGACGAATCAGTTTAGACAGTGTGTGCCTCCCTGCCCTCGTTATATCACGGGTGGGGACACACATGTGCTCTGTGTAATGTGTTTGGGACTGGAGCATGCTCAGGCAGCCCTCGAGGGGGCTGACTGTGAGCATTGTGAGAAGTTACTGATGAGAACGCTCCGGTCCCGCCGATCGCTCTTTGAGGAGGGAGGTTCGGCTCGCGTTCCCCAGGGCTCGGGTCCCGCTGTTGCCGAGGCGCAGCGAAGGCTCGCGTCCTGGGGTTCGCAGATGGATCTAGCAGCGGGGTTAGAGATGGGTGATCCCCTTTCTCTGCCCTTACCTGCTAGATCTGATGTTTCAGTCTGCTCGTGCTGAAGCGCAGGTGCAGCAGCACTCCAGTTCCAAGGAACTGGATGTTGTAAGCCTGGATAATGATGAAATGATTTCGCCACCACATACACACGCTCACGAGGAGTTAATGGAGGTTGTGACTCACGCTGTTGCCAGGTTAAAAATAGACTGGCCAGCTGAGAAGCAGGAAGCTCGTCCATCAAGCAAACTAGATGAAAGATTTCTCCCATCTAGATCACAACCTCCAAAGCGGGGCTTGCCGTTTTTTCCTGACCTTCACACCGAGGTGTCGAAGTCATGGAAAAAAACGGCTTCATACAGAATGTTTAGTCCAGCTACATTAGTGTATTCAAACATAATAGGACTAAAACAGCATGGTTATGCAGCGGTGCTGCGGGTTGAAGAGACGCTTGCGAGCTATCTCTCTCCTGATTCGGCATCGTCGCTGAAAGCCCCGCAACTACCCACTAAACCAGTGTGAGCAACATCAGCGTTAGTGGGTAGGGCGTACTCGGCAGCAGGTCAGGCAGCCGCTTGTTTACACACTATGGCAGTACTGCAAGCTTATCAGGCTGACCTGCTGAAGGATATTGATGACGAATGTGAGGAAGTGGGACGTGAAACAATAGCGGAGATTAGGAGAGCCGCTGATTTGTCTCTTCGGGCCACCAAGGAGACGGCCAAATCCATCGGCCGCTCTATGGCAGCCCTGGTGGCCAGGGAGAGACACTTATGGCTAAATCTGTCTGAGATAAAGGAGAGAGATAAAATGTTCCTTCTAGATGCTCCTATCTCCGCTGCTGGCCTCTTCGGCGACTCAGTAAATACAGTTGTCGAGAGGTTTCAGGAAGCTAAAAAACAGTCAGCAGCGTTTCAGAAATTCCTTCCTCGCAAGTCTCATGTCCCTGGGGCTGCTGGGCGGGAGCAGCCCCAGCCGAGTGCGTCCTCCTCGTACAGAGCACAACAGAAGGAGAGCGTTGCTGCCCGAGCCCCCCCCACAGAGAGACTGGGGGTCGGGGCAGCGCTCTCAGCCGAAGTCTTCCCGGGGTAAAGCAGATCTGAGGACTGTTATCATCTCCAGGAAGGCTTCAGCAAAGAAGTCCTGACGCCAGTGGCTGGTTCCCTTAGTATATTTTCTGGCAGCGTGGAAACTTCTGCCAAATATCTCCGATTGGGTCCTGCAGACAGTGGAAAATGGGTACAGAATTCAGTTCAGGTCACACCCGCCCAAGTTCAAAGGGGTGGTATCAGTCAGGGTTTTACAGCTGGTACTTTATAGTTCCGAAGAAGGATGGAGGGTTGCGTCCCATTCTAGATCTGCGTCAGTTAAATCGCACTGTAAAGAAACGAAAGTTCAAGATGCTCACACTGAAACAGATCGTGTGCCAGATCAGGTCCGAGGACTGGTGTGTCACAATAGATTTAAAGGACGCATACTTCCATGTCTCCATCCTTCCTCAACACAGGAGGTTCCTCAGGTTTGCTTTTGGGGCGAAGCATACCAGTATCAGGTTCTTCCATTCGGCCTAGCATTATCTCCCCGCACGTTCACAAAGTGTGTGGATGCAGCTCTGGCTCCGCTGAGACTCCAGGGCATCCGCGTTCTGAATTATATAGACGAACTGGCGGTTCAGCATCGAGATGCTGTTCTCGCTCACATGAGAACGTTGGGGCTAAGGCTAAACGCAAAGAAAAGTGTGTTATCTCCACTTCAGAGCACCACCTTTCTAGGCGTAGTATGGGATTCAAATACCATGAGGGCTCATCTATCGTCCGCTCGGGTACATTCGATCCTCGAAGCCGTAGACAAAGTGAAGCTAGGCCAGTCACTCACTGTAAAACAGTTTCAAAGACTTCTGGGTTTGATGGCAGCAGCGTCCAACATGATACCTTTTGGCCTGCTGTACATGAGACCCTTACAGTGGTGGCTCAAAACCAAGGGGTTCTCCCCGAGGGGAAATCCGTTTCGCATGATCAAGGTCACGCGGCGATGCCTTCGTGCCTTGGTTATGTGGAAGGATCCTTGGTCCCTGTCCCAGGGACCGGTGTTGGGGGCTCTGTGTCGTCGCTTAACGCTAACGACGGATGCGTCCCTCACCGGCTGGGGGGCGATCATGAGTGGTCGCTCGGTCCGGGGCCTGTGGAGCGGCCATCAGCTTTCCTGGCACATAAACCAGCTGGAGCTGATGGCCGTGTTCCTGACACTCAGGCACTTTCTCCCAGACCTCAGGGGCCATCACATGTTGGTCCGCACGGACAACACGACGGTGGTCTCCTACATAAATCGCCAGGGGGGTTTGCGCTCATGCCGATTATGGAAATTAGTACATCGAGTCCTGATATGGGCTCAAGGGAAGTTATTGTCATTTTGAGCAATATATATTCCAGGGTGTCTGAACAAGAGGGCAGACTTCCTGTCAAGGCAGGGAGTGGTGCCCGGGGAATGGAGACTCCACCCCGAGGTGGTGGAGCTCCTCTGGAATCGATTCAGGCGAGCTCAGGTGGATCTGTTCGCGTCTCGAGAGACTACGCACTGTCCACTGTTTTATTCCCTCACACATCCAGCCCCCCTGGGGTTGGATGCCATGGTGCAGACATGGCCAAGGCTGCATCTGTATACCTTTCCCCCTGTGGCGCTGTTGACAGGAGTTCTGGAGAGAGTACGCCGGGACGGGGTCTGTCTGCTGTTAATAGCCCTGTTCTGGCCAGGCCGAGTATGGCTGTCGGACATTGTGTCTCTTCTCGAGGGCCCTCCATGGGAAATTCCAGTCAGAAGGGACCTTCTCTCCCAGGTGATGGGGTCAATTCTGAACCCACGCCCGGAGCTGTGGAAACTGTGGGCCTGGCCTCTGAGGGGGCCCAGCTCATAGATTCAGGTCTCTCTACTGAGGTAGTTGAGACCATGCTGCACTCCAGAGCTCCTTCTACGAGGAGGCTTTATGCCCTTAAATGGAGAGTTTTTGTCTCATGGTGCACAAGCCATACGTTGAATCCAGTTGACTGCCCAGTTGATTCAGTACTAGAGTTTCTTCAAGATAAATTCTCTTCGGGGTTATCCCCTTCTACCTTGAAGGTATATGTGGCGGCCATTTCTGCTTACCACATTCTGCTAGAAGGTGTATCAGTGGGTAGACACCCGTGGGTTACTCGCTTCCTCCGTGGTACTCTGAGGCTTAGGCCTGCGGCACGCTCGAGGGTGCCGACCTGGGATCTGGCCGTGGTGCTAGAAGGCCTAGCGTCGGCTCCTTTTGAACCTATTGAAGAGGTGCCAGAGAAGTTTCTCATTTTAAAAACATTGTTTCTTCTGGCCATCTTGTCTCTCAAGAGAGTCGGTGATCTACAAGCACTGTCGGTTTCTCCCTCATGTCTTGAGTTTGCACCTGGTATGGTGAAAGCATTTTTGTTTCCCAAAAAGGGATATGTGCCTAAGGTCCTCACTAATGTGGCGGGCCCCATAATGCTGCAGGCCTTTTCTCCGCCTCCGTTTCAAAACCCAGACCAGGAGAAATTAAATCTGCTCTGCCCAGTGAGGGCACTAGATGCTTATGTCCACAGAGCTGCCCTGTGGCGTAGGACTGATCAGTTGTTTGTTTGTTTTGGCTCCCCAAGTAAGGGAAAGCCCGCATCTAAACAGACGCTGAGCAAGTGGATAGTCGAGGCTATTTCAATTGCTTATGAGTCGGCCGGTCAGCCCTCACCGCTAAGGGTCTGAGCCCACTCTACTCGGAGTATGGCTGCTTCTACAGCTCTGTTGTCAGGAGTTTCTCTTCAGGAGGTATGTGATGCGGCAGGCTGGTCCTCACCTGGATGTGGCCTCTACTCCAGGGACTCGAGTGCTTGGAACACAGTGTGCGCTACGATTTCGCACATACAGGCACTTGGGGTTATGGCAGCGTGGGTATTGGGTTCCTGCAGAGCTTGACGCAGCGCGAGTTCCCTTGAAAGGGAACTTCTCAGGTTACGTATGTAACCATGGTTCCCTGAGAGGGAACGAGACGCTGCGTCGCTTTGCCATACTCCTGGCATGCCTGTGACCGACTTGTTCAACCTATCAGAAGTTGACATTGTCTGGTTCAGGGGTGCTTTATAGTTTCCTGGTCAATGACGTCACCCGCTTTTGACGTCCCGTCACGCCATTGGACTGATTTCACGAGTGCTTCATGACGCAATCACGCAGAGGCGTTCCCACAGCGCTTGACGCAGCGTCTCGTTCCCTCTCAGGGAACCATGGTTACATACGTAACCTGAGACGTTTATTATACCAACAAACCTGCCACATTTTTTAGAAATGACAAACAGGCTAATAGGCCTACATTCGTCTGATATTTTCCAAGGCCTATATTTAAAACACAAATTCATAGGGCATTATATTGGATCTCTCAATAGGATCTAGATGGAAATGTGCCGTGTTAAGCCACTGCAGATATTCAAGAAATGCCTGTTCGTTGTCAAAATAAAATACAGTCAACTTAATGTATAAAAAGTTACACTGCTCATTTTAAATAGTCCGTGTGTACAATCTGTGCCATTCACTGTGCTGTTATGCCAAGCATATTTTTTGCACGTTTGTTGTCGTCGGTATTGGAACACAGCTTGTAAATAATAAATATAGTTTAGTATCCAAATACATCGTGAATATTGAAATATTTGGATTTGTGACAAATGAGAGAGGTAGGCTATAACGCGCGTTTCTGTTTCAGTTCAGCTTTAAACGTTCAGTGTTTTGGCTTCATAGGCTAGCCTATAGATACATTTTTCATTCTTGTTCTGTTCTGAATACCATTAATTTTAAAGGATTTGTTCTAGAGTGAGGGTCAACTAAAATAGCCTATAGGCATATTCAGCAAAAAAAAAAAATTAATAACGATTAATTATTTCTTAAGCACTGCAAATACACTCTTTCAAACCAGACCTGCTAAGAGCGGGACACAAACCAGGGATCATTTCGGTATGGGAGTCAGGCACGAACAAGCAGGCTATTGACTACCACATGCTGTAGCCTACCGCTTTTAAACACTATCTGGGTTTAGGTTCCTCATTTTGGAAACATTACTCAAAGCTTTTGTCTAGTTATTTACTAACGTGAAAAGTTTCTAAGTTGAATAGATGGGGTAGGTAGGATAATTGCTGAACATAAAAATCTTAGCAATTACATTAAAGTATGATAAATACTTTAATTAATATGTTTAAAGTTAGTAGAGATGAAAATATCCAAAAATCTATAGGCTATTGTAAATAAATATACCCTAGCAATCCATAGGCACTCCTTTGGCTAAAATGATCCGTGCTGAATTTGTCTGGTCTGACTCAGTTCATCATTGATTGGGTGAGAACAGTTCAAATTTACTGGCTGTGGAAATCAGTGGGAGTGGCTCATTATACTATAAGCAAAACGCGCGCTCTGTGCAACCAAAATGGCGTTTTTTACACTGTCATATGGCAAGATGAACAGCATAAAAAGCGGCGCTTTTCAGGCACACTAAAACGCCGTCAAATACGGCGTCATTGACGTATTTCGCGCAATTTTTACGCGTTTGTAATCACAACGGCGTATTTTGCGGTGCAAATAGTGTTTAAAATGCCGTATTTTACGGCGTTTGACTGTAAACGCGATTAATCTATAGCATAATTCTGACCCTTTTGGCTTGCCATACTAAACTGTCGTGTGCTCCACTGACTATAATAGGAGCACTGTTGATCTAGTCGCGGCTGTGGTCGCGCTATGCGTTTGATGGGTTGAAACTTAAATGTCTGACAGACGAGATGGCACAAGGTAAAGTTGTTTTTTATGTAACTTTTCAAAAATCAATATATAAGATTGTCATTTAATGAACCGGAACAGCCTACTGATACCAGTTTTCTTCCTACAGATTCCCATTGCCTGCTCTTGCTTCTCCTGTCACGTCCTAAAACATTTACTAAATGTTTTTGAGTATTTTATGACTTTAAAAGACTGACTTGCCATTGAATTAAAAATATCGTATATGAACTGTTCCTGTCCATATATATATATATATACAGTATATATATATATATATATATATATATATACAGATTTTATAGTGCATTTTTATTATTTAAAATGAAAAATCTTCAATATCAAATTGAGTGACGCAGCACTTACAAAAAACAACCCAACAAGATGGGTAAAATAGTTGTTTGTAACCCAGCATTTTTTAGAGTGTAGACTCGATATTGTTTCTTATACAAATGGTGAATAAGAAAAATAAAGAAAGGTAGTAAATCGTCTCGGTTACGTATGTAACCCTCGTTCTCTGAAGGAGGGAACGGAGACGTATGTCGGATGTCACAGACGAATTGGGATCACTTCTGGGAGCCCCTATCAGCTTCGAGTGTATACAGAAAGGGCCAATGGCCATTGGCGTGCGAGATTTGCATCTCGTGCTCCGCCCCGCAGCGCGGGTATAAATAGGAAGCGGATGCAGTGCACATTTGTTTTTCACTGAGGAGCCGAACTAGTGACTCAGCCATGCAGTGATGGTACAGCAACCGTGGCGACGGGACGTACGTCTCCGTTCCCTCCTTCAGGGAACGAGGGTTACATACGTAACCGAGACGTTCCCTTTCAGTCAGTCACGTTCGACGTATGTCGGACGTCACCGACGAATTGGGATCCCTATGGAAAACGCCACGGCTGTTGCCACTTCCAGCGCCCGGTGTAAGCTACTCAGACCCCCGTCTGTTCGGGGCGGGAACTCACGCAGGGAGAGCCACTGCTGCTGTTCCGCAAGACCCACTCAGCAGAGTATTGGATAACACTGGGAAAGCGTGCCCCGAGGAGACGCTGCGGAAGCCACATCCTACCCGTCGGGAGGTATCATGTGGAAAGCTTTCCTGAAGCTTTGCGTTCTGTCCACGTAAGCCCGCAAAGCACGGACGGGACAGAGAAAAGCCAGGGCTGGGTCTGCCTCCTCCGAGGGCAGCGCTTGCAGTTTCACCACCTGGTCCCGGAAAGGAGTGGTGGGAGCCAGTGCAGTCAGGAGCACTGTCTTCCAAGATTTTCAACTCTGCTGACTGCAATGGTTCAAAGAGCGCTCTCTGCAGTGCTGTTAACACCAGAGACAAGTCCCAAGAGGGTATAGAGTGAGTGGATTTAGTCTCCTTGCTCCCCTCAGGAACCTGACGATCAGATCGTGCTTCCCCACAGACTTACCATCAACTACATCATGATGTGCGGTGATGACGGCAACATACACTTTGAGGGTGGAGGGAGACAGCCTTCGCTCCAACCCATCTTGCAGGAAGAAGAGCACAGAACTGATCGAACATCTTCGGGGGTCTTCTCGTCGAGAAGAGCACCACTCGATGAATAGGTTCCACTTAAAAGCATAGAGGCGCCTCGTAGAGGGAGCTCTAGCCGAAGTGATGGTGTCTACCACAGCCTGTCATGGAGTTTCCAGAGGTCTGGACGCGGGTGCCATAGGGTGCCCCGTGTCTGAGTCAGAAGGTCCTTCCTCAGAGGAATGGGCCAAGGAGGTGCTGTCACGAGGAGTACTAGTCCCGGGAACCAGGTCCGGTTGGGCCAGTACGGCGCAACTAACAAGACCTGCTCCTCGTCCTCCCTGACCTTGCACAGAGCTCACTGGGGGAAACGCATACTTGCGTAGGCCCCGGGGCCAGCTGTGTGCCAGCACGTCCATGCCAAGGGTTCCCTCGGTCAGGGAGTAAAACAACTGGCAGTGTGACGTGTCCGGGGCGGCAAACAGATCTACCTTCGCGGTCCCGAAGCATCTCCAGATCAGCTGGACCACCTGGGGATGGAGTCTCCACTCTCCCGGAAGCACTTGCTGTCGTGAGAGCTCATCGGCTGCACGATTGAGCAGGCCTGGAATGTGAGTGGCGCGAAGCAACCTCAGATGCTTCTGACTCCAGAGGAGGAGATGGCAGGCAAGTTGTGACATGCGACGGGAGCGTAGACCTAGGGGAACACCTGCCCGTAGAAACGAAGGGTCTGCCCACGGGCTGAAAGTTTGGCGGCAATTCGGTGTTATTGTTACACGAAATGAACCGCTCTGCCATGCCCTTCTCGGGACCCGGTCGTGTAGCCAGTGTTGAAGCGGCCTCATATGAAGCAACCCGAGCGGCATTACTGCGGCTGCGGATGCCATATGCCCCAGGAGCCTCTGAAAATGTTTCAGTGGTACCGCTGTTCTGCGTTTGAACGCATTCAAGCAGTTCAACACCGACTGGACGTGCTCTTCTGTGAGACGCGTTGTCAGATTGAGCTCCATACCGAGAAAAGAGATCCTCTGCATGGGGGAGAGTTTGCTCTTTTCCCAGTTGACCCGAAGCCCCAACTGGCTGAGGTGACTGAGCACCATGTCCCTGTGTTCGCACAACTGCTCTCTTGACTGAGCCAGAATCAGCCAGTCATCGAGGTAGTTGAGAATGCGAACACCACGCTCTCTCATGGGAGCAATGGCCGCCTCCACGACCTTTGTAAAGACACGGGGTGACAGGGACAGCCCGAAGGGTAGGACTTTGTACTGATATGCCCGCCCTTCGAACGCAAAGCGTAGGAACGGTCTGTGTCAAGGGAGAATCGAGACATGAAAGTACGCGTCCTTCAGGTCGATCGCTGCAAACCAATCTTGGGGACGGATGCACCCGAAGATGCGTTTCTGCGTTAGCATCTTGAACGGCAGCCTGTGCAGGGACCAATTCAAGAACCGCAGGTCCAAGATTGGCCGTAACCCACCGCCTTTCTTGTGTACAATGAAGTACGGGCTGTAGAAGCCTGTCTTCATATCGGCTGGAGGGACCAGCTCTATCGCGTCCTTCGCCAGTAGGACTGCGATCTCCACCCATAGAACAGGAGCACCCTCCTTCAACACGGAGGTGAAGTGGATGAATCTGGGGGGCCGCCGGGCGAACTGAATCGCATAGCCGAGTCTGATAGTACGGATGAGCCAGCGAGATGGGCTGGGGAGCGCTAGCCAGGCTCCCAGCGACCGAGCAAGCGGGATCAACAGCACCACAGACGTACCCGCAGTGGGGCAGCGAGGCGGCATGCAGGGACCCGACTCGGACGGCATAGTGGCCCGAAGTGGGGTCTGAGTGTGCAGTGCAACACTTACCTGTTTCCGCTGAGGGGGCGCACGGGTGTGAGGAGGCCTCTTGTGTGCGTCCTGAGCACAGCCAGCACCCCCTGCTGGCAATGGGAGAGGCACCTGAGGGTGACAAGGCATTGTAGCGTCGTACACCGCCAAGCGCGCTCTCTTGGCACCCAGAGATATTGGAAACAGTTTTTTTCAGCTCTTCTCCCGAAGGCCAGTGGCGGAACATAAACAGAACTCAAACAAAAGATTCTCTCCCGGCCCTCCTACGGGAGAGGGAGCGGTGCGGACACCACCTCCCGAAGAGCTGTCCCCTCCATCTCTGGGTGGCCCGTCTCAGGGTCGTTTGTTCTTCCGCTTGCCACCTGGCTTGGCAGCGGCCTGAGCGGGCTGGGCGGCCTTCCTGCGGCTGGCTCCACGCTGTTGCCCGGAGCGACCGCATCCAGAAACGACCGGGTGGAATGACATCTTGAAAAAGACGCAGTGTCACACCCGTGTACTCTTTTAGAGGAAAAGCTCTTTTATCGTGCTGAAGCACGCAGGGAGATGCCGGAGCAAACACACAGGGCATAGTGCAGCCTGTGTTTTGCACTCACTTTTTGTGGAACGCCCTCACCGAACCAACAGAGTTTTGCTGTAAAAACAGCAGTTTTTGCTCTATAAGTGAGCTCGCGATCCCACTGCAGTGCCTTCTCACCAACACAGGAATTTCCTCTCTCTCTCTCTCTCTCTCTCTCTCTCTCTCTCTCTCTCTGTATCTCCTCAAAACTGGAACTCTTTTGTGACTTCAGCAGCATACAAGCGGCTCCGAAGTGAACGACAAATATGCGCTGCATTCGCTTCCTATTTATACCCGCACTGCGGGGCGGAGCGCGAGATTCAAATCTCGCAAGCCAATGGCCGTTGGCCCTTTCTGTATACACTCAAAGCTGATAGGGGCTCCCAGAAGTGATCCCAATTCGTCGGTGATGTCTGACGTACGTCGAACGTGACCGACTGAAAGGGAACCAGATTATTTTAACTAACTGAAACATGATCTTATATCCACAGGAACAAACCAGTCCTATTTGTTGTGTACTGACTGGTCTTTGTTCAGGATGTGGTCACCAGGCCATCATGACCTAGTAGTTGCTACCAGGGTGACCGATAAGGGAGGGTGCACATCTCCTCAGTGAAATGGAAACCAGAACATTTTCCTTTGTGGGAAGACATCATGATGGCAGTCCCCACAGTCAGCTTTGTAAAAACAAGGTCTATAGAGAAACTATTGTTTAGTTTGTTGCTTAGCTCACACCCATCAGGTCCACAAGGAATATTAGTCCAATGTATACAAACAGCAAATACTGAAAGACTTATTGATTTATAGGTAGGGATGACCTCAAGGTCAGCAAAAGATAAATCAATGAGATAAAGTTCATTTGAAATGGTTTTGGTGTCAGGCGATTTTTAAACATTAAACAATACTGATACATGATAGCAAATGTATCACATAAATTATACATAAAAGGAGATACAATGTTTTTTTGTTTTTTGTTTTTATGCAGAGGCCTCTAGACTAAATTACAAATACACAAATACACTGATTTGGAGTAAACTACTGTAGCTTTTGTTTTAACACATTCAACACTATGTGTCCCATGCTGATGGCTGTGACCAATCAATTTTTAAAGCACTTTTTGAAGTCCAAAATAGCTCTATTTGATGTTTAAAGTAGCGCTGAACATTGCAGCAATCTGTCCCCATCACAATTGTTATTAAATAAATAATTCACCCAAAACTGAAAATTCTGTCATCATTTACTGACCCTCATGTCTTCCCAAACTTTATAAGAATTTCTGAAGAATCTTCACACAGTTCTTGCCACACAACAACCATTCTAGTGACAATGACTGTCAAGCTCCAAAAACAACAAACATATTAAAAGAACCATAAAGCGATCTGTAATATTGCAGTTCCTAATGCAAAGCTGTATGTGCAAATTTTGTATTAAAGGTGGAGTGTGTATACTACGAGGATCTATTGACAGAAATGCAATATAATATACATAACTATGTTTTCAGTGGTGTAAAGACCTTACATAATGAACCGTTATGTTTTTATTACCTTAGAATGAGCCATTTCTATCTCCATATATAGCAGGGAGAGCGCTAGCTACTCCCTGCTGTCTCAGACATCGACATTTTTGTCATGTGTCGGCCACCGTAGCTTTTCTACGTGCTTCGAAAGGGAGGGGTGAGCGGTAGACGGTTGCAATTCACAACATCACCACTAGATGCCGCTAAAATTTACACAGTGCATCTTTAACTATTTTTATGGTGTTCTTGTTATGTTTTATGGTGATTTTGGGTGATTTTTTACAAGGTCATATATAAACGCTTAAATAGTCTGGGGATTGCTAATGACTTGAATGCAACACCACAATCAATAACAACATACTGCGTTTTACAGCTATGTGGAAGATTTGGACCAATGAGATTTCACTTTGTCACACCATGACAGGAATAGAAAGCCAGGGACTGTCTACAGAGGCATTCATACTGACAGCGATATGCAGAAACAAAGCGACTGGAAGTCATTTATTTTTCAATGACAGTTAGTCATTTGAGGCGACATGAGTGACAGCGACCTTTGCCAATGTACAAAGTTGAGCAGAGTTTTAATAAAAATGTGCAGTGACACGATGGGGAGTGACAACAGTGAACTTCACATGATCCACCACCTGAAACATTAGAGTATGACTGCTATTAGAAACAGTACAGAGACTTAGTGACCTCCATTGATTTAACCACTGTCGTTGTGAACGCCCCTTACACATCTTGTCAAGTCGCTTGTCACAGCTGGTTAGGACAAAAACTTAAATGGAAGAGATAGGATTTATTGCTTGTCTCTTCATCCTGGCATGCCTAATTAGGACACAATGTAAAGCTGAACTGTCAGGTTATCTGCTCTGAACCTAGATTTTAAAATCCCACAATCTAAAAGGATGCCAAATGTGTTGTATAGCGTCATGTACACTATCGGTCAAAAGCTTTGATTTTTTTTTTCTTTTCAGTTTTTGAAAGATGTCTCTTTATGCTTACCACGGCTGTAAAAAAAAAACAGTAAATATAGTAATACTGTGATTTTTTTTTTTTTTTTTTCATTTAAAATAACTTTTTTATTTGGATATATTTGGAAATGTAATTTATTCCTGTGATGGCAAAGCTGAATGATTTCTTAAGGATCATGCACACTGAAGACTAGCTGTTTAAAGTTCAGGAATAAATTACATTTTACAATATATTACAATAAATACTTAATATTTATAATAAATACTTAATAAAAAATGTAATATTTCTGTCACGGGGCAGGCAAGAGAAGGAGTAGAGGGTCTCATTTGCAGCAGTTTTAGTTTATTTTAGTGCTGTCAATCGATTAAAAAAAGAACTAATTAATCACACATTTCTGTAATTAATTTTAATCTGTAAACATTGGAGTTTTTAATATTTTTATATTGTAGCACTTTCACAGTTACTCTCCAAATTAATGTAGAAACAACTTAAAGACAGTATATTTTAAATATTTGCTGCAATGGCATCTTTTATGAATGAAGGCCAGTATCACTGATACTAAAACTGCTACTGATGTCTCTATGAAACGTCTCGGTTACGCATGTAACCTTAGTTCCCTGAATAGGGAACGAGACGCTGCGTCACCACTTTGGGAATGCCTCTGCTTGATTGCGTCGTGAAGCACGTGTGTAATTAGTCCAATGGAGAGACGGAACGTCATAGGAGGGTGACGTCATAGACCCGGAAGGTATAAAGCATACCGGCAAACAAACGCCGCTAGCTTCTGTAAAAAGGCTGAAGCAAGACGCTTGTGGGCATGCGGGGAGTATGGCAGGGTGACGCACCGTCTCGTTCCCTATTCAGGGAACTAAGGTTACATGCGTAACCGAGACGTTCCCTTTCAAGGGAACTCGCTTCGTCACCGCTTTGGGAACGAGAATACCCACGCCCCCATAGGAGCCGGATGCCCGCCTGTAACATTGTCTAGGAGGCGAGCACCCGAGCCCCCGGAGTAACATTAATGTCCAGTTCATAGAACCTGACAAAGGTGAGCGGTGAGGACCATCCTGCCGCATCACAAATGTCCTGCAGGGAGGCCCCTGCCAAAAATGCCTGAGAGGCAGCCATACTCCTGGTTGAGTGGGCCCGGACAGCCAAAGGGGAAGGCTGTCCGGCCGCCACATAAGCAAGTGAAATAGCCTCGACTACCCACTTGCTCATCCTCTGCTTTGAAGCCGGACCCCCCCTCGAGGGTGGCCCGTAACTGACAAATAGCTGTTCTGATTTCCTCCACAGGGCAGCTCTGTGGACATAAGCATCCAGTGCACGAACAGGGCAAAGCAGATTAGATTTTTCCTGGTCTGACGTCAGAAACGGCGGAGGACAAAAGGCCTGAAGTACTATAGGTCTCACAGGATTAGTGGGAACCTTAGGAACATAACCCGGTCTAGGGTGCAGGAAAGCTTTAGCCATACCGGGAGCAAATTCCAAGCACGAGGGTGCCACAGAGAGGGCTTGTAAATCCCCTATTTTTCTCAGAGAAGATATCGCAAGAAGAAAGATAGTTTTAAGAGTGAGAAACTTCTCAGGAACTTCTTCTAGTGGCTCGAAGGGAGCCTCAGAAAGGCCTTGTAGGACAATGGCTAAGTCCCAGGCCGGCACCCTGGTGCGTACTGTAGGCCTCAGCCTCATAGTACCACGGAGGAAACGAGTAACCAGAGGGTGCCGCCCCAATGAAACACCACCCAAAGGAGTGTGGTAAGCTGCTAAGGCCGCCACATACACCTTTAATGTGGAGGGAGCTAACCCAGCGGAGAACCTCTCCTGCAGGAACTCCAGCACCGCGCTCGCAGGGCAGTTAACTGGATCCCACAGACGATCTCTGCACCATGAGGTGAAGAGTCTCCACTTCAGAGCATACAGTTTCCTCGTAGAGGGAGCTCTAGAGTGTAGAATGGTCTCCACAACCTCGGTTGAGAGACCAGAACTTATGAGCTGGGCCCCCTCAGAGGCCAAGCCCACAGATTCCACAGCTCTGGGCGAGGGTGCAGGATGGCACCGCCCACCTGAGAGAGAAGGTCCCTCCTGAACGGAATCTCTGCGAACCAAACTCGGGCTGGCCAGAACGGAGCTACTTGCAGAAGACGGGCCCTGTCCCGGCGCGCTCTCTCTAGAACTCCCGGAAGCAGAGCAATTGGGGGAAATGCGTACAGGGGCAGTCTCGGCCACTGGAGGCATTAGGGAGAACCACAGTCGACAATGTGAGTTTTCGTGTGTGGCAAACAGGTCCACCTCGGCCCTGCCAAACTTCTCCCAAAGGAGCTCCACCACCTCGGTGTGGAGTCTCCACTCCCCGGGCCTCGGCCCCTGCCTCGACAGGATGTCTGCTTCCACATTCAGGCGCCCTGGGATATAAACTGCCCTGACTGAGTGCAGTTTCCCATGGGCCCACAGGAGGATCTGGCGGGCCAACTTGTATAATAGGCGCGACCTCAACCCCCCCGATGGTTTATATAGGAGACCACCGATGTGCTGTCCGTGCGTACTAGCACATGATGGCCCCTGAGGTATGGCAGGAAGTGTTTCAGAGCCTGAAACACCGCCAGCATTTCTAGGCAATTTATGTGCCACGAACGATGACAGTCCTGCCATAAGCCCTGGGCCGAGCGACCACTCATGGTCGCCCCCCAACCCGTAAGGGAGGCATCTGTGGTCAGAGATACCCGCTGACACGGCGCTCCCAGTAACGGGCCTTGGGCCAGAAACCAAGGATCCTTCCACATGACCAAGGTGCGGAGACACCGCCGCATTGCCTTGATCACGCGAAAAGGGTTTCCCCTCGGGGAATATCCTTTGGTCTTGAGCCACTGTAACGGTCTCATGTACAACAGGCCACAAGGAATCACTTTTGATGCTGCTGCCATCAGACCTAACAGCCTCTGATACTGTTTGACAGTGAGTGACTGGTCTAGCTTCACCCCTTTTACTGCTGAGAGGATCTACCTTATGCGAGGCTCTGATAAGCGGGCCTGCATAGAGACAGAGTTCCAACTCACGCCTAGATACGTTATTCTCTGAACTGGAGAAAGAACGCTCTTCTTGAAGTTGAGCCTCAGTCCTAACTTCCTCATGTGTGCGAGAACAACATCTCGATGTTGAACCGCCAGGCGTGCTGACTGTGCTAGTATCAGCCAGTCGTCGATATAATTGAGAATGCGGAACCCCTGCATGCGCAAGGGGGCTAATGCCACACTTGGTGAAGGTGCGGGGTGAAAGGGCTAGACCGAAGGGAAGCACCCAATATTGGTACGCTTCTCCCCCAAAAGCGAACCTCAGGTACTTCCTGTGCTGCGGAAGGATGGAGACATGAAAATAAGCATCTTTGAGATCTATCGTGACAAACCAGTCCTCGGACCTGATTTGAGACACAATATGTTTGAGTGTAAGCATCCTGAACTTGAGCTTTGCTACTGAGCGGTTGAGGATGCGCAGATCTAGAATGGGGCGCAGCCCCCCATTATTCTTTGGCACGATGAAGTACCGGCTGTAGAACCCTAACTCCCTGTCGGACAGAGGGACCTTTTCTATGGCCCCTTTCCTCAGGAGGGTCTGTACTTCTTGAGTCATAATCAGAGCCTGCTCGGGACCCACCAGCGTGGGCAGAACCCCGTTGAAACTGGGTGGACGACAACTGAACTGGATGGCGTACCCTATTTTTACTATCTGCAGGACCCACTGAGATATATTTGGCAGACTCTCCCACTCTGCCAGAAAGACTACTAGGGGTACCAGCCTCTCGAGGCTGGTCTCTGATGTACTCTGCACTGTGAGCGCAGCGCACTGAAGCGGCGGACCGGCAGGGAACAACTGGCTCGACAGCGCCACCTCCTTCCTTGGAGGACGCGAGCCATCCTCGGATGACTCGCAAGGGCCCACCACGCCCCGGCACTCGGGCAGGGTTGGTGGATTGACCCTGTGAGGGTACCGAGGACAGACAGGTACCGTGTACTGAGGTGAGCACCACCTGCCCCCGGAGGGCGAAACCCTCACTGCCCTGGGCCCACTGGCGTCAGGGCTTCTTAGACGCAGCCTTCCTCGAAGTAATGACAGTCCGCAGATCTGTCTTACTCTTAGAAGACTGCACCTGAGAGCGCCGCCCTCCGCCCCACCCTTTCTGAGGGGGAGTGCGGGTGGCGACACTGTTTTTGCTGCGCCCGGTGTGAGGAGCTCGTACCTGGGGTCTGCTGCTCCCGCACAGCAACAGATGAGACCTGGGGCTTACGGGGAAGGAGCTGCTTGAGCGCCGCAGACTGTTTCTTTGCCTCCTGGAACCTGTCGGTGACAGTAGTGACGGCGTCACTGAACAGGCCCCCAGGAGACAGCGGCGCATCAAGCAGGAAGCTTTTATCTTTCTCCTTTGTCTCCGTAAGATTGAGCCACAGATGCCTCTCCGTGGCCACCAGGGCTGCCATAGAGCGGCCTATAGATTTTGCCGTTTCCTTGGTGGCACGGAGAGCTAAATCTGCTGAGGATCGGAGCTCATTGATTACATCTGCTCCAATCTCGTGGCTACTCCCCAGGTCTTTCAGCAGGTCAGCCTGGTATGCCTGCACGATAGCCATAGTGTGCAGGCATGCGGCGGCCTGACCCGCTGCCAAGTACGCTTTGCCCACCAGTGCCGATGTAGCTCTCAGTGGCTTGGTGGGCAATGTCGGGGCTTTAATGGCCGATGCCGACTCGGGAGAAAGATGGCTCGCAAGCGTCTCTTCCACCCTCGGCATCGAACCATACCCATGCCTTTTCAGCCCCATGATGTTACTATACACAGACGTTTGGGGACTGAAAATACGAGATGACATGGGCCGTTTCCATGTTCTCGACACCTCGGTGTGGAGATCCGGAAAAAACGGTAAGCCCCGACGTGGAGGCTGAACAGAGAGGCTGGCAGGAAGCGCTCATCGAGTCTGCTTTTTACTGAGACGCGCTCCTGATTTTCTTGTGGCCAGTCGATGTTTAATCTGGCCACAGCTCTGCTCAGAACCTCCACCAGCTCCTCACTAGCAGGAGATTGAAGTGGCGAGTCTTCAATTCCTGCGTCGACACTACAGACATCCACCTCCTCGGAGCTGGACAACTGTAGTGCCGAGGCCACTTCCTGGGAGGGAGAAACCGCAGCGCAGGCTCCCCAACCCAGAGAAGCAGCACTGGACCTGCCAGGTGAAGGCAGAGAAAGGGCTGGGCCCGTCTCTAACCCCTCTGACAGATCCATTTGCGAACCCCACGACATAAGCTGCCGCTGTGCCTCGGCAGCAGCGGGGCCTGTGCCGCGGGGAACGCGAGCCGCGGCGCTCCCCTCAAAGAGCGCCCGGCGGGATCGCAACACTCTCAGAGGTAAAGCCTCACAATGCTCGTAGCCGGCCCCCTCGAGAGCCGACTAAGCATGCTGCTCTCCCAGACAAGACCCAGACCCTGCTCTCTGAAACGCTGTTCGCTCGCCATAGTGTCTCTCTTTTAGTGTGTCAGTATGTGTTGCAAACTTGTTATATGAAAACAAAAAAGTCTGAACTCAGACACAAACACAGAGCTGACAAAGGACAATGTTACACAAAGCGCTTGCTGAAGACAACAGAAGCTAGCGGCGTTTGTTTGCCGGTATGCTTTATACCTTCCGGGTCTATGACGTCACCCGCCTATGACGTTCCGTCTCTCCATTGGACTGATTACACACGTGCTTCACGACGCAATCACGCAGAGGCGTTCCCAAAGCGGTGACGCAGCGCGAGTTCCCTTGAAAGGGAAATTATTTTTTTTAAACATTAATGATAGACATTCAACATTACAGTATAATTGAAAACTATATCAATTTCAACATTTATTAGGCTTTAAAAAAATAACAACTTTTAATTTAAGTGAACTTAAAACAATCTTCACACAAACCCATTATAATAAATGTCATATTTACCTGTGGCCTTCATACATGTGCGACCTGTGCGTACAGAGTACACACGACTTGTGTAGGCCATCTGCCGGAAGCTAGTCAATTTAGTTTTTAAAGTTTTAAATATGGATATTTTTCTTACACAAATGCATCGCTTCGCTTCAGAAGGCCTTTATTAACCCCCTGGAGCCGTGTGGATATCTTTTATGATGGATGGATGCACTTTTTGGGCCTCAAAATATCATCCTCTATTCATTGACTTTATAAAGCTTGGAAGAGCCAGGATATTATTTAATATATCGGCGACTGTGTTCGTCTGAAAGAAGAAAGTCGTACACACCTAGGATGGCTTGAGGGTGAGTAAATCATGGGGTAATTTTCATTTTTGGGTGAACTATCCCTTTAAGTGTACTCTAGGCTTAAGAGACTTCCTTCAAAATCATTAAAAAATATGAATTATTACAAACTTGTCATTCTGACACATCCCTTGCCTTTTTGCAAATATGGGTACTGTCACTTCCTGTGACTTCCTGTGACTGCTCAGCCCTCTAATTCCACACAAACCATAAAGAAAACACCATCCTAACCTCTTCCTACTGGGAAAGTATCCGCTCCTGTCTAATCATGTGGCATTCGGGGCAGGAGGGAGAACCCAAGCCAAGCACAACATGCCAGTGACTGGCAACACATGAGACACAGAGGCCGCTCCTGTTTTCAGCAGACCATCGCTCCTTCCCTTCCGTTCCAGTCATCCTCCGTCTGGGCAATGATGTTGAATGTAAGTCTGGAGGTGAGTCCGTCCCACACTGACCCATATATAAACATGAGAGAAAGGGAAGAAAACAGGAAGCAGCCCACGAGAGCTGTGGCTGAGCCCAGCCAGTTTCGCAACGGGCACATGTTACATTTGTCTGACAGGAAGTTGGTGGTAAATGGTGTATTGCAGTATGTGCCCACAAAAATGCCACATCAAATGGTCCTCGCTATCTGGATCCCTTTCTGCATGATCATGATACTTTTAATCAGAGTAAATGTTGACTGATTGAAGTTCAAACTGACACGTCTGGGTCAATCCGTCCTTGAATCAAACATGTCAGTTCATTACCCTTGAATGTGCATTGGTCACTATCCAGTGAGTGTTGGTAGGCACTTAAAAGGTCAGAAACTGTACTATACCATCTGTCTAAACTATGAGGAGGTCATAAAAGATTGGTCAGGAACTGGAAGGGCTGTTTTAGTATCATCAAAACAGCAACCCAGCTAACAGGGAATGTTCTCAAAACTTGTTATAACAGTGTGGCAATGTTCTCTGGCAAAGTTATTTAAAAAAAAAAAAAAAAAAAAACATCTTCCAGATGTGTCTGGAAATCTTCCATTTCTTCTAAGTTATCTGGTCTTTAATAATGTTCTCAAAAAAGTTAGGACAAAAACATTACACATCATTCATGGAACGTTTTTCCCTGAAACATTTAGTTAGGTGTTCGCCTAACATTTTTAAAATGGTGCTACTTCTTTCAGAATCTTTCCCATTCCCATTATGTTTGTAAAATGAAAAGTTTCCTTAACGTTCGCATAACCAAGATAAAAAATTTTTTTTTTAAACGGGATATTTCTTAATGGGAACGTTAGCAAAACGTTCTTAGAACATTTTTGTTAGTTGGGAGCCTCCGTATAGAGTGGTGCAGGTATGACGTCACTTTGTAGGCCAACCGGCAGTTAGCATCGCACTTACCTTGAGAAAAGCCCAATAATAGGATTTTCCCATAGGCTTATGGATTATCGCAAAAAACAAGCTCTGTGATAAACACAAGTTTATGATACTTACACGTTTTGTCCATCAAGATAATTATCACAGACGAACACAACTTTTATGAATTTTGAAGCCTAAATGCAGTCGCCAGAAGTAAAAAGCTAAAGGTAGGCTATAAATGAACTACACCACGGTCCCGCAATTTCAACGTCACCATCACTAAGCTTCCGACTCTTTCAGTTTTTATCTCAAAACATTTTCCCAGAACGTTTGAGTTAGACTAGTTTATAAGTTATTATACAATTATGAGCATAATGAGGCTGTAAAAGCAGTTTACCTGTTCGGCGTGATGACGTTTAATCTCCTCGACAGCCTCTGTAGTCCCATTTAGCCATTTGTTAGCAACCGCCTTTTTCATGACACATAACAGCTTCAAAAAATCATGAGTGGGGTAATACTGATATATTTTATGTCGTAGAATAAAACGTGAAAGTGTTTTGAGCTTGTGTTCACCACAGACCTTATTTCAGCCATTTAAACAAAATCCCATTCAAAAAACCCATTGATTTCGGGACGAGGGAACCGGAAGTGCTAAAATGCTAACTCGCTTCCGCGTTTTGGCCTTCAAAGTGATGTCATACCTGCACCACTCTATTATCAATGCCCTAGCAACTACCTAGAACACCCTAGCAACCACATACCACCCTAATTATGGTGACTCTTTGCAGAGCTTAGCATCATATTGTCACCTGAAAATGCAAAAATCTAGTTAAGTAAAAGGATTATGTACATCCAACCAATTGATTTCTATTTTGTGATAACAACCGGCTGGATGTACATTATCCCGCTTATTATATGGCTACTTGCCACATAAGTAAATAATTAGACAACCAATATTAATGTAAGTTGAAATGTTTTATTAGCTCATTAAACGCAAAGCGTCTGCAGTGTAAAAAGTGATCAGTTAACTTAAAAAAAGTGAGAAAACCCATTGACAACCTCACTTTTATGAATTTGTACGATTTGTCTAAACCGCAGTGATGGGTAGGTTTAGGGGCGGGGTTAAGGGGAGGTCATTCGTACGAAATCATACAAATTGGGCAACTCGTCAAATACGTACGATTTAGCAAAAATTTGCCACCGCGTAAAATATGTACAAATTGCTGTGAGATCGGGTTGGAAATACTGATTTGAGAATATCTTACCTGTTTATTATCTTATAAACCATTACAGTGTACAAAACAATCATTCTAGCAACAAAACAAACAACATTATTACCGTAGGCCTACTGTTAACACTGAAAGTTTGATTTTACAGTAACTACAGTCAATAACTGAGGCGCAAGGTGGCAGTCATTATACAGCGTTGCTATTGAACACAGTCATTATCGGGAAATAACTGACCTCATAATGTCGCAACTGACCAATCAAGCATTTCAGAGAGCCATGCAACAGTATTGTTTACTGTACAAACATTAGGCAGTATTACATTCTCTACAGCCACCTGCCTACACAATATAGTGTAATCCTTCAAAGAGAAATCTGAGAAAGGTTAAATTTAACCTCAACCGAGGGGATTTCTGTGGATTTCTTTATCCCAGGCTTTAGCTAAAATACACTGGGAGGACTCATCGCCTCATTTCACGACTGAATCAGCATGCTTGAACAAGTTAAAGTTAAAGTTAAAGACCAGCAGTAATATGACCTTGAGCAGCTCTATGCATCTGAGCAACATTACACTGTATTTTTATTTAGGTGGGGAGATAATAGAAAACACTCCTGCATATATTTATTTATTGAACACTATGCACTTGTACACGGTGCAATGATATGGCACTGTGCCACTCTTTTGATGTGATCAAAGCCAAAATCTGTTTTTTATTCTCTAGTCTGTCATTGTTTCTCAATTCAAAAGGTTTTTGTTGTCCAAATCTTCTCATCCACATGCATTCAGCAACAACAAACTGTGTGTGTGGGTCTGAACACTTAACATATCATATAACATCTCATTCATCTTCTAAATCTGCACATGGTAAGAGTTGTTTCTTTATTCAGATTTTTAACAATTTCTAATCCATCCTTTTTCCAAACCATTTGTCTGAAGCTGGAGCAGACATGCACTCTTGTTTAAAAGTTTGTGGTCTGTAAGAATGCTTTAAGTCTCTTATGCTCACCAAGACTGCATTTTTAAAATAAAAAATACAGTAAATACAGTAATATTATTACAACTTAAAATAACTGTTTTCTATGTAAATATATTTTAAAATGTTATTTATTTCTGTGATGCAAAGCTGAATTTTCAGCATCATTACTCCAGTCTTCAGTGTCACATGATCCCTTAGAAATCATGCTAATATAATGATTTGATGTTCAAGAAAGATTTATTATTATTATTATTATTATCAATGTTGAAAACAATTGTGCTGCTTCATAATTTTCTTGAAACGGTGATACATTATTTTCAAGATTATGTCATAAATAGGAAGTTCAAAATGACAGCATTTATTTGAAATAGAAATCTTTTGTGACATTATAAATGTCTTTACTGTCACTTTGGTAACACTTTATTTCAATGGTCCACTTTAGACATTCTATTAACTAACTTTGTAACTACTGTAACGTTTAAGCCCACAAAGATGATGAAGAGAAACATAGCGGATCAAATAGTAGCGTAACTTTAATAAGCAAAACAAAAGCAAGTACTCCAATGAGAAAAAATAACAGTGTGCTATGCATAAACAACACCAGCCAATGAACTGAGGAAACTTAGGGGTCGTTTACCAGAAATTTTTTAACTGAAAACAGAAATCTTTTTTTTTGACGGGTTTTAAAGTGCACGTTTTTGAAAGCGATAACGTTATGGTCTCTGTGTAGATAACTGACAACTACTAAATGTTTTATAACTACCTGAATTAATCATGAATTACAGTAGGAATATGTGTTAATAAAGCATTTATTAACACACTGAGTAACTATTACTATATGTCTACTATATAAAATAATATGTATAAATGCACATTGAAATAGTTTATTAATCATTTACTTACACTTTCTAAATGATCTTATGACAACTCCTAAATAGTTGGTTTGTAAATAATGTAATACTTAATTTAGAAATGATTAATTGATCATTAATAAAGTTTGAAAATACAATTTTTAAACACATTATAGATATGCTTATAAATCAAGAACAAAGCCTTTATAGCTGTGTTTATAAACTGCTTATTAATGTCTATTAATGCTTTATAAATGATGAATTGACTATTTACTAATGCTTAACTAATGATTCATAGCATGCAGTTATTATAAAGTGTTACCCATTGGTAAAGGCACAGTATGTAATTTTCGCCGCTAGAGGTCACTTATTCAAAACAAAGGCGTAGCTTGATGACGCCTTGATTTCGCAGAATCATGGGAGTTGTTGTCTTCACCTCAAAAGAATCTGACATGGGCAGAAATCATATTCATGGATGAGATACTGTATTAAAGATTTATCAACGTTACTGTAGTATGAAGCAGGGTGGGAGCAGAACGAGGCTGCTGGAGTGATTGCTAATGAGAGACAAGTGTGACACACGGCTCGAGAGTAGTGGCGCTTTTATTATGCCACAGAAGAGCGCTTCCGCTTCTTCCGCTTCTTCCGCTTATGCGTATGTGGGGTAACGCAGCGCTGTTTTATCATACTAGATACATTTGAGTGTGTTGAAAGTTATGTTATAATGCTACTCTGTGCGTTCGCTCTGTGGCTACTATGAGACACTTGTTGCACACTGCAGTAAGATAGATAGGCATGGTAAAACATGGTACTCGCAGTAAATCAAGAAAACCAGATTTAAACAATAAGACTAACTGTGTTGAGCTATATAACAATGATTAGTTTTCTGTCGATGAATGTATCCAAACAGTTGCTCACCTGTCTAATAAAACACATAATATATTAAAGCGTCTTTGGTGTTTCCATGGTTTCTACGGAAATCTAGAGCAACGCAGGTATGATGTCATTATAGGCGACGCATGGACACAGTCTATGTCCTGGTTAAAATTGCTAATAAAGATTCTTGGAAACATTTGGGATAATGTAAATACACAAGTCAACAAACTATATAACATTGTTCAAGTGGTTTTTGGATATTTTAATCCAAAAAATCTTACCTATTGTGCATTTAAATACACAAAATAATGAATTCAATACTAAACAAGTGTGTTCTAATCAATAACATTATGAATTACCGTTACAACTAATGACAAGGGGGAACAAATAGGAACAAAGAGAAGCAAACCAAAAAAACGAAAACAAAACACAACTATCAACTAGCAGTCATTAGAGTATTAGTAGACTGACTGCTTAATATCTGCTAACACTTTATTGTGATGGTCCTCCAACAGACATTCAACTTTGCAAATACAAGTAAACTTATCTAATGACCCGAACCCTAACACCTAACCCGACAGTCTACAATCAGTCTATTAATACTCTAATGAGAGTTGGTTGACAGGAAGTTACTTATAGTGTGTAGAATGTCTAAAGTGGACCATTGAAATAAAGTGTAGGCCTAACCATAACTTTTGATCAATTTAATGCATCCTTGCCCCTTGGCCTGACCCCAAACTTTTAAAGGGCACTGTACGCATACTCATTCCCAAACTTACAGACAATTTAGTGTCTTCAATTCACCTGTCCTGCAAGTCGTTGGATTGTTGGGGAAACAGGAAACAGAGAGTCACTAGCACTCTGTAGAGAAGTTTGTCCGTTTAGGGCTACTGTAGAAACATGGCGGCGCAAAATGGCGACTTCACTGTAAGGGGACCCGTGATGTATGGAGAAAGAAATGGCTCATTCTAAGGTAATAAAAACATAACGATTCATTATGTAAGGTCTTTATACACCACTGAAAACATAGTTATGTATATTATATTGCATTTCTGTCAATAGATAGTCAACATAAATACTACACACTGCACCTTTAAGGAGAACATGCAATGATTTAATCACTAAATGATTCAGTTATATTGTTATTGTATATTGTTTTATATTTTATCATAATATTATTTATAAATATGTTGTTTTTATTTATTTTATTATTGCACACTGATAAAAATTTTACATTGAAAAAATCTGTGGTTTTCAGAATAGTTCTGTGAAAAAAAAAGAAAAAAAATGTAAATGAGATACCATTAAATGTGAAGTGTCACACAGGGAATTTTGGGAATATCATGTTATGTTACTTTTCAATGTAAATTATAAGATGATTTATTTCCTTTTACTTCCTTAAACTGTACATTTAACAGTATTTTACTGTAAAATCACATGAAATATCCTGATAGATCTATTACGGTGTTTTTTGTTTTTGTTTTTTATGGAAACGTACTGGGACCGTACTGTTAACCAATAACGGGTTACAATTTTTTACCATTAAATTACAATTATTTTTCACTGTATTGCAATAAAATAAAAATAACATATATTTATATATAATGTTATGACAAAATATAAATACAGTATACTGTATATGTCAGGTGACTGATGAAGACTAATCAAATGAGAGTGTTGGCATAAGTTCAGTATGGGATCTCATCAAGTGTTGTACTTCTCAGTATGCTCCATTATTGTGACGAGTGCAGGAAAGATGAATGGAGGATGAAAGCTGGACTCATTTCTGATGATGGATGCTTGGATGAAGTGATGTTAGATTGGCACGGCATGAGTCACGCCAGTTCTATAGGCAAGAAATTACACCCTGTGGCTGCCACATTTAAGTGTGCGGATGCACTTCATTGCTGTCCGTTCAATGTATGCATGTGTTCAGAAGTCAAGGTCACCCACTGATGGATTGTGTTAACGTGTATACACTATTTAAAGCACTATTTACATGGAAATTCATAATCAAGTCTACATGAGGATTCTTCAACAAGGAAGTTTCATTGAAGTTTAAACCATATGGCCAATTATATGAAAACATTTTCATCACAATTATGCTGAATAGATTTTTGTTTTTTAACCAACTGTGAATGTATTTCGCTGGTTATAAATAAGTAACGTTCTGAGGATGGTGTCTGCGCGCATGTAAAAGGTTAGCCACTGCAGTTATCAATAATGTAAAGAATTCATCTGCCTCAGGCTGAAACTCAAGTTGAGATCATCGTTTACAGAGAGACAAATAAATGCCAGCTCAGAAAGACATTTGTCAGTCCAAAATAAAAAAGCAAAGCCCTTGAGATCATGCTAGTTATGAAACTGTTCCATTCCTTCCTTTCTTTGTTTCATTCTTCGTTCTTTGCACGAGCAGCCAAATTCTGACTGGAATGTAATGTGATCTTGCGGTTGTATCAACTGTACCTGCTCTTTCCTGTCTGATTGCACTGCCACCAGTTTCCAAAATTAAAATTTATGGCAGAAGTATCAAGAAAATTTTAATTCATTAAATAAATAAATAAAATATTAAATAATAAAATAATAAATAAATAAATAAATAAATAAATAAATAAAATACATAAAAGTATTTAAGTTTAATAAGTTTAAGTATTATATGTAATTTATTGAAAATATATATATTTTTACATGTCATACAATTTCCTTATGGCAAAAGCACTAGGGTACATTTACATGACAACGATAAACTAAAAACGGAAACGTTTTTCCTTAGCGTTTTTTGGACGACAACATTTTTACAGACGACATTGTCAAAACATTCCCTGTCGACTAAAAGCGTTGTATTATTCATGCCAGGCCAGTAGATGGCGATATCACTTTGTAAAGAAACACTACAAGGATATAGACTGAACATGTATACGTATACGCGTGACATCACCGTTTTTACAAATCTGCATTTTTGTAGTTTACACGGAGAAGATAATGGTTTCATTTTCAAAAACTTTTATTTTTTCTCAGATTTCCTCAAAAGCAGTTATAACAGTTAAAGAAAAAGAAAAAAAAAAAACATTTTTTAGCAAAAACCTTTGAAGGTTTTTTAAATTTTAATTAAAAAGGTATTTGTGATTTGAATTGCTTATGTTGCCTACATCAGTGAAGTTCAGACTGTCAGTTTAAACCACATATTAAAAAAAGTACTTGGGTCTTACTTTCCCAAATGGTGTTTTAGTGAGTCTAAATTTTGGACCCTGTCTTCCACAGCAGAGACTTTGTGATCATTATTGTCTAAAACTTTCCTCAGGCTCACTTGTCATGCAAGCCTGACATTAATTCATTTAATTGTGACTTCTATCTGGAGCTCTGTATTCCTTTTTTTTAACAACATCTGAAGATTAGCTACAGTTTGTACCTTGGACTCAATCAAGTTGTCAGACAGCTCACATAACAGACTTCAAATACCGCTGGGAACACCGCGGACCGTTACGTCAAAGTCTCAGAAAAAGGAACATTACGCTCTGTGTAACGAAAAGAATAGGCCACAAAAACATGAGAGAAATTCAATTATCCACCTCACAATACTGCAATAACCCTCATTTTACTCAGGGACATGCATCTAAACAGTCTGGATGTCAGTCAAATTGATGCAGCGAAACCCTGCGAGGGATGTCACATTACTGCCTGACTCTAAAACCAATAGAGATACTGAGACTGCATCTGAAGGAGACCCAGCTGGACCTAGATGGTGTAGAATCATCAATTCACATTGATCCACTGATATCAGCCCTCTTCAAAATTTTATTCCCACATTACAATTTTCTTCTCCTGGAGGAGGAACAATCCATTCTTGAAACACCTCCCTGACTTGGCAAAGAGTCCACCTGGGATCGATGCCAAGAGTCAGCCACCTCTCCTCTAGCTCGAACACACCACGTCTGAGCTCACGTTCATTCTGGAAGACTAAAGGTCATCAACTTTTAGCGACAACAACTTATAAATAAGACACTCTGACATCATCCTGGGAAAAGCATAGCCGAGGAGGCAAATGGAAAAAATGCTAAATTTCACCTCGTTGACCTCTCTCTATATAAAACGCTTACTGCCATGCATAAAAGAGAGTCTTTTAGACATAATGCATAACAAAATCAGGTATTCAGGGTTTTTGTGTTTGTTTTTTACCATTATTTTATCTATATCCTCATTTACTATGTAAACCATAATTTATCTTTCCATTGGGATGAATGTGAACATATTCAGTGACTCAGCAGATCTTTTATAGTGCTGAATCATATTAAAGGTGCAATAGGTGATCTGGGAAATGCTAACTTTAGCCTGCTAACATTGAAAGAATAATATCCCTCCCTCCCTGTAAATCACCATCCAACGCCACGGCTCCTCCAAAACACATGAACGCGCACAGACCAGAAGCAAGATGACCAGAGACAACGTTATTGGATTACATCATGTGTCATTCACAGCTGAGAAAACTTTACAGTACAGAGAGTAACAGTACTACAATAACGAACGTAAACAACTATTTGTATGCCATTCTCGCTGAACGTGCTGATGACGTATGATGTCTGCGTGAACAGGCTGTGCAGTGGTATGAAAACAGACGCTGACTGACAGGGAACACATGCTATCATTTCATTCGGACCGAATGCAATGATTGAACAAACATTTTATGGTCCTACGCCTTCCACAGATGATATATATTTATAAAAATACATACAGCTTAACATAGTGATTGCTATCAGGATATGAGGAGACTTTAAACCAACATAACAAAAAATGTTTCTGTAGAGAATCACCTATTGCACTTTTAAGTATGTGTGCACCAAAAGTAAGAATTAGTCTCAAGTGCTTGCTAAAGACTGGAATACACTACACATCATACACTTGAAAAAAAACAGCATATGCTGGTTAGGTATGTTTTGAAGCATGGCAGCTAGTTTGAGCTGGTTTAAGCTGGTCCTTAGCTGATCATGAGCTGGTTTAAGCTGGTCCTGAGCTGGTTATAAGCTGGTCCTGAGCTTGAGCTAGTTTTTTAGGACCAGCTTAGGACCAGCACTTGACCATCTTAAACCAGCTTAAACCAGCTCATGACCAGCTAAGGACCAGTTTAAACCAGCTTAAACCAGCTCAAACCAGCTCAAAGCAGCTGCCATGCATCAAAACACACCTAACCAGCATATGCTGGTTTTTTCAACAGGGTTGCTGACTTTGTAAATGGTTACTGAGAAAAACTGGGCATCATAGCATCATCATCAAATGGCTGAGGATCACTACCATACTTTCAAGTCTTTCTAAACACAATGAATTCATGCATAAACATGCGCCTCAAGGCTAGATGCATGACAAATAAAAACAATATGTGTTCTAAAATCAGCTCAAAATATCAAACATTTTTTATGTCCTCTGACTGGATAGAATCATATAGGGCAAAAAAAATGTGCCCATTATACACTATGTGATTTTCTGCAAAATCATTCAACTCAAAACTGCAGACCGGCTCTGACTTTCGGCAAGTAGCGTAGACTCCTCCAAACTGTATATTGGGTAAAAAAAAATCTAGGCAAAAGTCAGTGCAGTGTTGTGTATTCCAGCCCTAAGGCAAATATCAGTATTGCTTTTGCACACTTAGGATTACGGATTTAAACAACCCCTAACTCTCATTATTACACTACAATGTGTTCCAAATTATTATGCAAGTGACATATCAGTAGGATTTCAGTGCAATAAACATTCAGATTTTAGTTTTTCAAAAAAAAAAGTGTTTGTTTAATTTCTTCATTTCTTTTTACATAACTGGTATCAATCTCAGACAGGTTTGTTAAATAGTTTGCCATGTCTACTTAGGTAAATGGAAACCCTGCTTAAAGAGATTGTTCCACGATGAGATAGTTAGGGAGGAAGAAAGATCTTTCTGAAGATGAAAAGCATGAAATGGTGCAATGGTATGCAAAAGGCATGAAAAAAACATCTCAGGAGACGCTGCGTCAAGCGCTGCGGGAACGCCTCTGCGTGATTGCGTCATGAAGCACTCGTGAAATCAGTCCAATGGTGTGACGGGACGTCAAAGGCGGGTGACGTCATTGACCAGGAAACTATAAAGCACCCCTGAACCAGACAATGTCAGCTTCTGATAGGTCGAACAAGTCGGTCACAGGCATGCCAGGAGTATGGCAAAGCGACGCAGCGTCTCGTTCCCTCTCAGGGAACCATGGTTACATACGTAACCTGAGACGTTCCCTTTCAAGGGAACTCGCGCTGCGTCAAGCGCTACAGGAACCCAATACCCACGCCGCCATAAGCCCAAGTGCCTGTATGTGTGAAATCGTAGCGCACACTATGTTCCAAGCACTCGAGACCCTGGAGTAGAGGCCACATCCAGGTTATAAAATCTCACGAAGGTGTGCGGTGAGGACCAGCCTGCCGCATCACATACCTCCTGAAGAGAAACTCCTGACAACAGAGCTGTAGAAGCAGCCATACTCCGAGTAGAGTGGGCTCGGACCCTTAGCGGTGAGGGCTGACCGGCCGACTCATAAGCAATTGAAATAGCCTCGACTATCCACTTGCTCAGCGTCTGTTTAGATGCAGGCTTTCCCTTACTTGGGGAGCCAAAACAAACAAACAACTGATCAGTCTTACGCCACAGCTCTGTGGACATAAGCATCTAGTGCCCTCACTGGGCAAAGCAGATTTAATTTCTCCTGCTCTGGGTTTTGAAACGGAGGAGAAGAAAAGGCCTGCAGCATTATGGGGCCCGCCACATTAGTGGGGACCTTAGGCACATATCCCTCTTTGAGAAACAAAAATGCTTTCACCATACCAGCTGCAAACTCAAGACATGAGGGAGAAACCGACAGTACTTGTAGATCACCGACTCTCTTGAGAGACGAGATGGCCAGAAGAAACAACATTTTTAAAGTGAGAAACTTCTCTGGCACCTCTTCAATAGGTTCAAAAGGAGCCGACGCTAGGCCTTCTAGCACCACGGCCAGATCCCAGGTCGGCACCCTCGAGCGTGCCGCAGGCCTAAGCCTCAGAGTACCATGGAGGAAGCGAGTAACCCACGGGTGTCTACCCACTGATACACCTTCTAGCGGAATGTGGTAAGCAGAAATGCCCACCACATATACCTTCAAGGTAGAAGGGGATAACCCCGAAGAGAATTTATCTTGAAGAAACTCTAGTACTGAACCAACTGGGCAGTCAACTGGATTCAACGTATGGCTCGTGCACCATGAGACAAAAACTCTCCATTTAAGGGCATAAAGCCTCCTCGTAGAAGGAGCTCTGGAGTGCAGCATGGTCTCAACTACCTCAGTAGAGAGACCTGAATCTATGAGCCGGGCCCCCTCAGAGGCCAGGCCCACAGTTTCTACAGCTCTGGGCGTGGGTGCAGAATTGACCCCATCGCCTGGGAGAGAAGGTCCCTCCTGACTGGAATTTCCCATGGAGGGCCCTCGAGAAGAGACACAATGTCCGACAGCCATACTCGGCCCGGCCAGAACGGGGCTATTAACAGCAGACAGACCCCGTCCCGGCGTACTCTCTCCAGAACTCCTGTCAACAGTGCCACAGGGGGAAAGGCGTACAGTCGCAGCCTCGGCCACGTCTGCACCATGGCATCCAACCCCAGGGGGGCTGGATGTGTGAGGGAATAAAACAGTGGACAGTGCGTAGTCTCTTGAGACGCGAACAGATCCACCTGAGCTCGCCCGAATCAATTCCAGAAGAGCTCCACCACCTCGGGGTGGAGTCTCCATTCCCCGGGCACCACTCCCTGCCTCGACAGGAAGTCTGCCCTCTTGTTCAGACACCCTGGAATATATATTGCTTGAACTGACAATAACTTCCCTTGAGCCCATATCAGGACTCGATGTACTAATTTCCATAATCGGCGTGAGCGCAAACCCCCCTGGCGATTTATGTAGGAGACCACCGTCGTGTTGTCCGTGCGGACCAACACGTGATGGCCCCTGAGGTCTGGGAGAAAGTGCCTGAGTGCCAGAACATGGCCATCAGCTCCAGCTGGTTTATGTGCCAGGAAAGCTGATGGCCGCTCCACAGACCTCGGACCGAGCGACCACTCATGATCGCCCCCCAGCCAGTGAGGGACGCATCCGTCGTTAGCGTTAAGCGACGACACGGAGCCCCCAACACCAGTCCCTGGGACAGGGACCAAGGATCCTTCCACATAACCAAGGCACGAAGGCATCGCCGCGTGACCTTGATCATGCAAAACGGATTTCACCTCGGGGAGAACCCCTTGGTTTTGAGCCACCACTGTAAGGGTCTCATGTACAGCAGGCCAAAAGGTATCACGTTGGACGCTGCTGCCATCAAACCCAGAAGTCTTTGAAAGTGAAAACTTTGAAAGTGTTTTACAGTGAGTGACTGGCCTAGCTTCACTTTGTCTACGGCTTCGAGGATCGAATGTACCCGAGCGGGCGATAGATGAGCCCTCATGGTATTTGAATCCCATACTACGCCTAGAAAGGTGGTGCTCTGAAGTGGAGATAACACGCTTTTCTTTGCGTTTAGCCTTAGCCCCAACGTTCTCATGTGAGCGAGAACAGCATCTCGATGCTTAACCGCCAGTTGTCTTGACTGTGCCAGAATGAGCCAATCGTCTATATAATTCAGAACGCGGATGCCCTGGAGTCTCAGCGGAGCCAGAGCTGCATCCACGCACTTCGTGAACATGCGGGGAGATAATGCTAGTCCGAATGGAAGAACCTGATACTGGTATGCTTCACCCCCGAAAGCAAACCTGAGGAACTTCCTGTGTTGAGGAAGGATGGAGACATGGAAGTATGCGTCCTTTAAATCTATTGTGACACACCAGTCCTCGGACCTGATCTGGCACATGATCTGTTTCAGTGTGAGCATCTTGAACTTTAGTTTCTTTACAGTGCGATTTAACTGACGCAGATCTAAAATGGGACGCAACCCTCCATCCTTCTTCGGAACTATAAAGTACCGGCTGTAAAACCCTGACTCTCTGCTGTGGGGAGGGACCCTCTCTATAGCCTCTTTTCGCAAAAGAGTCTGTACTTCTTGTTCCATAACCAGAGCCTGCTCGGGGCTGACCACTGTGGATACCACCCCGTTGAACTTGGGCGGGCGTGACCCGAACTGAATTCTGTATCCATTTTCCACTGTCTGCAGGACACAATCGGAGATATTTGGCAGAAGTTTCCACGCTGCCAGAAAATCTACTAATGGAACCAGCCTCTCGAGGCTGGCCTCTGGTGTTTGTTGAGCAGTCAGCTCCGTGCCCTGAAACAGCGCACCGGCAGGGAGCAACCGAACTGACCCTTTTTGAGCCCTCCTCGGAGGGCACGAGCTTCCCCGTGCCGCTACGTTTCCAGGCGGACATGGAGATGTGTGCTCGCTGAGGACCGCTCCGACCTGAAGCACACGAGGTGGCAGGGTTGGCAAAACGGCCCCCTGATGACACTGAGAGGAGACGGGCACCGTGTAATGAGGTGGACACCGACTCCCCTCGGAGGGGACTGCCATCAGAAGCCTGACGCCACTGGCGTCAGGACTTCTTTGCTGAAGCCTTCCTGGAGATGATCACAGTCCTCAGATCTGCTTTACCCCGGGAAGACTTTGGCTGAGAGCGCTGCCCCGACCCCCAGTCTCTCTGTGGGGGGGCTCGGGCAGCAACGCTCTCCTTCTGTTGTGCTCTGTACGAGGAGGACGCACTCGGCTGGGGCTGCTCCCGCCCAGCAGCCCCAGGGACATGAGACTTGCGAGGAAGGAATTTCTGAAACGCTGCTGACTGTTTTTTAGCTTCCTGAAACCTCTCGACAACTGTATTTACTGAGTCGCTGAAGAGGCCAGCAGCGGAGATAGGAGCATCTAGAAGGAACTTTTTACCTCTCTCCTTTATCTCAGACAGATTTAGCCATAAGTGTCTCTCCGTGGCCAAAGAGACAAATCAGCGGCTCTCCTAATCTCTGCTATTGTTTCACGTCCCACTTCCTCACATTCGTCATCAATATCCTGCAGCAGGTCAGCCTGATAAACTTGCAGTACCGCCATAGTGTGTAAACAAGCGGCTGCCTGACCTGCTGCCGAGTACGCCCTACCCACTAACGCTGATGTTGATCGTACTGGTTTAGTGGGCAGTTGCGGGGCTTTCAGCGACGAATCGGGAGAGAGATCAACCCGTGGCACCGCCGCATAACCATGCTGTTTTAGTCCTATTATGTTTGAATACACTGATGTAGATGGACTAAACATTCTGTATGAAGTCGGTTTTTTCCATGACTTCAACACCTCGGTGTGAAGGTCAGGAAAAACCGGCAAGCCCCGCTTTGGAGGTTGTGATCTAGATGGGAGAAATCTTTCATCTAGTTTGCTTGATGGACGAGCTTCCTGCTTCTCGGCTGGCTAGTCTATTTTTAACCTGGCAACAGCGCGAGTCACAACCTCCATTAACTCCTCGTGAATGTGTGTATGTGGTGGCGAAATTATTTCATCATCATGCAGGCTCACAACATCCAGTTCCTTGGAACTGGAGTGCTGCTGCACCTGCGCTTCAGCACGAGCAGAAGAAACCACAGAGCGTGCTTCTGACTCGTGAACTGAAACGTCAGATCTAGCAGGTAAGGGCAGAGAAAGGGGATCACCCGTCTCTAACCCAGCTGCTAGATCCATCTGCAAACCCCAGGACGTGAGCCTTCGCTGCGCCTCGGCACTTGCAGGACCCGAGCCCTGGGGAACGCGAGTGAACCTCCCTCCTCAAAGAGCGATCATCGGGACCGGAGCATTCTCATCGGTAACTTCTCACAATGCTCACAGTCAGCCCCCTCAAGGGCTGCCTGAGCATGCTCCAGTCCCAAGCACATTACACAGAGCACATGTGTGTCCCCACCCGTGATATAACGAGGGCAGGGAGGCACACACTGTCTAAACTGATTCGCCATTATATTTTTCTTTTTTTTTGACACACACAATTTTTGGACAAACGATTTGACACAGAGCGCTTGTGAAGACACAGAAGCTGACATTGTCTGGTTCAGGGGTGCTTTATAGTTTCCTGGTCAATGACGTCACCCGCCTTTGACGTCCCGTCACGCCATTGGACTGATTTCACGAGTGCTTCATGACGCAATCACGCAGAGGCGTTCCCGCAGCGCTTGACGCAGCGCGAGTTCCCTTGAAAGGGAACTAATATTGTGTGAAAACTAAATGGAGATTATCGAACTATCATAAGATTTGTGAGTAATTTACAGCACAAGAGAACTCAGTTAGATAAAGGCTTATTAAAGTTTTTGCCAAAAAAAAAAAAAAAATGTATTAAAAGGACAGCTATAAAAAAGCGACTGTTGAGCAACAAACAGGTATTTGAAGCTTCTGGAGTCTCAAGAATCTCTCCATGCAACCATATCTACAGTCGAAAATATCATAGACCAGTCACTTGAGGGCCACTTTCCTGCACAGTTTAGCTCCAACCCTGATCAAACTGAACAAGCTAATCAAGGTCTTCAGGATTACTAGGTCTGCATCTAACTCCACTTTTAAACACACTCTCTCGAACTGCCCTAAGCACTTCCCCTCAGGGGAATCCCTGCCACCATTTTGAAGTGCGTTCAAAATCATCAAGTGGATGAGGGAAGTTTATTTGGACAGTCCCTCGACCCTTTGATTTTGACTGAGGGACAGAGTCTACTCATATATACTTCAGGCAAATACATAGACCACAATGCAACACTGTTGTGATGTCACAACAGCAACTCGCAGTACTCGCACTTAATCAAGGACTTAGGACGTTCCAGTAGTGGGCACTAGTGCAATGTAAGCAATGATGAGATACATCCGAGTGAATGAGACAGAGGGAAGTTAGTGAGGGAAGGGTGTAAAAAACTTTTTTATGCCCTTCCTTCACCAAATTCCCTCATCTTGTTCACTTATATGTACATTATTGCTTACGTTGCACTAGTGGAGGAACCCTTGCAATGGGTTTAAACGGAATGTCCTATGCCCTTGATTAACCCTTTGACGTGTATGATCACACCGGTGTGATTAGAACAGTTAGTGCATCACCTGATCAACTGCTAAATTCAAATGTGCTTTCGCACTTTTCGCAGACGTGCTCAGCGCTTATCATATACAACAACTGTTCAGTGTTTTCAAGCACATAATGTTTATTTTAGGTTTCCGACATTTCAATACGCATAATTACTAACAAAAGAATACATTTAGAGTTTGTAAAATACACACTGACGTTTATAGAAGCAGCAATAACAATCCTTTCCATTATAATTAGACGACACATTTTATTCATATCAGATACACATTGTATAAGTAACTTTAAAGTTTACTCTATTCTTCTCCCAGTTCGCCGGCCACTTACTTTCATGTAATTTGGGAGAAGTGGATGAATTCACGTGTTGTAAATCCAATAGATTTGATTCTCTGAAAAGAGGCACAAACTAAAATGGTGGCGCCCATCGCGCGTGTGTTTAAACAACAAAACACATCCACTTGCCCATATTTGATCAGAATATCAGACATTTCATGCTATTGTTAACAAATTTGTGAATATTTGGAATAAAAAAGGGAAAATGAAATAAAAGCAGATCATCAGTCATTCAGAACTATAGTGTGACTGCGGTTTGTCACGTGACAAGCAATGACGCATCACAATGGAAACAATAAAGTGATACGTTCTAAATAACAGTCACCTTGAAAAACTCACGCTGGGGGGTCAGCCAGAATATTTTAAAATTACGTGTGAAAAGGTTAAGTGCGAGTACTGTGAGTTGCTGTTGTGACATCACAACATTGTTGCATTGTGGTCTATGGATTTGCCTGAAGTGTACATATGAGTAGACTCCTTCCCTCAGTCAAAATCAAAGGGTCGAGGGATTGTCCAAATAAACTTCCCTCGTCCTCTTGACGAAGAGGAACGCACTTCAAAATGGCGACGGGGATTCCCCTAAGGGGGAGTGCTTAGGGAAGTTTGTGAGTGTAAGTTGAGTTTAATGTAGCCTAGAGAGTTACAGGCAGGTGAGTTTAATCAGGGTTGGAGCTAAACTCTGCAAGAAAGTGGGTATCGAGGGCCAGAGTTGAGAACCCCTGTCATAGACACTTATAAGTGGGTGTTTTTGAGCAACTACCCAAAATACCCTAGCAATCACATATATTTGCGCTAGCAACCATTTTAAAACATGCTAGCAATACGGTAAAGACACAGATAATCTTAGCAACCTTGTAGCACTGCCATATCAACCTCCCAGAACATTCTAGCAATCCTAGCAGACAGTGACATGTTAGAAACCACCCTGACAAGCTAAGAAACCGCATTACAGCATTCTGCCAACATAGTGGCGGTGACTTGTTTGCTTAGGCAAGCACCACTCACATTTTCTATTTATCTCTTCAGAAAACCTGTTTTATTTTCCTTGCAGGATAGAAAAGTCATAGAAATCCCTATTGCTCCCATAAAACTGGTAAATGGATCTAAATGAATGACGTTGTACCTTGTGGCAAGCACGCTTTTATCTTGTGTAGAGATAAAAGCGTTAATGACAGTTTCAGAACTTTGCCTGCTTAAAAACGGTTTAACTTTCGCTAACCGGCGAAGGTGGTAAAAACTAGCACTAACTACAGCATTAATTTGTTTATTTAATTTAAGACTACTGTCTAGGTAAAATCCTAGGTCATTCACATCTGAGGTAAGATAAGGCATCAGAGTGCCAAGATCAAAAGAATTACCATCCAAGTGCTCTTTTGGCCCAAATTGGATGATTTGGGTTAAGTAGCATGAAGTTGTTTGTGAGTCTGTGGAGTCTATCTTTAATATATGCCAAATTATCTTTACGTTCTATGGGTATATAGAGTTGTGTGTCATCTGCATAACAATGATACGACACTCCAAATTTACTCATAATAGATCCCAGAGGTAGCCTATACAGTGTAAATAGCAGTGGTGCCAAAGTTGATCCCTGGGGTACACCACAAGTAAGGGGAGCCACCGAGGATGAATGAACAATTAAGCTAACAGAAAAACTTCTATCTGACAGGAAAAATTGAAACCATTGAAGTACCTTACCTGTGATACCAATCGAATGTTCCTTTCGAGATAAAAGGATCCTGTGGTCCACAAAGTCAAAAGCCAAGCTCAAATCTAGGAGCACTAAAGCCATAGCGTTGCCAGCATACAGTGGGGAGAACAAGTATTTGATACACTGCCGATTTTGCAGGTTTTCCTACTTACAAAGCATGTAGAGGTCTGTAATTTTTATCATAGGTACTCTTCAACTGTGAGAGAATCTAAAACAAAAATCCAGAAAATCACATTGTATGATTCTTAAATAATTAATTTGCATTTTATTGCATGACATAAGTATTTGATCACCTACCAACCAGTAAGAATTCCGGCTCTCACAGACCTGTTAGTTTTTCTTTAAGAAGCCCTCCTGTTCTCCACTCATTACCTGTATTAACTGCACCTGTTTGAACTCGTTACCTGTATAAAAGACACATGTCCACACACTCAATCAAACAGACTCCAACCTTTCCACAATGGCCAAGACCAGAGAGCTGTGTAAGGACATCAGGGATAAAATTGTAAACCTGCACAAGGCTGGGATGGGCTACAGGACAATAGGCAAGCAGCTTGGTGAGAAGGCAACAACTGTTGGCGCAATTATTAGAAAATGGAAGAAGTTCAAGATGACGGTCAATCTCCCTCGGTCTGGGGCACCATGCAAGATCTCACCTCGTGGGGCATCAACGATCATGAGGAAGGTGAGGGATCAGCCCAGAACTACATGGCAGGACCTGGTCAATGACCTGAAAAGAGCTGGGACCACAGTCTCAAAGAAAACCATTAGTAACACACTACGCCGTCATGGATTAAAATCCTGCAGCGCACGCAAGGTCCCCCTGCTCAAGCCAGCGCATGTCCAGGCCCGTCTGAAGTTTGCCAGTGACCATCTGGATGATCCAGAGGAGGAATGGGAGAAGGTCATGTGGTCTGATGAGACAAAAATAGAGCTTTTTGGTCTAAACTCCACTCGCCGTGTTTGGAGGAAGAAGAAGGATGAGTACAACCCCAAGAACACCATCCCAACCGTGAAGCATGGAGGTGGAAACATCATTCTTTGGGGATGCTTTTCTGCAAAGGGGACAGGACGACTGCACCGTATTGAGGGGAGGATGAATGGGGCCATGTATCGCGAGATCTTGGCCAACAACCTCCTTCCCTCAGTAAGAGCATTGAAGATGGGTCGTGGCTTCCAGCATGACAATGACCCGAAACAAACAGCCAGGGCAACTAAGGAGTGGCTCCGTAAGAAGCATCTCAAGGTCCTGGAGTGGCCTAGCCAGTCTCCAGACCTGAACCCAATAGAAAATCTTTGGAGGGAGCTGAAAGTCCGTATTGCCCAGCGACAGCCCCGAAACCTGAAGGATCTGGAGAAGGTCTGTATGGAGGAGTGGGCCAAAATCCCTGCTGCAGTGTGTGCAAACCTGGTCAAGAACTACAGGAAACGTATGATCTCTGTAATTGCAAACAAAGGTTTCTGTACCAAATATTAAGTTCTGCTTTTCTGATTTATCAAATACTTATGTCATGCAATTAATTACTTAAAAATCATACAATGTGATTTTCTGGATTTTTGTTTTAGATTCCGTCACTCACAGTTGAAGAATACCTATGATAAAAATTACAGACTTCTACATGCTTTGTAAGTGGGCAAACCTGCAAAATCGGCAGTGTATCAAATACTTGTTCTCCCCACTGTATGTGGCCATTAAAATATCATTAAATACTTTTAAAAGAGCAAACTCGGTGCTGTGGAGAGTTTTGAAGCCGGACTGAAAAATGTCAGAAATAGAGTTAGTATGCTGGTAATTCTGCAGTTGAATAAAAACAGCTTTTTCAAGGATTTTAGATAGAAACGGCAAGTTGGAGACGGGTCTATAATTTGCGTATACTGCAGGGTTCAGAGAGGGATTTTTGAGGATGTGGCTGATTTAAAATTATTAGGCAATTATTAATGATATCTTTTCTTTTCTAAGTGACTAGCAGCCTTGTCACCTGACTGGAATATTGTTCGCTGATTCGCTAAAACTGACTTATCCGCTTGTGTTCACAAACAGCAAGGGTGCTTGTGTTTCTGCTGTAAAACTTGAACTCGCGATGCCTTGACAGTGGACAATACCGGCTTCTGTGACAAATCGTGTTTAGGGTTCAGAACGTGCTATATGTGGAGAAAAACGCACGGCAGTCAGTTAATTTTTTTTAAACATGGCGTTTATCGGTTTTTGCAAATGAACTCTTTACTTGTTAATGCTGATGGTGAGAAATTACAGTTGCAGCATCTTATAATGTACCTCAAACTGAGTACCATATCACTGAGAAACGCCCTGCTCAAGTCGTCCTTGCGATGGAGGTTCGGGTTGAATAACTAGTTCTTCCAATGTTTCATCATCGGACTCGCGCTCAGATTGATATGGTAAAATCGATGTCATCGTTACTGTCTTTACAGTGTGTACAATCACTGAGCTTTAGGAAGCCTCCAGACGGAGCTGAAGTTCAGTTATGGTAATGACCGAATGACCAATCACAACAGACTGGGCCATCTGGCCAATCAGAGCAGAGTAGCTTGCGAAAAGGAGGGATTTAGAGAGACTGATTCATCCATCAAGTCGTTTGAGAATCATTAATAAATGTGGTGATGTACATTGTATATCATGAGAAAATGAAACCTTTTGGCCTTTGATGCATGTAAACCTGTTGTTGGAGACATCCAAAACAACATTAGGAACCTTTAAAATAGCATAATAGGGGCATTTTAATACTGCTTAATGTCGCAAATGTAGTGACGGATGACTTTACATTGCTCTTTTGTGCTGCTCACGGGCCAGATTCTGCTATCCAAACACAGAATATATAAGATCCGTAAGCTTCTATCAAATAGAAATGGTAGATTCTGCCAACAAGCTCATCCAACTGGCTCAACATTCTGACTTTACAAAAACGTTCATGTTCCTTGTCGGAGGCTTCAAGGAAATGCGTGTGTTTGCGATTTTCACAGACCAGTTTGAGAGGTAATGAAATCTTGTTGCAACAGCTAGGATGATTACAATGCTTTATTTAGGTCGGTACACCCCCCTACACTGTATTCTACGCTGCAATGAAAAATCCATCTAGCGCCGCCATGAATAATCTTGACAAAAAGGAATGTTAATCAATTTGAGGCAGAGTTGTGAAATGCTGACACTTTGTTTGCCATCAAAGTGTTGCGAGACACTGGAATTCATTTCATCATTTTTTTTTCTGGCTCAATCACAAAGCACCTTTGTGCTGTTAAGCAGCAGTTCTCATATTGCTTCACTTAAGAACCCAGGCTTTACTTTGGAAAATAAATGTTGACGGTACTAAAATAAAAAAAATACAGAAATGTCCTTTAAATGAAACATGAAATGTACCTGAAAGTACTGTTTTATTGGACACATGGCCTTTGATGTCAACATCAAGATATATGGGAAGCATCACATTTCTAAAAATGGATTTTAAAAATATGGATTTTCTACCCTAATGATGTATGATTATATGATTACTGTCGTTGTATTATTTTCATTAAGCATTTTTCCCCTTCTGCCTGAACAGAACAATTTTGGGTTGTGGCTCACCAGTTGAGAACCTCACAACATGGACCGTATCGCAAGCCGAACTACATGGTTAACATGTTTAAGGTTAATGATGTCAAAAGATGAGAGGGACTCTCCTTTTGTTACATTCCCTTTGGCCAGCTATTAATGAAGCACTCTATTTTCAGATTCATAATAAACACAATGGCGTGTTCTTACAAGTTCTCAGATTTCCCAGATCACGTCAGATGAGCATAAGAGTGAATAATAGAAGCAGAAAGGATAACATCTTTACTGCTCCAGATCCTTTGTTAAATCTTGAAAAGAAGCTGAAATTGGCTTACATTAAGGAGGACAGTGTAAAATATGGAGACGTTCATTAAAGCCATTTAGCCGTTGAACAAAGGGGATCCTGGCCTACATATAACCCTGAGTCATTTTACTCTCATGCTCTATTCATAAATATGCTCTCTATAAATTTAGATTTTATCCCTCAAGATGAGCTCAGACTACACTGGCATGAGATTACATTTTTTAACACATCTTTATGTAATCTGTGAGTCTTCTTTCACTCAGAATCGAATAGGATGTTAACTACAGTTTAGAGTTGGTATACTGCTTATAAGAGTGGACAGAACACATTTTAATCAACTTTCTGGAACCATATTTATAGCTCTCTTGCAATATGTAAATATGCAATTTCCAAGAGTTTTAATGTGACCTTCATATATATATAAAAAAAACTCTGTTTATCTGTTAGTTTCAATAAAAATGAACCCAGTAACCGAAGAAAAACACCCACACGTGTTTTTCTGCAAAACTATTTCTGCTGTTATTCCTGCAAATACTTCAGATCTTGCAGATCTAGGAAATATTAGGGATAATTTTAGCAACAGCTGCTATAGATTTTTCAGCAGATATAAAGGAAGAGGGAGGGGTTTGAGTTTTTGCAAGGCAACACGTATAGCAGGACTTTTTGTCATATAACACTGCAGATGTAGATACTGTAAAGTTCCATAACAAGGTCGACTAAAAAACTTTTTTGTGTGTGTGTGTGTGTGTGTGTGTGTGTGCATTTTTTTCTTTTAATTAATGTTTGCAATCAATTCCTGGATCTAAAATGGTGATGTTCATCAAAAATGGCATAATTGCATAGTTTTTTTTTCTAAAGTTAACATTTAAATCACAGTTATTTAAAATATTCCATTCCCTCACATCACCCCCAGGGCTCTACATTGAACTTTAATTAATTTTGAGACATCATTTCCTTATCTGCTAGTTTTGAGTCAGTAATAATCCTTATTAAGACAAAGCAATGAAGATAAATGCTTTCTCATCACAATAAATGCCCCAGACATAAACCATAGCAAACTGCCATATCAAATTCATAATTCTTGTAGTGTACTGTTAGGCTGATGATAAAATCCTGCCATTGTTCTGGTTAAAAAATGTTTTATTCTCAATGCATTTTAGTATCATACTGGCAACTACACCTTTCTATGAGACTAATCTTTCAAAATCTGTTAGTTTGTCCATAAAGTACTTTAATTTGAATCTTAATTTCCCAACCAGAATTTTATGGGGAGCTCTTGCATATCACAATACAGAAGTTGGTCTTAAATACATAAATGCTGAGCTTGACAGCTCAGGGAATGACCTCAGCAGATCATAACACCAGACACCCAAACCTTTCATGAATAACATTAACAAACATTATATGTTTAAAGGGATAGTTACACCAAAATGAATATTTTGCCATCATTTATGCATCCTTGTGTCGTTCCAAAACTGTATGAATTTCTTTCTTAGATAAGGGTGAATCGGGTGAACTCAGGTTAATCGGGACACTTTTCCCCCAGCCAAAAGTATCCTGAATTCTGAAGACATGGTTTTCATTTTGACTGATTTCTTGAACAGATAATACATTCAAATAGTTAAAAATTTTAAGAACATTTGATTCATATATTTCGCTTAATATTCACATTGTATCTACTGATATTCTAAGCATTATGTGATGTTTTTCCATTAATGACAGTAACGAGTTTTACCACCACCAGTCACCAGAGACGTGAGTCTAATGCGCATCAGCGCCCTCTGTCTTCACAAAAAGGAACTGCACTAACATTCCAAGCCGAATTTCTTTTGACTCGCTCTTCCTTGAGTCTCATGGACTCAGCCAATCTGAATGCTGTGACGAGGAGAGGCAGGGACCCAATATTTAACACACAGGGCACTGATACATCTACACCTGTCACTGACTGCTCTTCACGAAGAACTAATGCACTTTATCTCCCTCTTCACATACTGAAGAAATCCACACATGGGACTGCTGATCCGACGTCCGTGCGGTTCTTGAGAACAAGTCAAACGGCGGTTTTCTCGTGTTTTGTCATTATTTACCGGGACATTTTACAGATGCGCTTTATCATGATGTACTGAAGGTGTACGGATGCGACAGGACATCTGATCTTCACCAAAATCATCCGCGCAACTATGCCGAAAAGAAATATTTCTTGATAGGCTACACCTGGAAACAGCAGGATGCAGAAGAAGATGTTTGCACCTATTTGAACATGGATCTCCCATCACAAGGAGGATTACAGTAGGACACCACATGCGCCCTTAAATATCCTTTATTATAGCCTGTGTCATATTGTGGCTTGCTTTAGGACTAAAGATGATCCTTTTCCGTAAATTTCGCGTGTTGATTTTAATGGTGTTCCTGGTCGCCTGCACCATGCACATCATGATAGACCTGTTACCCAAGCTGGAGAAGCGCGCGGCGGGCTCGAGCTCCAGCGCTGGAGGAGGAGGCGGCTGCTCCTGCGCTCACACCCCGGGCGAGGAGCCTCGATCCTGGGCCAAACAGCGCGCCAGAGCCGCCGCCGCCGAACCGGGCTGGCCTAATAAACACTCTTTGAGATTACTGCAGGATTTCAGCAATGAACCCAACTCCAATCTCACTTCGCACTCACGGGAGAAGGTGACAGAGAGAGACGAGTCTGAAAAGAGAGTTAGACAGCTGCAGTTGGGCTCCGAGAAGAGGGGTTTGATGAGAGACACAGTGAGCGGGCAGAAGCAGAGAGCTGTCCAGGGTTCCTCCAGACTGAAGGCGCTCTATGAGCATCCGCTCTATACGATTGACCTGCCTCATCTCACTGAAGATGACACCTTATTCAACCTCAACGCTGATATCAGATTCTACCCCAAAGCTGCCGGACAACAAGAATGGCAAGTGCTACTTTAAACCTGGCATAGTGTTATTTTGTCATATGTTTAAAAGTGAGCTTTAAAGTCCCGGGACCGGGTCTTAACAGGGTAACACACACGGAGGTTGTCAATATTCTGAAAAAGAATGTTGCTGAAGATGACTTATAGTACTTTCATATTTCAAAAAAGAAAAGAAAAATAGATCACACTATAGGTGTCTTTAACTACTATGTACTTAAGTAAAAAAAATTGCTAGGTACAATGCACTTATTATGTTGATGTATTGCAAACACTTGTGCTGATATTAAGGTGGGATACGGGTAAGGTTAGGCACAGGTTTGGTGGTATGGGTAGGTTTAAGGGTGGGTTAAGTTGTAAGGGAAGGTTAACAGTGTAATTATAGTTGTTATTACAGAAATGAATTACAGCTGTATGCAGGTATTTAAAAAAAATAAGTAGATTGTAATCGAAATGTTAGTACAAAGACATTTAATATAAAGTTGCATGCCCTGCTAAATGGTTTGATTTGTTTATTGACAAAACAAGATATGTTTCTACAGTATACAGAAATGACTTTAAATAATAAACCTGTCCTGAGAAATATTCACAGCAATAAAAAAGTGTGACAACTTGCCCCATTCTTGCTTCTAAAGAGATAATATAAAGAAAAGAAAGTGCAGGTTTAAAAAGCTGTTATGCATGTAAAACAATTCTCTGTGTCCCAGTTATATGCATAATTAAAATGTTAATGGAGACTGGCTCTAGTTGTCACGCAGGAAAGTAAGTTAAATAGTTGGTAATGTGTTTTAAATAAAGATATATTGTGGAGAATGTGGTTTTTTTTGTTTATTTTTTTTTTTTACTGTAGATAATATATCATATTTCAAACAAAGACATTTATCTCGAATCAGAGTTAATAAACATGAGGTTCCCATTGTGACCACATGCCTCGGTAGGAGAGTGTTAAAAATGTTTATCCAAAAGCAGCAGGAAAAACTAGAATGGCAAGAATGGCTAGAGCTAAGAAATGTCTCACATCACACACAGGTCATAATTTTCTTGTTTTGCCCAAATAATAATCATAATAAAGTCAGACTCTCAATGGAAATCAAGAATGAAAGAAATAATTAAAAGAGGGAAGTACATCTATTTTTAAATCTAGAGCTAAAAATAAGCGCGCATATGTTGTGGAGAGACGTTTATAATTTCCAGTTGATACTGACTCATTGTGAGTGTTAAAAGCTTTGCTGCTAGGACTCATCTCTGTTCCTCTGGTGTGATGTGTTGTTTTCTGTAAAGCTGTCAGATGCATTAAGCTGAAGGGTTTTTTGTTGGTGTCATGCCCTTTGTTTGCTCTTGTGTCTTCTCTTTTTGTTCTTCACCCGGCAAGCTCTGGCGTCCTCAGGGATATATCTCAGGGAGAGCTGATTCTCTCTGCCTTTAACTATGCCTGAATTAACTAAACATGCCTTTTAACCATGGCTGACTGATCCAGATTAACTAAACAGGAACAGCTGAGTTAAAAAGGCCTTTTTAACAGTACTTTGTTAATCACTGAAAATGCATGAGACAGCTTGTCAGATACGGTCACATTACAGTTTGATATTCCTTTTCATGTTTTGATGGAACGCAATTTTTTAATAGACCGAACTTGTGCCTTTTTTTTCTTTTTTCGTGTGTTGTTGTGAGATCAGGGGCTTTAGGGAAATGAAGTACAGCTGATGTATTCAGTCATCAGTTCAGTCATTTTCTGTGCATGGCATCAGTCCAGCCAACACATTCAAACATGCTCACCTTCATTTAAATGTTTTAAAATAGCTTTCACAGTCATCAAACTGTATACTAAATGGTGGAATTCAGTAATGGGATTCATTGAGGCTAGTGTGTTAATATTTAAATAAATTAATAAAACTTAAAACAATTTAAATAAATGACACCGCTCTCTTCAGATAAATGTACAGTAAATTGAGCTCACATTAAGCTGATTTTTGAAGCACACATGGAATCTACACAGAAAAACCCTGCAAATTTAGGGTACGTTTAACACGACAATGATCACGTTTACGCTTTCGTGTACAGACGACAACGTTGTCAAAACATGGATCCGCGAAAACGAGTGAAATCGCTGTATTATTCATACTAGGCCAGTAGATGGCGATGTCACTTTGTAAAGAAACTACACGCCTATAGACTGAACACGTGATTTTTTGTAGCTAATGTCATTGGTTAAGGCTACAGTGACGGGTAGGTTTAGGCAGAGATTGTCTTAATATAGAGGGTATGCATCAACGTCACTTTCCCACCAGAACACGCCCCCTCAGCCGGGACTGGGTGGCAGAAGAGCTGCAGCATGACTTAATAGGGTTAATAGGGGAAAACACGAGTAAAACAAACAGTTACAGTGGGGAGAACAAGTATTTGATACACTGCCGATTTTGCAGGTTTGCCCACTTACAAAGCATGTAGAAGTCTGTAATTTTTATCATAGGTACTCTTCAACTGTGAGAGACAGAATCTAAAACAATTAATCCATTAAATAATTAATTTGCATTTTATTGCATGACATAAGTATTTGATCACCTACCAACCAGTAAGAATTCTGGCTCTCACAGACCTGTTAGTTTTTCTTTAAGAAGCCCTCCTGTTCTCCACTCATTACCTGTATTAACTGCACCTGTTTTAACTCGTTACCTGTATAAAAGACACCTGTCCACACACTCAGTCAAACAGACTCCAACCTCTCCACAATGGCCAAGACCATAGAGCTGTGTAAGGACATCAGGGATAAAATTGTAGACCTGCACAAGGCTGGGATGGGCTACAGGACAATAGGCAAGCAGCTTGGTGAGAAGGCAACAACTGTTGGCGCAATTATTAGAAAATGGAAGAAGTTCAAGATGACGGTCAATCTCCCTCGGTCTGGGGCACCATGCAAGATCTCACCTCGTGGGGCATCAATGATCATGAGGAAGGTGAGGGATCAGCCCAGAACTACACGGCAGGACCTGGTCAATGACCTGAAGAGAGCTGGGACCACAGTCTCAAAGAAAACAATCAGTAACACACTATGCCGTCATGGATTAAAATCCTGCAACGCACGCAAGGTCCCCCTGCTCAAGCTCATGTCCAGGCCCGTCTGAAGTTTGCCAATGACCATCTGGATGATCCAGAGGAGGAATGGGAGAAGGTCATGTGGTCTGATGAGACAAAAATAGAGCTTTTTGGTCTAAACTCCACTCGCCGTGTTTGGAGGAAGAAGAAGGATGAGTACAACCCCAAGAACACCATCCCAACCATGAAGCATGGAGGTGGAAACATCATTCTTTGGGGATGCTTTTCTGCGAAGGGGACAGGACGACTGCACCGTATTGAGGGGAGGATGGATGGGGCCATGTATCGTGAGATCTTGGCCAACAACCTCCTTCCCTCAGTAAGAGCATTGAAGATGGGTCATGGCTGGGTCTTCCAGCATGACAACGACCTGAAACACACAGCCAGGGCAACTAAGGAGTGGCTCCGTAAGAAGCATCTCAAGGTCCTGGAGTGGCCTAGCCAGTCTCCAGACCTGAACCCAATAGAAAATCTTTGGAGGGAGCTGAAAGTCCGTATTGCCCAGCGACAGCCCCGAAACCTGAAGGATCTGGAAAAGGTCTGTATGGAGGAGTGGGCCAAAATCCCTGCTGCAGTGTGTGCAAACCTGGTCAAGAACTACAGGAAACGTATGATCTCTGTAATTGCAAACAAAGGTTTCTGTACCAAATATTAAGTTCTGCTTTTCTGATGTATCAAATATTTATGTCATGCAATAAAATGCAAATGAATTACTTAAAAATCATACAATGTGATTTTCTGGATTTTTGTTTTAGATTCCGTCTCTCACAGTTAAAGAGTACCTATGATAAAAATTACACACTTCTACATGCTTTGTAAGTGGGCAAACCTGCAAAATCGGCAGTGTATCAAATACTTGTTCTCCCCACTTTATCAGTTTAAACTAAAGGTTGGACTCGATATAGTGTTCCTTACAACTTACGAAAGATCCAGTGATCCGATGGATATTGACATGCAGCCAGGAATCATGTTTTCCTGACATTTATATGAGCTTGATTCCGATACATAAATATTTATCACTGTCAGTCATCACATTTTCGAGAGTGAATCCCGCATTTATATGCGGATGGGCCTATGTATTGAAGCGTGTATGTGGCCGCTTGTCAAGAATGGAAAACAAAAGTTTTATTCAAATTCTGAATATATTATAGTCCTATTAATTATTTTTTTATATCGCCTACAGCGTGCAAAGAGTGCTCCCTTTATAATCACTAAAATCTGTCAGTCATTCAATGAACGCGATCTCACAAAGTTCCGTTAAATTAATCAGTGAAGCTGACTACACAATGAATCTCTTATTTACATAATGTCTACACTTTGTTAGAGAGGATTTGTGCGCGTGCAGAACTCAGCACTGGAAAAGAAAACAGATCCTAGACCAGCAGTGTTGGGCAGCTTTTTCCTCTAAAAGCATTCAGTAGCAGAAGCAGCAGGTGGCAGTGGTTTGAGTGAGAAAATTACACGCTATTATCAAGTCGGTCTCCCTCGGTCCGGAGGGGGACACAAGGATGTCCATGGCCAAGTGTTACTATTAAATACTATGGTAATGCCGTAAATGAGTCCTAAATGTCGCAACATTCCCTTCTCTGCCTTCTCTTATAAAATAACCTTTTTATCATAGTAAAATCTACATATCGGTCCCAACAAATGTATTGTTCAGCATAAAACATGTTAAAGATTAGCAGACAGGCAGTCGATTGATTAAATGATAAGTTTCCTCACAAAAACGGTTTATTCAGTGTAGTAAAGCCTCTTCTCCATTGACTTCCATTAAAAAAAAAAAACAGCATCTGGTCTCCTTTCCTACGTACTGGCAGCCGCAGCATTAGCATTAGCCGTTACGCTTTTTTGGCTAATGGTTGCAGGCTTGTCATCTAGTGGCTTTGGTTTAGGGATCAGTGTTTGGTGTAGGCAATCATTACTGTGATTGACGTGACCAGTAAAATCTTAAGAATCAGCTGCAGGGCAGAGTTTCCGCTGAACTGGTTTGGGGAAACGCAAATTATGCGAAATCGTAATACACATGCGTTCGTGAAACGTTTGCGTTTTCAGGCCCCCAAAACGCTATGGTTGTGTAAATCAATGGCCAAAACGCATACAAAATTTTTAGTTTTAACGGTGACGTGTAAATGGCCCTCAGACAATCATAAAGTCCTTGCATGTTTTTTATTAGGTCCCTTGTGAAAAAGAAGTATGATGAATGTACTGAATGTGCACTTGTAGTGTACTTCAAATCCTAAAAGTATATTTAAAAATGCAGATTTAAAAAAAAGTTGCTGTTTGGATTTAAATAGGCAAATGCTTAAGAGTCTATGATTGGATCATTATTGCAGTGATTATTATGTTTTTAGCATGTTATATGTTTGGCAACAGTTCTTCTAACCCTAATTGATGGAGTCTGTTGGTTTTCATTTCTTAATCAACCATGTAGGAAGACACATCATGGCCATATTCCAGGATGACAATGTCAAGATTCATCAGACTCAAACTGTGAAAGAATGAAGAATCATTTTCACACATGAATCGGCACCTCTGAGTCCAGACCTTAAATTCATTGAAAGTCTTTGGGATGTGCTGGAGGAGACTTTACAGAGTGCTGGACTCTTGCATTGTCAATACAAGATCTTTTCCAGAAATTGATGCACCTTTTGATGGAAATAAATGTTGTGATGTTATTTCCATCAAGAGGTGCATCAATTTTTGGTCAAGATTTTGTACAATAGAAGTAATTATGAAATTACATATAAAGATGTTTTTATGTTCTGTTTAAGTGGGTCAAAAATCACTCTTAAGTTCAATTAATTGCATTTAATATACATTTAAACCATAATACATTTTCATTTAATTGTAAATAACATGCAATTAAGTGTCTGAAAACATTCAGACTTAAGTATATTTTTTCCGTGATAAGTACACTTTTTAAAAGTATGCTAAAGTGTTCTTTTTATTACAAGGAGTATATTTTATCTTATTACTAATAATATAGAAACTAATCAAAGTAATGCTAGTTAGACTTTATAATAACTGTATAATATTTTACACATTTACACTCACAAAGTTGCATGGCTTTTATCTTATTTTGAGTTCATCTTAATGTAATAACACTAAATACAGTATATTAAAGGAAACACAGATCACCCTTAATGTGGTTTTCTGTTGTCAGGCAGTATGTGTGCTGGTAGTGACTAATGTCCTCCACCGTCCTTTACCGACAGGCATAACGAGGGAAACGTGGAGGAGGAGGAGTACAGTCCGACAGGGGAGGCCTCTGCTGAGTCATACCCCTACTGGCTCCGCTTCCACATCGGGATTAACCGATACGAGTTGTACTCCAGACACACCCCCGTCATAGGGGCCCTGCTGAAGGACCTGGTCTCCCAGAGGATCACCAGCGTAGGTAGGTTTGGGTACAGGACCTGCTCCTGTTTAATGGAACAGCCTAGGTGAAATGGGATGGCTTTAGGTGCTGTGCTGCCATCAAGAAAGCAATTATTGCCAAGTGGTTTAGAGCCATTATAGAGTATTATAGTGCTATAGTTTTATAGCAAAGTGTCATTTTGTTTGAATTACAATGAATTTTGGAGGCTAAGGGCGTGTTCACACTTGGCAGGTTTGGTTCGATTAAAATGAACTCTGGTGCGATTGCTCTGTTAGTGTGGTTCATTTGAATAAGTGTGAACGAAGCCATCCGAACCCTGATGTGCACCAAACAAATAGACCGAGACCGCTGAAAAGGTGGAAACAAAATCACCTAGCAACCATATCTTAAAATCCCTGGTAATAACACCAAATTTGGCACACACCAAGTCAAAACCAAATATATATAGGAAAAAAATATATATTCAGCTTTTTTTCCCATGATACCACAATTGTTTGATTAACATTAATGAAACAGACAGCCTATATATTAAGACCTACTGTACTGCACGGTTCTAAAATAATGTCACACATCAGATGTTTTTCCTTAACAGTTAACCAAACGTTCACTTAAGACATAACAGATAATGTTTGCGGGAATACTCGCCAAGACAAATATTTTGAAATACTGTAATTCTGTGTATATCGGGATTGCACGCTGTGAGGCGTCTTTGTGCGCACGCTTCGGATCTGTCAGTCAGCGCGAGTAAGATCGTTTTTCATGGACAAGGGAAAGGTACTCCTCCCAGAAGACTTACAAATAAAGATACTTTTAAAGGTTTAATTGCTATTTGGAGCATTAGGATTGCTAGACGAGGGCTTACCAAATACAGAAATGCGCTGCAAATACTCACAACACAACTAAATACAGAAACACGCTGCAAATACTCACAACGCAACCAAATACAGAAACCGCTGCAAATACTTACAATGCAACCAAATACAGAAACACACTGCAAATACTCACAACACAACTAAATACAGAAACACGCTGCAAATACTCACAACGCAACCAAATACAGAAACACGCTGCAAATACAATGCAACCAAATACAGAAATGCGCTGCAAATACTTACAACGCAACCAAATACAGAAACACACTGCAAATACTCACAGAACAACCAAATACAAAAACACACTGCAAATACTCACAATGCAACCAAATACAGAAACCGCTGCAAATACTCACAATGCAACCAAATACAGAAACCGCTGCAAATACTCACAATGCAACCAAATACAGAAACACCCTGCAAATACTTACAGCGCAACCAAATACAGAAACCACTGCAAATACTCACAACGCAACCAAATACAGAAACCGCTGCAAATACTCACAACACAACCAAATACAGAAACGCACTGAAAATACTCACAACGCAACCAAATACAGAAACATGCTGCAAATACTTACAACGCAACCAAATACAGAAACCACTGCAAATACTTACAACGCAACCTAATACAGAAACACCCTGCAAATACTCACAAACCAACCAAATACAGCAACACGCTGCAAATACTCACAATGCAACCAAATACAGAAACATGCTGCAAATACTTACAACGCAACCAAATACAGAAACCACTGCAAATACTTACAACGCAACCTAATACAGAAACACCCTGCAAATACTTACAACGCAACCAAATACAGAAACCACTGCAAATACTCACAATGCAACCAAATACAGAAACACGCTGCAAATACTCACAACGCAACCAAATACAGAAACACACTGCAAATACTCACAACGCAACCAAATACAGAAACAAATACAGCTGCAAATACTCACAACGCAACCAAATACAGAAACACGCTGCAAATACTTACAACGCAACCAAATACAGAAACACCCTGCAAATACTCACAACGCAACCAAATACAGAAACCGCTGCAAATACTCACAACGCAACCAAATACAGAAACGCACTGCAAATACTCACAACGCAACCAAATACAGAAACGCACTGCAAATACTCACAACGCAACGAAATACAGAAACCACTGCAAATACTTACAACGCAACCAAATACAGAAACACCCTGCAAATACTCACAACGCAACCAAATACAGAAACACGCTGCAAATACTCACAACGCAACCAAATACAGAAACACCCTGCAAATACTCACAACGCAACCAAATACAGAAACACGCTGCAAATACTCACAACGCAACCAAATACAGAAACACGCTGCAAATACTCACAACGCAACCAAATACAGAAACACGCTGCAAATACTTACAACACAACCAAATACAGAAACACCCTGCAAATACTCACAACGCAACCAAATACAGAAACCGCTGCAAATACTCACAACGCAACCAAATACAGAAACACGCTGCAAATACTTACAACGCAACCAAATACAGAAACACCCTGCAAATACTCACAACGCAACCAAATACAGAAACCGCTGCAAATACTCACAACTCAACCAAATACAGAAACCACTGCAAATACTCACAATGCAACCAAATACAGAAACACGCTGCAAATACTCACAACGCAACGAAATACAGAAACAAATACAGCTGCAAATACTCACAACGCAACCAAATACAGAAACGCGCTGCAAATACTTACAACGCAACCAAATACAGAAACACCCTGCAAATACTCACAACGCAACCAAATACAGAAACACGCTGCAAATACTCACAACGCAACCAAATACAGAAACATGCTGCAAATACTCACAATGCAACCAAATACAGAAACAAATACAGCTGCAAATACTCACAACGCAACCAAATACAGAAACGCGCTGCAAATACTTACAACCTAACCAAATACAGAAACGCCCTGCAAATACTCACAACGCAACCAAATACAGAAACACATGTGCTGCAAATACTCACAACGCAACCAAATACAGAAACACGTGCTGCAAATACTCACAACACAACCAAATACAGAAACACGCTGCAAATACTCACGACACACATGCCATCAGGATGTTGAAATATACAATAAACACACAACAACACCACTGATGAGTAGACATTGAACAAGCGGTCCCAGCCAGGTTCATCACTTGTTGAGGTCCCCTTGAAACATTTCCGTGCTATTTGCTGCGCGTTTCTGTATTTGGTTGTGTTGTGAGTGTTTGCAGCGCATTTCTGTATTTGGTTGCATTGTGAGTATTTGCAGCGCGTTTCTGTATTTAGTTGCATTGTGAGTATTTGCAGAGTGTTTCTGTATTTGGTTGAGTTGTGAGTATGTGCAGGGTGTTTCTGTATTTGGTTGCATTGTGAGTATTTGCAGCGTGTTTCTGTATTTGGTTGCATTGTGAGTATTTGCAGCACATGTGTTGTCAAACTGATGAAGATGTTTTTTTGCTGAATTTGCTTGCGTTTTTTGTATTTGCATGTGTTTTTTCAGTTTCAGTGCATTGAGCTCTCTCAGCCTCCGTAGTTAGTTGACATGTAGGTGCAATGATACTTCATAGTCAACAGAATGTCTAAAGGGGACCATCAATATAAAGTGTAACCAGTAAATACCCTACATTGGGCTAGTGTCAGCCTTAGTTGTCACACCCATCCGTTGGCTGAAAGTCTGATGCATAAGGCACACAAAATGGGAATGGGTTTTGAAGTCATCATCTGATTGCTTGAATTCTACAGGATTTCCGAGAGACATGTGTGTCGCGTTCTTTAACAGTCCACCTGGAAACAACGATGCCATGACGCAAAACCCCCTTATAGAAGAAGAACACCGTTGTGTTTACAACTGTGACAATGAGCGCTTATCAGGATCAACTAAACAATGGATTTTCAAAATATTTGGAGACTGATGCGCAATTGTTGCAGTAAATTTGCACATCATTTTTGAATGAATGATATATTGGTTGCACGTATGTTATTGTAGGGACATTGACTTTACATTTTCACGCCCCTAAACATGATGGTGAACAAAACAACCTGTGATTGTTTGCTTTAGATGTCAGTCAGACATCCTCTGTATTCATGGAAAGTGCCTTTTATTTAGAAGCTTGTGAGGTATACAGAATGATCCACATTGACATGTTTATATGTGCATGCACTCAGGCACTTGAGATGGCTAGTGAACATCAGGACCTATTTCTGTAGGCAGAATGATGGCAGAAGCGGCATGCACACATCCTTTTATTCCCTAGAAAGAGTGCGATTGACAACTACTCTTCCATTACTTCCATACTTCCATTAGTCTGAAAGTCCACCTGAAGATCTTACGTGACTTTTTTATCCAGCTCTGAGCACATCAGTCTGAGACATCTGTATTGGGATGCTCTTATAAAAACTAAGTCTGTGACTTAAAAAACTATAACTACAAACCTCACAAGTTTGCTTCATGTGGTAACATCTAAATGAACTGGATGTATTTGAATAAACCTGACACCAACTAAAGTCATTTTAAGGGTTATTAAAAATTGCTAATCGATGGTGAAGTGTGTAATTTCTGTGTTACTAGTGTCACCACCACTTAAGCATACTTTAAATTAAGAGTACTTATTACAGAAATAATATGCTTAAAAATAATATACATAAGTGTGAACTGAATGTAAGGTTTCGGACACTTAATTACATGTTATTTGCAATGAAATAAAAATGTATTATACACTGGGTTGTTTCAACCCCATGTTTGGGTCAAATATGGACAAACCCAACTGCTGGTTAAAATTTTTAAATTACATTTTTAAACCCAACAGTTAAGTTTTTCCATATTTGACCCAAACATGGGTTGAAACAACCCAGCATTTTTCAGAGAGTAGTTGAAATTTATATTAAATGCAATTAGTTGAGCTTAAAAGTGTTTGTTTTTTTTCAACCCAAATAAGTAGGTCTTAAGTACATCTTTATATGTAATTTCATAATTACTTCCATTGTCTTTGAAATATGGTTAAAATGTACTGCTGACAAGCATTTATGATAAACTAAAATATAATATATTTGTAATTACACATTTGTAATGAAGTTGCAATTTAGTACATTTAAATACATTACATTTAAATATGATTTAAGTGTACTTTATTTAAGTAATTTTTTTGAATTTGATATTATTACAAAGTGCATTTTTTAGGTGGTTAAGAAACTTAGTCATGGATGTGTGCACTCTTTAAGTGCACTTAAAGGGATAGTTCACCCAAAAATGAAAATTCTGTCATCAGAATTCCTCAAGTTGTTCCAAACCCGTATGAATTTCTTTCTTCTGCTGAACATAAAGGAAGATATTTGGAAGAATGTTTGTAACCAAGCAGATCTAGATGGTTAGATGTGGCCTTTTATTTAATTTATATTATATTATCTGAAAGTACCGTTTTTTTTATGCTTTTAAGATTTGAAGTACACTACAAGTGCACACTGAGTACAATTATGCACTTCTTTTTCACAATGACAAATAATATTTCAACAATAATGACTGTTTTCAAGCAGGTTTCCTGAACACGCCCCATGTCTGCCATTGGCCAGACGTACAGATTGTACCGGCCAAAACGTAGACATGTTTTTTAGTGTCACAGAGAATATTTGAGTTCACACTTTTCATAAAGTTACAAATGGCTTAATTATAGTGTTATATTGTTAATGCATGTTAAGCAGGGGTAGGAGAAGGTATTTAACATAATAAATAAAATAAAAATCACCTCCTACAGTAAGAATTGCCTTTGTTCCCTTTTTACAATGTGGCTCTATGCAGCCTCTAGAACAAATAGCACCTTGCTGGAGATAATTTTAGTCATATTAGAATTAAGGTTATAAAGGTTATAAATTCAGCTCTTGGTGAAATACTCTGCAATGATTGCAGCGCTTTCAAAAAATTATTCTAAAATAGTGTTGCTGGAAACATTTAGGACGCATTTAATCAAATAAATAGAGCAGTTCTCCAGGGATTGAAGAAAATCAAAAGATGTGCAGTTAAATAATACTTGTTTGTGTATGCGTAGATCTAGATACACTAGATAATAGCACTATGAGCTACGGCATTATGGCTTCGTTCCAACTGACGTGTCTCTGCTCAACTAATGAGTTCAATAAGACTTTACTGCTGCAGAATTGCACACGTGCTCTCTGGGGAAATATGAAACAGAATTTTTTTGGATTATTCAACGTAAAGCCAAATCAGCCATCTTTGCTGTCCAATCTCATTAATCACCCTGACAAAAAAAATGTGTTTTCTAAGGTCAGTTTCCTGACTTCTCTCATAGTTTTAAGACTTCCAGAACTAGACTGTCTGGATCTGGCACTTAAAAAGAAAATGTGCGACATGCACTGACACAGCCCTGGCTTAGAAACATGACTTCACTCTAGACATTATGGTGTAATTTTGGGGGATTATTCGCTTTGTAGTAAATTTGATTTGTTGTGACTAAGTTAAGCTGCCGAAGGCCTATGTACACGCAAACCGCTTGTGCACACTTGTGAGGGGCTACATTTAAACTTCAAAAACTTTAAAATGCTCTACAAAATTCTTAGACAGGTTTACATTTGATTTTGAAAAACATTTATACCATTTATACCAAAAAAGTATAAACGTAATGACTCTAAAATATCATGTGGTAACACCAAGAAAAAAAATAGTAATATTTTTTTTTTTATATTTTAAATACATGTGAGTATACACATCATGTAATCATTATTTAATGTTTTAATTATATTTTTCTCTCTATATTTATACACCGATCAGGCATAACATTATGACCACCTTCCTAATATTGTGTTGGTCCCCCTTTTGCTGCCAAAACAGCCCTGACCCGTCGAGGCATGGACTCCACTAGACCCCTGAAGGTGTGCTGTGGCTATGTGGATGTTAGCAGCAGATCCTTTAAGTCTTGTAATTTGCGAGGTGGGGCCTCCATGGATCGGACTTGTTTGTTCAGCACATCCCACAGATGCTCGATTGGATTAAGATCTGGGGAATTTGGAGGCCAAGTCAACACCTCAAACTCATTGTTGTGCTCCTCAAACCATTCCTGAACCATTTTTGCTTTGTGGCAGGGCGCATTATCCTGCTGAAAGAGGCCACAACCACCTGGGAATACCGTTTCCATGAAAAGGTGTACATGGTCTGCAACAATGCTTAGGTAGGTGGTACGTGTCAAAGTAACATCCACATGGATGGCAGGACCCAAGGTTTCCAGCAGAACATTGCCCAAAGCATCACACTGCCTCCGCCGGCTTGCCTTCTTCCCATAGTGCATCCTGGTGCCATGTGTTCCCCAGGTAAGCGACACACGCACGCGGCCATCCACGTGATGTAAAAGAAAATGTGATTCATCAGACCAGGCCACCTTCTTCCATTGCTCCATGGTCCACCCTGACTGGTCTGCGGCTATGCAGCCCCATACGCAACAAACTGCGATGCACTGTGTATTCTGACACCTTTCTATCAGAACCAGCATTAACTTCTTGAGCAATTTGAGCTACAGTAGCTTGTCTGTTTGATCGGACCACACAGGCCAGCCTTCGCTGTTCACGTGCATCAATGAGCCTTGGCTGTCCATGACCCTATCGCCGGTTCACCACTGTTCCTTCCTTGGACCACTTTTGATAGATACTGACCACTGCAGACCAGGAACACCCCACAAGAGCTGCAGTTTTGGAGATGCTCTGACCCAGTCGTCTAGCCATCACAATTTGGCCCTTGTCAAACTCGCTCAAATCCTTACACTTGCCCATTTTTCCTGCTTCTAACACATCAACTTTGAGGACAAAATGTTCACTTGCTGCCTAATATATCCCACCCACTAACAGGTGACGTGATGAAGAGATAATCAGTGTTATTCACTTCACTTGTCAGTGCTCATAATGTTATGCCTGATCGGTGTATATATATCATGGATAATTAATTCATAAAAATCATTGTCAAGTATTTTGGTGGGTTGTATCACATTTTTTACTTTATTCCCACCCAATTTATGTCCGAATGAATTTTGATTCAGAAATTTTAAAAACATGTTCGGCAATGTACTGTAATGTATGTATGGATCTGTGCTATTTTAGTATCAGTGTTATTTTAGATGCTGTTGAAGTTTTTAATTAATATTTTTATGGCAGCGGCTTTACACTCACCAAGTGTAAATAGCAACTAGATTCTATTTACACTAAGTGAAAATAACATATTTTCTTAGCGATAGATGATATTTACACCAAGTGCAACAATTTCTTCATTTTTATTGAAAGTAAATGCCTTTCCGATGTGATATGTGATGGGAAAAGGGAGAAGAACGAGCTCGGCAAAAGGCAGATTCGAACCCGGGTCGATCGTGTCAAAACCTAGATCTTTAAGCCTTACGCTTTACTGACTACGCCACTGAAGATGTTGAAATATAAGTGTCTTTTTTTAATCTTGTTTGGCCCAACTACGCATTGTTAGGCGGACCTAGTGCGAATAGCACTTGCCAACAAGGCACGCTATTTGCACTTGGTGTAAATAGACACCCTGTATTTTTAATTAGTTTACTATTTCCCTTTTCATGTTGATTTTAGTTATTTTTGATTTTAGTTATTTTGTTATTTTATTTTGTTTTGTCATTTTTAGTATTTTTTAAGTATATCTATATAGGTTGTGTTGATTTTTATTTCAGTTTTAGTTATTATATATCAAGTTCAACTAAATTAAAATGAGAAATTAAAACTAGCTGAAATAAAAAAAAAAAAGTTACTTTTTTTAATATTTTTATTTCAGTTAATTTTTATTTTATTTCAAGTAACGAAAATATTTTTTAATGGTTTGAGTGTTTTAGTTTTAGTTAACTAATATAGTTTTTGTTAAATGAATGTCACTTCATTGTGTCACGTGATTGGCCCTTGATTATTCGTTTATGCTCAAGTACCCTGAGATATTCATATCACAAGTATCTCATATATTTCAAATGTTTCAACCCTTTAACTCTTTGACTCTCATAAACAGCAGATGGTTGCTCAGTCTTGTAAATCTGCATGTGTTCATGAGATTTGCTGACAGCCTGATGAAATGCACTAAGAAATCACCACTGCTGTTTACAAAACCGACTCCAAAACAGCACCGCTAATACATGCTTGTGTGAGTTAGAGCGAAAGCTATTTAGCATGAATGCTGGAAGAGAAGGTTGTGTTAGTGTGTGGGTGTGTGTACATATTGTCTTGTTTTTAGAAAGCTGGTCGGCTGGTGTTACAGTAATTATGTTCCTTTCACAGCTATGAAGTCAGGCGGCACTCAGCTGAAGCTCATCATGTCATTCCAGAACTACGGACAAGCCCTGTTCAAACCTATGAAGTAAGTGATACTGCAGTCTTTCATTTTTCATGAATGCATTTCCAATAGAGAACCAGTTTTTCAGAATGTCCCCTGCATACTTTCATTCCAAGTGTACTTAAGAGGCATGGACTAAGCCTTTTGTGTTTCAACAAAAACATGTGGTTCTGCTGTTGGATGTTGAAACAGATTTATGTTCATGTAGTTGCAGACAGTCTTTCTACATGTGTAAAATATGAAAAGTATGTTAAAAATAGAATGGGCACATCGCCACATGAGTATCAGGACTCAAACTTCTTAAAGGGATAGTTCATCCAAAAATGATCATTTACTCACCCTCATGTTGTTCCAAACCCATAAAGGCCCGTTCACACCAAGGACAATAACTATATCAATATCAATAAAGATATAGTTCTAAAAATAGTCCACGCCACAACCAATAATAATGGCACAGAGAAACAATATCGTAGGAATCACTTTCAGAATGATTTTTTTCCAGCCAATCAGAATCCATCCTGCTTGAAAGAGCTTGAGCATTTAAAGTTGCAACGCGCGCATATAATGAACAGAACGATATTGTGTGGATGCTAATGTAATTCGTCGTTCTTGGTGTGAGCGGGCCTTAAGACATTTGTTCATCTTCGGAACACAAATGAAGATATTTTAAATGAAATCAGAGATTTCTGTCTCTCCATTGAAATTCTATTTAACCAAAACTCTGATGCTTCACAATGTTCATAGATAGATTGTAAAAGTAATCCGTATGAATTGAGTGGTTTAATCCTATGATGGACAGATTTTTATTCGCATAAAAACATTTATCAGTGAATATACATAGAGCATTCAAATTTGGTAAATCGAAGCTCAAGCTTGAGAACCAAACGCATGTCACTCCAGCACGCTTGAGCTTCCGCAAGAACCAATGCAAGTACGTCAAGCAAGTATGGTTGCACTTAAAAATAGCTTCATTTGTGTTTTAAATTTGGAATGACATGAGAGTAATTGATGACAGAATTTTTGGGTGAACTGTCCCTTTAAGTGCTTTTCAATAGTATGAATGCCCTTATTATGAGCAAAGATAAATTGGGTATGCAGCTATTTGCCTAAAAATCCCCATTGAAAAACTTTTTTAACCAACTAAAGATTGCATCTAAGCGGAAGGATTATTATTAACTCCTCAGTTTGTGCATTTGTTGGCCGGCAGCATGAGCGTCCGTAAGATCTTTCGTGGTGGGTAATGATCAGTCTGGTTTTAATTAACATGGCCAGGCTTACGCATTAATTAAAAACTGCGAGACACTATCACACGCTCTCGGGGATATTTGCCAGCAGAAGCTGTAACAGCCGCACATAAAACAGGGCGGATCGACGGAGTGTGTCTGCTATATTCCCTCTGTTGAAACAACACTGCAAGGGCTACCTGACTCATTCGTGATCAAATAATTACTAGTTGATGCTTGATTGCTTCCACCCAGAGGAAAACCTTTTTTTTCTTGTTGTTGTTTTGTTTGATTATGCTTTGTCATTTGCCATCTGTGATTTCTTAGTCTTTCTTTGTGGGTACAGACACAAGCATTTGGTGGCTAACACACACACACACACACAGATATTACAGTAGCATCAGGAGATGCACAATTTACACACCAGACAAGGTGTCTTATGCATGTTTGGATTAATAGATGAATGATGAATTACTGCTGGGATCTTCAACACAATACTGTGCAAAAGTCTTAGATGAGTTAGAGATTTTTAAGATGGATATTATTGTCTACCAGTAGGAAAGTCAGTCAGTTGGCATTTCCAAACAATCCTTTTGCCATTGATATTTTTATATGCACAAGGAGCAGTGTTGTTTATATACTATTTACTATTATTTGTATTATTTAAATAGTATTTGAATACGTTTTTACATTTTCACTTTTCATTTGAATTTTAGTTAAAATTTTAGTCATTTTGTTATGTGCTTTTGTCATTTTTATTGGCTTTTGTTTTTTTTTTAAATATTTATATTTAGCTTTTTTTTCAGATTTAGTTTTAATAATTTTAGTAAGTTAGTGAAGTTAGCGTTGTTGCTAAGACAATATTTCAAATTTTCATTTAAGTTTTTTTTTTTTTTTAGTTTTAGGATGCTTTCACACTTGGTTTGATGGCCTGGTCCAAACCAGAGTTCGATTGCTCTTTATGGAGACTATCGTACGTTTCGCGGATGCGCACTTGAGTTCGGAAAACAGCGTTCACATCATCCAAACAAACTGAACTCTGACGTCAATCAAACCCGGGAACGCACCAAAAATGCTAGCGTGAAAGCACCCTGAAGCCCTGTTTACACCTGGTATTAAGATGCGTTTTAGTCAATCGGATCACAAGGGGATGACGCTAAATACAGGTGTAAACAGGGTCTAAAACGTTTTGAGCTTGTCCACTTTCGATCACTTCTAGAGGTAGTCGAAAACGCATTTGACAGGGTTGCTTTCGTTGTGTAAACGCTTGTGGTTGAACAGCCACAAAAGACCGCCTAGTCTCCCACTGCTGACCTAATACACATTATGGGAAGCGCGCTTGCCAGGCGGGATTTAAACTTTGTCGGCTGGAGACCCAAGGTTGGTTTGAAGATGAAAAACCTTGTTCCCTCACCATTCCTGATTTCTAACACACACTCACAGCGTTCGGCGTGCTCTCCGTATGTTTTCTCACTTTAACATGCCTAAACCTTTTTACATTACTGTAGCTGAATTAGCTGACTGATTGTTCAGACCACCACTGACTACTCGATTTTAAAAAATGTTGTATTGCACATCCCTAGTTCACATCCATTGGGTAAACTTGAACTTGATCAACCAGCATTGTTTTTTTTAATAATTTAACCTGACATGATGTCACATTCGGTAACTCATACGCTGTATCTTAACTTTTCCTCTGACATTAAGCCTGAGAAGGGGATCACCCTCTTTATAATTTCGGAGGAAATCTCGGTTTGAATTTACATGATACACCTACCTGCATAATACACATCTGCTATAACAGCAGCACAAAAAAAGGAACAGTGCATGTTTGTATCACATTTTCTGTTGAAATCTCAGCTTTCATCTAGTTCTCAAGAAAGATCATGAAAGTATATTTTTAGTGGAGTGTTTGGCAATGAATGTAATAGAAACAATAATTAAATATAATCTCCGACTAGACAGAGATAGCAACTGGAAGATTTGTCTGACTAACACACACAGAGTTCTCTTTAGCTGTGTTTCACAATTTTGAGCAATTATACCTTGGAGGTGTTAAAACAGTCATATTGTGCAATAGGTACAACTTGGCATTCATTTCCCAGCTTGTGCTGTGAATTATCATCGCTAAAGAAGCAAGTACCATGAGCTAAGCTTGAAGAATCATCTATTCATCATATCATTGACATAAATAGCCTGCCATATGGTCCCACTCAAACCGTTGAACATCCAGAGCACATGGCCACCCTCACCGCAGCAAGTATGCACTTTTTCATACTGAATAAAGCTCTTTTCCAGGGTCTACATCAATCTCCCACTATGAGGAGGCTATAGATTTCTCCAGCTCTAAAAGCTGGAAGTATATCCCAGAATCCTCGTTGACGGCACGGGGCCACCCTTTCCCTCACCTGCCCCTCTGTGCAGCCGTACTAAGCATCAAAGCTTCTTTTGATGTGCTGCTGCTTTGAGCTGGATGCTAATCTATCTGCCGGCGCATGGAGGGGTAACTGCTCTGGTTCTCGCAGTCTTAGAAAGCCACGCGGGCTGCCGTGTGTGTATGTGTGAGGATTTTATTGAACTTGAGTTATCTGACTGGGATCTAGGTGCAAATGCAGCAATAAATCATTGTGCAACCTTTTACTCTACCTTCTCCATGTTCAGTCAGAGACCTGACCAGTGGGACATGTGCCACAGAAAAGCACTCATCCCAACTGAATGAGGAAGTAGTAGCTGTAGTGTGCAGGAAAGCCTTGCTCACTGAATGGTTGAATTATGCCACAGCACTGAACGCTGATGAATGAAGAAGGAGATCAAATTAGAGAGACAGAAAAAGCCCTTGTGTAAAAGAAGTAGCATACTTTTAAAAAGAGTGCTTATATGGAAATAATGTACTTTAAAAATGTTCTTAAGTGCGAACTGAATGTTTTCTGTTTTTTTTTTTTTTATTGACATTAAAATTGCCATTTAATTTAATTAAAACATATTTCATTTCATAGCTACTTCTATTGCCTTTGAAATGTGGTTAAAGTGTACTGCCAAATACACTGGCAATAATTTACTCTATGGTAAACTAAAATATACCTTAAAGTGATAGTTCACCCAAAAATGTAAATTTTGCCATCCTTTACTTATCCTCATGTCGTTCCAAACCCACAAGACTTCCGTTCATCTTCGAAACACAAGTAAAGATATTATTGATGAAATCGGAGAGATTTCTGCCTCTCCATTGACAGTCTACGCAACTCCCACTTTCAAGCCCCAGAAAGGCAGTATCGTTAATGTAAACCATGTGACTACAGTGCTTTAAGCTACATTTTATGAAGCGACGCGAGTGCTTTGTTTGCACACAAAAACGTAATTTACCTCTTTATTTACAAAATAATAATCTCCAAAACGTTCACAAGAGCACCACGACACATGCATGTTGTGTTGGCGCAAGAGCAGATGTTGTTGCGTGAATGCGCATTGGAGATTAGTAAATAAAGTTGTAAATTATGTTTTTTTGTGCAAACAAATCACTCATGTCACTTCATAAAATTGAGGTTGAACCACTGGAGTCACATGGACTATTTTAACGATGTCTTTACTGCCTTTCTGGGGCTTGAAAGTGGTAGTTGTGTAGACTGTCAATGGTGGGACAGAAATCTCTCAGCTTTCATCAAAAAGATGAACAAAGTCTTATAGGTTTGGAACGACATGAGGGTGAGTAATTAATGACAGAATTTTTGGGTGAACTACAGTGGGGAGAACAAGTATTTGATACGCTGCTGATTTTGCAGGTTTGCCCACTTACAAAGCATGTAGAAGTCTGTAATTGTTATCATAGGTACTCTTCAACTGTGAGTGACGGAATCTAAAACAAAAATCCAGACAATCACATTGTATGATTTTTAAGTAATTAATTTGCATTTTATTGCATGACATAAGTATTTGATACATCAGAAAAGCAGAACTTAAAATTTGGTACAGAAACCTTTGTTTGCAATTACAGAGATCATACGTTTCCTGTAGTTCTTGACCAGGTTTGCACACACTGCAGCAGGGATTTTGGCCCACTCCTCCATACAGACCTTCTCCAGATCCTTCAGGTTTCGGGGCTGTCGCTGGGCAATACGGACTTTCAGCTCCCTCCAAAGATTTTCTATTGGGTTCAGGTCTGGAGACTGGCTAGGCCACTCCAGGACCTTGAGATGCTTCTTACGGAGCCACTCCTTAGTTGCCCTGGCTGTGTGTTTCAGGTCGTTGTCATGCTGGAAGACCCAGCCACGACCCATCTTCAATGCTCTTACTGAGGGAAGGAGGTTGTTGGCCAAGATCTCACGATACATGGCCCCATCCATCCTCCCCTCAATACGGTGCAGTCGTCCTGTCCCCTTTGCAGAAAAGCATCCCCAAAGAATGATGTTTCCACCACCATGCTTCACGGTTGGGATGGTGTTCTTGGGGTTGTACTCATCCTTCTTCTTCCTCCAAACACGGCGAGTGGAGTTTAGACCAAAAAGCTCTATTTTTGTCTCATCAGACCACATGACCTCATCAGACCACATTCCTCCTCTGGATCATCCAGATGGTCATTGGCAAACTTCAGACGGGCCTGGACATGAGCTTGAGCAGGGGGACCTTCCGTGCGCTAATGGTTTTCTTTGAGACTGTGGTCCCAGCTCTCTTCAGGTCATTGACCAGGTCCTGCCGTGTAGTTCTGGGCTGATCCCTCACCTTCCTCATGATCATTGATGCCCCACGAGGTGAGATCTTGCATGGTGCCCCAGACCGAGGGAGATTGACCGTCATCTTGAACTTCTTCCATTTTCGAATAATTGCGCCAACAGTTGTTGCCTTCTCACCAAGCTGCTTGCCTATTGTCCTGTAGCCCATCCCAGCCTTGTGCAGGTCTACAATTTTATCCCTGATGTCCTTACACAGCTCTCTGGTCTTGGCCATTGTGGAGAGGTTGGAGTCTGTTTGATTGAGTGTGTGGACAGATGTCTTTTATACAGGTAACGAGTTCAAACAGGTGCAGTTAATACAGGTAATGAGTGGAGAACAGGAGGGGTTCTTAAAGAAAAACTAACAGGTCTGTGAGAGCCGGAATTCTTACTGGTTGGTAGGTGATCAAATACTTATGTCGTGCAATAAAATGCAAATTAATTATTTAAAAATCATGCAATGTGATTTTCTGGATTTTTGTTTTAGATTCCGTCTCTCACAGTTGAAGTGTACCTATGATAAAAATTACAGACCTCTACATGCTTTGTAAGTAGGAAAACCTGCAAAATCGGCAGTGTATCAAATATTTGTTCTCCCCACTGTATCCCTTTAATGTCATCTCTATTGAAACTTGCATACTATGTATTTAAATATATTTCTAATTACACATTTGTAATAATGAAGTTGCAATTTAGTACATTTAGTTCAAAATATGTTAACTTTAAATGTAGTATCTAATAACACACAACAGTTCAAATTATGATCAAGTACTTTACATGTGCTTAAGTATGTTAGTCAACATCAAAATAAGTACACTTCTTTAAAGCACAACAAAAGACGGTTAAAACATAATGATTTAAAATGTACTTTACTTTAAAGTAAAACTTTTAATTTGACATTATTAATAAATGCACTTTTTAAAAGTGTAATTAAGTGTGTTACGAAACATAGTGTGCACTCTTTAAATACACTTAAGTCACCTAGTATTTCCTTAACATTATATTATCTAAGTCAAGTAAAGGTTAAGTGCACTTCTTTTTCACAAGGGAGGGAATGGGACAAGGTTTTGTTTAGGGTAGATTTACAAACTTGACAACAAGATTCTTTCTAGTGATCTGTCAAGTTAATGAGAGACTGTGATTTAAATGTTGAGATTGTTTGCATGTGTGTGCATAACATGAGTCACTACATCTTGTGTTGTTTGGTAACAATAATCTTATCTACCAAAGTTAGCTTTAATGCTAACCATGACAACAACACTTTAACTTAAAATGATCGGTTGTTCCTCCAGGCAGTGTGCAGATTATTCAATGACTATACGAGAGGTTAACTATCTGTCAAACTCGCTCATCCATGTCTTTATGGACCTTGCTTTGTGCACTGGTGCACAGTCATGTTGGAATAGGAAGGGGCCGTCCCCAAACTGTTCCCATAAAGTTGGGAGCATGTAATTGTCCAAAATGTCTTGGTATGCTGAAGCATTAAGAGTTCCTTCCACTGGAACTAAGGGGCCAAGGCCAACCCCTGAAAAACAACCCCACACCATAATCCCCCCTCCACTAAACTTTACACTTGGCACAATGCAGTCAGGCAAGTACTGTTCTCCTGGCAACCGCCAAACCCAGACTCGTCCATTGGACTGCCAGACAGAGAAGCGTGATTCGTCACTCCAGAGAACATGTCTCCACTGCTCTAGAGTCCAGTGGCGGCATGCTTTACACCACTGCATCCGACGCTTTGCATTGCAATTGGTGTAAGATGGATGCAGCTGCTCAGCCATGGAAACCCATTCCATGAAGCTCACTACGCACTGTTCTTAAGATAATCTGAAGGCCACACAATGTTTCGAGGTCTGTAGCTATTGACTCTGCAGAAAGTTGGCAACTTCTGCGCACTGTGCGCCTCAGCATGCGCTGACCCTGCTCTGTGATTTTACGTGGCCTACCACTTTGTGGCTGAGTTGCTGTTGTTCCCAATTGCTTCCGCTTTGTTATAATACCACTAACAGTTGACCGTGGAATATTTAGTAGTGAGGAAATTTCATAAATGGACTTATTGCACAGGTGGCAACCTATCACGGTACCACGCTTGAATTCACTGAGCTCCTGAGAGTGACCCATTCTTTCACAAATGTTTGTCTGCATGCCTAGGTGCTTGATTTTATATACCTTTGGCCATGGAAGTGATTGGAGCACCTGAACTCAATGATTTGGAGGGGTGTTCCAATACTTTTGGCAATATAGTGTATGTTTGTCAATTTGTCTCACACAACCAAATTATGTGGTGCCTTTAGCACAATTAGCCAAACATCAAAAACTTTTGCTATGTACATAAATATCTAATAAAGTGATAAATAATGTATTATGTTTTGTCGACTTAGGTCATATACAGATCCTAGCAGAACAGAAATCAGCCAAACACAACTGATAGCATTAGCAACTTACTTGTAATCATAAATTTGAGGTTACTGAAATGTCGTTTGAAATATGTATGTACTTATACATTCCCGTACCTCAAATTGAAGAGTGTGACTTTAGCAATGCCAAAGTCTTGGGCTTGATTCCCAGAGTGAAAAAAAAACAACCAGAGACTCACCACACTCCAAAAACAAAGTGCGTTGGCCACAAAATCCATTGTAGAAATAAGGGAAAACTTTATAAACACCACTATATTGGAGTTAAAAAAGGTTATTTATATTACATCTAGTGGTGTTAATCATTTTATTCTCAATTCTGCAGTGTGTGGGTTGTAATATTTATTTTTTTCCTCATTTTGATTCCGAGGGAATATGTGAACTGATAAAACATGCCTTTAAGGCGAATGTAAGATGCTTTGAATATGCATTTGCCAAGTGCATAAATGCATATATGCAACAACTTTTTGTTGACTTCCTATATTGGGATTCCATCCTTGATTATGAAACCCACCCATAATCCACTTCCTGACTTCAGGATCTTATCCTAACCTCTAAATTCAGAGGCCAATGATTGTTTAATATGAATATTCCTGGACCATCAAGAGTGTTGCTTGAGGAAAATGTCCTACTTGGATAAACTGTGTTATGAACCCTCAAACGGTTCTCGTTTACTAACAGGCTGGAAGTTTGGTTTGTGGGCAGCTCTTTAAAGTGTGTGCCAGGCTAGATGTGTCTCAACAGGAGCAAAAACTCGCACAGCAAAATAGCTTGTGGATCTTTAAGCTAAGAGCCAAGTTTGAGTTTTCCACTCCTTTGATGTTAATTTTTTTTTTTTTTTCTCGTATTGGTTCTGAAATTGCTGCAGTGCTTTGATATGAACTCTCACAGCAGCAACAGCAAAAGTCTTTTCAGCTACAGCTGTTGTGCATTCTGTAATGTAGAATATGTTCATGTAATGTAGATTATTGCATGCATCTCACCCATGGAGATACCATTACCCCCATGATTGCCACTGTCACTGTGTGGCACCTCTGTGGTACCAGCTTCCAGTTCTGTTGTAGGCTATGTGCACACCAATTGTCTTCATGGTACATATTGGATTGGATGTATCTTTACATTATTGATGCATGTCAGGTTGATTTATGACATGGGAAATCATTTTGCTAAAGCACAATGCATGTCAAAACCTGCACTGAAGACTTTTAGAGGAAGTCAGTGTTGTTTTGGAATGCAGATAAAAATCCCAGTTGAAAAATCCAGGTTTATTCCAAGCTTCAGATGCATTTTGTCATGTAAATTGTAAAAGAAAAAAAATGGAGAGTTTGCTGATTGAAAGTGTGGGCAGGAATAAAAAAAGATGCATGATAAAACATGTTTTATGGTCAATGGATAAGCGTATTTAAAATAAATAAATAAAAACACTACATTTGCTGCACTACATTGGATCTCATATTGAAATATTCTGATGTAGTAAAAGAGGCTTAGAATATTTTAGGTTCAAATCCTGTTACGGCAGTTCACATGTCAAACACCATGAAATATGACAACTGGGGTAATGTTTAGCGCACACTGTCTGAGCCCTCAGCCGTAGCGGGAAGTTACGCTGAAGTGATGCATTTATGCGTAGTCTGTGGAGAAGGGTTGGATTTTTAAGAGTGGCAGACGTGGGACCTGCTGAAAGACACAATGTTTAGGGATTACAGGTCAATTCTGACTGAAAGAGATTGTTGTTGATGATGCAACCAGATCTAGAAAACATAAAAATGCTAGTAAACCTTAATAAGAAAAGTGCAAAATGTTTAAATTAAGGATCAAGGGGGTCAAAGTTTTGCTGGTTAGCATGGTTAGCATTAGTATTTTTCTCTAATGATGTCCTTTCAAATGTATACATGTATTCTGAGTTTCTTTTTTTTCAAGCAACATTAAAATCATTAAAATATTTTATAGTAGTGTGTTTTACTAGTGACCGATTTTTGTTTTAAGGGCTCTTCATGAACCTGTGCTTTTTTTACACCACTGCCATATTATCTGTAAAAGAAAGACAAATGTTATTATTAGATTATTCTTGCTTCAGTTTTGACAGTTTATTTTGGCTTGCCTGCTTGCCACAAGAACAACCCGCCAAAGTCGTTGGTTAAACCCAAGCCATCCAGTCGTGTCTGTATGATTTCCAAATCCTCCAAGCAGAAATCATTTATGTTGGAGCCCCTGAGGAGGGTGAAGGAAACCTCCATTAATGCATGCATTTCTGAAGCGATGCAGGCTGCTCATAGCCAGCGAGCAGTGAATCAACATGTCAGAACGCATTGTCTGCCTTATTCCTGACAGCTGTCTCGCACAGCTGCACGGCTTTCTGCTCTGATCCAGGGTCTGTGCACAGAGGGAAGTCTGTTTCTCTGCTCAGCTGAATGGGGACTTGGAGTGTGTACATGTGTGTGTGGTGAATTCCAAGTGTTGATATCTCAAGGCTAATAGTCCAATTGGATTTGAAGAACTTCCTTTGCAAAAAAAAATTACCATGGTAACTATAGTTACTAAATATACAATATTGTTGGTCATTATGCTTTGGTGTATAATATCTAGAAAAAGCTATACCTGGAAAAAATCAGGCCCTGGTAAAACGTCTAATATTTCATGAAGTATCCGCAATATATACGTTGTTTTCCATTTTTATTTAATCAGAATACTCAAATAATTTAGAATGGTGGTCAATAAAGAAAGAAGCTTTTGCTTCTAATGTAGTTACAAAATCTACCAGCAGGGGCTTATGGGGTCATGCTAACCAGCTCCACCCTGACCCCTCGGTTACCACAGATTTACGGTTGTTTTAATAACTGTAGTTGTAACTGGTCCTACTCGACTGTTCTGTGCAGGATTTGAACCAGATTCAACCAGCATGGGAAGCTAAAGGATGCAGACTCTAACGTCAGTTGCTAGTGTGCTAGGGGAGTGAGGTTTACCAGAGCAGCTCCATTACTCTCACCCCCTGAAAGCTCACTCCCATCCGGTCACGGCACCACTGAAACTGGTCCTACTCTCCATACTCTCCATTCCAAGCTTCAGATGCATTTTGTCATGTAAATTGTAAAAGAAAAAAAATGGAGAGTTTGCTGATTGAAAGTGTGGGCAGGAATAAAAAAAGATGCATGATAAAACATGTTTTATGGTCAATGGATAAGCGTATTTAAAATAAATAAATAAAAACACTACATTTGCTGCACTACATTGGATCTCATATTGAAATATTCTGATGTAGTAAAAGAGGCTTAGAATATTTTAGGTTCAAATCCTGTTACGGCAGTTCACATGTCAAACACCATGAAATATGACAACTGGGGTAATGTTTAGCGCACACTGTCTGAGCCCTCAGCCGTAGCGGGAAGTTACGCTGAAGTGATGCATTTATGCGTAGTCTGTGGAGAAGGGTTGGATTTTTAAGAGTGGCAGACGTGGGACCTGCTGAAAGACACAATGTTTAGGGATTACAGGTCAATTCTGACTGAAAGAGATTGTTGTTGATGATGCAACCAGATCTAGAAAACATAAAAATGCTAGTAAACCTTAATAAGAAAAGTGCAAAATGTTTAAATTAAGGATCAAGGGGGTCAGAATACTCAAATAATTTAGAATGGTGGTCAATAAAGAAAGAAGCTTTTGCTTCTAATGTAGTTACAAAATCTACCAGCAGGGGCTTATGGGGTCATGCTAACCAGCCCCACCCTGACCCCTCGGTTACCACAGATTTACGGTTGTTTTAATAACTGTAGTTGTAACTGGTCCTACTCGACTGTTCTGTGCAGGATTTGAACCAGATTCAACCAGCATGGGAAGCTAAAGGATGCAGACTCTAACGTCAGTTGCTAGTGTGCTAGGGGAGTGAGGTTTACCAGAGCAGCTCCATTACTCTCACCCCCTGAAAGCTCACTCCCATCCGGTCACGGCACCACTGAAACTGGTCCTACTCTCACCGTAATTAGTGGGATTAAAACCAGCATCAAACCAGCATGGAAGACTAAAGGACACGGCCTGTAGCATTAGTTGCAAGCACACCTCTTGATGACATGAGAGTGAGGTTTACCTGCACTGCTCTTACTATCTGGCCTCTGTTACACCTACCCCCCTAAAGCTCACTCCCATCCGGGTCACGGCACCAATGAAACTGGTCCTACTTGCACCGTAACGAATGGGATTTGAACCAGCATCAACCAGCATGGGAAACTATAGGACGCAGCCTCTAGCGTCAGTCACTAGCACGCCTCTTGAGACCAGGGGAGTGAGGTTTACCTGCACAGCTCTTACTACCTGGCCTCCGTTGCACTCCGCCCCCTAAAGCTCACTCCCATCCTGGTCACGGCACCAATGAAACTGGTCCTACTCTCACCGCAATGAGTGGGACTAAAACCAGCATCAAACCGGCATGGGAGACTAAAGGACACAGCCTGTAGCATTAGTTGCAAGCACGCCTCTTGATGACACAGGAGTGAGGTTTACTTGTACAGCTCTTACTATCGGGCCTCCGTTACACCTACCCCCCTAAAGCTCACTCCCATCTGGGTCACAGCACCAATGAAACTGGTTCCACTTTCACCATAATGAGTGGGACTATAACCAGCATCAAACCGGCATGGGAGACTAAAGGACGCACCTTCTAGCGTCAGTCACTAGCACGCCTCTTAAGACAAGGGGAGTGAGGTTTACCTGCACAGCTCTTACTATCTGGCCTCCGTTACACTCTGCCCCCTAGAGCTCGCTCCCATCCGGGTCACGGCACCAATGACACTGCTCCTACTTGCACCGTAACGTGTTGGATTTGAACCAGCATCAAACTGGCATGGGAGACTAAAGGACGCAGCCTCTAGCATCAGTCACTAGCACGCCTTTTGAGACCAGGGGAGTGAGGTTTACCTGCACAGCTCTTACTATCTGGCCTCCGTTACACTCTGCCCCCTAGAGCTCACTCCCATCCGGGTCACGGCACCAATAAAACTGGTCCTACTCTCACCGTAATGAGTGGGATTCATACCAGCATCAACCAGCGTGGGAGGCATGTGCGATAACAAGGACGCTAAAAAAGACCACAGCTTCTAGTGTCAGTTGCTAGGGTAGTGGAGTGAGGTTTACTTGAACAGCTCTTCCTAGCTGGCCTCCGTTACATAGTCACTATGGTATTTTTATTTACAGCAAATTGTGGTATACTCTATCACTGTTGCTGATTTGATGACATAATTTGCAGTACTTCATGAGTGGTTCATTGCCTCATGAAATACGTTAGGTACACAGTTTTGTACTGTACCTTTGTCTTCTTGGTTTATGTTTTTTGTTTCTTAAGTGAATCATTAGTGTTTTTTTAACAAATCCCTGTGAAAATAAGTCAGGGAAAATATTGTACGAAACCAATGCCATTGTAAACGTGGGCGGTCACTGTTTGCGCCCCACAGTTTGGTGACTCAGTTTAGCAATGACAAATGGGAAATCTGATGCTAGCTCTGAATTCTGTGAGCACTAGCCTTTGTTCTTTCAGTTCAACCTCATCTTCCTCCAAAACAACCACAGTGCAATATATCTCCCTGATATAATGTTGTTATGCACCAGGGAGCCAACCAACAGGAGCTATGCTATCAAACAGCACAGAGTTAGATTTCACAGACGATTGTCCCGTTAGAGAGCTTTTGCCTTACTGTCAGGGTACTAGTCGCTCACTGTGGCTTTTCTGGGCACATCAGGAATCAGTTTGTTAGTTCTGACTTTTGTGGTGCAATACAAACTTGTTCAAAGACTTCTGGAGAATCAGCTGGGATTGATGAAGGTTCATCATCTCACTTGGAGCCAGAAACACGAAGGGAGGGGGTGGTGGATTATTTTCTGAATTCCTCCTCCTGGTTGTTGTGTGATGGTATTACTTCATAGTTATACTGGGAATCTATAAAGAGAAGAGTGTCTTGTGCATGTTTGTAAAACTACCGTCCTCAGATGAGATGTCATTAACGTGGATACGGCTGGTTTTGATGTTTGAATCATGTTGGTCACATGTTGCATTTTATTTTGGTCAGATTCCTTCACCCCTCCCCCATGAGTCATGCTTCACACACCGCATGTAATGCTGGGAACCACGTCTGCTGAGCAGTTCCTGCTTCACAATCTCAGCATTGTATTTTAGTTTCAGTTTGGGCTGCTCAGCGAATGTGACCCTCGGCCCAGCCCCTCATCTCTCATTCCCCTTTTTGTGATTCCATCTGTAAGATGGCAGGCAGTCAAAACACGCTCAGATAACAGCCTTCTCTATTTCTCTCTCTCTCTCTCTCTCATGAGTATATGCTCTCTGACTTTGTATGACTAAATACTCTCAGTTCCTCTTTTCCTCTAACCTCCTGTCTGTCTCACTCTGTCCCTGTCTACCTGTCTCTCTCCATGTCCACTTGTCTCTCTCTCTCTCTCTCTTATCCTTTTGATTCATCTTTTGTCTTCCCTCTCTACCTGCTTTAATTCCTCCCTCTCTACCTGTCTCGCTTCCTTGCCCGCTTCCTCCATGTCCCCACACCTTCATATCTCTCCCTCCTTTTTGACTTGTCTCCCTCTCTACCTGTTGTGCTCACATCCTTTCCCGCTTCCCTGTCTTTGTTTTTTCTCTGATTTTCTACCTGTCTCTCTTTCCCTATACCCCTGTCTGTTTCTTTTATCTTCCCTCTCTACATTTTTCTCACTCTACCCGTTTCTTTCTCTTCCTGCCTCTCCAGATGTTTTTCTCACCCTCTCACTCTGTATATCTCTCTGTTTGTCCGTCTCTCTACCTGTCTTTCTACTTGTCTTTCTTCCTCTCTATCTCTACCTGTTTTTCTCTATACCAGTCTCTCAACTTTCCACTCTACCTATCACTCTCTATTATTTTTTACTTGTTTCTTTTTCTCTAACTGTCTCTCTCTTCCTTCCTCTGTACATGCCTGTCTTTCTTTACCCTTCCTGTCTTTCTTCCTCTCTCTCTACCTATTAATTTCTCACTCCCTCTCGTTTTGTATCTCTCCTTCCCTCCCCCTCTGCTTCTCTACCTCTCTCTGCTTGTCTCTCTATGGATCTTTCTTCCTCTCTATCTATCTCTTTCTCCACTCTCTACCTGTTTCTCACCCTCCCACTCTACTCTTTTACCTGTCTCTTTCTTTCCTTCCATCTGTCTCTCTCTTCCTTCCTCTTTTCCTGTCTCTCTTCTTCACTCTCTACCTGTCCATCTCTCACTCCCACTTATTTTGTCTCTCTCCGTCCCTATCTCCCTTCTCTACATGTCTCTTTTTTCTACCCTGTCTCTCTACTTGTCTGTCTTTCTCTCTAACTGTCTGTCCTTCTGCCTTTTCTCTACCCTAGAAAAAAACTTTAGCCATCTCTCTCTCTCCATTTATGTTTACCTGGATCTCTTCCTCTTCCTGTCTCTTTCTCTCCTTCCAGTCAATTCAGTTCTACCTGTCTTTCTCTTCCTCCCTCTGTACCTGTCTCCTTTCCTCTATATATGTCGTCTCTCACTGCCTCTTTTCTTGTCTCTCTCCTTCCCTCTGTGCCTGTCTGTCTCTCAGTACCTCTCTTCCTCTCTACCTGTCTCTTTCTCTCTCTCTATTTCTTTCTCTTCAGCTCTTTTTCTGTCTCTGCCCTCAGATCTGCTGAATTGTATGTGACAAAGGGAAATGTGTGTCAGAATTAATCAGTGGACTTGAACAATAAAAAACTCAGCAATCTCACCCCTGCAGACGAGTTAAGTAACTACTGAAGCACAGAAACAGCAGTGCGGATTTAAAGGACTTTTTAATCTCATCTCCAGTCATCAAAATGCGTTTCAAAAATGTTTCCATGACATTATAAAGAGGTTTTTGAAAAGTTTCAAGCATATTTGTCATATCATTATAGCATCCACCCTGATCCATCTGCGATCTGCCCATCATAGATGATGTCTGAGAAAGCAGATGGTCCATTGTGTATTATAGCTGCATTAAGATTGATCTGTCCATCCTCTCTCATCACAGCAGACGACAGTCAAACTTGCAGTTCTAATCATCTTGTGCTACCAAAAAAATATCAATTGAAATTCCCTTCCACCTTGTTTTTTCTTTCTGTGCTATTAAAAACAGGACGTGTTCTGGCTCTAGTTTTTGTCAACTTGTCTTGTGTTTTCATCTCACATGAGCAACACAGCACGTATCACCTCGTCCACATCATTCTAAACTATTTCCAGAATGTCTGTCTTTATTTTTAAGATTTCCAGATATATTATATTCCTTGTTGTTTAGTTTATAAAAAAGTAATGCAATATATCTTTGTACCACAGCTACTTACACTTGACTATTGTTCTAGTGTAAAGCCACAGAGTGCTTCTGGTGGCTTGAAATTGACATTATCTGCTGCTGATTACCACAGAGAACTATTTTGACTCGTCCCTCAGTTTGTACAAACAAAAAACATGTTGACAGAAATGCACTTACATTGGAGGTCTATGGGGAAGAGTTGTGCTTTGACCCGCATACTTCCACTGCAAGTACATAACTGACAATGCATTCCTTGTTTGTTGGCATCTGCATAGCGCAGATGTTGATAAAGACGATAGCAACAGTTCACCCAAAAATCAGTCATACTTACTCTTCATGTTGTTCCAAATCTGAATGTATTTTCTTTCTTTTCATTCAAATGGAGATTAGAAAATGGTAAAAAATGCATCATAAGTAGTCCATATGACTGTAGTGCTCTTTGAATTCTGAATAATCTTTTTCCACTATTAAGAACATTTTGTGGAATGGAAAGATTCCGTGGATGTTAAAGGTTCTTCGTGGAACCATCAATGCCAATAAAGAACCTTTATTTTTAAGAGTGTGCATTATTAGCAGATTCAAGAAACTGAATGAGGAAAGAATGGAGCGTATAATAATGGCCCACACGAGCTGACAAACCGGTGATCTCCCGGCTTTGAGTTTGAGATTATCTCCAGACAAGTTCATTAATCCTCTCATGTTAATGGAAAGAACAGATAAAGCGTCCATGACAGCATGTCAAGCCCCAGTAATCTGAGATGTGCAGAAAATGTGCAATAACCTGCATGCTCAGTCTCAGGATCGAGACTCTAAAGGAAGAGGTTGGAGACAAAGAACCACAATGTGTTGCCAGTAATATCTCACAGATATCTTTAAGACCAACTCAGGTTGAGGCACTTCACATCGTACCATTCAAAATTTCAAACAGTAATTGTCCCCTAATTGCGATTTAATGTCTGGGATTATGCCACCCTGTTTGCGTAATAGATGCATAGGTGCTAAAAAATGTAACTTGTGTTTCCACTCATGCTAATGGTGCATTCGTTTAGATGTGTGGCTTCTTCAATTATAGTAAATGTTATAGATGAATACATTTAAATTAACCAAGGAAAATTTCAGAGCACATTAGAAAAAAAGGATTCATTCCTGCACTTTGTGATCATTAAATCAGTGCCATGGCGATAGATTTCACTTCTAATAACCATTTACAAGAAAAAAAAGCATTTGAATATCTCGAACCGCTGTTGTATATCCAAGTAAAATGACAAAGTATGGCTTTAAATTAATGAAGGAATACAGGGACTAAGAGTGTTTTCACACTTGAGTCCTCTTTAAAAGAACTGAACTCAGACTCCTTTAAGTGGACCAAGAGGTGAACCAAGTGAAAAAGGACCCAGTTCAGTTATGTTCACAGTGTCCTTGTACCTGAAAGAGGACTCAGATCCTTTCTTGGTCCACTTAAGTAGAAATGTGGTCTCAGACCCCTTTGTGTTCATACTGTTGCCTTTTGGATCTAGTCCAGTTCAGTGTTTGATGGATGACCTCTATGGCCTTCAACATTTGATCCCATTCACTTACATTGTTTGTGCCTCAGTAACAAAGATATTTGTTTGTTATTATTATTTTTTTTTAAATGACGTTGCTACAAATGCTGTTGAATGAAGTTGTTTATCTTTTACACAAAAATATAAATTTTGTTGCAATGCTACATCCATATTCTTGCACTAGCTATATCACACATTCACCTTTGTAAATAACAGTTATTTTGAATTGTTTTCCTTGAATCATGTTTTTTATTGCAGAAGGCAATGATAACACGAGCATACAAAAAAATAAACAATACAATAAAAGAATAAAAGAAAACAGCAAATTAAATAAACTGTTTTACATTTTCCAGGTAAAGTAGGTATGCCTAAAAGCAGCATTCAAGTAAAGCCTTGTGCACACTGGGACGATTATCACGTGCGCTTATCGCCAGCGTTTTTCGAGACGTTTTTTGAAACGTCTTTGTGTTCATACCCAATCGATTTTCACTGGCGATGCGCGGCGTGAACGTACAAATTCACTCCCTGACAGTAGATGGCGCTTTTGATTTGATTGCAGATCAAATAGGATTTGATGGAAACTCACCATCGAATCCTATTTGATGTGCAATTCCCCTCCATAACAACTCCTTATCGAGATTTTTGTAGTCGCTGTGGCATTTGTCATAAAGTTCTTTGTGTTTAGACACCAAAGAGACCAGCAGCTCTACATTCGTCTTGCCTCGTTGCATCTTCTTCGTCTTCTTCTTAGGTATCAATGTGTGCTCGGCAAGACCATTTTTTTGCTTGAGCGCCACCAAGTTGTGTTTTACTATAACTTCAACAGCTCCAGGCACGTGAACAAAAGCAGCAATCTCATTGGTCGGCTTTTTTTTTTATTCTGGTTTCAGATTTCTGAGGTCTCCTTACTAAAATGATACTTGTTAAAGATACATAAATGTTAATAAAGTTCTTTTTACAATAAGAGTATATTAAAAGCTCTGAAAATAACAATAATAAAGTCAGTAATTTTTTACCCCAGACAGATGCAGTTGTAACTTAAATATTTTATTTTTGGATTTAACGTTTGTGCACATGAAGTGGGGGTGGCATGACATCAGTTGATGCTGTCTTTAGCTTCCAATAAAAAATTCTACAATTATTTTAGAGCTCCTTGGATTATTTTTCATTATCCATTTCATAAAATTTTATTACAGATTAATAAACTGTCTATAAAAGTATCATGCTTGTGATTTATGATAATGATTTATCATTACTGCTTTATTTATTCAGAAAAAGAAGTAACTTAAGTTATTTGTGTATTCTACTTTTCATTTTATTACTATAACAACAGCGCCCCCACTAAATATATATAACATTCTACCGGGCGGGCACTAGGACCTGGAGGAGGCTTCTGCTGCTGTGGAGGCTGCTGCGACTGCATGCGCTAGAGAGTGGGGAGTCACTGTTGACGGTCACGTCCTTCTGTACGTGCATTCACAAATTCAAGGCAGCATTTAAAAACTGTCAATATAAATCACCATACATGCAATGTATTTGCTTGTTTTTGACATACAAGTTCACTTCAAGAATGACCACACTGCTGACATGATTTTATCGCTATAGCACTCCTTGCGCACGTGAGTTATTGCAGGCGCATATCAACACGTTATCATATTGACAAGGCATATCGGCATACTTTTTTCATATCGGCCGATGCCGATTTTTATATTTTAAGCATTTATCGGCCGATTCCGATGTTGTACCGATAATATTGTGCATCCCTAACTAAAACAACAATAAGTTACACTTTATTTGAATGTGTCCTTGTTACAGTGCAATTATACATTTAAGTACTGAGCAATATTAATGAACAACTATAGGGTTAAGATTAGGGTTTGGTTTGGTTATTTTGATAATCGATTATTCCATTGCACCCCTATTTTGGTTTAGGGTCAGTTGCATGTAATTATGCATAATGTATAGTTATTATTACAGTAAGTACATGTAACATGTCTAACAGACTCATAACAAATAAAGGTTACCCAAAAATATTCACCAACATAATATAAAATACTACATATTTTATATTATCAGAACAACCAAAGCGAATATAGTGTGAATATTCAATATACGACACACCCCTAGCTGCAGTTTTCCTGCACATTTAGCCATTTTCTTCGTCATGAACTGTTATGCTTCCAGGTACAACTAAACTGCCATGGACAGAGATGCTTTTTCTTCCTAACTTAGCTCACAGTTAGAGGTGGAACACAATGATGTTTTATAATGGTCCTAAAGGCCCTCAGCAATCTTGCCTAAATGGCTTTTATTTGAGAAGTGTTTCAGTCCTTGCACACAATTGCTGACAGGTTCTCCAGGCACACTATGCTTTTTCTTGGAACTAAAGGAGAAAGTTTTGCTATAATCAAGCAAACACCACACTCTAAAAACTATTACTATGATTTACTCAGTTTTTTTGGTGAAACAGTTTTACACTTAAAAATAGTACATTTTAAAACAGTGAAATCAATTACATATACTGTATGAACTGAGTAAATGTAAGAAAAAAAAATCTGAGTAACTGCATTTGGTACATTAACAAATAAATCTGAGTAGAAATAATTGGGGAAAACATTTAAAAACCAATATTTATGAGTAATATTAACTTTTTTAATTTCCTCTAAACCTTTGTAAAATACTCCACACAGCCACAGGTATACATGACATTGGCCTTTATTGTTGATGACTACAGCAATACAGCATATTTTATGCTGTTTTAACATGTATACAATATTGCCTACATTTAAACTCAGGTAACAAACATTTTAGAAGTGAAAATTAAACATTTAAAAGTAACTCAAGTGTAATCAACCGGTCTGTTATCCCATTTCCATCGTATTAGTGCTGGTTCTTGTGCCTGAGATGGCTCTGCGGGTGAACTTCGAGCTTCAGACCGCTGTCTTGCATTTCACTCATAGCTGAAAGATGTTGCGACGCGACTGACTCCATAACCTGCCCATAAACAAACAGTGTACAGTTCTGAGAACATTTTATCATCCAAAATAATTATATTAATTATCTTTAGGAATAAAGTTGTGTGTTTTTATGCAAGGCATCAGGCGAAAAGACAGACGCGACACTCGTTTAGGTGACTCACATTGCATCCTATTATGTTGTTTTGCATTAAATAAAATAATTTCAAGCACAGTAATGATTTTATAGATAAAATAAAACATACACAAACCTGAATTTCACAGAGGAAATTTTTAGTCAATTATTTTGATATGTTCAACTCAACCAATCAAGTAAATGATATTCTGAGATTTTATTAAGTTAATAAAGTTAATTATTACTGTGATATTTACTATGCCACTGAATTATTTTTAGAGTGCATTGAGAGGCCTAAGAGTGTAACTTGAATTTGGAGCCAAGATTGAAAAGACCTTAAGATCTCTGGAAGTCTAAGATCCTGATAAGGGTATATTTTAAAATTTAAAGGGATCATGAACTGAGAAATCAATTTCTCCTTGAGCTTTTGACATATAAGAGGTCATCATACTATAAGAATATCCTGTAAGTTTCAGAACTGAAAACTTCCTTGTTAGTCCAAAAACAGCTTTTATTGACACCAGGCCCAGCAAATGACAGGTTTTTCAAAGTGGGGATCTATGACGTCAAAGGGAGGCAAGCACCGCCTCTGCAGAAGAAGATCAACGCCTACTTCATCACTGCCTGTTTAGCCCCGCCCACCGATTCACGCATGACATGCAATAGAAAAGGTAGCCTAAGTAACATACGTGGCCTACGTGGTGTTAAACCAGATCGAGCTACCAAGCAATAAACATGCCGTTGAGGATACTGCCTGGACTCGACAGTAATGCAACATGTAAGTAACTGTGTTAATTCTAATGCCTGATCTTAAATGTAATGATTCATGTACAGTCAGATGTTCTTTGTCTGTGTGTCAGTAAATCAAACCAGTGACTAAACGTCAACTTGCGTTGTTTCTCTTAGTAGGATGAAAATAATCTGTTATTTAACGGTGATTAAATTCTATAAAGAAAGCGATCAAAGAAAGCTCCCTTTGCAATCGTTGGAGCAGCGCGCGCTGAAGCTGTCAATCAAACAGCGAGAGTTTATCAGTGACGCGTTTATCAGTGACTCCCGTTTTATTCAACGAATCTTTTAACTATATCACGTTTGCACCGTTAGTGAAGATGAAAGCATTCATTAGTGTACAGAAACTGAGTTGCAATGACGAGATCACTGCTTTCATGCACTCAACATGTCTGTGATCAGCTACAATGTTCATCTCTGCAACCTTTCATGCCACGATCTTAATAAAATGCAATAGATCTAAATGTAATGCCATAGATCTAAATATAATGCCATAGATCTTAATATAATGCCATAGATCTAAATGTAATGCAACACTTTTCACGATTAGTTAACCATGAGAGCTGTAATAGTAAAAACGCGCTAAAAGAGAGAGTAATACTTAGCTATTTCAAATGGAAAGACGTTAGCCAATCACAGCAGTGGGCGTTTACACTGAACTCTCACAGCAGACACGCCCCTTAAAACAGAGCGTTCAGACCAGAGGGCTAAAATCAGGGTAGGAAAAATGCCTTTTATTTATAAATTATGACAATTTTTGATGTAAAAAGCATTCTAACATTATAAGTGCACCCCAGGAAACATCATAAAACAATAAAACAACGCAGTTCATGACCCCTTTAAATGTCTGTGGAGGAGCTCTGACCTCATATGGTACCATTTGAAAGCTTAGAATGTCTACTTTCTGCAGATATGCATCACTTTGGCATTTGTTTTACACAAAGTAACTTACACTGAATTACTCTGGGACCATTTCCGCCTGGATTTGGCCTACCTAAATTGAAAAGCTTCCCATACCCACATACAGTGGTCTAAATACACAATTTTGGTGTCATTTTACAGGAAACCCTTCGAAGTTACATAAAACACTGCTAAAAGTGATACACATTTAAGTATATGTTGTCTGAGCTGTAATAAACCCAAAAAAGAGGCGCTTTTTGATTTTTTGGTTATAAATTAATTTTTGATTTTTTTGGTTATAAATTCATTTTTGAAAGTATATATCTCAGGCCTTGTGCGCTCTAGCACCCTGCAGACAGTTTTGGCTGTTTTCAGCATATGTCAGCAAACACTGGAAAAAATAATTTTGTGACACTGGGTTTTTGCATTTATACCACTGTGGGAAGACTTGTATATTGGAGAGATTTGGTTAGGCGGAAATTACATATAAAAAGGTAATATTCCTCCATTCAGATCCATTTGAATAAATATTGAATACAACATGATACAGACAAAATTCTTTTTCCCAGTGTTTTCTGCCATTTAGACAGCCAAAACTGTCAACAGGGTGCTAGAGCACACAGGGCCTGAGTTATACACTTTCAAAATTGAATTTATAACCCAAAAATCAACCCAAAATTCAAAAAAAAAAAATTGTGTGTGGGAATTGTGTGTGTGGAGGGGGGTGTGGGTGGTTATTACAGCTCAGACAACATATACTTAAATGTTTATCACTTTTAGCAGTGTTTTATGTAACTTCAACGGGTTTCCTGTAAAATGACACCAAAATTGTGTATTTAGACCACTGTATGTGGGTATGGGAAGCTTTTCAATTTGAGTAGGCCAAATCCAGGCGGAAATCCCCAAAAATGGTCCCAGAGCTAAGAAGGTTAATGTAGAAGTATAGTATTGATACCTGCAAGAGCCTCCAGAAAAACCGGAAAGAACCTCCAGATTCAGTAAACGGGTCTCAGTGTCCTAAAGAGAAAAACAAGCCTAGTCTTTTTTTTAAATCCTTTTATCCTGGAAAACCACCACTATCCACCCGCATTCCAGCATGACCGCAATCCACTAAATGTTGTTTATGCATTTGTTCTATTTATGAATTAGATACAGTTTTAGAAACCATACAGAGAAGATGATAGGTTCACTAACATTGTACAAGATGAATAAAAAAAGAGGTTCATATATCAAATGTTTTCCAAGTATTCATATACAGTAGCTATATAGGGCTCATTATATATCATATTAAACAATTTACTGGAAAAGAAACATAAAACAAAAGATTAAAATTTGATTGGAAGTGATAGATTGGAAGTGCTTAAAAAGTAATATTGAACAATGATGTTTTTTTTTTTACATTAATGAAGGTGTAAAATTTTAGGTAACACCCCACATAAATACTGTAAATGTCAATTTAAGTAAACATATATATAAATTGTGAAGGTATACATTTTTGCTAAGCATTATCTCAGATTCTTGTGTTAATTTAAAATTATTAAAATAAGTTAAAAAAAAAATGCAAAGAAAGTAATATTAATAATACAAAAAATATATATTTTGTGCCGTAGAGGACGTGATTGACAAGCTTTGAGGGTCTGAAATTGAGCACACAAAATGTTACACAACATCTGCATTTAAAAAATACCCTTCATAGCCATTAACTTGACAGCCAAATAAAAGATTCTAAATCAACAGCAATTCTATTATGAATCATGTGCCACCGGTAAATGGCGTTTTAATGAGCATCAGGCTGTTTTAATTAAGAGGGTGACAGTTGCCACAAGGGGGGGCGCGGTGTATTCTTAGGCTGTTGTTGTTGTTGAACTCTGTGGAAAGAGCCCAAAATTGAAAGCTGTGAAAAGCCACACTGTTATTGTGGTCGTTTCTGTGGCACATCCAGTTTGTTTAAGCAGACACAGATGGAGAGTTGACAGAATATCCTCTCAATATCTCTTTCTCTCTCTCCCTCTTTCTCTCTTTATGTCACCGTTTGTCTTTCTCGTTCTCACTAGATTTGTTGATCAGACCTCAGCAGCTGCCTGATTCGCACATCTAGAAACTGTTCTTCATCTAAAGTCTTCCAACTCCTAAAAACTTGGTTCAAAACATAAAGCCTTTCAGAAAGCCATGTACATGTAGGAAGAGAACAACTCTGCAAAGATTCATTAGTCAGATGTTAAGAGTCAAACATTAAGAGGAGTTAGTCTGAGAGGATAACTTTAGACAGGAGTTGCAAAAGCAAGAGCCCACCTGGTAACTCAAAAGCCCAAAGTGATTCAGATTATTTCCTATTAATATTGGACTATTTATCTTTGCATCTCAACAAGCAACTGAAGCAAAATTCAGCTTAAGATATTATAGCTGTGATTTGATACGTGGTATCTGGTGTCTAGCTGATCCAGGCTGGTCAATAGCTGGTCTGGGATGGTCAATAGTTGTTCTAAAATGGTTATTAATTTCTCCAAGATGACGATTAGCTGGTCTAAAATGGCACTTATTGGTAATTAGTTAGTGTAAAATGGTTATTAATTGTTCCAACCTGGTCATTAGCTGGTATAAAATGGTTATTAGTTGGTCCAAGCTGTTTTTGTTTGTTTTTTTGATTGCTCTAAAATTGTGATTAGCTAGATCAAGCTGGTCATTAGCTGGTCTAAAATGGTTATTAATTGGTCCAAGATGGTCATTAGCTGGTCTAAAATGGTTATTAGTTGGTCCAAGCTGGTCATAAACTGGAATAAAATGGTTATTATTTGGTCCAAGCTGGTCATTAGCTGGTATAAAATGGTTATTAATTGGTCCAAGCTGGTCATTGGATTGTCTAAAATTGTTCTTATTGGTCCAAGCTGGTCATAAACTGGAATAAAATGGTTATTATTCGGTCCAAGCTGGTCATTAGCTGGTATAAAATGGTTATTAATTGGTCTAAGCTGATCATTGGATTGTCTAAAATGGTTCTTATTGGTCCAAGCTGGTCATTAGCTGGTCTAAAATTGTTATTAGTTGGACCAAGCTGGCCATTAGCTGGTATAAAATGACTATTAGTTGGTCCAAGTTGGTATTAGTTGTTTTGTTTTTTTTGCTCTAAGACGGAATTTACATGACAACAATGTACTAAAAACAGACGACGGTGTTGTCAAAACGATCCCCATTCACACAAATCTGCAAAAAATAGGCTGTATTATGCATGCCAGGCCAGTAGTTGGCGATGTCGCTTTGTCAAGAAACACCCTGTGAACATGTAATATGCGTGCGTGAACATGTAATACACATGACGTCACCATTTTCACACATTCGCGGTAAAGGTATGGTTTTCAAAACCTTGCACTTTTCAAAAGCTTGCTTTTTCAGGCCCCCAAAATGCCGTTCTTGTGTAAATGAACGCATGGGCGCCGTACCGCGTAAACATAAAAAAGATTATCATTAGCTAGTTCAAGCTGGTCAATAGCTGATCTGGGATAGTCATTAGCTGGACCATGCTGGTCATTAGCTGGTATAAAATGGTTATTAGTTGGTCCAAGCTGTTTTTGTTTGTTTTTTTGATTGCTCTAAAATTGTGATTAGCTAGATCAAGCTGGTCACTAGTTGGTCCAAGCTGGTCATTAGCTGGTATAAAATAGCTATTAAATGGTCCAAGCCGGGGTGTTTTTTCTTTCTGCTCTAAGCTTATCATTAGCTAGTTCAAGTTGGTCACTAGTTGGTCTGGGATGGGATAGCTGTTCTAAAATGGTTATTAATTGGTCCAAGATGGTCATTAGCTGGTCTAAAATGGTTATTAGTTGGTCCAAGCTGGTCATAAGCTGGAATAAAATGGTTATTATTTGGTCCAAGCTGGTCATTAGCTGGTATAAAATGGTTATTAATTGGTCCAAGCTGGTCATTGGATTGTCTAAAATTGTCCTTATTGGTCCAAGCTGGTCATAAGCTGGAATAAAATGGTTATTATTTGGTCCAAGCTGGTCATTAGCTGGTATAAAATGGTTATTAATTGGTCCAAGCTGGTCATTGGATTGTCTAAAATTGTCCTTATTGGTCCAAGCTGGTCATAAGCTGGAATAAAATGGTTATTATTCGGTCCAAGCTGGTCATTAGCTGGTGTAAAATGGTTATTAATTGGTCTAAGCTGGTCATTGGATTTTCTAAAATGGTTCTTATTGGTCCAAGCTGGTCATTAGCTGGTCTAAAATTGTTATTAGTTGGACCAAGCTGGCCATTAGCTGGTATAAAATGACTATTAGTTGGTCCAAGTTGGTATTAGTTGTTTTGTTTTTTTTGCTCTAAGACGGAATTTACATGACAACAATATACTAAAAACAGACGACGGTGTTGTCAAAACGATCCCCATTCACACGAATCTGCAAAAAATAGGCTGTATTATGCATGCCAGGCCAGTAGTTGGCGATGTCGCTTTGTCAAGAAACACCCCGTGAACATGTAATATGCGTGCGTGAACATGTAATACACATGCGCATGACGTCACCATTTTCACACATTCGCGGTAAAGGTATCGTTTTCAAAACCTTGCACTTTTCAAAAGCTTGCTTTTTCAGGCCCCCAAAATGCCGTTCTTGTGTAAATGAACGCATGGGCGCCGTACCGTGTAAACATAAAAAAGATTATCATTAGCTAGTTCAAGCTGGTCAATAGCTAATCTGGGATAGTCATTAGCTAGACCATGCTGGTCAATAGCTGGACTAAAATTGTTATTAATTGTCCCAATTATTATTAGCTGATCTAAGATTTTCATTAGCTGGTCCACGCTGGTCATTAGACCAGAAACCAACCAGCTACCAGCAGGTCATAGCAAGTTCATTTGGTAGTGTAATGCCCAGCTTTTTGCATCTGAATTTATTGCTTTAAAACCATCCTATATTACAGAAGAATTAGACAACATGTAACCGCATGTGTGATGCATTAAACTTCCTCAAAGTGATGTATTTCTGAGGGAAACAGAATATTCAGCAAGAAATAATATTTATTACAGACTGTACATTTCCCCTTACATATTATGTTTTTCCAGCACGACCTTGGTTACATCAGCATAGTGTTGTTTCAGAGGCAGAGAAAGTTATTACATTTTGATGAAAGATTATGAGAAACATTTTTTTCTTAAGAATAGCATGCACTGATGAATTTAGCACAATAAGACCAGTGACATTTATGAAGAAAGGAAATTGTTATGGTTATTCTGTTTCTCTGTTCATATATGTCCATTCTGTCCCTATGAACTAGGCAGGTAGATTTTCCATCTAACAGTGTCTGTGTACTTTGCAGTAAGAACTGTAGCCCGATATCTACAGCAGCGAGGCAGTTTGAGACATGTCTTTTTTGAGATATTCCGTCAGCCCCTGAGAATTGCGTGATCCTGGCAACAAAGACACCGTTAAATTGGAAGAGTGATGGAAGTGTGGCTGCGTTTTGACTGTAGTTTTCTCTCATTTAACCAAAAATGCTTGCAAGATTAGAATGTGAAGTCAGCCCTCAGGTGGAAGAACATGGTGCTTTTTATACTCATTCTCAGCGGCTGTCAAGATCTCAGATGAGCCTCTTGCAGATCCAGCAATTTCACCAGGCGCAGCAACTCGGTTTGCCATCAATCCCTGGACCGGTGCACACTGCATGCTAAAAGACCGCAACTCGATATACAAGACAGTGCAGAGAGAGGAGCTTGATAAACACCAATTGATTTTGTGTGCTGGGAAAGACACAGGAAAAGTGCTTAAGATGGCTATCAGAGTTAAGAAGCTGGAAGTGGCTAGTCATCATTAATGCTCCTGATCACTGCTCACCGCCTCTCTCTGCTTTTGTTGGGCAGGAACACACACTTAAATTTTAATACCAAAGCTGGCTGTTATCCCAGGAAGTAAAGCTAACCCCCCCGCCTGCCCTCTCCTCCTCTAACACCTCATCCATCCTTCTGTGCGCTGTCTGAAGCCGTGAAGGATTGAGGCCTTTGACTGCGGCTCTCAGGAGAGGAATTCTTCTGGATCTCGGCTGCCCATTATTCCGGTAAATCTGGGCTCTGCACACAAAGAGCTTAGGAACGAGGAAAAATGACCAGCCCGTGGCGCTCTTAAACCGTGATCGAGCTTTCATTATCTGGTCCTACTGTAATGGCTTGCTTGTTTGTATCTACAATGCACCGCTATTCCCTGCATGGCTGACAAAACATGTCCATTACCTTTCCAGCGGCATTCGTTATTTACTTGCAGCAGGGCCGTAACCACCCTAGGCTTTGAGGGGGACAAGTCCCCCCCAATAATTGGAAATGGCCAAATTGTTTGTTTGAACAATTGAATTGTTCTTTTAAGCTACTTCTTTTAAATGAACCAGTGGACCTGGTTCACAAACTTGACAAAAATCAACTCACTCTAGCAGCAGTTATCAATTTAACATCTCACTGGAGGAAACCGGAACAACACAGATGTACAATAGAACAAAAGAAGTCAAATAGTAGGTAATTGGACTATATCAGCTCCACAGACCAGTAATGCTCCTCAAGTGTGTGTTGCAAGTGTTTGTGGCCGCCACACTGTTTCCAACAGCAATGCTAAGGGCTGGCAGTGATCGGCATTTACTAAACAAAGAATTTAATCAACTTTAATTTGATCCCTCACTGATTGGTTGCAATGAAGTGGAATGTGTTTGTACTCTTATTTCTGTGTACTTGTTGAAACAGTCGGTAGCTCTCTTTGCTCTGTGTGCTGCCAGCAAAAGGGGAAAAAAAGAATTTGTCACCGCTGCCTTCCAAGAAATCCATTTCAAGATGAGGATTATGAATTATGGAAAGGTCTCTGCTGAAGATATGGTGTACAATATTTCCTCAGAGATCGAAGAGGGCCTGTGGTAGTGAATAGGAACCTCTGAGCTACAAAGAAGCTTTCATAGGGTTTGATATTCTCCAGCAAACCTTGTGAACAGAGTGACGCAATGTGCTTGAGTTTGACGTTGTTGAAAAACTCACAGGATGGAACTAGTTAAAATTATTTCTCTTACAAAAGTTTTTCAAATGTCTTGTGGCTTTTCCGTCTTACACACTCCCTTCCATTGTGCATGCAGGGGGAAGAAATTGGTCGCACACTGCATTTAATGGTAACGAGGTACTACTAACTTCAGGTGTGTCTCATCACATTCGGTATTCAGCAGTTGACTTGCACTGATGAGCTACACTGGTAGACAGTTAAACTGTACATTTTTAGCTCTGTCATTTATATGCATCACTTATGCCTGCTACAGACTGTGTGATTTCGGCAATCCTATAAGATCATTACAAATCACACTGTACGACATGGATCTAATAAAATTGGGTACGCCATTTATGCAGAATGTACGATGATGACACCGATTGAATCGTAGGCTACAACGCAAGTTAGGATAGAAGAATAAAACGTCATCAGCATACGCTAGCGTTAAACAAATAGAGTGAGATGAATCGCACTTTGGCAATTGTGTTTTTTTATGTGTGCTGAAAAAAAGAGGAGTAAGCAAATGATGAGAATATGGACGGTCATGGCTAGGGAAAAGAGGCCAACTTGGCATGCCAATTTTGTAAATGGACCAATTTTTAGCACCATGTCGTGTTGATCAATACGCCATTTCATGTTGCATTTTAATTGGCTAGTCAGTAGACGTAGATCATAGCAGCAAACACACTGTGAGATGATCATGCTGAATATCTGACACTGTCAGAAAATTATCGCAGGCTATCTTTGGTCATAAGACCATGACAACAACCGTCTTTGAACGTCTCTCACTGTACGACGTATGACCACTGTTTAGGAGCCACGGAAACCACCACAATTGGTCATCTTTCGTCTGGCACAGGCCAAAATTGTACAATGTGTACCGGGCATTATCCATGTCAGTGACACACATCACCAGGCTTGTCATGTAGGCTTGTCACTAGGGCTGGTCGATATGGCCAAAAAATCATATCTCTGTATTTGGTTGAATGGCGATACACGGTATATATCCAGGTATTTTCTATGTTTTTCTATTTAGATAAAAAAAAATCTGTATTTATTTTAACAATAATTTTATTTCACATCCTGCCCAATGATGTCCTAAAAACAATGTTGATATGGAAGGCTATAAACAAATACAGTGAATGTAATGTAGGCTATGCAATATATTATGTGCAAAAAGGGGGTTTACAATCTAAAAACAAAATTAATAATTTTGTTTTTAAATTCACTAAACTAAAAATGAAAATAAAAACAAAAGCATATTAGCCTATATTTATATATTACCCCATAATAATGGTCACTTTCATAAAAATATACTTACTTGTAGGTTTAAAATTCCACATATGGCACATTTATTGTCCAACAACAAATATTTTAGAAATATGTATACTTTAGTCAGAATTATTGCGTTCCTATTCTATTGCGCTCCGTCTGTTTGCCGCTCATGCACGCGGCGGCGCTCATTCACGGAAGCCTGAATTTTTGCGGAGATTCACTTGCAGAAGGTTCGTCCTCTCCGGACAGCAAAATGGACATATTTGAATGACTCTCTAACATTTACAGATGGAGAATATACCTGTGAAATGTAAGTTATGCACTGAGGAAAGCACCACATTTCAAACGCATTAAACACCGCAAGTATTTATCTGTCTGTCAATCTATCTCTCAGAGCATCTGACAGGGCAAGCTGCTTTAAACTATACGTGTTAACTATATCTTACCAGTTATTTTGAAGCCCTTAATATAAAGCATGTGTCATGTTTAGGACAAATTGTATGATGCACTTTCCCTGCATCAGCTCACTCTGCGTACTCCGCTATTTTTCAGATGCGCTCGTATCAATCTACTGTATATCGATATAAACGGTATTGCCTCATTCCATATCGTCTCTAAAAAATATATCGATATATTGTACAAACTTCATATACCGCCCAGCCCTACTTGTCACTACACCAAATTGTTGTAAATGGAACAAAACCTCACGTTTCATAATTCTTAATATCACCACTTGAATTAATTAAAGGGGGGATCTATTGCTATTTCATGCATTCTGACTTATTTACACTGTTAAAGAGTTGGATTCTCATTCTAAACATGGTCAAAATTAAAAAAAAATTAAAATAAATACGTCCGAGTTGGACGTATGACGGAGTATTTCTGTGCCAAATACACTCCTTCCGGATTCGAATAAGCGCTGTCATTTTGTTTTTAGAAGAAGAAGAAGAAGAAGAAGAAGAAGAAGGTTTTATTTATATAGCGCCTTTCCATAGCTCAAGGTCTCTTTACATAGTGCTATACAATACATTTGCGCACCCACACACACAATACAAGCACAGGCCTTATATAGCCACATTTTAGACAACGCAATCAACAATGTCACTAAAGAAGTGTGTTTTTGGTTGTGAGGGAAAGATAACCTTGTTCAGCTTCCTAAATAACTAAAGACTCTTCGGAGATATGAAGGATGCAATAATACTCTATAGGTACTCAAGATTAACATGAGATTGGCAGAAACTGTGTGTGTTATGTACCCTTTAACAAATTAATAATAAGAAATTATACAACTACTAAAAATCCATCCTTACATACAGCATACTTACATAATGCAATATATACTATATACAGTTGTGTTCAAATAAATAGCAGTGTGTTAATAAAAGTGAATAAAGTGCAAATATTTTTTAGTAGCTTTTATATCCATATTTCAAATGTACTGGAAACATTACACATTCAATTCCAAATCAAAGCATTAACAAATTTTAGCAAGTCAGTGTATTCTTTTACAGGAACCAAACAAAAGGAATATTAAACTGTTAAAACTTCACTTTAAATTGCTGAACTAATATTTAGTTGCATAACCATTGTTTTTGATACCTGCTGCGCATCTGCGTTGCATCGAGTCCACCAACTTCTGGCACCTACCTCGGCATTTCAGCCCAGGATGAACAAACTACATTCCAGAGTTCCTGTGAATTTTGGGGTTTTGCTTCAGAAACTGCATTTTTAATGTCACCCCATAAGTTTTCAATGGGGTTGAGGTCCAGGGATTGAACAGGCCACTCCATTACCTCAATCCTTATCATCTGGAACCAAGATGTTGCTCACTTACTCATGTTTCTAGAGTTGTTGTCTTGTTGAAAGACCCATTTCAGGGGCATTTCCTTTTCGGCATAGGGCAACATAATCTCTTCAAGTATTGTTGTGTATTCAACCTGATCCATGATCCCTAGTATGCGATAAATAGGTCCAACACCATAGTATAAAAACATCCCCATACTAGGAATGTCACGATACCAAAATTCCAGTAGTCGGTACCAATACCATAAACATTTTACGGCTCTCGGTACCAATTTCGGTACTACAGCAAAAAAAATTGTTACATTTTATTTAACTATTTAAATTTTAGTTTATTATTTATGATGATAATCATTATAAGTAAATAATACATATAAACATTTGAAGGCGACATGCTGTTTAAAAGTAAACATTGTTTATAAAAAAGATCAAGTGAAAAATAAGCAACCCTCTATGCACACCTAATAATAATTATTATTATTATCAGTAGTAGTAGTATTAGTATTACATTGGGACGTAGCTAAATCTGCTGTACAACAGTTGCCTAATATATTTCTGTTAAGTTCAGTTAAAGTTAAACCGAACTTTTATTTTGACGGGTTTGCCGCGAAGACCTTTGAGTGAACTGCAACAGTTTTCTCAAGTGAAACGGTAAATGCTCATGAAGTGACTCTCAGAGCGGAGTTTATGAAGTTTATGCGTTCATGTCCTCATATAGTGACATGGCAGAGGCTAAAAAGACAACGAGTGTCACGCGTGCGTGCGTGCGTGCATGTGAGCCGCAAATGAAACCATGCGTCTGCGCCATGCATTTACACAGAGATGCAGAACATGGAGGATTAATATTTAAATAGTATTTTGCAGTTTAATATTCACAGACACTAGTCTATATTTGTCTACAGTCTGGAGCCCTGCGCTTAGATAAACACGGAAGCTACTGAAAGCAGCTGCCTGTTAGTGGGTACCGAATATACTCGGTACTACCGTTACTACAGAAATGCCGGTATCGTCACAAATTTTTTACATTTCAGTACCAACTTGGTACCGAAGTACCGGTGCTTGTGACATCCCTACCCCATACCATAATTTTTTTGCTGCACTGTCTTCACATTGTACTGTGGCTTGAATTCAGTACCCGGGGTCGCCTGACTTACTGTCAATGACCACTAGATTCTACTCTCATTAGTCCACATAATGTTACGCCATTTATCTTTGGGCAAATCAATGTGTTCCTTGGTAAATTTTAACTGATAATTTTAACTGATTATGCATTTGCTGTTTTTTCAACTGAAATTATTTCAGTGGGACCGCCATCCTGGCTTGAAACGTGTTCAGGCAGTTCAGCATCGACTGGACGCGCTCCTCTGTGAGGCGCGCTGTCCGTTCGACCGAATCCAACTCCATACCGAGAAAAGAGATCCTCTGCACGGGGGCGAGTTTGCTCTTTTCCCAGTTGACCCGAAGGCCCAACTGGCTGAGGTGTCTGAGCACCAGGTCCCTGTGTTCGCACAACTGATCCCTGGACTGTGCTAGAATGAGCCAGTCGTCGATAGTTGAGGATGCTAACGCCCTGTTCTCTCATGGGCACAAGGGCCCTCTCCGCGACCTTCATACGCAGGACATGGGCATATGCGGCATTCACCGAAGTGAAGGGGACGCCCATGAACCTGGGGGGACGCCAGGCGAACTGAATCGCATAGCCGAGCCTGATGGTCCGAATGAGCCAGCAAGACGGACTGGGGAGCGCTAACCAGGCTCGCAGAGACCGTACAAGCGGGACCAAAGGGACCACCAGCGTACCCACCGTGGGGCAGCGAGGTGAAATGCAGGTACCGGCCTGGGGCGGCTGTCTCGTGGAGGCGGCCCACAGCGAGGTGTGAGTGTGCTGTGCAACACTTACCTGATTCCACGAGTGGGAAGGGGGTACGTGAGGAGGCTTGGTTGCGTCCTTGAGCCGTCCACTGCTGCCCGCTGGTGAAGGGGGAGGATGAGTGTGGTCCGGCGTTTGACCGGCCACAGCTCTTCAAGCCCCCTGAAGACCCGGAGATGGAGGAAACTGCTCTTTTATTGAAAATTTGGGCAGAACACAAAGAAAACGGAACAAAAGATTCTCCGCCCGGCCCTCCTCCGGGGGATGGAGCGGTGCGGTCACCGTCTCCTGAAGAGCAGTCCTCCCCATCTCCGGTTCGCTCCCGTCTCAGGGCCGCTTGCCCTTGGCCTTGCCACCCCTCTTGGCGGAGGTCTGGACGGGCGGGGCGGCCTGCTTGCGCCCGGCTCCTCGATGTCGCTTGGATGGAGGCTGCTGCTGCGACGCGGGAGACGCAGGCGGCCGCCCTCGGTGACGAGCAGGCTGAGGCGCTGCCGGCGGCGGAGTGGAGACAGCAGCTGACCGCCGTGGCAGGATGTGACTGATCGGTCCGTTGCGGTTCTCAGTTTGTGCCGAACTGCGGGATCGTGACCACCCTCGTGCAAGGTCTTCAGTGCCTGGGCCTGATGAACCTGCAACAACGCCATAGCGTATAAGGCAGACCCAGCCTCTCCACAAGCCTGGTAGGCCTTTCCGATCAGATCGGACGAGTACCTACAGGCCCGGGAGGGGAGACACGGGTTCCCCCTGTATGTGGAGTTAGGGCACAGTTGCATAGCAACGGCCCGTTCCACGGGAGGAAACTGCGTGTAACCCTTTGCAGGTCCGCCATCGAGGGTGGTGAGGGAGGAGGATCCACTAGACTAGGTAAAAGGTGCCGCCCACGACCTGGTGAGCTCCTCATGCACCTCCGGAAAGAAAGGAACCGGGGTGGGGCGCTGAGAACCAGCACAGGCCACCCCGAGAAACCAATCGTCCAGCCTCGAGGGTTCGGGACACGGTGGAGGGTTCCACACGAGCCCGACTCTCTCAGCGGCCCGGGAAAGCATGGCCATCATTTCTGGATCCGTATCAGGCACAGCGGATCTTCCCGAAGGAGCCCCCTGTGCCGACACATCATCTCCAGAAGGTTCTGACCCTCTCTCTGATGCAGCGATGGACATCTGATCATCGAGAGGAGCCCCGAAGGATACAGATGGTACACACCTCATGGGTGGCCCACCGCGTTCCGACGGCAGCTCTACTGGCTGCGAAGTGCGGGAGGGGTGAGGGTTCCCCGGGGGTTGGGTCCCTGGGGGAAGCGCGCTCACCGTAACCCTCAAATCACCCGCGCTACTGCCTGAAGTAACCCTCTGTGGAGGGTTAGATCGAGGCAGAGGCACGGGGACTCCACCCCTTGCAAGATGGAGTCTCGACCGCAACTCCGAGATGGTCATGTTCCCGCAGTGAGAACCTGAGTCATCCACCAGCGCTGCCTCAGTGTACTGAACGCCCAAACATGAGATACAGCGCTGGTGACCATCCCTCAGTGACAGGTAACCACCGCATCCAGAAACACACAGATAGAATGTCATCTTGAAAAAGACGCAAGCTCTATCTGTGTAAGCTCTTTTAGAAGGATCCTCTCCTTGGTGCTGAAGCACGCAGGGGGAAGGGTCGCGGCAACACAGTCAGGGAATTGTGCAGCCTGACGTGTGCGCTCTCTCTCACAAAGGCGCTCTCTTACCAGCCGTAAGCACCTAGCGCACCGAACCAGCTGTGAGAACAGCCTTTGTGTTTGCTCTTATAAAACAAAAAAGAGAGATGATCGAAGAACCACACGACTTGCTGCTGTGCTGTCACACCAACACGGACTGAAGAGATCACTTCTAAAAGGCAGGCTGCAGTCTCTTACTGCGTAGTAGAGAGTGATATCTGGACGAACCATTTACCACTCTGCTCCGAAGCAAAAAGCTAATTTGATGCAAGCACCTGTGTCTCATTTATACCCGCACTGCGTGGCATGAGCACCTGGTGCAATCATTGCATGCCAATGTGCATTGGCTCGTTTAGTTACACTCGAAGTAGATTGGCTCTCGTGAGCGAGATTCCTATTCGTAGGTCCCTAACATGGCGTCGGGAGTGACCGACTGAATGGGAACGAGGGTTACATACATAACCGAGACGTTTTCTTCCGTGTTTTTTTCACAGAATGAGTGAATTATCTAATTAAACTCCACACTGCTATTATTTTGAACACGCCCCTTTCAATGAACGAGTCAATTACTCAGAACAAGCAGCGTGCATGTCATGACAGTTGGGTCTGCTGTTTTTCTATTACACTACTACATCTACAAGTAAATTATTTGCAATGCAGAAATATCACTACTACTAATAACAGTGTTTCATCAGGTTACTGATGTTGTACTGCTATTTTTTTGAACACCACTGTAGCATATCTCAACTGCCCGTTTTTTTAATCATGATTTTCTGTAAATCTGCTTTGAAGCAATGTGTATTGTGAAAAGCATTATACAAATAAATTTGACTTGACTTGACTGGTTTACGGAGGTTAGCCAATCATAACAGAGGTAGGGGTGTAACGGTACACATATTCGTATCAAACCGCTTTGGTACTGGAATTCCGGTGCAGTGCACGTGTGTACCGAACTGTACAGAATGCAATCTTTAACAGTTAACAGTAGGCTTGTTTTACATGCGGAACATACTTAAATCCGAGTTCCCACACGAACATATTAAGTATTCTGTCTATTTTATCACGAAATTCAAATAATAAATGTCGTTTTGACGCTCTTTAATGTGACGTGACAGATCACTGTAAATGCACGTCAGTTCAAGCGGCAGCGCGAGTGAACGCGATCATCTCTTCCTAGTCAAAGAATAAACATGACTCAACATCTGAAGGTATGTTGAGGATACATTACAATTTACTGAAACGTATCATATGTCGTGTAATCGCTCAATCAGTGTTTCAATGGCGGAAAGACGTCAATAAAACAGCTTGTAAACAATATCACGTAGCATTACATTTACCTCAGAAGTCATTCAGTGTTCACAGCTGGTTAGTTCACTAGAGAAATTAACTCTTTCGCTAAATATATGCACCATATTAGCCTATATATTCATTATATTCTACTTAACCTGTTAGTGATGTCTTGATTATTTAATGTATGTTTAAATCTGTCATGAAAATGACAGCCACTGTGTATAAATGATTATATTTCAACAACGAATTGAAGTAAAAACGCAATTTTATAATTAGATTTAGAAGTTAATGCAAAAACTGCCTTATATTTACATGTTTGCATACAATGTGTTATTTGAATGTTGGTTATAATATCTAAAAATAAATAGCAACTGAATTTAGTCTAATAGTTTGGGCTCTGTTGTTAACCTTTTATATTATAGTAATGTGCAAGTAAAGGCTCCCTATATAGTTTACAGTATTATCTTTAAGAAACTTTTAGTTTTAGTTGAATTCATTTAAGGACAGACACAATTTGTTCAGTAAACCACTGTTTAATAAAAATAAATAAAAAGCAATTTTATATTTAGTTTTCTCTCCCCTGCTGTACTGAACCCATACCGAACTGTGACTACAAAACCGGGTACGTACCGAACCGTCAGTTTTGTGTACTGTTACACCCCTAAACAGAGGTTATTTGCATATAGAACTCTTAAAGATACAGCCTGTTCAGTAGTGCCAGAAAGTATCAAAAAATATAATGAAAACATCAATTTGGTGCAAGAAACGCTGACGTAGTAGTCACTGAGGCACTAACGGACATTTTTCGGGAACTTCGGGAGGAGATTGGAGCTTTAACTTTAATCTCTACATTTACATAACCGTTTATTTCACAAAAAGTCGTTGATTAGGCGGGAGTGTGGGCGGGACCTTGATATCGCAGCTCCACTTCGCACTCACTACTACGCAGACTTGGGCTCCAAGATGTCAGCCCCATATTTGAACACAGGCAGCTTCACTTGCGTCAACGGAAGAAAGAGAAGGCGCGTCGTCCATCTTTTTTTACAGTCTATGGTATAGACAATGGCCAGTCTGTTCTTCAAGGTATTTCTGAATCTGTCTGTGAATTGCAATTAGCGCATTGAGCCTCAGGGGTCTCCAGTGCTGTGTAGAGTCTGGCTCTGTCACCTCATTCATATTGTTTTTCTCCTCTCAGATTCTCAGCAAGTATTCATTCTCTCTCTTAATTAAAGAGACCTTGAGAAGCATGTCACCCATATGTGCTCTCACAGTGGCACACTAGCAGAACAAGAGACTACTGACATATGTCCAGGCTTCACACTCCTCTCAGGGGGTCAGAGAGGATGCTGGGATGTCTGGGGCCACTCCAATTTACAGCAGGGCAGCCACTAGTTGGATTGGTTTGTTTACACTGATCCTTATAGTCTAATGATACATTTAGTCCTGGTTCGCTTAGTGTTCACACTGTCATTTTTAACACCGAAACTTAAGATACAAAACAGCTTATGATGTATATTTTGCATCGGAACTTACCGAAAATCCGAACCAATGCTGTGTGCTATAGGATAAACACGCTCATTGTATGTGTGTACAAATGATGGTATTTTGACCAGCTGATAACTTGTGAAGAGCTTATAAAATGTGTAAAGCTTTGCTGCAAGGAGACACAGTTCACAACATCACGACTATGACGAAAAAAACAGGTGTGCTTGAGCATTCTGTCCTTTTTAGGCTTGAATCTTGTGACATCACTTCCTGCTTTGGTTTGTTTTGATGTCTTTGGTCCATGTCGCTAACTTCACCAGAGTTCGAAGTGGACATCCTGAAAAGGTGGGTCTTGGTATGTTTGTTTGGTGCACATCAGTGTTCTGATGGCAGCGTTCACATTTATTCAAATGAACCGCACTAACAGAGCAATCGCACCAGGGTTCGTTTTAATCTAACCAGACCTGCTAAGTGTGAACACAGCCTTAGAGAGAACACGAAAGACTTACGTCAGTGTCGAAGGACTTGTTGAAGGTGACAGAAGGAAACACCTCAAGGCATGCTGGGTGGGAACTGCGACATGCAGAAAACACTAACAGAAGCTTGAATCTCCACCCATCAGGAAGCTGCAGCCTGGGGAAAATGTCAATTATATTCTGTGAGAAATAGGTTTAGTACGGCAAGAGAGAGAGAAATTAAATCAATGCACTATAATCTTCCTAGGGTGCCCTTGAGCAATTCAAATTAAAAATCACAATGACCCTTAATTCTCTTAACCCTGGATTATAATTACTGCAGTAAATTGCACTGCTTCTAATTATTATCATATGTGTCTTAATGCATGTTAAAGTCGTGAAGCAAAGTGTTTGCGACAAAACTGTCAGTAGAAACATCCACTCCTTTTGTTGCATCAGCTGTTGCAGGATCTACTCTGTACTAACCTCTTCACTATTTATTAATCACACTTTAAGGTCAGAGCCTTGCACATGTTTACGAAACTTAATTGCATCTCAGAGCTAAATTAGACTATAAAAATCATTGCTGCATTAATTACACTGCTTATGAAAATATGTCAAGTTTCATTGATTTCCAAACGTACCCAGTTATCTGAACATATGGCAGGCGTTATTCCGAACTTATTTAGTTTTTCATGCATAATTCACTGAACATAAACGGCAATGGGCACACAAAACTGTTATACACTAGGAATGAAAGATGTGTTTGTCTGAATCAGGATGAGAACCTCATAAGCTGATAAAACTGTATAATATGCTTTGCGCTAGCTTATGTAAGCCTTCTGAAGACACTAAATGTTTTGGACAAAAAAAAAAGCTGTTATTCTATTGAGGTTTTCTTTCCTTTTGGTTTCTGAATCGTTTGATCTGTCTGTATAAATCTCGTCTTTTTTAATACTTGATCTATATCTATACTTTCTCTAGGTTTCCTTTATGCTTGTGTTCTGCTGTATCTCTCTTTCTCTCTGGATGTGATGGTGAGCTCAGGTCAAGCATGAGTTGCTAACCTGTCCCCTCCAGCACAGTCTACACAAGGGCTCTAACAATCAGTCCTGTCATTGAAGCAGTAACGATATCCGGGATTACGTCCGAATGATAGATCCCTCCTCTGGATCTGCTTGCATGAGCAAGGACAGGATTCAAGGAGGTTCTGCGTAGGCGGGCCGAGGTCAGTTCTGTGTTTGAGAGCTCAGGGAGAATTCACGACCTGCTTAAAGGTTTCAGGTGTTGGTTACAGTGTTGAGGTGTTGCCCTCGGCCCCTCCAGCACAGACAGCACCATGGGTCACTGAGTTTGAGCAGGTGGCACTGACTTTTTAATACCTGTGGGAAATGCTGTGAGGACACTGCAGAAGAGCAAAAAACAGGAAAGAGAGAAAAAAATGGGTGGGTTGAAGCTCTGGCACTCTCAATGCTTGGTTTGGGACATCTGTGGTGGGATAAAACCATCTGGATGTACTTTCGTGTGTTGTTGATTTAGCTGACTGACAGCGGTCACTACTCCTTGTTGAAGTGCCATCATTATTTTAGGATGTGCACTCATAACCCTGCTAACTTCCTAGTTAGGTTTCTCTAAAACACGTATGCATTGGCAAGGAGTGAATAATTTTGTGATGTCTAGATGAATTATCTACAGTCATCAATCTGCTTATACAGTATGTGATCCTTTTTAATACACATTCATGGCCTGCTCATGATTATTCATCAGTGTATGTTATTCTAAAGAAAAAATAAGAAGCCTAGAAATATGAGCGCAACTGGGGAGTTTCACGTTAAGTGTTTTCTTTTTAACGGGCTCTAAGGGAGGAAATGCGTGAAACTTTGCACATCGTTCATATTCTGGGCTCTTATCTGTACACAGTAGGCTAAGCGTTTTCTCCCATCTAGCCTATTATAAAAGAAAACGCTTAATGTGGCTTAATGCAGTAAGACGGTGATATTAAAACTGAGTAGGCTATATACTTTATTGAACATGCGCTATATTGCATATTAAGCATTTTATAATGGTTTTCTATGGGAGAAAAATGTTGCGATGAACAATGTTGTGTTCATAACCTGATTTAATCTGCTTGCCTTTACAAAGTATGCGTTATTAATACCTATTTAATGTTAGCCTACTGTTAAGCGTTTCCTCGTCTTTGTAACGAGGATTGGAAACATTAAGCGTCTTATAGGCAGAAGAACGCTTACGGTGCCGTTGTCTGTTTTGCCATCTAGTGGTAGCAGGTTTTCTTAGACAGCTGTGTGTGTGGATCGTGCAAGGCTAAACCGGCGAAATAAAAGTCTCAAAATCCAAATGAATCAAATAGGATCGACTCACAAACGAGTCAATGAATGCATGCGCGTCACCGGATCCACAAATGCACATCTTACTCGTTGCACGCACAAATTCTGACCAACATTAATACAAAATCGAAGTTTTGTATTCACAACTATGTCTCTATTTGTACAAAATGCTGCACATTCATGTAAATCTGGATTTTGCACACACAAGTCGTAAAGTATTAGTTTAAATGTAGAAATGCACATTTGGTATTTGTGCATACATTAATAATTCGCACTAGGCTTATTCACTGGTAGTTTGTGTGTGGGTTATGAAATGCTTGAAAACACGAAAAGAAAGTCTCAAAATCCAAATGAATCAAATGAGATTGACTCAGAAAAGACGCCAATAAATGCATGCGTCACATGATCCACAAATGCACATCTTCTTTGTTGCATGCGCAAATTATGATACACTGATGCAAAATAAAACATTTGTATTCACAAAAATGTCTCTATTTGTACAAATCGCTGCACATTCATGTAATTCTGTATTTTGCACACACAAGTTGAACGGCATTTGTTTGTGGATAATAAAACATATCTGCAACATTTATCAAGTTCATAGATAATTGTGCGTGCATTTATTAATCATTTTGAGACTAAAATCATCCCATACTCCTCCTTATGAGTCTGAGCACCTCCGTGAGACATGAGACCAGCTGCGGCGCGCAGCTGGAGCTCATTATCACTCACCCCACCGGCCTCGCCCCGTTCTCACGGTCCCTTTGGCCTTGCTGCTTGCCACATAAGTGTACGTTGCTTTCAGTCACTGCATTTTAGTCTGGGACTAGGCTTAAGCCTTGTCTGTGAAACCGTGAGTTAGACATCTAATGCCAAAATATTTCTCCTGAAAAGTGGTAAAAGCAATTTAAAAAATAATTGGTTTTGCTTTAAATATATATTTTGTGGAGTAGAAGAAGAGGGGAAATTTCAGACTGAATGTTGAATAAGTTAGCATCTCTGTTTGCTGATGTTGTTATATTCAGATCTCGCATGCATTACTGTCCAAAACCTCAGTTGCAAAAAGATGATTCATACATTTATTTTCTTAAATTACATTTTAGCTGTCTCAGTCAACTTAGTGACAGTGCAAAAATATAATATTTAGTTAAAAATCAATATCGTTTATGACTTCCCTTCCATATTCCTTATTGTTTTATTAGAAGGCTTGTTTCCAGACCAGAGATTTTATTAGTATTTTAGTTTACAGCCAGTTCAGCATGTTCTGTTCACATGGTTTTTGTTTGTCTGATTGACCTGGCCTCCCTTCTGTCTGTCTCTCCCACATCAAGAGATTTCCCCATTGAAATAAAAGGACTTCAAAAGAGGATTAATTGCTTAATGCTTTTTTTTTTTTTTCTTAAAGGGATAGTTCACCCAATAATAAAAAAATTCTGTCATCATTTACTCACCCTCATGTTGCTACAAACCTGTATGACTTTTTTTCTTCTGTGGAATACAAAAAAGATATTTTGAAGAATGCTCAGTCTGCTCTTCTCCACACAAGACAGTGACCAAAAATGAGACCCTAAAAGTAAATTAGACGAATCAACATGAGGATGAGTTTTTGGGCAAAAAATATCCAGTCTATCGTCAGTAGAGTAGCGATGCATGACGCACAGCTCACGCTTTTAAATCAAGCAGCTTTCTGTGCAGTGAATTTGCGTGACCAACTTGAACCCGTCGCGAAATCTGCATGGGTAAATTTTTCACCTTCGCACAAAATCCACAATCACCTGAATTCCTATTGAAATGACTGGATTTTGCAGGCGAAAATTTGTGGAACAATGGTAAACGTGACCTCACCTTAAGTAATGACAGAATTTTCATTTAGAGTTGAACTGTACCTTTAATTCTTTCCCCACCAGCGTTTTTTGTAAAAGTTTCCAGCTAGCACCAGCATTTTTTGTTTGTTTGTTTTTATTAGCAACACTTGAATGTGGGTAATAATAATTATAATTATAAAAAAGACAATAACATTTTGAACAAGATGCTGTATTCTCTCGGAAGATCGGTAATAGCGCCCTCTACTGAACAACAGTGAAAAAACTTGGGAGGTGGGGAAAGAGTTAAAAGTTTTAGTAGATAGTTGTAATCTGGGTATAATAAAATTCTCTCTCTCTCTCTCTACCTGAACATTGTGAGCATTGCCAAAACATTATGAGCAGTCACAGGTGAAGCGAATATCGTTGATCATCTCCTAACAAGACCACATATTAAGGTCTGAGTATATTAGATCAAGCAAACAATCTGATTAAGCAAACAATCAGTTCTCTTAATCAATGTGTTGGATGCAGGAGAAATAGGCAAGAATAAAGATCTGAGTGACTTTGACCAGGGCCAAATTGTTTTGAGAATTTACCGACAGTGGTCCGAAGAGCAACAGGGTGTTGGGCGCCCAAGCCTCATCGATGCACAAGGGCAACGAAGGCTATCCTGTCTACTGTGGCACAAGTCACACAAAATGTTAATGATGGTTTTGGGAGGAATGTGTCACAACACAGTGCATTGCACTCAGCTGCATATGGGGCTGTGTAGCCGCAGACCAATCAGAGTGCCTATGACCCCTGCCCACCACCAAAAGTGCCTTCAATAGGCACGTGAGCAATGAAACTGGACCTTGGAGCAGTAGAAGAAGGTCGCCTGGTCTGATGAGTCCCATTTTCTTTTACATCACATGGACAGCTGTGTACGTGTGCAGTGTTTACCTGGGGAACACATGGCACCCAGATGCACTGTGGGATGACGACATGCCAGTGGAGCGAGTGTGATGCTCTGGACAATGTTCTGCTGGGACACCCTGGGTCCGGCCATTCATGTGGACGTCGATTTGACATGTGTCACATACCTAAACATTGTTGCAGACCAGATAGATACACCCCTTCATGACAGTGGTGTTCCCTGGTGGAAGTGGCCTCTTTCAGCAGGATAATGCACCCTGCCACATATTGTTCAGGAATGATTTGAGGAACATGATGAAGAGTTCAATGTGTTTCCCTGGTCTCCAAATTCCCCAGATCTCAATCCAATTGAGCATCTGTGGGATGTGCTGGACCAATAAGTTAGATCCACAGCGGCTCCATCTCGCAACTTACAGAACTTGAAGGATCTGTTGCTAAAGTCTTGGTGCCAGATACCACAGGACACCTTCAGGGGTCTTGTAGAGTCCATGCCTCGGTGTGTCGGTGCTGTTTTGGCAGCATGCAGTGGACCAACAACATACTAGGCAGGTGGCCATAATGTTTTGGCTCATGTGTATATATATACAGTGGGGAGAACAAGTATTTGATACACTGCTGATTTTGCAGGTTTGCCCACTTACAAAGCATGTAGAAGTCTGTAATTGTTATCATAGGTACTCTTCAACTGTGAGAGACGGAATCTAAAACAAAAATCCAGAAAATCACATTGTATGATTTTTAAGTAATTCATTTGCATTTTATTGCATGACATAAGTATTTGATACATCAGAAAAGCAGAACTTAATATTTGGTACAGAAACCTTTGTTTGCAATTACAGAGATCATACGTTTCCTGTAGTTCTTGACCAGGTTTGCACACACTGCAGCAGGGATTTTGGCCCACTCCTCCATACAGACCTTCTCCAGATCCTTCAGGTTTCGGGGCTGTCGCTGGGCAATACGGACTTTCAGCTCCCTCCAAAGATTTTCTATTGGGTTCAGGTCTGGAGACTGGCTAGGCCACTCCAGGACCTTGAGATGCTTCTTACGGAGCCACTCCTTAGTTGCCCTGGCTGTGTGTTTCGGGTCGTTGTCATGCTGGAAGACCCAGCCCCGACCCATCTTCAATACTCTTACTGAGGGAAGGAGGTTGTTGGCCAAGATCTCGCGATACATAGCCCCATCCATCCTCCCCTCAGTACGGTGCAGTCGTCCTGTCCCCATTGCAGAAAAGCATTCCCAAAGAATGATGTTTCCACCTCCATGCCAAATTAATTATTTAAAAATCATACAATGTGATTTTCTGGATTTTTGTTTTAGATTCCGCCTCTCACAGTTGAAGTGTACCTATGATAAAAATTACAGACCTCTACATGCTTTGTAAGTAGGAAAACCTGCAAAATCAGCAGTGTATCAAATACTTGTTCTCCCCACTGTATATGGCAGTGGCGTTTCCTCAGAGGAGGCAAGGGAGGCAGTGCCTCCTCAAAAAATTGGATAAGAAAATCACCCATATTACAAAAATAAAACAATGCAAATATTACAAAATGTGACGTTAAAAATTGTATAAATCACTTGTTTTTCTAAAGTAACAGTGTCCAGCAGTGACACCAGCAGGTAAAGTTACAGTGGGAGTCTCTCTTGCCTCCCCTGATTGAGTTTTACCAGACCACAAATGCATGCGGTGGGTTTAGTGGGGGGTAATTGAGAATGAATGGGGGAAAGTCACGTGAGAGGAGGCAATGCCTCCATCGTGGTATGATTGGATATGATTGGTTATGGTTGGATATGATTGGTTTGTGCGATAAATCCCGCCTCTTGTTTTCATGCGCATTCGCAAATCGTTCTAAATGAACAAAATGATGGTGTTAAAGGGAAGACTCATTAAAAAGTAAATAAAAAGTAAATAACTTAGCCATTTAGATATCACCACTTTATGTCATGCCAAAATCAAACTTGAAATGACCTGAAAACGTGATGAATGTTGGGATTTTTAGTGAGCAATCAGCTTGGTGAAATCAAAAGTACGTGACTGCAAGCTTGATGATAAGTTGACCATTAAAAAGAACAGCTGAACATCAGTTTACAAATAAAATAAATTCTGTCATGACAACTCTCTGGAGATTGGTATGGTATTAGAGATTGGCATGGTAATGAATATGACAATGTTAATGTATTGGCATTGGTCTTGGTGGAATAGATCTACGCTGCTGCAGAGCAAGTCCCGAGACTTGCTACTGCTAATACATTCACAATACATTCACTCACTGCTGCACATGTAACATACATGAATTAACCCCTGTAGCAGATCCATACAGGTGGTTCTGAAAGTGCGCTGCAGACTGCTAACAGCAACACTACCGGTATTTGTTTGAATGTTGAGCCGCAGCTCATTGGCCGCTGATGCAACAGCAACCAATCAGCTGTGCTATATAGAAAATGATGTGATCGCTACCAACAAGTTAAAGACCTATCAGCCTGTGCCATCTAGAGTTTCATGCCAGAACTAGGTAATTGTTTAAATTGTTACTGCAGTTAGTTATTGTTTTGGAACAAATGTAAAAATGCTTAAAATCACTAACGTCTCGGTTACGCATGTAACCTTAGTTCCCTGAAGAGGGAACGAGACGCTGCGTCACCGTTTTGGGAATGCCTCTGTGTGATTGCGTCATGAAGCACATATGTAATCAGTCCAATAGAGTGACTAAACGTCATAGGCGGGTGACGTCACCTACCCGGAAGCTATAAAGCACACCGGCAACAAACGCCGCTAGCTTCTGATATGACTGAAGCAAGACGCTTGTGGGCATGCAGGGAGTATGGCAGGGTGACGCAGCGTCTTGTTCCCTCTTCAGGGAACTAAGGTTACATGCGTAACCAAGACGTTCCCTTTCAAGGGAACTCGCGCTGCATCACCGCTTTGGGAACGAGAATACCCACGTCCCCATAGGAGCCAGATGCCCGCCAGTGACATTGTCTTAAGAGGCGAGCACCCGAGCCCCTGGAGTAGCATTAATGTCTAGCTCGTAGAACCTGACGAATGTCAGTGAGGACCAACCCGCCGCATCACAGACGTCCTGCAGGGAGGCCCCTGCCAAAGTGCCTGAGGGGCAGCCATACTCCTAGTTGAGTGGGCCCGGACAGCCAAAGGTGAAGGCTGTCCGGCCACCACATAAGCAAGTGAGATTGCCTTGACTACCGACTTGCTCATTCGGGGCCCATGCCGCGGGGAACGCGAGCCGCGGCGCCCTCCTCGAAGAGTGCCCGGCGGGATCGCAGCGTTCTGAGAGGCAGCGCCTCGCAATGCTCACAACCAACCCCCTCGAGGGCTGCTTGAGCATGCTGCTCCCCCAAACAAACAACGCACATCAAATGTGTATCCCCACTCGTAATGTAGCGAGAGCAGGGAGAAACACACTTTCTGTACTGCTGTTCGCTCGCCATTTTATATATATTCTTTGTCAGTGTGTGTGCAACTTGTATAGAAAACAAAGAAAGTCTGAACTCAGACACAAACACAGAACTGACAGACAATGATCACATATAGCGCTTGCTGAAGGCACAGAAGCTAGCGGCGTTTGTTGCCGGTGTGCTTTATAGCTTCCGGGTAGGTGACGTCACCCGCCTATGACGTTCCGTCACTCTGTTGGACTGATTACATACGTGCTTCACGACGCAATCACGCAGAGGCATTCCCAAAGCGGTGACGCAGCGCGAGTTCCCTTGGAAGGGAACTTGATGAGATTTATACTTGGTTTTAATAAAAAGAACATTAATTACATAGTATAGGAAATGAATGATTTGGTTTCTTTTTATTTAACCAGGAAAATGTGACAACATTAAGTGTAACTGTGACATGAATTTACATTTGATTTATTTAATAAAAAAAAAAAAGCATGAGGACTTCTCATTTTAGAACACCACTGCACGCCACTGATATATAGTAACCGCCTTTTAAACATGCCACACATGGTGAAACATGGCACATGTTTGTGTTTGCTGGCTCGGACTCAGCAAGCTCTTAACGTGATTGCTGTTCAGATGATGTATGCGTCATGTGACAGTTTCAGGTGGCTGCCGTGATGATTTGTCATCTCCACTATCGTGTGTTGACTGTTTGTCAAAGCCATCTGCCAGAAAATAAAGCCTGTTGTGTTTGCATTTGTTTTATTAATTTGCTTGCCATTTGTTTGTTGTTTGTAATGTATTTAACATCAGTTTTTCTGCATATTTAAGTGACGGGTTTAAAAAAAATCTTGGCTGCGATATCAATTAGACTGCTCTGCTATGTGGTGATATGTTTCATGTCAGTATTGTCACAGATTGTCCTTGAAGGGTTCTCAGCAGGCTGCCGTTTAACTGCGAGGTGACCTCTCTTTGTTTACCTGTGCGGACGGGGACTCGTGTATTCGTTTTGAGTGACACACATATTGCTGCCGCTTGGCAAACAACAAATACGCAGGCTGTCTCCTGCTTTTATTGGCAATGAGATTTATATCAACATAATTGATCTGCCCGTTCTTCAGCAAAAAAAGCAAATTAATATGGCCGACCGCTGAGCGATACACCCACCAGCCCCTAGAGCCATGAGCTGTCACATGTCAAACTGCCAGGACTTCTTCCCAAACTGGAGGCTGCACGGTGACCGTGGCAACCATCCTGCCAATCACAGCCCAGTAAGAGACAACAGTGCATCCAGAAAAGTGCTCCGAGCGCTTTTTAGCCACAGTACAAGGTGCTGGAGACATAGTATGTTAAGAACATTTGAAAAAAACGTCATTTGTGTTTTGTTATGGGGGATGTGAAGACATAATGAGAAACAAAAAGCATCTTTTTTTTTTCAACTATTTTGCATGTTAGGTATGAAATTGAGTCACTTATCATTATATTACCCTCTGCTGCATTTGCACAATATTCATAGATATACAGATATACATTAATATACATCTCAAAGTCATTTCTATTTATGTTTCAGAGTCGTGCCTATTGCACTTGTTCTGACACGTGCTTTGGTGTTGCAGATCTGACCTGTTTTATTACCCTTTTCTCCATCTTTGAATCATTTCCTGTCTTCTCTTGACTGTTGCTAATGAAGGTGGTTAAAACGCTAAAAAATAGGATAATAAAAAAATAGGAAAATAAAAAAAACATCACTTTCTGTATTCTGTGGAATACAAAAGAAGATACAGTTTCAACTGAAAGTCAGTGGGGTCCAAAAGATCATTGGAACTCATTGACCCTTGTTAAAAAGAAGTACACTTTACAATACTTTAAAGAGTACTTATTATGGAAGAAAAATACTTTTTTTTAAATATACTTAAGTGCAAACTAAATTTAATCATTTCAGACACTTAATTGCATGTTAAAGGGATAGTTCACCCAAAAGTGAAAATTATCCCATGATTTACTCACTCTCAAGTCATCCTAGTAGAATGTATATGACATTCTTCTTTCAGACAAATACAATCAGAGTTATATTAAAAATTGTCCTGGCTCTTCCAAGCTTTATAATGGCAGTGAATGGCAGCCCAAAATTTGAAGCCCAAAAAAGTGCATCCATCCATTATAAAAGTGCTCCACACGGCTCCAGGAGGTTAATAAAGGCCTTCTAAAGCGAAGCGATGGGTTTGTGTAAGAAAAATATCCATATTTAACACGTAAGTAAAATATTTGGCTTCCGGCGGACCGCCTTCCGTATTCAACTTACGAAGAAAGTGTAACGCCTCTCGCTGTTCAAAACGTTTACGCTACGTCCGACGTCATCGTTGCGCCAGTTACGCTTTTTTCCGTACGTCGACGTCCTTACAAATACACTATTGCTGCTGTTGACAATCAAGTGTCTTCCATAATTTTTTCTGGCCCAATCAGATGTCAGTGGGCGGAGTTAGTGTAAATACTTTAGTAGTGCATACTTTAAGTAGTCAACAATGCTTATGGACTCCACTCAACTGGCTGAATAAAATCCCACTCTGTGGTTCAGGTGGTAGTACACGACACTTCAGTCACTTCCGGTGTGACTCATTGCATTCTGGGCCAAAAGCTTTACCCCCCATTCCCTCTCCAGAGAGGTCGCCTGAATCAGCAGTACATTTTAAGCATCATCTGGCAAATAAAAATCCATTAGTTCCCTTTTGATCCAGGAAATTGAGTGGATCATAATGGTGGAGGAGGATTTCAGAGCGAAAAGCTTGCTTTGTCCCTCAAATGAAAATATATGAAGTCACAGAAAGTCTTTTCCATTAGTATTTTGACAGTGGCGAGGGAGAAGATATAAGCAGCACTTAGAGTTAATGGCTGGATGAGAATGGGAATTTGGGGACTAAAAAGTTAATATAATAACTTATGATATTGAGGTCTGGTGGCTGGAATTTGTGTAAAGAGCAGGGCTTCCTGTAGTAAAGAAAAATCATGATATCTTTAATATCTCAATTAGTTTTCCTAGACAGCTATGAGATTATAAGAGGATGGATTCATCTCCTGGGTAAAAGTAATCTCACATTATTCTCCTCTGGGTTTCAAAAGAGATCTCAATGATGGCTCAAACTGTGCTCGGATTCGCATTTTAAAACAAACTCAAAGATTTCTCATCAAGATTTCTCAAGACCAAATGATCTGAATTCCTGATCCGAGAACGATATCCACATTCATTTTAGACCACTATAAACAATTCACTTGTGTCTACTTTAATTTCGTCCAAAAAGAACAGTGCTGGCTGAGAAAAAGTTAATACTTAAATGAAACTATATTCAGTTATGAGTGACCTTTAGGCAATACCGTTTTCCCTCTGTGTTTGTTAGTCCAGTAAAAACTGAAGTGTTGTGGGCTAAGATTAGCTTAGCATAGCTGGCTATGATTTGCCACTTTCTGGGATCACTTCGTAATACTTCCAGGAAAGATCTTACAGTTGTTTCAGGGAAGCACCATGTAAGAGACACCATGAGCTGTTGAGAACGATATCATTGTAGGTGGTTGACAGTTAAGATCTGTGGTTTATGTCTGTCTGGATTCTATGGCTTTTTTCCTGCGCCTGTCTGTCTTGTAATCTGTCTGTCTGAACGCATAGGTACGTGGAACATGCACCTGCAGTTTGTTTCCTGCCAAAATCTGTTCTGTACACACACACACACACACACACACACACACATATCCCTTTAGTTGCTGATCCAGCCATGCGGGCCACTTGGCTGACGTCCATGTTGTCTGTTCGCTAGTGTCACAGCTAACTGAAACTAGCATAGCACTACCTGACAAAACAGAACGCTGGAAGCCACTCTTTTCTTTTGTTGCAGGCATAGCACTCTTCCCTTTTGTTGCAGGCATAGCACTCTTTCATTAAAAATGAAATGTTAATACAATAACAACTCAAATATAATCCAGTTTTGTGTATAAATGTTTAGATTTTCTGACCAAATAATTAGTCAAGAAGAAGGTGCTGTCACAGTTATGTTCAGTTTGTTTTAGTTTTCATGGACATTCAGTTTGTTTTCATCAGTCACATGTGTTCCTTTGTTCTATTTTCCCGCCACAATCTGTCACCATGGACACTAACCACATTCATCACAGCTGTTCATCATTTTAGTTAATCATCTGTGTATTTCAGTTCCTGCTTGTTTTCAGTTCATTGTCCGGTGTTGTCTGTGCACAAGCACACTGTTTTGCATGTTGGCTTGTTATTTGGCTCTTATTAATAAACCCTGTGTTATCTTTATCTTCATCATCCTAGAACCTGAGCGTTACAGCTGCATTGTTTTATACTGAACATTATGGTATATAGTAGGTCACCTAGCTGTTTCATGAATACAAAATATATATGGATATATATAGCCTACTGCATAATACAGAAATAGCAAGCAAAGCATGGGAGTGTGTTATCCTAAATATAGCCTATGTGATTAATGACATGGAAGCAATGTCAGCTATGATTTTTACATATTTTATACATACAGGTATACAGTGGTGGCCAAAAGTGATGTTCAATGTCAAGGTTATGTTTGATCTGTTTAAGATTGAGTAGGTTTTTTTGAGTTGTTAAATTGTTAAAGATTTTGTAATTTTGTATTATTACGTAGTTGTGATTGGAGTCTATTGTTTTATTTGTGATAATAGCACAATAAAACATGCCAAATTGTGCGGACATAATAAGAGAGAACCAATTAAATATTAATAACTGATTATGTTGTTATCAATGTATGCTTTTTCTTGTGAGCTGTTTGTTTTTCTAGGCATTTTTCATAGTAAAATAAAACCTGTAGCTAGTTTGCCAAATAATTTTGTCAGAAAATACCTTAACCAAGTTAGTTTCCTTACTATTTAACATATTTAAAAAATATAAAATATTTTTTATATTAACTTTATATTAACTCCGTACATCACTTTTGGCCACTACTGTACAAATTTCATACTTACGATTTGATTTGACTGCTAAAAGTTGAAACAGTTTTAAACCAGATTTGATTACAAATGCAAAATTTCTTCTTAAACCTGCAGCAGTGAAGTTATGTGACGACAATGTAGCATATTACTCTTTGAAATGTGTAATGTTGCATTGCGTTTCACATGGGCTGCATCCGAAATCGTATACTTCCCTACTGTGTAGTAGGCGAAAAACAGTATGTGATAAAATAAGTATGTCCGAATTCACAGTACTCCTAAAAGAGTAGGCGAAAAGTACCCGGATGACCTACTCCCTCCGGTGAGATTCTGAAGTGTGCATACGATGGACACTTTACTATCCCATGAGGCCACAAGAGAGGATTTGTGAATGGCAGTGAAGCGACATAACCCGTAGGTCACGTGATAATGACAACATGGCGAATGTAGTACGTCCGGATACATTCACACTACACATACTCGTACTATTTTTTAGTGGTCCTTAAGTCATTGCTTATTCAAAATAAGTACCTACTCAAGAGAGTATGCGATTTCGGACGCAGCCATACTGTCTAGAATGAAGTATACAGTATGAGCTGCACACAGTAAGCAATACTCTAGTTTTCCATTCTGAAGCTGTTAGGTGGAAAACAAATGTTTTTGCTGTAGTTGATGTGCTAACTGTACCTCTGATTCTGCCAGCAGCTCATTGCCTAACAAGCACTAACTAACATCAACCTTGTTTGTTTCTATTCTTTTCCTCTAGACAAACCAGAGAACAGGAAACACCCCCAGACTTCTTCTACTTCTCTGACTTTGAGCGACACAATGCAGAGATCGCTGCATTTCATCTGGACAGGTAAGACTAAAACACCTGCAGAAAGAAAGAAGGGCTTTTCACACTTGAAATAGTTAACCCTGGGTCATTCTAAACCCCGGGTAAACTGAATCCTGGGTTTTCTTGCTTCATGTTTCAGAGCAGGGTTTCATAACCCCGGGTAAAAGCGATGCTAACCCTTCTCCATATCAGGGTTTCATAACACTGGTAAAAGTGGTGCTAACCCTTCTCCAGAGCAGAGATTCATAACCCGGGTAAAAGCGGTGCTAACCCTGCTCCAGAGCAAGGTTTCATAACCCAAGTAAAAGCGGTGCTAACCCTGCTCCAGAACCAGGTTGTATAACCCGGGTAAAAGCGGTGCTAACCCTTCTCCAGAACAGGGTTTCATAACCCCGGGTAAAAGTGGTGCTAACCCTGCTCCAGAGCAGAGATTCATAGCCCGGGTAAAAGCGGTGCTAACCCTTCTCCAGAACAGGGTTTCATAACCCCGGGTAAAAGCGGTGCTAACCCTGCTCCAGAGCAAGGTTTCATAACCCGGCTAAAAGCGGTGCTAGCCCTGCTCCAGAGCAAGGTTTCATAACCCGGGTAAAAGCGATGCTAACCCTTCTCCAGATCAGGGTTCCATAACCTGGGTAAAAGCGGTGCTAACCCTTCTCCAGAACAGGTTTCATAACCCCGGGTAAAAGCGGTGCTAACCCTGCTCCAGAGCAAGGTTTCATAACCCGGGTAAAAGCGGTGCTAACCCTTCTCCAGAACAGGGTTTCATAACCCTGGGTAAAAGTGGTGCTAACCCTGCTCCAGAGCAGAGATTCATAGCCCAGGTAAAAGCGGTGCTAACCCTGCTCCAGAGCAAGGTTTCATAACCCGGCTAAAAGCGGTGCTAACCCTGCTCCAGAGCAAGGTTTCATAACCCGGATAAAAGCGGTGCTAACCCTTCTCCAGATCAGGGTTCCATAACCTGGGTAAAAGCGGTGCTAACCCTTCTCCAGAACAGGGTTTCATAACCCCGGGTAAAAGCGGTGCTAACCCTGCTCCAGAGCAAGGTTTCATAACCTGGCTAAAAGCGGTGCTAACCCTGCTCCAGAGCAAGGTTTCATAACCCGGGTAAAAGCGGTGCTAACCCTGTTCCAGAGCAAGGTTTCATAACCCGGGTAAAAGCGGTGCTAACCCTTCTCCAGAACAGGGTTTCATAACCCCGGGTAAAAGTGGTGCTAACCCTGCTCCAGAGCAAGGTTTCATAACCCGGGTAAAAACAGTGCTAACCCTTCTCCAGATCAGGGTTCCATAACCCGGGTAAAAGCGGTGCTAACCCTTCTCCAGAACAGGGTTTCATAACCCCGGGTAAAAGCGGTGCTAACCCTGCTCCAGATCAGGGTTTCATAACCCGGGTAAAAGCGGTGCTCCAGAGCGGAGATTCATAACCCAGGTAAAAGCGGTGCTAACCCTGCTCCAGAACAGGGTTTCATAACCCCAGGTAAAAGCGGTGCTAACCCTTCTCCAGATCAGGGTTTCATAATCCGGGTAAAAGCGGTGCTAACCCTACTCCAGAGCAGGGTTTCATAACCCTGGGTAAAAGCAGTGCTAACCCTGCTCCCGATCAGGGTTTCATAACCCCGGGTAAAAGCAGTGCTAACCCTGCTCCAGAGCAAGGTTTTATAACCCGGGAAAAAGCGGTGCTAACCCTGCTCCAGATCAGGGTTTCATAACCCCAGGTAAAAGCGGTGTTAACCCTGCTCCAGAGCAGGGTTTCATAACCCCAGGTAAAAGCGGTGCTAACCCTTCTCCAGATCAGGGTTTCATAATCCGGGTAAAAGCGGTGCTAACCCTACTCCAGAGCAGGGTTTCATAACCCTGGGTAAAAGCAGTGCTAACCCTGCTCCAGATCAGGGTTTCATAACCCCGGGTAAAAGCGGTGCTAACCCTGCTCCAGATCAGGGTTTCATAACCCCGGGTAAAAGCAGTGCTAACCCTGCTCCAGAGCAAGGTTTCATAACCCGGGTAAAAGCGGTGCTAACCCTGCTTAATGACACTGTTGACCCTTCCCTTACACCTTACCCTTAAACCTACCCATTCCACCAAACCTGTCTCTAACCATACCTGTATCCCACCTCAATAGCAGCACAAGAGTCTTGCAATACATGAACACAATAAATATAAGTACAATGTAACAGTATGTACAAAATAAGTGCATTGTATCAAGTGATTAATTGTGAATGTTACATAGTAGTTAAAGACACTTAATATAAAGTGGGTCCACATAAATAGCTGATCCAATGTTTTTGTTGGCTGTATTCCTTATTTTCTTGTATATTTTACTGTTTCAGAGACAAACTGGTACCATCTGAATAACAATGAGATCATGTGACTTTAAGCATTGCCAAGAATTTATGCTTAGCTTCCCACTGTTTACTTTTTGTTTACTCTGCCTTTATCTTCGTCTGACAGAAATGTTTGGAGGCGTTTAGATATGACGGGTCTGTGATTTTGTTTTAAGGTGTATGACATTAATGATAAGGTTGGAAGAGACAATATCAGATTGCCAATGAATTTGACAATGTCATCAGTATTGTCTGAACTTCAAACTTGTATTTCTCATTATTTCCTATTTTTCCTATTTCCCCACATTTTTTTTAGATTTATAATTATTAGTTTGCTAAGACAAGCATCACTATTACTATTGCTTTTTGCTCATACGTATGGTTATGGGTTTAAAATATATAACCTAATAAACTAATTGTTACATAGTTCTTTTTTAAGAAACTTTGTTACTCGCCTCCAAAGTTGAAGCACCATGTTTGGCTCAAAGACGTTTTGTGTAACTGCTAATTTTTGCTGTAGACAGATTTTTCCTGATTTTTAATGTGGCATAAGGGTATTTACACAACAATCAATAATGTATCTTGCACCTGAATGTTACATAATGGTTATTTTTGCTTATAACTGGTGTCTTTTGATTCATTGCAGCATACCGAGTCGAATGATACCCAATTTTGTATCATTCGGCCATGTCGGCCATTTTGGGCGTCAGCTATTTTGAATTATGTCGTAAAATGCTGTATTTTACGAACATATTCGCGTATAGTTACGAAACTTGATGTGTGTCATCAGCACCATGCCCTAAAGGTACTCAAAAAGTTTCGAGACAGCTGCACCTTGAGGTAAAAAATTATAATGAAATTTCCAAAAATGCAAATAGCTTTTGATTAATTTTGTCTATTTTAATGAAACTAGTGCTCTCATACAAAGAACAATGTTACCAATAATGCCATATTCACTCGAAATTGCTGTCCGCCATTTTTAACTTCTTTGAAAACCTACTTTTTTAACTCCTCCTAGACCGTTGGTCCAATTTTAACCAAAATTGGCTCAGATTATTGTGAGACCATGCCTACAAAAATATATTAAAAACTTTTTGATTGACCAAACCGTTCTCGAATAGGGCATCAACAAAATTGTTGGCATGATGCCAAGCTGATTGTTAGGTTGTAAGTCTGCAACCCTTTGGCATATTGACACCCAACTTTGTATGTGTCATTGTCTCCTTACACTGACCCCACAACATCAATTTGGTAGCAGCGCCACCTATTGGTCAAAAGTGATAAGCAGTTAAATATTATATATGTTCAGCCGTTTTACCTAAAATAATCTAAAAATGTCTTTAATTACTCATTGTTGAAGTCAAATAATTCCTCATTATGCCTCATTTGTGCTTGGCCCAAATTAAGTGCTGCTTGCAGCTGTATTTATTATTATTATTATTATTATTATTATTATTATTATAACACATTATTGCAATGGGGTTAGGGTTCCATTAATTTAGTTAGTTAATGCATTTACTAATGTCAACTAACAACCAGCAATTAATTTGTTACAGTGTTTATTATTCTTTGTTAACATTAATTTAAAAAAAAAAACCATCTGTTCATTGTTAGTTCATGTTAGCTCAGGTGCATTAAATAATATAACAGATTAAAAAATGGAACCTTATTGTAAAGTGCTACCATTATTATTATTATTATTATTATTATTATTATTATTAACACTTTGCAATAAGGTCCCATTTGTTAACGTTAGTTAATGCTTTTATTAAAATCAACTAACAAAGAACAATTCATTTGTTGTAGTGTTTATTAATCTTTGATAATGGTAGTTAATAAAAAATACAGTTGTTCACTGGTCCATTAAATAATATTAACATGCAAATTTGATTTTAATAATGTATTAGTAAATGTTAAAATTAACTAAGACTAATAAATGCTTTAGAAATATTTTTTCATTGTTAGTTCATGTTAACTAATGTTAAAAAACGTAACATTATTGTTACCATTTATTATTATTATTATTATTATTATCATCATTATTATTCTCATGCACAACAGAAAAAGTGACACATGATGAAAAATTCCAGAAGCAGTTCCTACATTCTGTTTTTTTGTTATATGCATAATGAGCACATCATCAATTCTAGTAAAGCACTGTTTTTCAGCAAATAAATTAAAATGAATAGAAACGTTATTAAGAAAAGTCCATTAGTTATTTGAAAGAAATACTTGGATATTATAGTGTAAACCCAACTGGTAGTCTTACAATCTAGTAGCCTGCATGACGGCTCATTCAAACCCCATTCAGCCAGTAGCCTTTATGAGGAAATTCCCCTCACAGAGACCTTCAGTTTGGCTTTATCCAAGTTCACTGAAAACACCTGTAGGGCTCTGATACTGCTCTGGAATGGACATGGGCAGGGGAAAAGAAACCATAACCACACAAACACACACAAACACATCTCACATTTACGCACGAGAGCACTCGCACCGTTGTGATGTCAGAAAGCCAAACCAACTCTTATTATATTCCCGCACTCTGTCACTCAAGACTTTTGGACAACAGCCTGAAAAGCACTTAGTGCGATAGAGTCGATACACCTTACCGTTACTTGTAACAAGGTGCATGAGAGTGCAGGCAGAAGTCTGAAGAAACTCCCCGCTGACTTTAACAAGAAGCCCCACAGAGAGAGGCTTTGTGGAGTCAGAGAGCTAATTGAGCTTGTGAGACCCACTTGATTTCCTTAAGAACACTGTTGTTGTCATGTCCATGATGTATTTTATTTAGGAGAGAAAAAGCGCAGTATGATATGCCAATTTATTGTCGGCTGAGTGATAACGCTGAGAGGATATTTGCTAGTGAAATATTATATTGATATTCCATTAGCGTGAGAGCATGTGGAAACAATTGAATTTGACAAGAAACGTTGTGCTGCATGTTTACAGTACATAAACCAATTCCAACGCCCGCTTCCTCGCTGTTATAGCTTATTTCCACAAATGTCTGTTTCTAAAATGCAGTGTTTTCACACTGGGCTCTTTGTCGCCTGCGTCCAGAGTGACTTTGCAACTCGCGACCCCTAAGTGGTTTCATCTCAAAGGCTTGGGTTTCTGTCTCTCAGGGGCCGGGAGCCCATACGTCGTTGGAGGTTGAATGTTGAAAGCGCCCACACCACACGATGTGAGCTGTTCTCTGAGACGGCCCACTGCACACAGAGACAAAGACTAAGAGCTGAACAAACCCTCCACCAGGGTTGTGCACCAGTCAGAGTTGAATTCTGAAAGACTTTTACATTACAATTCGATTCCTCTATTTGAATTGGAATGGCAAACAGGATGCAAATTCAAATTGTATGTCACACTATGTAGCTCTAATGTACAGTGACCGGGAGAGGACATGTTCGGTTCACTTAGTTTTGTCGTGGCCATGACATACACTATATTGCCAAAAGTTTTGGGACACCTGCCTTTATGTGCACATGAACTTTAATGACATCCCATTCCTAATCCGTAAGGTTTAATATGGAGTTGGCCCACCCTTTGCAGTTATAACAGCTTCAACTCTTCTGGGAAGGCTTTCCACAAGGTTTAGGAGTGTGTTTATGGGAATTTTTGACCATTCTTCTAGAAGCGCATTTGTGAGGTCAGGCACTGATGTTGGACGAGTAGGCCTGGCTCGCAGTCTCCGCTCTAATTCATCCCAAAGGTGTTCTATCGGGTTGAGGTCAGGAATCTGTGCAGGCCAGTCAAGTTCATCCACACCAAACTCGCTCATCCATGTTTTTATGGACCTTGCTTTGTGCACTGGTGCGCAGTCATGTTGGAACAGGAAGGGGCCATCCCCAAACTGTTCCCACAAAGTTGGGAGCATGAAATTGTCCAAAATGTCTTGTTATGCTGAAGCATTAAGAGTTCCTTTCACTGGAACTAAGGGGCCAAGCCCAACCCCTGAAAAACAACCCCACACCATAATCCCCCCTCCACCAAACTTTACACTTGGCACAATGCAGTCAGGCAAGTACCGTTCTCCTGGCAACCGCTAAACCCAGACTCGTCCATCGGATTGCCAGACAGAGAAGCGTGATTGGTCACTCCAGAGAACACGTCTCCACTGCTCTAGAGTCCAGTGGTGGCGTGCTTTACACCACTGCATCCGACGCTTTGCATTACACTTGGTGATGTACGGCTTGGATGCAGCTGCTCTCTACACACTGTTCTTGAGCTAATCTGAAGGCCACACGAAGTTTGGAGGTCTGTAGCTATTGACTTTGCAGAAAGATGGCAACTTCTGCGCACTGTGTGCCTCAGCATGCGCTGACCCCGCTCTGTGAATTTACGTGGCCTACCACTTCGTGACTGAGTTGCTGTTGTTCCCAATTGCTTCCACTTTGTTATAATACCACTAACAGTTGACCGCAGAATATTTAGTAGTGAGGAAACATCACAAATGGACTTTGCACAGGTGGCAACCTATCACGGTACCACGCTTGAATTCACTGAGCTCCTGAGAGCGACCCATTCTTTCACAAATGTTTGTAGAAGCAGTCTGCATGTCTAGGTGCTTGATTTTATACACCTGTGGCCATGGAAGTGATTGGAACACCTGAATTCAATGATTTGGAGGGGTGTCCCAATACTTTTGGCAGTATAGTGTACTAACTTGTGGGAACGTGATAATAAGTCGTGGCCACAAGATCATTTTGTCGAGGTAACGACATCCTTATGTCGTGGCCATGTGACAACACCGTAGTAATGAGCGCACGAAGATGAGTACAAAATATACATAAATCTTTCGATATCTTTCAATAATAATCTTCACAGAATAACATAACCACATAATACTAAAATGACACGGAACACAGAACTGGGGAAACTAAGGGCTTAAATACACAAGAAGTGGTAATGAACTGAATAGAAACAAGTGCGTAATTAGGAACTATGGAAACTAATAGGGAACACAGACAGGCAAACAGGCAAACCTAAACACCATGATAATGAAACAGAACTAAACAGTACATAACCGTTGATTCAAGTTTGAATATAAGAAAGTTAAAATTAATGGAATAAAACTGAAAGAAACTGTTCTAACTCTTCTGAATGTAGTTATTAATATTATGTTTCATTACTTCTAAACATATTGTCATACACACAACATATGGAGTATATTTCCAGAAACATTAGATAATACTGTATTAATAATCAAACGTCCTGTAGACATTTATATTTAAAATTAATACATTTTAATTTAATTTAAAATTAATATTAGCTTATTGACTATGGTAAGATATTAAATATTTTATATTTTTTAAGTTAAATTTCATATTTTAATTTTTCTTTTGATGCTGTATGGCAAAACTGAAATGTGTTTTTATCTGTTTGGCAGTTGTTTTGACATTATTGACCTTAATTTTGAGAAATATCTCTAATCAGTTGAGGAAAAAACAAGATGCAGATTTGTAATTAAAATCCAATTTAAGCTAATAAATGTAAATACAAATTCTAATAGTTATTATCAGGGTTTAAAATTAACTTTTTCATTCACCGGCCAATTTGACTGCTAAATTTTTAAGTTACCGGCCATTCAGAACTTATACTAGCCAAAAAAAAAGCTGTTAGGTGTGCCGTTATTTGTTGCCTAGTGACGTGTATGTTCAAGTAAGCCAGATATGCGCAGATTCTGCGCAATATGCTATATTTATTGCATCATGATGACTCACGAGTTGAGTATTTGCACTAAATCTGTGAAAAACACAAACTTCCCCAGCAGAGTGAGTAAACAATAAGTAACCCACCAAATTGGCTAAACCCTGTTTATTATCATCTCTATGGTCAACTAATTTATGTAATTTTATAATTTTTATAATTTATATATATATATACTGACCATAGTGGGGATAATAAATATAATTTATTTATTTATGTAATTTGTATGTACATTTAATAAATTAAATAAAAAAATTACTTGTCAAAATCAGATGATCAGTCAAAGAAAAATCATTCTACACATTAAGGGATACAAAAAACATAATTATAAAAATTAATAATCTAAGGTTGTGTTTTACTGCAAATCTTGTTAGGTTAATGAAATTCCCCTGTTGAATTTCTTTAAATTGAATTCTGTGAATTCCACTTCTTGTGGGGTGTGTGGCTAAATTAATAAAGAAAAATTCACACTCTGAAATAATTGAAAAGGAGCCAATTCTGACTTTTGCCCAAGACAAGTACACAAGAAAGAGGAAATGAGAGAGGGCATTTATATCCTGCGGTGTGTGGCCAGATGCTAAAATGCCAATAAAAGTCTTTAAATAGCTAATAAAGAACAATCGCAGAGGTGTCATAAAGCCAGTGAGTAAAGAGTGGGCTCAGTTGCTTAGCAGTAGCACCTTGAAGAAAAAATCGTTATCCAGCCACTTTAGAAATTGCTTTATTCTATGGATTTTCTGCACTCTTTATTGTTTGCTTCCTCATTATTGAATGCGGCAGAAGATTGAATGTCTGGTGTCACTGTTCTCATAAAGCAGCCTATGAACTGTGCAACGTCTGGATGAAGAAACATCGCAGGTGTTACATCTGATAATGCATTGCAAATGAATAATTGACACTGTTGTTTGTTTGTGGCGCACAGAATCCTGGATTTCCGGAGAGTTCCCCCAGTGGCTGGCAGGTTGGTGAACATGACACGGGAGATCCGAGACGTGACCCGTGACAAAAAGCTCTGGCGGACATTCTTCGTTTCCCCAGGTATGAATGGCTTCCGCATGGCCTTTTCTTCTATCCCATCAGGCCATGCTTCCCCCCTCCTGATTGTTGGCTTCTCACGCATATAGAGTTCAGACAGAAACTGCATCACTGCGTGCTAAAAGTATGCAATTCGCTGCAAAATCCACAAAATAATCTGCACTTCTGAGCAGGAAGTAAGCCATTTTTATGACAAACTTCCAGGTGCCTATGTTGTGTAGAAGCGTTAGCATTTAACTAAATTTGTTGCACAGCCTACATAGCGTCAACGTTAGCATCTTGCTTTACATATTTATAACTGCATATTCCTTTTTTAAACACAGAGAACCATCACAAACAACTGCGGCCAATATTAGCGACACCCAGCCAAGATGCTAGGCTAATTACAGCCTTTAATTGGGGAGTAACAAGCATGCAATAACACACGTGCAGCAAGTTTGGCAACTAAATTACTGACATTTAGATGATGTAAGTGTTCGGATGAGGCACACAGATTGGCCATATTCTTTCTCTGCAGGGCTATCATTAGCATTCTGCCTCCACTTTTCATGACAAATGTGTTTTTGTGGGAAGGAGTGAAAGGGCTCCTCTTCCCCCGGGGAGCCGTGTCAGGAAACATTTGAAAAAGGCGTTATACACAACGATTCATCATTGGCTAAACAGCAGCGTTTAATGAGCCCTTGGTGATTTTAGATCACTGACATCCTTCAACACATAAAGGCACATCTGGAGAAGTCACCTATTCCAAAAACATGCTCTACAAACTGTATTAACACTATAAACAAGGTTTCTGCACAAAAGATTGACATAGTTGCTTTCAAATGTATTTACCATCATGATGATGGGGGTATGGCCGGGCGGTATGATGGTATAAATGTATGTGTCAACCATTTTTTTCCTACCACGGTAGATACATTTATGTGGCTATTACTGGGGACGGCTGCTTTCCGTTATTTATATAAAAGACTGATGAAGAAACATGGAGGGAAGCAAAAATGCAGAGCAGGTTGTGTCTCAAACAAGACAAGATGAAGAAAAAGTAAATCTGAGCAATTCAACTGTTGTGTGTTGTGTGTGTATATTGGCTATTTTATAACAAAATGTTCCTCCAAACAGAATTTATAATACTACCCTTGTGAAAAAGAAGTACACTTTAGCATACTTTTAATTATTACAGAAATAATATACTTTAAAACAACATAGTATGAACTGAATGTAATGTTTTGTGACGCTTAATCAATTAAATGAAAATGCATTACATTTAATATTCATATTACGTGCAATTAGCTGAACTTAAGAGTGCTTTTTTAACATCTGTATATGTAATTTCATAATTACGGCTTTTGTCATTGAAATATGGTTAAAGTGGACTGCTGAATGTAAGAATTTATGGTAAACTGAATATACTTCAATGAAATTTATATTAAAACGTGTATGTCATGTATTTAAATATGTTTGTAATTTCACATTTGTAATTATGAAGTTGCAATTTAGTACATTTAAAATGTATCCGCTTTAAATGTACTATCAAATAACACTCTACTGTTAAAATTTAAATTAAGTACTTAACTTGCGCTTTAGTATCTTATTCAAGACATCAAAGCATAATAATTTAAAATGTACGTAAACTTTAAATTTGATATTATTACAAAGTGCATTTTGGTAACACTTTAGTGTGCGTTACACGTTACATGTACTTACTGTAGTAATAACAGTAAATTATGCATGAGTACATGCACTAACCCTAAACCAAACTCTAACCCTATGTTATTGCTATAGTAAGTACATGTAACGTGTAACAAGCGCACTAAAATAAAGTGTTACCCAATTAAGTGCACTTTTTTCACAAGGGTATGGTTACACTTTATTTGGTAACATTTTATTTTACAGTGTCATTGTTACATATGTTACATGTAGTTACTGTAGTAATAACTATAAATTATGCATAATTACATGCAACTAACCCTATACCAAGCCCTAATCCTACCCTAACCCTATAGTAAGTACATGTAGTTGCTTATTATTACTCAGCACTTAAATATATAATTACACTGTAACAAAGACACCTTTTTACAGTGTAATTATAGATGTAAGTACTGAGTAAAAATTAACTACATGTACTTACTATAGGGTTAGGATTAGGGTATGGATAATCTATAATTATTACTACAGTAACTACATGTTACATGTGTAACATTGAAAAATAAAGTGTTATCGAGAGTACATGTACTGTTTTCAGTCTGTGTTTAACACTTTGCCACATTACTAATAGGTGGGAAGTTAGTAATCATATATTGCGGGGTCACACTTTATATTAAAGTACTATATTATGTACTAACATTTAAATTAATCATTAATACAGTATGTATCACGATATAGTTATTGTCCTACAAAATCAATGAAAAATGGTTCATATAAGATATAAAATTCATGGTTTGAAACATTTTAGACCTACTAGATTATTTTCTTTCTTTTTTTTCTAAACTTGATGGACGCAATCCTATAGATAGGATTATTTATTAATTACAAATCAATGCATCAGTGAGAAACAGCTGCTTCACATTATATAAAAGTTGAGTTAAATATCTGGGGAGTGTGAAAGGTTGTAGGTTCAAACCCCATAATGGGCGGTCAATAAGCTATTACCATTGTGTACTTGAAGACACTTAACCCCATGTTACTCCAGAGGGACTTTCCCTTTCCTCCTCTTTGTCTCACTAACGGTCCATTTCTGAGACCCCAAGAACAGTATTTCTCTTTCTTAAGACCCTTTCTTCCTAACCTCTGCAGCCAACAACATCTGCTTCTACGGCGAGTGCTCCTATTACTGCTCTACAGAACATGCCCTGTGTGGGAAGCCTGACCAGATCGAGGGCTCCCTGGCTGCATTTCTTCCTGACTTGGCACTAGCTAAGCGCAAGACCTGGCGGAACCCCTGGCGCCGTTCCTACCACAAACGCAAGAAAGCTGAGTAAGCTCTTTTTCTCTGCTTTATCTCAGGTCTCCACGCACCACCCCATATCTTCATTAAACTACAGTCTGGCTTTATCAGCAAAAAAGACCACTGTGGCTCTCACTTACTCTCAGAGAAATCCTATCTGAGCAGTAAAACAATGGGCCATCCTGTTTGAGATGGCAGTGGTACTCTAGTAGGGTTATATATGAGAAGGGGCAAAATGCAGCTCAAATTCAAAGGTGAAGTGAGTTTCTTAGTCGTTTTCTCTGTTATAAGGTGGGAAGTGGATCCCGATTATTGTGATGAAGTCAAACAGACTCCTCCGTATGACCGAGGCTCACGACTTCTGGACATCATGGACATGACTGTCTTTGACTTTCTAATGGGTAAGTGTTTTAAATTGTTGCAGATTTGAATTGAATATTTGTATAAACTCATGAAGTCTTGGTTAAAATTGAATTGACTTCCATGCAGGAAAAAGACAGTTCATTGAACACCTTTTGTGACAACATGCCCCTGATGATAACCTGTGCATTGTGTCTCCTGGAAGTTATGTAATAGCCAGCCAATCAAGTTGATTGTACTTAAAAATTTAAGGCAGCAACTTTTTTTTTTTTTTTTTTACAGTGAAGTCACAATAAACTAAATCAAAAAAATAAAAATAAAGTCAAACTGTATGATAACAAAAAGTCACATTGTGAGATAAAAAAAACATTTGGGAAGTGCACAGTCACATTGCGAGCTTTATAAAATCACGTCTCAAGATAAAATACATTTAGCAGATATAAAGTCACATTGTGAGATATGAAGTCATGTTGCAAAATAAAAAAGTTACATAGTGAGATAAATATGTGTAGAAAGTCACATTGTGAGATAAAGAGTCACACTGCAAAATGAAAAAAGTCACACTGTGAGATATGGTCACATTACAAGATAAAAGTGTATATAAAGTCGGATTGTAAGATGTAAAGTCACAACTATATAAAATATAATGTCTCAAAAATAAGGTCACAAATTTGAGATATAAAGTCAGGTAAAGTTTAGAGCCCTTGTTACATGTACTGGCTGTAGTAAATTATGAAAAATAACATGCAACTAACCCTATACATAACTCTAATAATAACCCTAACCCTTTAGTAAGTGCATGTTGTTAATTAATATTACTCTGTATCTCCCAGTTGTAACTTTATTGCATATCTTTCAATGTAACTTTAAGGTGTCCTTGTTACAGTGTAATTATGTACACTTAAGTACACTTTATACAAAGTATAAAGTCACAATTTCAAGGTATAAAGTCAGAATTGATGGATGTAAGGCTTCAGTAGTGATCAGACTGTGGGTGGTCTCTGGGTGTGTCGTCTGAGGTTGAGAGTATTTTGTTCTGATGGGATTTCCCCTTTTCATCACAAGTCCATGCTGCTTTTCTATGGGGGCATTGTGTGAACATTATGGAAACAAACTCCTGGTTGCCCTGGTTGTGTGTGGATAAATACTGGGTGTGTCTCAATCAACTCCCTAGTTCAGTAGTCAGACCACTGATCAGGGAGTCGGCCATTTTAAGGGCTGTCACAATTGCAAAATCCTTCCAGTGCACTGGAACGCTCACTCCCTGAAAAATCCCACAATGCACCAATGTGTAGTGAACCAGTGTCCTTACCAGTGCCTGGATTCGTGTACACGATATACTGATTGAGATGCATCCATAGATTTTGACTAATAAGTGTTAAAGGCACAATATGTAAGATTTTTAGATTAAAATATCCAAAAACCACTAGAACAATGTTATATATTTTGTTGAACTGTGTACTTTACATTATCCCAAATGTTTCCAACAATGTTTAAATCCAGAGAAATCAGCTATTTTAACCAGTGTTACGGACGTGTCTTGTGTCGCCTGTCAATGACGTCATATCCACGCTACCTTTGATTTCCGTAGAAACCATGGAAACACCAAAGATGCTTTAATATAGTATGTATTTTATTAGACAGGCGAGCAACTGTTTGGATATACATTTATCAACAGAAAACTGATCATTGTTATACAGCGCAACACAGTTAGTCTTATTGTTTGAATCGCTTGTTTTCTTGATTCACCGCGAGTAACGTTTTTACCTCAGAGACAGCGGTCTTTTGTCAAGTGGCTAATATAATCAGAGAGAGCTTTTTCCATCATACAATATATTTTAAAATTAACTGCACGTCATTTAGCAACAGTCATTGAGTAATCCTGTTTTTATTAATATGACATTCTAATATTGATCTAGATTACTGTGCAACAAGTGTCTCATACCAGCCGCAGAGCGAACGCACAGAGTAACATTAACATGTATTTGTCAAATGTATTTAGTATGATTGTGACAGTGCTACGTTACCCCACATATGCAACGGAAAAAGAGCGGAAGCAGCGACTGCAGCATAAACATAATAAAAGGTTAGAGACCGGTGTTTCGTGCAGGTCTCTCTCATTAGCATTTGCTCCCAAGGGCTCTCTGCACGTCCTGCTTCATACCATCGTAACATTAATAAAACTAATACATTCGCTCATTCATGAACATGATTTTCGCCCGAGTCCGTCGGATTCCTTTCCATTGCCTGGAGGTGAAGAGTTAAAACTACAACTCCCATGATTCCACGCTCATTTACAGCGTCATCAAGCTACGCCTTTGTTTTGAATAAGCGACCTCTAGCGGCGAAACTTACATACTGTGCCTTTAACTCATAAGTCGTTAAGACAAATAAAATGATCAACTATAGAACTGGAATATAATTTAACCCCTTAGACATCAGGCTTTTATGGCTCATATATATATATACAGTGGGGAGAACAAGTATTTGATACACTGCCGATTTTGCAGGTTTGCCCACTTACAAAGCATGTAGAGGTCTGTCATTTTTATCATAGGTACACTTCAACTGTGAGAGACGGAATCTAAAACAAAAATCCAGAAAATCACATTGTATGATTTTTAAATAATTAATTTGCATTTTATTGCATGACATAAGTATTTGATCACCTACCAACCAGTAAGAATTCCGGCTCTCACAGACCTGTTAGTTTTTCTTTAAGAAGCCCTCCTGTTCTCCACTCATTACCTGTATTAACTGCACCTGTTTGAACTCGTTACCTGTATAAAAGACACCTGTCCACACACTCAATCAAACAGACGCCAACCTCTCCACAATGGCCAAGACCAGAGAGCTGTGTAAGGACATCAGGGATAAAATTGTACAAACCTGATTCCAAAAAAGTTGGGACACTGTACAAATTGTGAATAAAAAAGGAATGCAATCATTTACAAATCTCATAAACTTATATTTTATTCACAATAGAATATAGATAACATATCAAATGTTGAAAGTGAGACATTTTGAAATGTCATGCCAAATATTGGCTCATTTTGGATTTCATGAGAGCTACGCATTCCAAAAAAGTTGGGACAGGTAGCAATAAGAGGCCGGAAAAGTTAAATGTACATATAAGGAACAGCTGGAGGACCAATTTGCAACTTATTAGATCAATTGGCAACATAATTGGGTATAAAAAGAGCCTCTCGGAGTGGCAGTCTCTCTCAGAAGTCAAGATGGGCAGAGGATCACCAATTCCCCCAATGCTGCAGCGAAAAATAGTGGAGCAATATCAGAAAGGAGTTTCTCAGAGAAAAATTGCAAAGAGTTTGAAGTTATCATCATCTACAGTGCATAATATCATCCAAAGATTCAGAGAATCTGGAACAATCTCTGTGCGTAAAGGGTCAAGGCCGGAAAACCATACTGGATGCCCGTGATCTTCGGGCCCTTAGACGGCACTGCATCACATACAGGAATGCTACTGTAATGGAAATCACGACATGGGCTCAGGAATACTTCCAGAAAACATTGTCGGTGAACACAATCCACCGTGCCATTCGCCGTTGCCGGCTAAAACTCTATAGGTCAAAAAAAAAGCCATATCTAAACATGATCCAGAAGCGCAGCCGTTTTCTCTGGGCCAAGGCTCATTTAAAATGGACTGTGGCAAAGTGGAAAACTGTTCTGTGGTCAGACGAATCAAAATTTGAAGTTCTTTTTGGGAAACTGGGACGCCATGTCATCCGGACTAAAGAGGACAAGGACAAACCAAGTTGGATCCGGGTACTGAAATGGCCAGCCTGCAGTCCAGATCTTTCACCCATAGAAAACATTTGGCGCATCATAAAGAGGAAGATGCGACAAAGAAGACCTAAGACAGTTGAGCAACTAGAAGCCTGTATTAGACAAGAATGGGACAACATTCCTATTCCTAAACTTGAGCAACTTGTCTCCTCAGTCCCCAGACGTTTGCAGACTGTTATAAAAAGAAGAGGGGATGCCACACAGTGGTAAACATGGCCTTGTCCCAACTTTTTTGAGATGTGTTGATGCCATGAAATTTAAAATCAACTTATTTTTCCCTTAAAATGATACATTTTCTCAGTTTAAACATTTGATATGTCATCTATGTTGTATTCTGAATAAAATATTGAAATTTGAAACTTCCGCATCATTGCATTCTGTTTTTATTCACAATTTGTACAGTGTCCCAACTTTTTTGGAATCGGGTTTGTATATATATATATATATATATGAAGCTCAAACTTGAGAGGAAAAAACACCTCAGAGTCCCAAACTGAGCAAATATATGCAATTTGGTGCAGATGCTGATATTTATATGACCAAAAAATAAGATGAAATTATAGTTTGTAATGTAAATCAGTGAGATTGTTATAACAAATACTTACATAAAATGCATATAAATATCAGTTATCACTCTATATCTCTCAATAACATGATATTTAAATGCTTTATGATCAAAGCCCTTTAGTTTTTATTGTGGGGAAAAAATATATAATGCAATGCAATACAATGATGATTGAGAGATGAACAGATAAACGTTTCTCAAAAGCCTGGATCATATTTGATACTCACATTTTAACACGATTTTTCTACAACATGTTGTATGGATAATCAAGTAAAGCTAAGATGCTTCAGTCCAGTAAGTGTTCATCATGAATTATTACTAACAATATAAAAGTTATTCTTACTTTAAGATTTCACAGCAAAAAGGCCTGACGGGTTTTTAGAATGATATACTAAAAGGCCATATGCTATCATACAGTATGAACTATCAATCAGATGATAGAAGGCATGTAGTAGATTGTGTGCAACAGGTTTTTCAGCAGTTGTGATCATGTTGATAATTTAGAGGCCTTAGACATTTGTGTGTGTAATATAATACAGTAGGCTTTATAGGGTTAATTTAGGTGCTACGGACTTCCTTTTATAAGTAATGAACATTACATTTTTTTAAAAAAAAATTCGGACCCACTTTATATTAGGTGGCCTTAACTGCCATGTACTAACATTTAAATTAATCATTTGATACAATGCACTTATTGTGTACATACATGCTTTCACATTGTACTTACATTTTAAAAATTACCTGCATGTAATTACATCTGTAATTAATTTCTGTAGTTACATTTATTATTACACTGTTGACCCTTAAACTTACTCATATCACCACACCTGTCCCTAACTTTACCCGTATCCCACCTCAATATCAGAAAAAGTGTTTTGCAATACAATATGAACACAATAAGTTCATTATACTTATTTTTTGATGTAAGTACATAGTAGTTAAGGCCACCTAATATAAAGTGGGACCAAAAAGTCAATTTGTTTTTATGGATGGTCACAGATCAGAGGTTGGTCCTGTTAGTACTGGTGTCCCCCAGGGCTCAATTCTCAGTCCTTTGCTCTTTAGCATTTATATATTTTTTTACTTTTAAAGGCGCTATACGAAATAAATTTATTATTATTATTATTATTTAAGTTGTACATCCCACGTCAATCCTCCCCTATTTCACTCTCTCTTTTTAAATTGAACAGGCAACATGGATCGTCACCATTACGAGACTTTTGAGAAGTTTGGAAATGAGACTTTCATTATTCATTTGGACAACGGCAGAGGGTAAGCCGTCTTTATTAATGTGTAACACCCTGTCCGCCCTTCACACCATGCTCCTCAAAGCTCCACAGGCACTTCCTTTTTACACTGAAACCATGGAAACAGAGTGTTTCTATCTTAAGAGGTGTGAATATGTAGATGTGGAGAGGAAGGTCAGGCTGATATGGCATGGTGTCTCAGGGTGTAATATGTGTGCAGTTGAAGGGCTCACAGTGGGTAGAAGTCACACAGGTGCTCGCACAGATAAAGGATTTTGATTAAACTGACATTCTGCTTGACTGAAGTGGCAGCTTTTTCATTCTCTACATTTGTTGCTGAAGTAGGCCACTGTGTAGCGCCATAGGTCTCTCAATGCCAGATTAATATAAGGCCTGGCTTCAAATTTACCGAACTGAATTTCTGATGGGGTTTTACTGCTACAAATATGTTGCAAAGTTCTTGTCGTGAGGTTATATAAAGGGCTGCTCTTTATTTGTCAGTATTTTTGTTGAAGTTACTGTTCTGTCATTACTTGTGTTACATATACAGTTTTGCAGAACAGAAATAAGAATGTAACAGTAAATGTCAGTAAACAGTCAAATTTGGCACACCATTATGAAAAGTAATAGCGAAAGTTGAATATAGGTGATTTAATTTTTCATGTTATGAACTGCGTTTACAGTGGTCTTTAATAAAGAGCTGAAAGTACAATTTGGTGTGTTCTTCATATTCTAACTTTTATGACTGCTAAAAGTTGAAATAAGTTACTGCATATCATGCGTGTGATTTCCCTGAATCCTTTGAACATCATACTGGACTTACTAGTAAGTTGGAAATTGGCTATTGAGGTTTTTAGCATCTTTACCATTATGAAAAAGAAGTATAGAATACTTTTAAAACAAGTACTTTGTATGGATATAATATATTAAGGAAGAGAAGATACTTATGTGTGAACTGAATGTAATGTTTTCGTACACTTAATTGCATGTTAATTGCAATAGTTCAACTTTTTGTAACCCACTTCAGTAGGACTTAATTAAATCTTTATACACCGAACAGGCATAACATTATATAAATATTATTAACCTAATATTGTGTTGGTCCCCCTTTTGCTGCCAAAACAGCCCTGACCCATCGAGGCATGGACTCCACTAGACCCCTGAAGGTGTGCTTTGGTATCTGGCACCAAGATGTTAGCAGCAGATCCTTTAAGTCCTGTAAGTTGCGAGGTGGGGCCTCCATGGATCGGATTTGTTTGTTCAGCATATCCCACAGATGCTCGATTGGATTGAGATCTGGGGAATTTGGAGCCCAAGTCAACACCTCAAACTCATTGTTGTGCTCCTCAAACCATTCCTGAACCATTTTTGCTTTGTGGCAGGGCGCATTATCCTGCTGAAAGAGGCCACAACCACCAGGGAATACCGTTTCCATGAAAGGGTGTACATGGTCTGCAACAATGCTTAGGTAGGTGGTACGTGTCAAAGTAACATGGATGGCAGGACCCAAGGTTTCCCAGCAGAACATTGCCCAAAGCATCACACTGCCTCAGCCGGCTTGCCTTTTTCCCATAGTACATCCTGGTGCCATGTGTTCCCCAGGTAAGCGACGCACACGCACGTGATTCATCAGACCAGGCCACCTTCTTCCATTGCTCCGTGGTCCAGTTCTGATGCTCACATGCCCACTGTTGGCGCTTTCGACGGTGGACAGGGGTCAGCATGGGCACTCTGACTGGTCTGCGGCTATGCAGCCCCATACGCAACAAACTGTGATGCACTGTGTATTCTGACATCTTTCTGTCAGAACCAGCATTAACTTCTTGAGCAATTTGAGCTACAGTAGCTCGTCTGTTTGATCGGACCACACAAGCCAGCCTTCGCTCCCCACGTGCATCAATGAGCCTTGGCTGCCCATGACCCTGTCGCCGGTTCACCACTGTTCCTTCCTTGGACCACTTTTGATAGATACTGACCACTGCAGACCGGGAACACAGCACAAGAGCTGCAGTTTTGGAGATGCTCTGACCCATTTGTCTAGCCATCACAATTTGGCCCTGTCAAATCCTTACGCTTGCCCATTTTTCCTGCTTCTAGCACATCAACTTTGAGGACAAAATGTTCACTTGCTGCCTAATATATCTCACCCACTAACAGGTGCAGTGATGAAGAGATAATCAGTGTTATTCACTTCACCTGTCAGTGGTCATAATGTTATGCCTGATCGGTGTATAATTCATAATTACTGCAAGTTGATGAGTTGATTTATCCATGTTTTAATATGCCTCTGGCTTTTTAGGTCAGGTAGAATCTGCGATCTCTGACCCAGTTTGTTTGAAATACGCTGTGTTTTACGCCAACTGGCAACCCGGGGTGTGGAAATACTATTGTGTAAATTAGCAGTGGGCGGGATCACACAGACCAAAACAAAAACAGATGCTGTGTTCAAAATTGCCCCCTATACCCTCATTCACTATTCCCTACATTACTCCACTAATATAGTCCACTTGAAGGAGTGAATGAAAACGAGTGAGTGAATTCGGACACTGAGTCCCGGGAGGGCTGTCACTTTTGCATAGTTTGTGCTCGCTGTTTAATAATCATTTGAAACTTAGCAAACTGGCAGATCCAGTGGTAATGAAAATATTTATCTTGATCTCTGTCATGGAAACTATGTATAAACCTTAATTAAACAATTTAATAATCAATTAAAAATTAATTTATACTTACACCTGTATGATATTACACTGGATCAGCGTGGTTTGGAAAATGTACAGTGCATCCGGAAAGTATTCGCAGCACTTCACTTTTTCCACATTTTGTTATGTTTCAGCCTTATTCCAAAATGGATTAAATTCCTTATTTTTTTCCTCAATTCTACAAACAGTACCCCATAATGACAACATGAAAAAAGTTTGTTTGAAATCTTTGCAAATTTAGTAAAAAATAAAAAACGAAAAAATCACATGTACATAAGTATTCACAGCCTTTGCCATGACACTCAAAATTGAGCTCAGTTGCATCCTGTTTCCACTGATCATCCTTCAGATGTTTCTACAGCTTCATTGGAGTCAACCTGTGGTAAAGTCAGTTGATCGGACATGATTATATAAGGTCCCACAGTTAACAGTGCATGTCAGAGCACAGACCAAGCCATGAAGTCCAAGGAATTGTCTGTAGACCTCTGAGACAGGATTGTATCGAGGCACGGCTCTGGGGAAGGGTACAGAAAAAATTCTGCAGCATTGAAGGTCCCAATGAGCACAGTGGCCTCCATCATCCATAAATAGAAGAAGTTTGGAACCACCAGGACTCTTCCTAGAGCTGGCCGCCCGGCCAAACTGAGCGATCGGGGGAGAAGGGCCTTAGTCAGGGAGGTGACCAAGAACCCGATGGTCACTCTGACAGAGCTCCAGCGTTTCTCTGTAGAGAGAGGAGAACCTTCCAGAAGAACAACCATCTCTGCAGCACTCTACCAATCAGGCCTGTATGGTAGAGTGGCCAGACGGCACATGATAGCCCGCCTGGAGTTTGCCAGAAGGCACCTGAAGGACTCTCAGACCATGAGAAACAAAATTCTCTGGTCTGATGAAACAAAGATTGAACTCTTTGGCCTGAATGGCAAGCATCATGTCTGAGGAAACCAGGCACCGCTTATCACCTGGCCAATACCATCCCTACAGTGAAGCATGGTGGTGGCAGCATTATGCTGTGGGGATGTTTTTCAGCGGCAGGAACTGGGAGACTAGTCAGGATCGAGGGAAAGATGAATGCAGCAATGTACAGTGACATCCTTGATGAAAACCTGCTCCAGAGCGCTCTGGACCTCAGACTGGGGCGAAGGTTCATCTTCCAACAGGACAAAGACCCTAAGCACACAGCCAAGATAACAAAGGAGTGGCTACGGGACAACTCTGTGAATGTCCTTGAGTGGCCCAGCCAGAGCCTAGACTTGAACCCGATTGAACATCTCTGGAGAGATCTGAAAATGGCTGTGCACCGACGCTCGCCATCCAACCTGATGGAGCTTGAGAGGTCCTGCAAAGAAGAATGGGAGAAACTGCCCAAAAATAGGTGTGCCAAGCTTGTAGCATCATACTCAAATAGACTTGAGGCTGTAATTGGTGCCAGTGGTGCTTCAACAAAGTATCGAGCAAAGGCTGTGAATACTTATGTACATGTGATTTTTTTCGTTTTTTATTTTTATTAAATTTGCAAAGATTTCAAACAAACTTCTTTCACATTGTCATTATGGGGTATTGTTTGTAGAATTGAGGGAAAAAATAATGAATTTAATCCATTTTGGAATAAGGCTGTAACATAACAAAATGTGGAAAAAGTGAAGCGCTGCGAATACTTTCCGGATGCGCTTAATGGATGATTGATTCAGCTGTGGGTGCCATCTTCTGGCAAGACGCAGGAATTTATTAAGCACGTGACTCTCACAGTGCATTATGGGTATTCTCTTTAGCCGTTGAGTGTACATCAGTTGTACACTCATTGTGGGATTGAAGGAGTGCACTCAATAACGTCCACTATGGTTTCGGACACCACTACAAATGACTGTCCCCTCAAATATTGCCCTATTTAAGGACATAGAGGGTGATTTCGGACAGAACCAGACATTCCAACACAGAACGCACATTTTAAAGTAGAGTAACTGGCTGTTGCATTGCTTTTCAGAGAACATGTTATGGTATTTTTGTGCTTTAGTACAGTCAAAAATTACATACATCACCTTTAATTTGACTTTAAAAAATTCACTTTTTAAAAGTGTACTTAAATGTGTTAAGAAACAGTCATAAAAGTGTGCTCTCTTTAAGTGCACTTAAGTGGCCTTTTATTTCACTAATATTATCTGCAAGTACATTTTTTTTTTTTAAATATATACTTTTAAGATTTGAAATACACTACAAGCACACATTCAATACAATTAATCACCATTTAAAAATATAAAATATCAGACATTCAACTTCTGTTTCTTTCTAACCCCTCAGATTTGGAAAGCATTCACATGATGAAATGTCCATCCTTGTCCCGTTGACTCAGTGCTGCAGGTAAGATTATTTTTTTCTCCTCTTTGAGACATCTCTTGAATTGAGGCAATAGCCTCCCAACTGAGAGAGTGACTGCAGTGCAGTAATTCACTATAGCACTGACACAAACACATCCTGCTGTCTGCTGTGCTGTTATTGCAGCTATATCCTTTATTGAACATTTACATTTATTTCCTGTGGCTGATGTTTTCTTGCTATAGAACAATCTATATGGATGGTTGCAAAAAAACACATCAATGCATACTTCTGCTATGTAAGATGGTCATGGTATAGACCTCTTTGTTGCTTTTGTCACTGTTAGTGTGTAGTTAAATTGATTATTCTAAGGGGCTGTTCACACAGAACAAGTTTTTGCATTACACTGCGCTACATTTTTTATTGATTTTCTATGTAAACATGCGCTAGATGGATGTCTTGGACCTTTTAAAAAATGCGTCTTTGAACTTTGAAGAAGCATCTTGAGACTTTGCATTTTTTTTCTCTAAAATGTAATGAAACCTTTTTTTTGCAAAAGTGCCTACACAACTAAGCTTTAATGGTTCAAATTAAAAGAAAAATTGGGTGATATTCCATAAAAATAAAGATTTAATAATTGTATTAATATTAGTGTTGTTATTATTATTGTTATTATTAGTTTGAGAAGTACATTTTACAGCGCCATAATAATACTGTATATTTTTGTTGTAATCCCTTCAAGTGAAACCAAACTTTTAATTTGCCGGGTTGTACTGAAGAAACTTGAGTTTCTGTGTGTATCTGACGATAGTTTTTATGAAATGTAATGTAATGCTGGTGAAGTGACTCTCAGAGCAGCTCTGGAGATGAAGTTCATGTGTTCATGTCCTCATTTAGTGAGACGGTGTGCTTCACTATGTATAGCAGACGAAACTGTACCATTCATTCACACAGAGACACGCAGAACTTGCAGACCTCATATTTAAATAGCCGCGTTTTTGCGATTTAATATTCACAGACACTAGTCCATATCGCGATTTGATTAATGTAAATGAACAATGTTTACTCGTCGTTCGTGTTACGTGGACCGAGAATTCACATTTATTTGTCAGCAAAAGTCCATCGGATGATGTAAAATGTGTCATCCGGCGGACAGCTCCAGGAAAACTACAGATTGGCTTTTGATGACAACATGCCCAGTGCATTATGGGTTTTAAAGGTTTCCTACTTATTTGGCGATAGGGAAGAAAACAGCCATTTTTATTTGTTTTCAGGTAGCACCGATTTGGGCAGAAAGCCCATATTATCAGCTGTGAATTACCTTTTTAAGTGTACAGCCCTACTATTGATTTATTAATCCAAAATGTGCCAAATTCCATGACATTCTGCATTAGACTGTAAAATGTAGGGCTGCCCCCTAATAGTCGACTAATCGTTAGTCGACCAAAAATTCGATTAGTCGAAGAAGAAAAAAAATACTCTTGGCGAAGTCACGCACTCCGTGAGGGACAGATTGTTAAAGGCGTGTGTTTGTAGTAATTACAGTATGTCCTGCAGGAAATCCAAACGTTTGCTTATCCATCGATCTTAAATATGGCTTAACATGTAAGTAGTAGCAACTTTACATGGCTGCTCGCTCTCACATGAATTATTATTAGGTGCATATCCAAGCGTTTGTGCGGAGTGTGGAAGCTGAAGTATTAGGGCGCTTACGCGTGACATTGAGGCGTTCACTTGCATTTAACTTAAAATACTCTGTCATTTTTGGTCTTACATCAAGAGTAGCCTAATACGTTATTCAAAACAGACAAATTTTATTTGTGTGAACTCACAATAACTAAATTTTGTGCTTTTGTAAAAAAAAAGAAAACAAACAGGATGCGCCTTCTGCCGTCTCGGTCTCCATGAAATTGAGTGTGTCAAAAAGTAAAGCTTGAAATGTCTATTTTTAAATGGACCGATTCAAATGGAAAACAAATATTCTAAGATTATGTTATGAAACGTGCATATAGGTGCGTGCACTATTCTGCGGAGATGACGAATCAGAATCGTCAACTTCATCACTGCAGACGAAAACACAGAAAACACTAGCATATCAATAAATTATTCAAATGTTCAGACAGTTTCCTTGCTGTTTTTTTCACAACACATTCATAATCATTACTTTTGCCGGTGTGCAGTGGCAAGTTATGCATGCACTTGAGCTCTGATTAGGCTATGTATTAGGGGTGCGAATCTTCACTGGTCTCACGATTCAATTCGATTGCGATTATTATGTCAATGATTCGATTCAATTCTATATCACGTTGCATCCTCAATTTTTAATATTATTGCTCATGACTACATTTTTGTCAATAAATACAAGCAGTCAGATATATGAACTCCCTTTTTATTTTATATGCTCCAAGAAAGTACACTTCCTGAATGTAGCAAACATCAAACACAACTTAAGTCTGAACACAGCAGACGACAGGAGCATTTAGAACTAATAAACACTAGTAAATACCAAAGGAGCATGAAACTGTCAAGTAGTGTACTTACGTTACAATAACGCTCACAGCCTCACACACACTCGCACGCACACACGCAGTAAAATGTTAAAATAATGGGTGCATTTTTATTACTCACTTTTGTTTCTCCTCCCTCCGCCATTTTACGCTAGCACGACAAGCGCATATGCGATGAATGATGTCAGAGAAACGTCAGTATGCTATAATCGATTATGGTCTATTACAGCATCAATGCAGAATCGTCCGCATCGTGATGCGTCGTGGAAACGATGAATTTCAACACCCCAACTATGTATAGGGAATTAAGGCTCATTATTATGATTTATTATCATTTATAATGGTTTATTAATAGAAAATAGATAAATGTGCGCTATTATTTGGCGCATATCCAAGTGTTTGTCCGGAGGGTGAAAGCTGAAGTATAGCGTGCATTACTGCATGATGTGGCGGCACCGGCGCGAACACTTGCATTATTTGACGTGCATTCTGTGAACTTGAACGCGTCATAAAATAAACCAGTCTCAGTGTATACTTGCCTTACAGACATTAGACATATATCTATAGAAAGCTTGAAATGTCAAGCAATTGTCAACCAATTGAAATGGAAAACAAATATTCTCAGATTGTGTAATCGAGTCAGCATCGTCAACTTAGGGCCAGATTCACTAACAGCAGCAACAGCGCAAACCCTCTTTTGGCGTTAAAAAATTACTGTCAGGATTTACTAAAGACAAGCAGTGAAAAATTAACGCTGAAAAGGCGTGGACAGGGTTATTTTTGAGGCTGACCTTATTGCATATGCATTTATAGGAGTTTCCCTTTCAGATTCAAAATTTATGGGAGGAGAGTATTTAAATGAATCATGCAAGGTAATTTACTAAGGTTTGTGCTTGTCAATTTACTGGTGTTTGCGCCATTTACCGCCCAAAAAAAGCACATCTTAAACCAGATGCTAACTGGTAGATTGTGTTGGACATTATGGAAATGATCCGGCTGCATCTGTTCTTTAATTTGTGCGTCGTCAGTAGATCACGCGCTGAACTGTCCACTCCCATCTGCGCTTTTTTGGAATTGCACTCTCACGCTAATTTGCCCTGTTTAGTAAATCTGGCCCTTAATCTCTGCAGCCGAAAAACACAGAAAACATTATCAATAAATTATTAAAATGTTTAGAGAGTCTCCTTGCTGTTTTTTTTCACAACACATTCATAATCATTACTTTTGCCGGTGCGCTGTGGCAAGCTTTATGCGTGCGTTTGAGTGCTGATTAGGCAATTAAAGGCTCATTATTATGATTTGGCTTATTAATATACACGTGTGATTAGTCGGCTAATCGCTTAAATGAATGACTAATAGTCGACTAGAAAAATCTTTAATCAAGGGCAGCCCTAGTAAATTCTTTTTTTCTGACTGGATTCCACAGTTCTGTCTGTGTAAAGCTCTACATACTAAACAAATTAGAATGCTGTAACTTCACTATAGTTGTACCTATTACCTTTCTCTCTCTCACACACAGAGTGAAGAGGTCGACGTACCTGCGGCTACAGCTGTTGGCTAAAGAGGAGTTCCAGCTGAGTTCACTGATGGAGGAATCGCTACTGCAGGACCAGCTGGCGCCCATCCTCATCCAGCCCCACCTGGAAGCCATGGACCGTCGCTTGCGCCTGGTGCTCAAGGTGCTGGCCGACTGCGTGGAGAAAGAAGGCTTCTCATCAGTGGTGGAGAACGACCTGAAAGGACAGCCCTCTTCGCACCACCACCAGGCACACGGAGGGAGGTAGTGAGGCCTGAACCTCGGCCCCTGTCAGTCAGTCCCCCACCATGAGCCCCACCGAGGCTTGTGCTCAAGTCACACTCTGAATTCAGTGAATTCCACGACTAGCCACCAATGCCTCTGAGGAGCTAACCTATCCTGTGTGTAGATGCGTGATACGGATGTACAGAGACACAGCTATCAGAGGAACGCTGGGATGAAAAAGTTATTTGGTTTCTGGATGGCTGAGGCTGATTTGTTTGAGCTGTGCTCGGTGCTGAAGTACATACTTTTCTGTTGCATCCTGATTTGTTTGACAAGTCTGCTTCTATAATTTAATACAAATCGAGTTGCCGAGTGTACAGAAGACTTTACAGAAGGGACCAAAGTTGGAACAGAGATCTATATATTCAAGTACACAACTGTTATTTACTTTGCTCATTTAGGTCTTTGGGCACGTAAACGAGTTTTAATGACAGTGCTGCAGTGCAGTACTACTGTGCAAGGACACTTAAACACATCCTCCTCTGTATGTTCACAATTCAACATCATTTCCTGCCATCTGAACTAAGCCATCGTTTAAATCTCACATCGTGCCATCAAGCCTTCAGTCATTCGGCACATTATTTAGGGGAATTCAGAGGTGAAGTGCACGCTTCATTTAAGGTTATTCAGTGGTGAAGCACGTGTTTAAACATCTCCATGGAGAAAGAGAGAATGACGCTGATTGGTTGTTCAGGTGTCCTTTACCCACAGTCAGTGTTTCCCATCTCAGGCCCCATGCTGAATACACCTGCTTTCTCTTAATCAGAACCTTAGCGGAAGTTCATAATGTTGTTAGTCGTACTTCACGCTTCACCTATCTTGTCTCATCTGGCAGAGCGTTTTCAGCGGTTGATTATAGAGTACAGGCTTGTGGGAATGAAACAAACCAATCAAACATGTACTGTAGGGGAACTGACACTGTGTCCTAACTATGGCCCTGTTTACACCTGGTATTAAGATGCGTTTTGGTCAATCGGATCACAAGTAAATGAGGGAGACATATTCTCGTTTACACCTGGGCTGCATGCGAAATCGCATTACTTCCTACTATATAGTAGGCGAAAAACAGTATGTGGCAAAAGAAGTATGTCAGAATTCACAGTACTCCTAAAAGTGTAGGCGAAAAGTACCCAGATGACCTACTCCTTCCGGTGAGATTCTGAAGTGTGCATACAATGGACACTTTACTATCCCATGAGGCCACAGGAGAGGATTTGTGAATGGCAGTGAAGCAACGCAACTGATGCCGTAGGTCAAATGATAATGAAAGCATGGTGAATGTAGTACGTCCAGATTACAGTCATACTATATAGAACATACTTTTTTAGCTTTTTTCTTATTCAAAATAAGTACCTACTCAAGAGAGTATGCGATTTTGGACGCAACCCTGGTGTTTTAATCCGTCTCCTTTGAGGGGAGGGTTTATGGGCAGGTGTATGTATTTGTCTGATCTTTCATTCTAATATTGCGAAATATGCACACGCAATTTACATATACAAAACAATATAGACAGCAGCTTTCGTTTCTACTCTGATAGCCGCAAAAATATGCAGAATGCTGTGGGATTGTGTTAGAATCAGGAATGGTAAGAGAAACTTGTGCTTTTTACATTTTTTCGCCTTATGAGTTCAGACAGCAAAGTTTAAATCCTATCTGGCTTGTGCGCTTCAACAACACTCCCCATAATGTTTACGCATTAGGTCAGTAGGCGGAGAGTAGGCAGTCTTTTGTGGCTGTTCGAAATGATTTTTCGACTACCTCTGGAAGTGGTCGAAAGTGGACAAGCTCTAAAGGTTTCAGACCCCGTTTACTCCTGTATTTAGAGTCGTCCATTGATCGGATCGACGAAAACAAATCTTAATACCAGGTGTAAACAGGGCCTAGGAAACCTTAAGCGTCAAGTTTTTGTCTCCAGTTGAGAACACGACAAGTGACAAGTGGTTGGTTTGTGTTTCTTTTAAGTCTGCTCCTTTTAGTGAACTCTCACTGGTCCTAAATTATGCTGCGTTCCATCCACAGTCAAACGTGGGATATTCGTACTTGATATCTCCTTTTGCAGGTGTTGCATGGTCTATGAAGATTTGCCCTTGAAATAAAATTGGGGAGGTTACATGATGGTACGTATTGCAAGCATTTGCTGTTTGCTATTGTTGACAGAGATGATCAATCATAGTGTTTTACACACCTGTTTTTCTGAGAACCTGGGAACTTTGACTCATTTTATGCATTTTAGTATGCATGATGCATTTTAGTAACTTATAATTGAATGTTTAGCATTAACTGTGTGCATCTCCCTGTGTGCCACCATGCTTGTGTGATCATACACCCGTATCTATGTGCACAAAATCTTCTTAAGTTAGAAGTTGGAAGTGCCGTTCTATTGCACTTTTCCAAGTAAGACATTGTAATTTTCGACTTTGCGGGGTGAGGGGAATTCATATATGTTCTGGGGCCAGATTCACAAAAATGTTTTAATAAAGAAGGAATTTCTTAACTCCTTCCCCACCAGCATTTAATAAAAAAGTTTCCACATTTCAAACAAAAAGCTGAGAAAATTGCATTTTTACATAGTTTACGTAGATCTTCTTCTTCTTTGCTCGTTTTTGAATCCGGAGATGCTGTACTATTTCAGACGATCCATAACAGCGCCCCCTACCTTATAACAGTGAAAACATGGATTGCCGGAAAAACTCATCAATGACAGGGAAAGAGTTTAAATAAATTCTAAGTTTCTGAGAATGTGCAATTCTCGAAAAATTCTTGAGAAGTTCTCGATTATTTTCTTGTTCTTTCCTTAAGAAAACCACAGGCTTTGGTGTTATCGGATTGTATTTGCAGAAGAATTGCTGATTAACTCTATGAAAAAGTTCAGCACTCTGCGTCACATTTTTTAATGTGCCGTGTATTTTAAAAAGAGACTGTCTCAAGATTGAGCCATCTGTTGCATTAATTTGCACTCTCTCTTGAGTGAACGCATCATGTGAATGGGTGCTCGTATGTGCTGAGCGCTGATGAAAATTGTCATAATTATAAAATTAAAAACAAGCTCCCTATTTGAGTCATTTTTGTAGAGTTGAATTTTGAATTCAGCATAAAGTCATGTTATGCACAATCATGACCAATCATTGTTTACATTATCGATCAGTGGTGTTTCCTCAGAGTACTTGTGCACATCCCTAGTAAAATGTGACCCTGGACCACAAAACCAGTCATAAGGATACATTTTTTGAAATTGAGATTTATACATCATCTGAAAGCTGAATAAATAAGCTTTCCATTGATGTATGGTTTGTTAGGACAATATTTGGTCGAGATACAATTTGAAAATCTGGAATCTGAGGGTGCAAAATCGCCTTTAAAGTTGTCCAAATGAAGCAATGCATATTACTACTAATACTACATTTTTGATATATTTACGGTAGGAAATTTACAAAATATCTTCATGGAACATGATCTTTACTTATAATCCTAATAATTTTTAGCATAAAAGAAAAATCGATAATTTTGACCCATGCAATGTATTATTGGCTATTGCCACAAATATACCTGTGCAACGTATGACTGGTTTTGTGGTCCAGGGTCACATATGTATTATATGTAGTTAGTGTTATGTTGTAATGCTTAATATTTGAAAAAAAATATATATATATATATATATATATATATATAATAAATTCATTAAACATCTTAGCTTTGGGCATTTAAGAAAAGTTGGAGGTTATCTTAACTCTTTCCCCTCCATTGACGGAAATTTTCTGTGTTTTCACTGTTATCCGGTAGGGGGCGCTATTACACATCTTCTGAAAGAGAACTGAATCTCCTGATCAAAACACAGGCGAAGAAGATGCAGAAACAAGCGGTATCATATGTATATGTAAAATAACACGATCATCAACATTAAACAGCATATAAATCAAAACTGCCTAATGTTACTGAATGAAATGTAGACCCAGGACGAGCTATAGGACTGTGAAGCTTTGGGGGTGTTGATGGACTCGATCTACTCCATTTTGATCATCGTTGTGAATCCGATCCGGACGAAGTCTTTCACAAAATCTATTTTCTCAGCTTTTCGCTCAAAATGTTGCTTTTTTTATGAAACACCCACATTCAAGTGTTGATAAAAAAAAAGAATGCATGAAGCTAGAATAAAACGGGGGGGGTTTTTTGTTTAGAGCAGATTGTCAGTTCTTTTTTTTTTTCAGATATTCATACAACAAAATATTCTGGGGGTCATAAAACTTTTGTGAAAATTATCAAAAAGGTTGGCACTGGCTGGCAACTTTTTTCAAAAACGCTGGCGGGGAAAGAGTTATTTACAATGATTTTTAAGAAGAGTTTTATATTCAGGAATTCAGATTCTTCAAGTTTTCCCTTTAGAACAATCTTAAGAAAAACGAAGAACATTCTTAAACGGGCTCTATGTAGAATTGAGAAACCCTTGTTATTAGTGACACCAGTGGCCGTTAAGTGAACTGCAGCAACTTATTGCTCGTGCTCACACTCATGCACACGTATACACAAGATACTGAACGTGATTCAATATTTCTCAAGTTCTCTTTCGTTCTTCGCTTAGAAGTAAAAAATAAGTTGGAAGAATGTTTTGTGAATCTAGCCCCTGAATAGCAAATGACTTGCTGCTGGGAATTGGTGATAGATCATTTTATTTTTCAGCATTAGTCACATATACTGACTTTTCAGCAGAAGTTACTATTGCATTGTTCTGTATAAAACATGTTTTCAGTGCTCTCTTATTTTGTATTGTGTAAACTACAGCCAAAAAGGCAATAGAGTGCCTTTAATCTTTCTAGCAGTGGTAATTGCCACTCCCAGTCATTCATTCACTCATAATCATGCCATAACATTGTAAAGAAATTTTAGTTGGTCTCTAAATGAAACCTTTTTGAAGTAGTCAGTCGTGTGTTGTATGTTAAAAGCTCACATTGCTATTTATTAAGAGAGAGTACATTTGTGAGGAAATCTTGTGCATTTGAGATTATTTTCGTGCTTTAAATGAAGTCCCTGTTCCTCACAGACATTGTAAAGATGATAATCTGACTGCTCTGCGTAAAGTGTGACAATACGGCTGAATCTTTTAAGAGGGGCCACATGTGTTTTGTGTTTAACCCCAGTGCCTGTGCAATGCTCAAGAAACTTGAATGTTTTGGGATTATTCACAAACTGACCTTTTAGTGGCCCATGGCCTGGTCTCAGAGGTGTTCTTTTTTTTTTAGTGGGCAGTGAGGAATTATGGGATGGTCAAGGCTTCTATTAGCCAAACAGAATCAAATACGTTCCCAATACTCTCAGTGTTTCTGTAAATATCTGTAAATACGATACATTGATCCAAGAGGCTGTTTTTGGAGCAAAAATGCTTCAGTTTTCTTTTCATCTCTTAAGCATTGTTACTGTGAAGATCTGTTTGCAAAATGATAAAAGTGTGCAATAAATGAAGCTATGTTGTCGAACTCTTTTATGTGTAAACGCAAAGCAAATACAGATTGTGAAAGATCAAAAACTTAAATGAATGTTCCGGGTTCAATACAAGTTAAGCCATGGTCACACTGGGCATGCTGTGACTTATCAATCTTCTATTGGTGACACATCTTCTCGTGATGCAAAATCGAAGGTCAGAGTTCACCAAATTAGAACTTTGGAATGCAGAGAAATTTGCATGTGCTCACATTCATATCCGTATGAATGGAAGTCAATGGAGCGAAAAGTATAGTGCGACTGTCCCTTTAAAAGGCAAGATGGCATGAAGGTATTAAAAGCAGACATGAAGTATGAATATTTTTGTTGAAGTGCATCTATAAAGCCGTGTTTCCACCGAAATTACCCGGAACAGTTTGTCCCAGGAACTTTTTTTCCCCCGGACCTGTTGCTGTGTGCGTTTCCATCGCGGTCTAAAGTACCGTGAAGATTAGGCAAATTAGGCAAATAGACGTAGGACTGCACGTGACTTTCCAGTTCCCGCTGGATTTCGTCCTCCGCATATAAGCTTAATAAAGCCTGAACCTCGTCGTCAGTCCATCGGTCGTATTTTTTAAACTCCATTGTTGATTCGAATAGCAAACAACTCTTACTGAACGCACCGCAACAGACTTTTAAAAATGGTGGTTGAAATAAAATGCTGCCAGAACTCAACCAATCAGCATGTTGAGTGCCCAAGTCCCACCCCCAAAAGTTCCTGAACTTTGAAAAAGTACTACCTCATGGGCAGGGACTTTCTGAGGGGGAACTTCATTTAGACCCTGGTCCCTGCAGTCGAAACACACCCCAAAGTCCCTAATTCCTGGGGAAACTTCCTGCAGTGGAAACGCAGCATTATTCTGTAATTATTTCTTAAAAGTATATTTTTTAAACTGTACTTGCAGATAACAATACTAAATAAATAAAAGTCCAATTAAGTGTATGAAAAGTGTACACTTTCATGATTGTTTCTTACACTTTTTAAGAGTGCACTTTATAATAATGTCGGATTAAATGTTTTACTTTAAAGTACATTTTGAATCATTGTTTTAATAATCTTTTGTCATGCTGCAAAGAAGTACACTTATTTTGATGTGTTGACTAACATACTTGTAAAGTACTTGATTATAATTTTAACTGTAGTGTGTTACTACATTTCAAGTTAATATATTGTAAATTTATTAAATTGCAACTTCATCATTGCAAATGTGTATTTACAGATGTATTTAAATACATGTTTCAGTAGAAATTACGATCACACTTTAGATTAGGGTCCAATTCTCACTATTAACTATGACTTTTGCCTCAATAAACTCCTAATTACTGCTCCTAATTACTCCTAATTAATAGTTAGTAAAGTAGTTAAGTTAAGTTTAAGTATTGGGTATGAAATTGGTAGGATTAAGGCATGTAGGATATGGTCGTGCATAATAATGCATTAATATGTGCATAAGTACTAATAAACAGCCAATATCCTAGTAATATGCATGCTAATAAGCAAGAGAACTGAACCCAAAACTAAAGTGTTACCTAAATTACATTAAAATTGAATTTATTATAAATGCTTGTCAGTACATTCAGCAGTAACTTTAACCATATTTCATTAAAAGACAATAGAAGTACTTAAATTACATATAAAGACTTAAGTCGGAAAAAAAGCACTCAACTAATTGCATTTGATATCAATTTAACCTAAAGTACATTTTCATTTAATTGTAAACAACATAACATTCAGTTCACACTTATATTCTTTTAAAAGTATGTTATTTCTTTAATTAGTACTCCTTTAAAAGTATGCTTAAGTGTACTTCTTTTTCACAAAGGGTTAAAGACAAAACCGTTATATTTGGACTTGTCTCTCTTTGAACAGTCCCTTTCTGATATCCTTGTGCATATCATGCACCTTTAGTAGTCATGTCAGGACTTATTAAATATTATAGATTAAAACTTTTACGCAGATAATGCCTGTAAGTGACTTTTTGTAGTGTCATTTTAGAAAGCAGACAGATGTATCAGCTCCGTGCTTCTTCAGATATGAGCGGCTGCTCTCTTCCTCTGACACTCTGCCAGGTCATATACAGATATACATTTAGAGCCGATACATAATACCCCTCTAATCCGTAAACCCTCTATCTCTCACACCCATATCCGCTATTTTCCCTTTTATTACGTTATAATCATTCACATGCTGAGGCAGATACAGGACATGCAGGAATGTCACTGTGACCTTAAAGTAAAAACCTTCCTGTCGGCACCAGAGATGAAGTTCAAGTCTGCAATTACATCAGTTGGTGTCTGTCACCATTTGATAAAGATTTTTTTTTTAAATGTCAAAAAAAAAAAAAAAACACCCTGAAATATCTCCAGTACACTACATATACCCCACTGATTTCCATTGATATTTTTTGCCATACTATGAAGGACAATGGAGACCACTGTTTGGTTACTGGCATTCTTCAAAATATACAAGTTTGGAACAACTTGAGGGTGAGTAAATGATAACAGAATATTAATTTTTGGGTGAACTATCCCTTTAATGTCACGTTTACACAACAACGATGCACCAAAAAAAGTTTTCCGCGTACAGACGACAACGTTGTCCCCGTTCACACGGATCCGTGAAAACGATTAAAAACACTGTATTATTCATGCCAGACCAGTAGATGGCGATGTCACTTTGTAAAGAAACACTACACGCCTATAGACTGAACACAACAACAGTATCATATTCAAAAACTTGCACTTTGAAACCCGTATTCAAAAGTCTTCAGGTCCCAAAAACACTGTTGTCGTTTAAATGAATGGCCAAAACGCATTTTCAGTTTTTAGTTGTAAACATATATTTGAATTGCATTGAATTTCCATCCATTTACATTACAAAGTTTAATTGTTTACATTACAAAGTTTAACAAACTAATTGCGTAGTGTATTTGTCAGTCATACATGAACAGGTGTTGGGGAAAGTTACTTTTAAAAGTAATGCATTATAATATTACGTTACTCCCTAAAAAAGTAACTAATTGCGTTACTTAGTTACTTTGTATGGAGTAATACGTTACGTTACTTTTGCGTTAAGGTATATTTTTGGCAAATGTAAAGGCACTTTCACACCAAAAGTGAATAAGCCTCAGGCTGAAGGAAATGTACAGTAGAGGGCGCCGCTCAAACAAACCCGCTGTTCTGGACCGCAGAAGAATAGAACGCAAGAGAAGAAAGTTCAACGCTCTTATGCTGCATTCACGTGCTATCGGAAATTTTGTAATTCCCACTTCTGAAGTCGTGATTACGAGCTCATTGCATTGAAATGAGTGACTTCAAAGGGCATTCATGTGCAATTTTTAACTAGGAAACTAGGTATTTACGATAATTCCGATAGCACATGAAGGCAGCATTTCTTCAGCAATATGAAACACAAATGTGATATTTAACTAAAGTCATTTTTGCTTATGGTTTAATTGGATCATCAAAGGTCAGCGGCAAAGACATTTGTTAATAAAGTGAGATTAAATCCATAAAGTATTTTTGTGTTAACATCTTTAATTATTGTTTTTTTTTCAACAATCTTTACATCTTTAATTATGTTTTTATTCATTTTGAGGAATACTGAATCTGTTTTTGTGCAAGTGAGAAAAGTAAATGACTGCTCACATTTAGTCTAGAACAACAAGCATCATGATTTTTACTCCGATTTCTCTCAACATGGGGACAGGAGAGCTGTCAGTCAGTACATGGAAAAATAAAGTAACTTGCGTTACTTGTTTGAAAAAGTAACTCAGATATTTTGTTGTAAATTTAAAAGTAATGCATTACTTGAAAAGTAATCTGATTACATAACTCGCGTTACTAATGTGTTACCCCCAACACTAAATTAAGTTGAAAAACAGGTTTTTGCACTCAAAAAATCATGGCATAGTTTATTATTAAATTATTTTTTAAATTCAATTAAATTATTATTAATTTGCATCTATTTGATTTTATTTAAATTACTATTTTTTCAAAATGCATTTATTAAAATTGCTTAGAATCAGCATAAATCTGTTCATTGTAAAATTATTCAGCCATAAATTATGAACACTGAGGAACAAGCAAGATTCATTAGGTCAAAATGTATTAGACTGAAAGAAACTGGATTGATTGATTGATGGTAAATATATAAACCTGGTTATTGTGTATTTAAAACACACTCAGTTTATTAGTACTATTACAGATATCTTATCTGTTTAATTTATGCATGATTGACAAAGATGCAATTCAAATACATAAATCTTAAATTTAGGCCTCTATTCCCTGGGTTTCCCAGACTAAAATGCATGTTTGAGCTGTTTTAACTGAAAGCAAATTGCACTGACATATCTTAAAATATATCAGTGCCATTGTTTTGTCTCAAGATGCCCACCAGTAATGTTTTTTTTCTTAAGGCACGTTTCTAAAAGTTAAGTAGTTAAGTGAACTAAGGCCTAATCCTGGCTTAATCTAAGCCCTGTCTGTGAAACCAGGTCTATATAGTGTATCAGAAGCAGCAGGACATGCAATTTATTACTTGACCACTGGATGGCAGTACAACTGTATTACCGTATGTTGTATATGCTGTATTACTGTAGCACACCATTATTTGATGCACAACACTATAGGATGCCATATGAAAAATTCCAGGCTTTTTTCTTACTGCTTGAAATTTTTTAAAGCGTACACAGATGCTGTTGTTTCGGCTTAGTTATTCCTTCACAAAGCCAAATCATCCTCAGCCTTTCATGTGAGGAGTACAGAAGGAGGCGTTTCATGTCCTGAAACGGACCCCTTTAAACCTGCGTCCCGCCGAACGGATTAGACAGCAAGATGACGGAAGGGCCAACTGCTGTCTCCAGGCAACAGCTTGTGGCACACTGTGAGGCAATGTCTCACATGTAAACAAAACTGAGATGTCGATGTCGTATTCATCCCCTGTTGCTAAATAGCAGGTTGCATTTCAAAGGGAAAAAGTCTTTTTCACCTTTCCTCTGAAATTAAAAAGCTCTACCTGCAATATCCAAACTCTCAAAGCTGATATTTCGCACAGAAGGGCGTACTGAAAGAGACTTGTATTAGATCTCACTGTGCTTTCGACTCTTTCCATTTAGGATTGAAATTGAAATGTCTCTATATCTACATGTCATTCATAAAGGTCATTAGCAATATGCAGCCCTGCTCCCCCTATAATTGCATTTTCCAATTTAAGACCTAAATTACTTTAGCAGGGCAGTGGATTTCCCTGTCTAGTACCGATTACATTTCACAAGGATTGTTATTTTGAAGAGTTTAGTGAATTTGTATGAATAGGTTTTGAGGGTCTGATTTGGAGCGCGCATGCTGTGACTGTGACAAATTAATATACAAATCATGTAAACAGGTCATGCATATTTATCAGACAGACAGGTGGCTTGATTGTGTAGTTTTTGATTAATATTACTTATGAGCTACATTTACATGTGCCATCAGCCCCAAGGGTGAATTTGCAACCAATTGAAAAAATTATAGTCCTATTTATTCAAATCCAAGAACTGCATTTTCTTTTTTTTGGTAGAATTCACAGTCAGGATTTATAATGCCTAAATTAGTCATTTGTAAGTATTTATTCTTATTTTATTTATGGAATATTGCATGTTTATTATAAATGATTTATCCATGCATTCATGTGTCCTCGTAATCATGTGTCCTCGTAATCTTTAATCAAAATATCTTCCCCTCCCTCTTGCAGCTCATCTCTTCTCTGTTGATGTGTTTACTGGCGTGAGGGCCGAGCAACCTGTCACTCACATGAGATCCACCAATAGCAAACCACAACCATCTGATCAATTCACCATAGACAAAATCAAGCCCCGCCCCACATTTGTTCTTGTTTGAGAAGCCGTTTCACTCATACGTGCACAATAGGAAAGAAAAGCCTATCTAGTCTTAGTTCAGACTTTAAGAACACACATTTGTTGGACTAAATTATCCAGTGTTTATATAATACTGGGCTAAATTATTAATTTAAGGTCACTAAAAAAAAAAAGACCCAAACTACCAATATATTATTATTCCAGACTAAAAGAAATAAATTCATCTGTGCCTAATTATTCAAAATCATGTGTCGCTAATAACTGACATGTTTGAGCCAAATGGAAGTTAATTATGACTAATTAGTCAATTAGTTAATGCTTAAATGCATTTTACAGTACAGTACACTAATTACAAGTTCAGTCCCCTTAGAGTAGCCTTAGGTTGTTTTGATTGAGGATGCAAAGAAACCATCTTGAGGTTTGAACTTGAAGTTTAAATCTTTGATCAAAAAAGTGTTTAATAGCCAAATTCTCTGTGGAGAACTACATTACCCATAATCCTAAAGTGATATCCACCAATCAGAGTCAACTTGGAAACTCCTATAGACCTTATATGTCAGAGAAACAATTTTGTGTTTGAACTTCAGTTTTTGCTGTAGCTCTGTATATTTCTATGGCATTTACTTATTATAGAGTTAAGGAAAGTTATCATGAGCAATGTAATGTTTAGACCGCAAAGATTTTTAAATGAGCGGTTCATTAAAAATCCGTAAGATCTGTGGAAATACAAACTGGAAGACAGAAGCGCAGCGCTGAAAAGGGGCAGAGCAACATAAGGTCTATAAAGCATTATTAATAATGACGTAGTCACATTACACTCTCAAGCTACTTACACCGATCAGGCATAACATTATGACCACCTTCTTGATATTGTGTTGGTCCCCCTTTTGCACATTATCCTGCTGAAAGAGGCCACAGCCACCAGGGAATGCCGTTTCCATGAAAGGGTGTACATGGTCTGCAACAATGCTTAGGTAGGTGGTACATGTCAAAGTAACATCCACATGGATGGCAGGACCCAAGGTTTCCCAGCAGAACATTGCCCAAAGCATCACACTGCCTCCGCCAGCTTGCCTTCTTCCCATAGTGCATCCTGGTGCCATGTGTTCCCCAGGTAAGTGACGCACACGCACCCGGCCATCCACGTGATGTAAAAGAAAATGTGATTCATCAGACCAAACCACCTTCTTCCATTGCTCCGTGGTCCAGTTCTGATGCTCACGTGCCCACTGTTGGCGCTTTCAGTGGTGGACAGGGGTTAGCATGGGCACCCTGACTGGTCTGCGGCTATGCAGCCCCATGACCCTGTCGCTGGTTCACCACTGTTCCTTCCTTGGACCACTTTTGATAGATACTGACCACTGCAGACCGGGAACACCGCACAAGAGCCGCAGTTTTGGAGATGCTCTGATCCAGTCATGTAGCCATCACAATTTGGCCCTTGTCAAACTCGCTCAAATCCTTACACTTGCCCATTTTTCCTGCTTCTAACACATCAGCTTAGAGGACAAAATGTTCACATGCTGCCTAATATATCCCACCCACTAACAGGTGCCGTGATGAAGAGATAATCAGTGAGTGCGTTTACATGCAGGTTCTTAAGCCGCTTATGTTTAATAAGCCGACAACGCAAGTGGTCATTTAAACGCGGTAACCCGTTTTCTTTTAACGGAGTAAGGTCATAAACCGCTTAAGCATAAACCGGTCGACATAGGTAATTTTTTGCCTCTTACCCCGATTTCGCGCGGCATGTAAACGCATTAACCTGCTTTCTGTGGGCTTATTGAAGTGCGCATGTGTGTTACGTGACAGGAACGCATCCTTATTGCAGATTTAAGCGCATCCAAACAGAGCTAGCGTTTTGCAGGAAAGAAAGAAGGAAATATCACAAACGCATAATCTTTCATGACCCAGAAAATGTGTTCTCATTTCATGCAGCAGAAGTAGAAGTGGTTCAGTCAAAACGTTGCATCTGTAACTGCACGAGTGGATAACATATGAGCTGGAAGTTCCCGCTGACATGTTGCAAGCTTTATTTAAAATTACAACTGACATAACATATGGGATACTCAGAGTCAGATACGCAAATGATTATGTTTTTACGTCACTACAGGCAAATAACACGATTTATTAATAAAGCCATGTAAACGCGGTTTACTTGCGTTGTCAGGTTACTGATGTGCATGTAAACAGGGAAAACTGGTTATTTCAATAAGCTGATATTTGTGAGTTATCAGTTTACTGGTGTGCATGTAAACATGCTCAGTGTTGATCTGCTTGATCTGTGTATATAACTGTACGTCTACATATTTTACATTAAACTTAAAACACATTGTTTTATACGCAAGCAAAGACTGTCAGTATTTGCCATTATATATGATCCAGCAACTTGATTTTCAATGACTCGTGGGTTTAGTTCATTCCTTCATAAATGACATTACGCAGTCTTTCACTTTTGTCTTTTTTTCTTGATTTTCACATATGTTTTTGTTTCAAATCAGTTTGTTGTGTTGAGCTAGTTGGTTTGGTTCAAAGTTTAGATCTCTTAAGAATAATTTAAATCGGAGGAATTGAATAGAGAAAAATACTTACAGAACCAAAGCTGAAAAAGTGTGGTTGCTGTTGTGCGCTATATTGGCATCTGTAATCAAAAGTCATGCAACATTATATCAGAGCTTATATAATATTTTTTTTTTTTTTTTTTTTTTTGTCAATTTGCATGATAGAGATATAACAGAAAATGATCTGCAAGAAGTCAGTTCAGTGACAGCAGGTCTGGTCTGATGTGAGGTGTGATTTTCAAAGGATGAGTGAGTAAATGTGTCTCTGACCTCTAAGAGGCTCAAGATGAACATGACAGAACATGACATAGATTACCAAAATTAATTATATTCAATAACATAGCATATATGTAAGGAATAATTGACGACAGGACGTTGAATTATTAGAAAAATAATGCACACGTGGTCGCATACCACCCTTAGATGTGCATTGTTTTTTCTAATAATTTAACGGCCCGGAGTCATTTATTCCCCTTATACTGCGGTTAACACACCTCAAAACATTGATCATATGATGTATTTCAAGACATTTGTCAGGTTTTGTCCTTAAAACGCTCTTGTGTGTAGGACTAATTTCTTACGCATCTAAACCCAAGCCTCCGTTGCTAATTCCAAAACGTCATTTTAGAGCTAGTAACGGAGGATTGAGCCACTGATGGCAGACTAATGCAGCTTATTACCTTGCTGGCTCGCTAGTGAGAAATGTCATGTAGCTTTTAATTTTTTTTCTAGTTTACTGATAAAATGGTCAGAGCTGCGCTGACAACACGTTTCTGTGTGAGTGTGTTTCTGTACTGTATGTGTGTGCATTTGAGTGGGAGAGCAGAGAGAGCGGGAGAAAGAGAGTACCTATGTGCTTTCTGTACATAATAAAACATAATTTTGTGGCAAAAAACAAACAAATAATTTGTCGTTTTCATTCTATCATTTACTATATTTATTTGCTTGGACAGACGGTTTGCTTGGATTTGGTTCTTTTGCTGTTGTAGACTGTAAGGACTTTTGAAATAACTGAAATCCTTTGGCGAAGTGATATGGAACTGTAATGCAGTCAAGACCTGCCAGGAACTACTTTAGCTGTGCTGAAAATAATTGCACACCTTAGAACGTTCGTCAACCAATCAGATTCAAGCATTCAACAGCCCCGTAGTATAATATAATTATATTATATATCACTATAACAATTTTCTCACTGCACAGTGCACACTGAATGTTCTTTCTTGAGATTTGGAGAAGGTAATAAATAATTAAAAAGCGGACCTTTGTTGGAGAAAAAGTTGATTGACACTACAAAGAGCCCTTCTGACACAATTTCAAATTTGTTGTAAAATATAAAACATATAATGGACTTCTGTGGGATAGTGAATATTTGCACTTTTATCTATTTTATTTTCTTGACAAATTTTGTTACTTCAAATCTTGTGTAAAAAAGTGTTTGTGTTACTTTTGCTCAAGTTTGCTAAATATTAAAAAGAAAAAGTTATAATAATTGAAAAAGACAGTATCCATATTCTAACGTAAGTGTACTATCTCTGTGACTAAATCAGCCAGTATTTAGCCTTAGTGGTTCTCTTGTGATATATAGCACTTGCCGTGTATCTCCACTAGATGGCGACAGAACTCAATAAAAGACAACTGAACTCAACAGACTGGTGTCGTCTATTAACCTTATGTACTGTAGCAACGCAGAAGTAAGCTATTTTCTGCGATTGTGTAGGGCAGGCACTTATGATTCATTAGCCGCTAACTGGAAGAATACCAAAATGTAGTAAATAGACAAATGAATAAAATAAAATAATACATTAAAATGATAACAGCATGCAATATCCAGCAGAACAACGGACAGTTTTCCCAGCTAAAATAACTGGAAACTGATGAGACCGGAAGCCTCACATGAAATTACAATGGCATTACGAATTAGTTTTGCTAATTTATATATGAGATAACTTAATATAAATTTAATCCAAAACAGTCTTTTTGATTTGTTGGTCTGTCAGCTAGAGGAGGAATCCAGAGATTTGCCCTGGTTAGATCATCTTCGCCTTTAAACAGTCTGACTGAGAAGAGTTGTATCACTGGGTCGCCGCTAGATGGCAGCGCTTCTGTTATTATTGTATCATTTCAGCTGTGATACTTGAGCTGGCGGTGTAGTAAGCATACTCCCTTACATCTGCCGAATGAATGACAATATCATGAACGATTTTAAAACATGTCAGAAAAAAAGTTGCATTAATTTGATTCTATGAACACGACATTGAGCCTTTTCATGTTACTGTAGTGCAACGGCAACAAAAAATTGGATTAGCCTACCAATTGCACTAGTAATAGATATAGCTCTACCTCAGTACAACCATGTCTTCTGTTCTGGCATGTCTCTTATTTTCATGCACACCAGCGTTTATAACCTTTCCCACAGCTTGTATGAGCATCCCTCCTGCTCAAAAGTGATGTTCAAGACCACTGTCCTCCCGTCTCTATGGTAACAGTGAGACACCCTCTCCCCCAACGCACACACACACATTGATCATGAGGCTCATGTGCTCATGAGAGCATCTGACCCAAAGATCCTTTCTCTCTCTCTCTCTCTCTCTCTCTCTCTCTCTCTCTCTCTCTCTCTCTCTCTCTCTCTCTCTCTCTTTCTCTCTCTCTCTCTCTCTCTCTCTCTCTCTCCTCACCCAGCGCTCATTAACATGATTCCTCTGTGTCAGGCATCCATTCACCGTTAAAAAGAACAAGTAAATGGAGAAGAAGAAAGAGACACACATTCATTATTTGCTGCGTGGGGCCTCATTAGTGTGTCCCAAACAAAGGCAAGCATGTGACAAAATCTCCACCTCAACAAGCCATCAATGAAACTGTGTCTACCTGCATCACCTATCTACAGTGGGGAGAACAAGTATTTGATACACTGCCGATTTTGCAGGTTTTCCTACTTACAAAGCATGCAGAGGTCTGTTTACAACTGTGATAGAAGGAATCTACAACAAAAATCCAGAAAATCACATTGTATGATTTTTAAATAATTAATTTGCATTTTATTGCATGACATAAGTATTTGATCACCTACCAACCAGTAAGAATTCCGGCTCTCACAGACCTGTTAGTTTTTCTTTAAGAAGCCCTCCTGTTCTCCACTCATTACCTGTATTAACTGCACCTGTTTGAACTC